>OX403620.1:337500-937500 GCA_948107695.1 Meliscaeva auricollis | reverse complement strand
ATCTTTCGATTTACTACTATAATATCCTAAACGTATTTCTTCTTCCATCGCTAGTTGACTAGCTTCAGAAAGGGTTTTGGGACGTTGAGTATTAACAAAAGTCCCAATTTCTCTTTTCAGTCCAGAGATAAATGCGTTAAGCATGTCCCTTTCAATTCCCATCATTTGACCATCATAAGTTGGGTCTTCAGAATTTGCTATGAAAAGTGATTGAATTCTTCTCCTCGTTAGAGTTTCGCATCTTTGTGTGAATTGAATCACTGTCTCGCTAAAATTTTGACGAAGTCTTGTCATCTCTAGATGAAGTTGCAAACTAGAATGAGTTTCTCTAATCACTCTGTTTAGTTCATACTTGAGCTCTAGCCAAGAATTTATTTTTTTATTCATAAGCAAAATTTCTGCACTTCCCGAAATTCTACTTTTAATTATTGCAAGAAGCAACACTTTCTGTGATGAAGATGCCAACTTCATCGCATTGTCGCAATTTTGAATAAAGTTGTGAGCTTTCATAGAATCATTGTTAAAATGTGGAATTATTTTAATTAAATCACTGAGATTTATTCCATAATTTTCCTGCTTTTCTTTAGTGACTACTAACTCATTTGCACTTGCATTTTTAATTAAATTACTGAAATTTACCTCATTATTTTCCATCCCATTTTTATTTATTAACTCATTTGCATTTGTATTGCTTTTCTTTGATTTTGGAATAGCACCGGTTTTATTACCTAATTCAGCTAATCTTAATTTCTCTAAAGCTGTTTGTAGAACTTTAGTTTCATTATCAACTTTGTTTTCTTCCTCTAACAGAACTAAAAATGTTCTTCTCGAATAAATTTCATTTTTAAAATAGACTAAGTAGTCTTCACCTTCTTCACTATCTTGACTGGCTTCTTCTTCAGAAATTTTTTTGTTTGCCACTATTTGTAACGGATTTCGATGGACCTGTTTGGTTGAAAAGCGATGACATGCTTTGCAATAGCTATTTTAGGACCACAGGTTCCCTAAAATCAACCACTGCTCTCCAAACAAGATGTCTAGCCAGCAAGGTACGGCTCGGCATGCTTGCTTCCACCATAGGCCATCTCGTCGGTGGGGTGGGTACTTGCACCTGCCGCTAGACTACCGCACATTTTCATGCCGATATAAAAAAATATAAAAAAAAAATCCTATGACACGACCGAAAACTATTAAATATTTTCTCAATTCGGATACCTGGCTGTTAATTGGGATCCTGAGTGTAACCCTCCCCTCATCTCTTTAAACAAAAGAGATACCTTGGTTATTGAACCACTCTTAATATAAACTCAATAACCCCTATTTTGAAGGTGATTATTTATCTAATTAAATTCCATCTCAAAGTCTTCTTGTTGCAGCATCCCTAATGTAACCTTACCCTCAGCACTATAAAATTACCACTCCATTATGACTCAATTGTGAGCCAAACAAACAAAATTCTCAATAATGTGGTTTTAATTATTTATAAAATTTATTTAATTAAAAAGAAAGGAGAATTCACAAATATTCATAATATGTCTCCTCATCGTCGAATTTGTTTTTGTAAATATTTACTTTCGTAAAGGTTAATTCCTTTAATCTAAGAGAAATCGAATTTGACTTCTAAGACCGACAAAAAAAAAAAAAAATTATTTTAGCATTGAGATTGAGAGTGATCAAGCATCATGAGCCCGAGAGAAAACAACAAATAAAAACAAAAAAAAATAAAAGGAGATCGACTTGTATTGCAATTACGTTCAAGCGTAATTATTAAGTTAAACTGTTCATGAGAGAAAACTCGCTCTTTGTCTCTCTTTAAAGTTATTGATTGTTTAATTTACATACACAATAATTATTTCACTCTATTATTTGTTGTTCTCTCTTACGTTCATTGTATGCACACTTATATAAAAGAATTCACTCTAGTTTTAAGATACTTAGATTAAGATAGATAATAAGAATTTTAGATTTTAAGTTAGAAATTAAGTTTTTTTAAATTTCATTATATTCGTTCAATTTTATACATAATAAAACATAAAAAAAATATTGACGGACTTACCAGCTCTCCAGCGATGGTGTGCACAGCATCCCTGTAGCAGTGGTCGAAGCGCTGACCTTATATTTAGCGCAGCTAAATGATGTTTTATGTTGGAAAGAATTATTACGCACAATTTGAACGAATGTAAATTAAGTTAAATTGATGATCGATGAGAGACTGATATAGTTAATTATTAATTAAGTGTAAGATGATAATAATTTAAAATTTAGGATGATAATGATGATTTTGATGTTGGCACTGAGCGGAAAAGGTTGAGCAAACCACTGTCGCTCGTTGAACGGTTTGATATGGTTTTGATGTAAGATTTGATATTAAATTTTTCTTGATTGATTTCACTGAATTAATGGTGTTTAAAAAAAAAAAAAAAGCACTTAAGTATTTATTTTAGATTAAAATACATTCGATGGAGCTTGATTAATAAAATAAATCCTTTGGAAGCTCTTGACGTGTCGGTGAAGGTTCTTGAATTGGATCTGGTGTGAGTAGCGATTGATTGGGTTGAAGAAAATTTTGATTTGGAATGATCGTGTGCTAGTTTGGGCACACGTGGATGCTCCAATCAATATAGCACCACTTTTGATTAGAACCTAGATGATATGACTCTGTTAGACCAAATTAATTGAATTAGGACAGTTTTACCTACCGAAGTGTGTTAATGTGAATGATCAGGGTGTTTTATGTTCCAATATATATGTTTGGTGACTTTGAGAAATTTTGTTGACGCAATCGAATGGGATTCTCGGAATGATCTTAAGATCGACTCCTAGAGTTGTCTTGCTTTGTAAAAAGCTCCCAAATAGATGGTTACGTCGATCTAAATTTCACTACTATGTAGTTATAGAAAAATTTAATTTCAGCTTGGTATTTTCAGTAAGATCGATGTCAAAATTTATAATTACCTCGTGATTGATTAAATTGATGGATTAATTCACTTTACTTATATAAAATTTTCCTTAATAAAGGATTGAAAATCTATTTTATTAATAAAATTTATTAAATAGAATATTAGAATTAGACTCGATTGAGGAGATTGAGGCGTTCTTCCTTTGCGAGAGTTGAAGTTAAAAAGATCGACTCGCGGAAATCGCATATGCTTTTGGCAGAAAATTCGAAGATATTCGAAGGAAATAAAGACTTCGACATGATCGCAGACAATTTTAGACCATTTAAGTTTTAGGCTATGTTCGTTGATATTTACGTATGCGTTCAGTTCATAGAAAATGTATTGGGTGTTGAATTATTTAAAGTGTATTTCACCTCGGTCTACACACAACATTTCAATTTTGTATATTCGGTGAAGACACAAAAATGGAATGAGATTATGTGTTTTTTTTTTCTATTGAATCGACCCACGCCCTATAGTAGATTATTAGCCTACCAAAAGTTCACGTATTTTTTTCTTAAATTCTAATGTCTTTGGCATGAATTACGCCGAGAGAATTACCCTTTAGATCTTCTAATTCATACAAATTATTACTTACGATTTTTTTAACTTTGGCTTCTATAAATTTCGGGCATAGCTTGGCATTTCGTTTTTTGGACTTATCACTAAGTACAAAGTTACGCTTTAGAACTTTTTGTCCTACATTGAATTTGCATGTTTTACTACGTGTATTATATGTCTTTTCGTATAGTTTGTGGGACTGAGCCAAAGATTCTTTAATGCGATCATGAATCATATTCATCTTTACTGGTTTTGGCAAAACATCGAACTCAGAATTGTTAAGACCATGTAATTTCTGAAGTAAGGCGTAGTCGGAACCATGTTGAAGTTTGCATTGGCCGAAAAGTGCTTCGTGTGGTGACATCCCTATTGCCGAATGCACACTCGTTCTTAAGGAACTTAAGATGAGGGTTAGGTGTTTATCCCAGTTTGTTTGGTCTGAACCAACATAAGACCTCACAGCTGCCAAGATGGATCTGTTTGCTCGCTCACTTGCATTCGCTTGCGGTGCGTATGATGCTGTGCGAATATGTTTTGTACCATTTGATTCTAGAAACTTTGCAAACTCTTTACCAATGAACTGTTTACCATTATCTGAGAGCAGCGATTCTGGTACTCCAAACAGTGAGAAGACGTTTTCTTCCAAAAACTGAATAGCAAACTCAGAGGTGGCTTTTCTAATAGCTTTAGCAAGTATGAATTTGGTTAATTGGTCGAGACATACAATTATATAAGAATTTCCACTTTTTGATCTCGGGTATGGTCCGAGGAAATCTATAAAAACGTGTTGAAATGGTCTGTCCACGATGAACGATTGGCCCATAGGTGGTCTCAAGACGTGATTTGGAGCTTTTGAAGATTTACAGACTATACATTCTCCGATGAACGATTTCACTTGCGCCGCCATATTAGGCCAGAAAAATCGTTCTCGTAGCCGATATAAAGTCTTTGCAACTCCACCATGCGAGGCTCTAGGGGGGTCATGTGCCAGTCGGATTAATTGGTTAGTTAGGGCAGTTGGAATATACATTTTCCAGACGCAATCGTCCTCTGTAGGATCCCCTGTGCAGTGTTTAACCTTCTTGTAAACAAAATTTTCTGATACTTGAAGGTCAGGTAGCTGGGTTTTGTTTCTCTCAACAGTTTCGATCAACCTCATATACTCATCCGACTTGAACGCCGGATAAGCGAGATTGACCTGTAGAACATCGGAGGGGCTTATAGTGCTAGTTTTAGTAAGTGTTATTGCATCTGCAGCATATACTCGCGGGTTTTCTAAAACTGGTGCTGTTGTCAAAGCTAGTTTTAGTTTTTCAAAAGCTAAGAGGGCTTCAGGAGTGAAGACAAACGTTTTACTTTTCTTCCAAGTGTCAGTTATTGGGGTGGCAAGAGTAGAGTAATTGGGTACAAAGCGTCTGTACCATCCAGTTAAGCCCAAAAACCTTCTTACTTGTCGAGGTGTCTTTGGTACTGGAAAGTCGTTTATGGCGCTTACCTTATCTGGGTCGGTTTTAACGCAACCTCCTCCAACAATAAAGCCCAAATACCGAAGCTCTTTGAAGCAAAATCGAGATTTGTCCAGATTTATAGTTAAGCCTGCTTTTCGCAATAATGAAGCTAGTTTAATCAAAATTTCGACATGTTCCTCAAACGTCTCTGACACAATCAACAAATCATCCAGGTATACGAAGATGTTTTGTTTCAATTCATTTGGCACCACTTTATCCATCAGTCTGCACAGGCGTTGAGCTGCATTACAGAGGCCAAAGGGCATTACCTTGAATTGATACAAGGGTCTACCGGGCACACTAAACGCTGTCTTTTCCCGTGCCTCTTCAGCTAGAGGAATCTGCCAAAATGCGTCTTTCAAATCCACACTGCTTATGTAGTGTGTCTCCGATTGACGACTTAACAGATTCTCTACATGAGGAAAAGGATATGCATCGTTTTTCGTCACCTTGTTAAGTTTTCTGGAATCTAAACATAAGCGATTCTTCCCTGGCTTGCTCACCAGAACAACTGGCGAGCTCCAGGCACTTTCACTTTCCTCAATGACATTTAACGACAGCATCCTATCCAGTTCCTCATACATCAGCTTCTGGATGGCTGGAGACACGGGATAGTGTCTTTGCTTAATTGGCTCCGTATCCCCTGTATTTATTGTATGTTCTTCCATTGTCGTTCGTCCAATCCCTTCTTTGGCATAGGACGGAAATAGACGGATAACTTTTTCAATTTCAATGGACTGATTGCTTGAAAGGTCGTGAGCGCTTGCGTCACATAAACGAAGTGAAGGAGAGCAAATTTCAGATACTATAAGAGGAGCAATTTCAAATAATTTCCAAAAATTTATACCGAGGATCAGAGGTTGATGGTACTAAATAGATTTTCATCTCCTTTGTCACATTTTTGTATCCCACACTTGTGGTTAACTTACCGATTATTTTCTGTGGTTGTCCACTAGCTGTTTTGACATTTGAGCTAAAACTTTTAAAAGGAATATTGAGTTCTTTCAACATTTGTAAACACCCAGATCCTAGACAGGTGATGCTCGCACCACTGTCCAAAAGACCAAGCATCTTTATTCCAAATATGGAAACGCTTGCATATGGTCTAGGATCTCCAATATTGCAAAGTGTGGTAGCACAAATCTCACGATGACTGATTTTTTTAGCTTTAAATCGGTTTCTGAGTTTCTCTATGCGTGGTGTTATTTGAGAGAAAATTCTACCACGAACGTCATAATAATTTTTTAACCGTTCGTGGAGAGAAACGGTCGGATTCAATGTTGGGATTGGTTTGTCGCAATTAGGAGTTTCACGTTTTAGAATTTGGATTTGTTTAGTTTCATTAATCATCTCTGAAGATGTTGGAACTTCGAGTGTTTTTGTTGAGTCAGACTTAGGGGTCAATTCAGGTGATTTTTCTATGTCTTGCGACAATAAACATTCGGGTTTGAAAGAGTGAGTAGGATTTACATTTACATTTGTTCCGGGTTCGTTTTCGGTCGACAAAACTCCCCGGTGGTTGAATTGCCCCGCTTTTGGTTTCCCGAACATTTTGCACAATTTGGGGTGGTGGTATTTTCCAAGCCACACTTGTAGCAAAACAAACTACGCTGGGAATTAGGACATTGGACGAACGAGTGTCCTTTTGTCTTACAGTTCCAACAGATGTAGTTAGAATAATTTTGCTGACTGTGTGAAGCTTTTAACGCATCTAATTCAAGTAACTCTTCTTCTGGCAATGGATGGTCTAACTCACTGACTTGTTTTTTATAATTATAATTGTTTTGTACGGCTGGTTTCGAATGAAAGGCTTCTTTCTGAGAATGTTTTTCTATTGACGTACACCATCTCAGCTAAGCTATGGGTACTAAAGGTAATAAGAAGTTCTCCTGTTCTCTTTTTCACATTCTGTTTGATCAGTTCTATTAATTCTGTTCGAGATTTTGGAATGTGAAGACGCGCATTCATTACGAGAATATCATTGTAAAAGCTATCAAAACTCTCGTTTTGACCCTGTCGGCGGTCGAACATTTTCCTCGAAAGTTCCGAGTCGGTTTCGATGCTCCTATACTGTTCTACTAACGCACTTTCTAAAGAGCGCCAGTTTGCATTTGGGTTGGTTTTAAGATATGTCCAAAACCAAGTTTCGACATCACCCTTAACAAAGAGTTGGAAGTGTAAGAAAATATCTTCCCACGAAGCATTATAACTTGTTTTAAGTTTCTTGAGACGAAACACAAAATCATCGACAGTCATTTTAACGTTGTCGAATTTCAGTCCCCATTTATGAAATTCAAGTGCACGATTTGTGCTGGTATGAGATGTGTTACGACTAACATTAGGGCTATTAGCATTTAGATCGAGTGCTTCGATTTGATTCAAAAAATTTTGAGTATTTTGACTTAGTTGTCGAGGATGTATGCTATCGACTTGATCTACAGGTGCGCGAGCAGTGCTGTGTTCCTGCGGAGGATTTAAATCATGGATAGGTTCAGGTTCAACCGACGGAGTTCTTGCACTCAATAAAGTTTCGCGAATAATTAAACCTATTTCCTCTCTGTTTCTAGCTCTCTCCGCTTCCATTGTCTTCTTTCTTTCACGCAAATCCTCGGCTCTATTCAGTCCAATCGTGGCCTGTACAATATTTGCTATATATCGTTGGAAGCTTTCATCTAATAGAATCCTAGTAGAAAGTTCTGAATTGGCCTTATTTTGATCATTGTTCTGACCATTATTTTGCTCACTATTCTGATTATTATTCTGACCACTATTTTGACCATTTACCTGTTCGTTGGTTTAAAGAACTTCTTCGTCTTCTTCTGTATCGTTAGTATTTGTGTTAGCATTTGAACCAGATGGTACATCTGCAGTTGTTGTCGTACGTGTTTGTTTTGCAGTAGTTTGTGTTTTGTCTTTCGACTTGTCTCTTTTCGGTGGCATTATGGGCCAAAAAAAAATAATTTTACTTTGGTTAAATGTCAAAAAAATTATTCGGTCAAAATCAAGTATTTGAATAAGTACTTAAAGGTACATAAGTTAAAACGAATGTAAAAACTATTATCTATGTAGTTTCTATTTCAAAAAAAAAATAAAATGTTTAAAGGTATTTGAAATTCCTCAAAAAAAATATCAAAAGGGAAATATGAAAACTAAATGTTCATGCGTGCTGGGTAAGATACAAATCAGAGATGTGTAACATTAAGTAAAAAAAAAATTTAAAGAAATATGTATTAAAAGTATCGTCGACAAAACGAGTTGTATACTTGCTTTTAAGACTCGTAAACGCAACTAGAAAATTGATAAGTGTTACCTTTTCTTCATAGGCCGTTTGAGCAATAAGCTATATTCAAAAAGATTTTGAATAAATGAAAATAGGATTTTAAAAATTATAGATAGATGGGACTTCAATTTTCAAGCTTCAAGTTCGATATCGATTGTTGGTTATATTATGGGCGCAACAGACAGAATAAAGTTTCAGCGAACTATCTTTTCCCCGGACGTCCTTAAAACACAACGATATGTCAAAACAAAAAAATTTACCTAGAATCCAAATCAATGCATCAGACAGAAAAGTTGTATCCAGTACATGAAAGTTCTCGGTCATTGATCTAAATCCAGACAAATACTTCTTTAAGACACTGAAGCTAGCGCTTCACAAAACGTGATCAAATGACCGAAGTAAATGGGTCGTCAACTTAAGTGTTTATAGTAATTTTACAATGTTTTGTTGTTTTGATAGAATCGACTTAAAAGCATAAAAAACAAAATTGTATTTCTAGGTGAAAATTAAATTAATATCAATGTATTCGAAGCCCCACGTTGGGCGCCACCTGTGTAACGGATTTCGATGGACCTGTTTGGTTGAAAAGCGATGACATGCTTTGCAATAGCTATTTTAGGACCACAGGTTCCCTAAAATCAACCACTGCTCTCCAAACAAGATGTCTAGCCAGCAAGGTACGGCTCGGCATGCTTGCTTCCACCATAGGCCAGCTCGTCGGTGGGGTGGGTACTTGCACCTGCCGCTAGACTACCGCACATTTTCATGCCGATATAAAAAAATATAAAAAAAAATCCTATGACACGACCGAAAACTATTAAATATTTTCTCAATTCGGATACCTGGCTGTTAATTGGGATCCTGAGTGTAACCCTCCCCTCATCTCTTTAAACAAAAGAGATACCTTGGTTATTGAACCACTCTTAATATAAACTCAATAACCCCTATTTTGAAGGTGATTATTTATCTAATTAAATTCCATCTCAAAGTCTTCTTGTTGCAGCATCCCTAATGTAACCTTACCCTCAGCACTATAAAATTACCACTCCATTATGACTCAATTGTGAGCCAAACAAACAAAATTCTCAATAATGTTGTTTTAATTATTTATAAAATTTATTTAATTAAAAAGAAAGGAGAATTCACAAATATTCATAATATGTCTCCTCATCGTCGAATTTGTTTTTGTAAATATTTACTTTCGTAAAGGTTAATTCCTTTAATCTAAGAGAAATCGAATTTGACTTCTAAGACCGACAAAAAAAAAAAAAAATTATTTTAGCATTGAGATTGAGAGTGATCAAGCATCATGAGCCCGAGAGAAAACAACAAATAAAAACAAAAAAAAATAAAAGGAGATCGACTTGTATTGCAATTACGTTCAAGCGTAATTATTAAGTTAAACTGTTCATGAGAGAAAACTCGCTCTTTGTCTCTCTTTAAAGTTATTGATTGTTTAATTTACATACACAATAATTATTTCACTCTATTATTTGTTGTTCTCTCTTACGTTCATTGTATGCACACTTATATAAAATAATTCACTCTAGTTTTAAGATACTTAGATTAAGATAGATAATAAGAATTTTAGATTTTAAGTTAGAAATTAAGTTTTTTTAAATTTCATTATATTCGTTCAATTTTATACATAATAAAACATAAAAAAAATATTGACGGACTTACCAGCTCTCCAGCGATGGTGTGCACAGCATCCCTGTAGCAGTGGTCGAAGCGCTGACCTTATATTTAGCGCAGCTAAATGATGTTTTATGTTGGAAAGAATTATTACGCACAATTTGAACGAATGTAAATTAAGTTAAATTGATGATCGATGAGAGACTGATATAGTTAATTATTAATTAAGTGTAAGATGATAATAATTTAAAATTTAGGATGATAATGATGATTTTGATGTTGGCACTGAGCGGAAAAGGTTGAGCAAACCACTGTCGCTCGTTGAACGGTTTGATATGGTTTTGATGTAAGATTTGATATTAAATTTTTCTTGATTGATTTCACTGAATTAATGGTGTTTAAAAAAAAAAAAAAGCACTTAAGTATTTATTTTAGATTAAAATACATTCGATGGAGCTTGATTAATAAAATAAATCCTTTGGAAGCTCTTGACGTGTCGGTGAAGGTTCTTGAATTGGATCTGGTGTGAGTAGCGATTGATTGGGTTGAAGAAAATTTTGATTTGGAATGATCGTGTGCTAGTTTGGGCACACGTGGATGCTCCAATCAATATAGCACCACTTTTGATTAGAACCTAGATGATATGACTCTGTTAGACCAAATTAATTGAATTAGGACAGTTTTACCTACCGAAGTGTGTTAATGTGAATGATCAGGGTGTTTTATGTTCCAATATATATGTTTGGTGACTTTGAGAAATTTTGTTGACGCAATCGAATGGGATTCTCGGAATGATCTTAAGATCGACTCCTAGAGTTGTCTTGCTTTGTAAAAAGCTCCCAAATAGATGGTTACGTCGATCTAAATTTCACTACTATGTAGTTATAGAAAAATTTAATTTCAGCTTGGTATTTTCAGTAAGATCGATGTCAAAATTTATAATTACCTCGTGATTGATTAAATTGATGGATTAATTCACTTTACTTATATAAAATTTTCCTTAATAAAGGATTGAAAATCTATTTTATTAATAAAATTTATTAAATAGAATATTAGAATTAGACTCGATTGAGGAGATTGAGGCGTTCTTCCTTTGCGAGAGTTGAAGTTAAAAAGATCGACTCGCGGAAATCGCATATGCTTTTGGCAGAAAATTCGAAGATATTCGAAGGAAATAAAGACTTCGACATGATCGCAGACAATTTTAGACCATTTAAGTTTTAGGCTATGTTCGTTGATATTTACGTATGCGTTCAGTTCATAGAAAATGTATTAGGTGTTGAATTATTTAAAGTGTATTTCACCTCGGTCTACACATATTTCAAAAACTTTTAAATTACATATGTTCCCGGTTTGAACTCCTATACAATTGAAATTAGAATCAAGTAATTCTTTACTGAATTCATAGTCTTGGTTCGATGAAGTCATTTTAACCAGAAACTTAACACGCAAAACAAAAATTGAATCACTATATATTTTTTTTTTTTTTTTTTTTTGTTTTTTTATTTTTACTCTTTTTTATCAAACACAGCTTGGAACGCTTCGTCTGTAGCTTCTTTAATAATTTGCTTTATTTTCCTAGCCTTATTGACTAAATGCTTTTGGTCTTTTGTGAGTTCTATTTTTTGTTTAGGATTGTTTTCCTTTTGAATTGGATTCATAATAATTTTTTTTTTTTTTTTTTTAAATAATAAAACTTACATTATAATTTCCATATTTTTTTTTTTTAAATTTGCTGTTTCAAAAAAAATATAGATGTTGCTTCCCTGATGCCAGGTAAGCTTCACGCCCTAGAGTTGAAAATTGGAAACCCCTGGTCTTTTAAACTGCCTGTTGCTTCCCAATTGGATTCAAAAATTGTTTTTTTTTTTTATCTTTTTGTAATTTAACGCGCAAGCGATTAGTCTCTTCTTTTTTTTATTATATTATATTCGATTAATTTTCAGTTAATTCCACAATCTTTTTGTAATTTTTCGACACATAACGCACAAGATATCAGTCTCTTCTTTTTTTTTTTTAAATCTCGTGTCGAATTGTTGATTCACCCAAAGATTTTAGGGTTGAATCTCGACTCTTGATTTTTTTTTATATACCTTTATTTTTATCTTTATTTCGAATTAAGACGAATTAAATAATTTTTTGGTATATCTCACCGCTGCCACCAATTTGTTATGCACGAAATTTCTTAAATAAAATAAAAGATTGTAATTTATTTTATAATGAAAAAACGACTTTATTTCTCGGAGTTTTACTTAAGACTAATTTCAAAACAAATCTGAAGCATCAATATTCATCATTGTTTATTTTATCAAAGACATCGAATATGATACTCATGATACTCATATTCGACACTCAAGCGAGATAAGAAACGAAGTGGTATGCATAAACAACATTTAAGATGAATTTAATGGAGAGACGTTTTGGTCTCTACTTGAAAGATAAACAAAATATGTTCTATGCAATTGCTGACAAAGGAATTTATGATTTGAAGTGGACATTCAAAACGAAGAATGTGCAGACTAGTAAAATAAAAAATTATGGTTATGCATAACACTTCAACGAGCGAATTTAACAAGGTCGCACGGGTTGTACCATCAGCTTATCTATGAAGTCGGCAGGAACTATATCCATGTTAATCTAAAAAACTCAGCCATAAGATGGATTTTTAAGGCAAGGGAAGGGCTCATTAAGCTAATTGGAACATCAAGGACCGTACAAAAAAATATGAATTGCTCACTCTGCAACATGAATGAAACAGAATCATATAAACACTTTATGGGAATCTGCCCAATACTAAGAGAGATACGTCGATCATGCTTTGGAGATGCGACACTTGATGAAACTGCTTTGATTGATCTATTGAATTGTGAAAGGGGTTGGCGTAATTTGATTAGATATCTTGAAATTGCTCTCCCGTCAGGACTTAATAGATGAGTACAAGAAGAAAAAAAAAATAAAATGCACGACTGCGCACGTACTTGCTCTTATAAAAAAGTAACTATTTATGCTAAGCCTTTTTAATTAAAAAATTGTAAAAATTCAAATGACTAAAACAGCTTCTTTAATGAATTTGACCTGAAAATGAAGTATGATTTCTTCTATAATGATACATTTTTAGAAAAAAAAATTTAAAACAATCTATTTTTTCTATATAAAATTTAGCAAGGACTTTTATATAAAAATTGGAACGCCATTTTTAAGATATTATTTAAAAACTAAATTTTGAAAAAAAAATACTGAATAGTTTTCGAAAAAATGATTTTTCAAAAAAAAAAAATTCCAAACTTTTTTAAAAATAAAACAAAATAATTTTCGAAATTTTTCTTATTAAATATTACTACGGCAACTTAAAAGCATTCATATAAAAATAATGGTTGAAATTCATTGAGTCATGAAGGAGAAAATCAGAATTAAAAAAAAAAAAACGGTTCTATGGCAGGTACGGTTTTTCAAAATAATGGTTTTCACTTAAAAATAGACATTATTTAAAAAAAGACTACGATTTCTTGTAATCAAAATCGTAGGAACCATTTTTGAGAAAAATGAGTTTTTCTAAGACAGGTACCGTTATTTTTGGTCCAAAAAAAAATTAAAAAAACGTCTGGGGATAGTCTCCAAAAAACGCCACATACCAAGTTTGAAGTAAATCAACCCATCCGTTTAGGCTGTGGTCTCTGATACATACAGACAGACAGACAGACAGAATTGTCTGACCCACTTTTTCTCATTCTCTATCATCGTAATGTCATGTTTGATTTTTATTTCAATTTTTTTTGTATTAATGCATAACTTGATAGAACCTACCTATATCGCAAGTGAAAACTTAGTGATTGAACTGAACTCATTTAGCTGTTGGTGTATGGAGTGTATACGTTTATAATCTCAGAAGCATTGTTTTAAAATTATGTGTTTGT
This sequence comes from Meliscaeva auricollis, assembly GCA_948107695.1. Lineage (NCBI taxonomy): Eukaryota > Metazoa > Arthropoda > Insecta > Diptera > Syrphidae > Meliscaeva > Meliscaeva auricollis. The sequence goes on along the minus strand of OX403620.1, from coordinate 923,663 downwards.
AGATAACCATCTCTATAGCTTTAGCGACACAGGTACGTTCGTTTCTTTAACCATGCGCCACACAGCAGATTATGTGAAAATTCAAAACAACATATAACACATTGTTCCAGTGCGCGGAGGAGATCCCGTGTGAATTTGTTTCTTGCCATCACAATTGAAAGCTTATTTTAAATGGAGTAATAATAAAAGGCGATGCATTGCAAGAAGTCATCTCAAAAGTATTCGAAAACTTGCCCGAACTATACCTTTCTTTTAAACAAACTGTTTTTAATTCGACTCTTGAAAGTTTCATCATAGATTTCTAATTTTTGTGTAGATGGATACTTCCGCCTTAAGAAAAAAGGTTTTTTTTTTTTTAAATTGAAGCTTATTTAAGAAATATAAATATAATTTTAATTATTAATAATTAAATTTGGAAATAAATTCGTTAAATAAAAAATGAGTGCAAGATTAAAACTAAATTAAAAAAAGGACATTAAGTTAACAATTTAGCAAAAAAAAATGTTAAATTTAAACTTAAACCAATTTGAAATTTTTAATATGAATGAATATGAATATACATACCTTAATTGTGTTAAGTGTGTGCGTATGGATTTTTGTGTGCTTTAATGCTAACGCAATAATAATTATGAATTTATAGCGAATAAACTTCAAATTTCAATATTATCAAGTCGAAAAAGTGAAAAAGATGAAATTAATTGACGTCCCTTACTTTGGTGGAAAAATGCTATATTTTTTAGCTCGACTAGTTTTTTTTTTATTGTAATAGAAGATTCCGCTAAAAAAGACGAAAACCCGTAAAACACTTCAAAAAAGTTGAATTTATAATTTGTTTTCTTTTCCAGAATGTGAGCTACAAAATAGGGGTCTGGGTGTTTCATCTAGTTCATTTAAGATAATAGATTCTTGAAAACAAATTTTCTGTTTTTTTTTTATTTATTTTGGAAGTTCACTTTTGAGCTATTTTTTTACTTGCTCTATGGGGCAAGTATTGGTTTCGTGTCAAAAAAAAAAAAAATAGGTTTTAATCAAAACCAACATTACGATGATGGAGAAGTCCAAAAAAGTGGTTTTCGTCATGCCGTCCGTCGGTCTGTGCGTCTGCGCGTCCATCTGTACCTACACTTCTCCACTGCCCAAACGCGTGGACAGATTTTCTTCAAATTTGGTTCAGATGATTTTTATGTAATTTTCCGTATAACGGTTTTGAGTAATTGGGTTTTTCTCGAAAACGGCTCAAACGATTTTGTTAAAAATTGTGTATGTATTATGTTTAATGATTTCAACAAAACTGCATTTTTAGTTTTTCCCAAAAAACTCGAGCATCGGAAAGACAGCGTTGCGGTTTTTTTTTTGCAATTTTTTTTATTTTGTTTTTTGTGAATATCTTGTAAGCGGTTAAAGCGAATTTGATTTAAACTTTTGCACAGATATTTTATATAACCTCAAAGAATTTAATTAAGTTAAAAAAAAAATGTATTAATTAAAAAAACTAAAAAAAAATAAAAATTTTAAATTAGTTTTATTCTTTTTACACATATTCCACTATTGTTAATTTCTAACATAGTTATTTATTTATTTTTATTAACTTTATATAAGAGGCTTTAACGTCTATAGTAACTCTAACCCAAAGAGCAAGTACGTGCGATCCAGTCGTGAATTTAATTTTTTGTACGAATGCATAACTTGATATACAGGATGATTGGCATAAGGTGTGATAAAAAGATAGGGTGTGTAGGTTGGACTTAGACAAGCAAAAAATCATATGGGAGGGGGGGGTCCATTTTCCCCCGTTTAGGCGGAAAAAACATTATTTAAAAATAACGGTTATACCTACAGAGTCGTGCTATAACATTTTGAAAAGCTAAAAACCTATTACTTAATTTAAATTTTAAAATAAGTTGTTCAAATGAATAGTTTTTGAAATATTAATTTTCAAAGTCAAAATTTTGAGAAAAAAACATACATTTTTTTATTTAAACCATTCTTTTTCAAAATTTTACGTTATTTAGTAGTATTTTTCTAGCTTTCAATAATAAATATAATAAATAGTAACTTAGTATTTTTATCTGAATATGCAAGTATTTTAATTTGGATTGATTTCAAGATTAAGGCTTTCTTATTTCGCAATTGCATTTTCTTCCACTGGCTAGGTAGCGCATGGTGTTGCATGATTAAAAAAACAATCACAAGCTAATTATAACCCTTAGTTCTGCAGGTGTTCTCAATAAAAAAAGGAAAGAGAAAATTCATCCTTAATTTCGTAAATTCACTTAAGAATCCAATAACGAAAAAAAAAATTGAAAAAAGTAGTTTCTGTAATTTTTGATTTTCTCAAAAACTACAGGTTATTTTGACATCCGGTTTTTTGTGTTTGATCAAAAATAAATAAGAGCATTGAAAATAAGCCAGAAAAATAGTACTTAATAACGTAAAATTTTGAAAAAAAAGGTTTAAATAAAAAAATTTATGTTTTTTTTCTCAAAATTTTGACTTTGAAAATTAATATTTCAAAAACTATTCATTTGAACAACTTATTTTAGAATTTAAATTAATGTATACGTTTTAAGCTTTTCAAAATGCTATAGCACGACTCTGTAGGTATACCCGTTATATTTAAATAATATTTTTTCCGGTTTAAGTGATGAACGGGGGAAAATGGACCCCCCCCCTCCCATACGATTTTTTGCTTGTCTAAGTCCAACCTACACACCCTATCTTTTTGTCACACCTTATGCCAATCACCCTGTATAGTACCTATATCGCAAGTAAAAATTAATATAAAAAACTATTAATAATAAAAAACATTAAATTTGAAAAATAAAAACTGATTTAAATGCATCTCTTGAACAGGTCATAAGCAAATTAACTATAGAGCATATAGTATTTGCATCTCTGATGCAACGCGAGATGAGTTCATTGCGCTCATAGTTTGTGCGATGATTCTGTCTGTTAATAAATTACAAAACGTTCACGGGTAAGTCTTGAAGGGCATTTCTTTCGTATAATATGTTCTTTCTTTACATCACTGAAAAGTATTTCCGTCGGGTTTCCAGTGATTTCATTCCGAACAAGAAGGTTAAGGAATTCTCCAATTCGATTTAAATAAAATGCACGACTGGAACGCACGAACTTGCTCTAGTAGCTCAAAATTAGTATATATGTATTTGTACCTACATTGAAAAAAAATATTCAAAAAAAAAAACATTTTTTTGTTTAATTTTTTTTTTGAAAAAATAAAATAATGAAAACGACCTGGTGACAAGCTTTGAACGAAATTAGTTGAGCCAGTAATGATATAATACTGAAATAACTATAAAAAATGAAAAATTTCGCGAAAATCGTGTTCATCATATTTCCGCTTTTCGTATGTTTTTAGAAAAGTATTGTTCCAATCACTTGTAGCATAACATACACCAAGTTTAATCAAAATCGTAAGAGCCGTTTTCGAGATGAATCCAATACCTAACTCGAAACCGTTATATGGGAGGTATTCATTCTAATCGAGATATTCAAAAACAGAATAAACAACATTGGAAATAACAAAAAAGTAATCTGTACCAAATTTCATGCAAATCCGTTAACCCGTTTAGGCTGTGGCTCTCTGTACAGATGGCATAGACGAACAGACGAACAGACGAACAGACGGGCAGACGAACAGACGAACAGACGAACAGACGAACAGACGAACAAACGAACAGACGAACAGACGCACAGACCGACGGACGGCATGACGAAAACCACTTTTTTGGACTTCATCATCGTGATGTTGGTTTTGATTAAAAATTAAATTTTTTTTTACACGAAACCAATACTTGCTCTATAGAGAAAGTAAAAAACCATGCCTCTTAAAATTTCTGTGAGCTTTTTCGATTCTTACCTAAAAGTTTGAATAATAAGGATTCCAAACTGTATAACAATACTCAAAACATATCTTACATATCTTACTAAGGAATTGAACAATGTAACCAGTACAAACAAATCCTTAAACTCATCAGTGTTTCTTTTAAGAAAGCCTAACATTTGATTAGCCTTATTGATCTATTGATCTGATTGATCTCTAATAATAAAGTTAAATAAGAGACTTACGTCAAAGTTAACTCCTAGATCTTTTTTCTGCGTGACTCTTTCTAATTCAGTATTATTAATATTATATTCAAAAATGATTGGACTGTGGTTTCTGACACGCGAAGGCAACTTGATTTGCACCAATTAACTAAATATTACAAGTCAGCTAACAAAAAATTGCAATCAACCTGAAATGAAATTCTACTATTGAGATCATCTGAAGAAACAGCGAGTTTTTTTAAGATGTTGGGAATGTCATTAATATAAATGAGAAAAATCAGTGGTCGTAAGTGGTTTCCTTGTGGAACACCGGATGGGACATACCTATATATTATCAGATTGATAGTTTAAAATTTTAACACCTTGCACTTTTTCAGTCAGATAAGACTCAAACCACACTAACAAAGATGAGTGAATGCCGAAGCATTTGAGTTTAAAGAGAAGAATTTCACGATTTACCCTATCCAAGGCTTTAGCAAAATCTGTTAAAATAATATCTGTTTGAATTCCTTTTTCCAAATCAGATAAATGGCATTCGTCATAATCGTTAAATTCGTTACTGCTGCCATGTTGGTAAACTCATATTTTTTTACTTGCTCTATATGGCTAGTATTGGTTTAGTTTAAAAAAAAAATTCGAGGTTTAAAAAAAACACAACGTTACGATTATGGAGAATTCCAAAAAAGTGGTTTTCGTCATGCCGTCGGTCGGTCTGTGCGTCTGTTCGTCTGTGCGTCCATCTGTACAGAGAGCCACAGCCTAAACGGGTAGACGGATTTCCATGAAATTTGGTACAGATCATTTTTTTGTAATTTCCAAGCTTGGCTTTTTTTTTTGTTTTTGAATATCTCGATTAGAACGAATATAACGGTTTCGAGTTATTGGATTTTTCTCGGAAACGGCTGTAACGTTTTTGATTAAACTTGGTGTGTGCTATGTAATAAGTGATTGAAATAATCCTGCGTTTTTAGTTTTTCTCAAAAAAATCGAATAACGGAAATATGATGCACACACTTTTTTGGAATTTTTCCATAATTTGATTTCGTTAAAAACTTGTCACCAGGTTGTAGACATCATTTTAAAAAGTACTGTTTGTTTTGTTTTTCAAAAAAAAAACTTGGAAAACAAAATTAAACAAACAAATGAAAAACACATAATAAGAAGTTTGAGCTACCAGAGCAAGTTCGTGCGATCCAGTCGTGTATTTTATTTTGCTTAGTGTTGACAATATTTAATTTCAAGAGGTGTACTTTATTTAATATACCGAAATAAAAGAAATACATAGGTAACGAAAAAAAACTTTACTTTTAAGTTAAGTTAAAGCGGTTTTAAGAAAAGAAAGCAAACATATACAGTCCTTAACACTTAAATAGCCTCACTTATAGTACTTTCTTAAATCATATTTTTTTGTTCTTCTTTCGTATTATTACATACAATACAAATTTCGGTGAGCAACAAGACAACACTATTTTTTTTTAGATTTGGAGAAGTCTTACTGCAATTATTCAAGTTAACGGTATCTAGGATAATTTTGTTTGATATCATTAATAGGTCTACGAAAACGTTATTGCAGGCCGCTGTAATGGATTCAGTTGATCCTTTTTCACTTGCATACTGCGTTTTATTTCATCAACATTTAAGGCTAGAGGAACATGGTTACTAGGGTAGTTGTCCCAAAACTTGGCTTCCCAACCTCGTGTTTATCTCTGTAATTCGGAAATGATTTTCGACGTTCCTAAATAACTCCAATATTGACACAAGTCGTTTCCATTATGGTTTTATAAAATTTAGCTTCTACTTTACAATTAACAAAAGCTAATACATTTTTCTATATATGCATTTTATGCTCCTATCTTTAGTGCTTCATCTCACCCCTGATGCCGATTTTACACTTGATTATTAAAAGGAAAACAAATTTATTTCTAGGTTTATGGACATTCTACTTAATTTGTTTCGTCAGTTGCAGGCTTTGTTAACAGGGGCGAACATACCATTACTGCAAATGGGACTTTTCCCCGGGGCCCCCGACCGACTACAGGGCCTCCACTGGAGATTATGCAGAGAAAAGTCTGTCGCAATCAGAAACCCCATTGAAAAATAAAATAGATTTACAATTGTTACCATTATGGGCCCCAGAAAAATGAATACCTAAGACTGTGTTCTGTGAAGGTTCCAAATAGACAAGGCTTCCCACAGTTTTTGAGGCCCAACAAATATTTAAATTGCACGGCTGGTAATAAAACAGTGTATGAAAATTTCTTCAAGGGGCCTCAAAGAAAATAACTAGTGTAACAAATATTAGTTTACGGGCTCCAAACAAATAAATAGGGTCAGATTATGTAGATGCCAAAAATATATTATGATCGTGACGTAACTATTGAAGGTTAGACAGACAATTTTCTGTGACTATTTAGGGGCCCCAAAAATAATCTGGGTTTATAAACGGCGAACAAATATTCCCCCGCAAAAAGATAATAGTGTTTGTGTATCTGTATACAGTGTACACTGTACTGTACATGTACATGCTAAACCGATATTGTTTCAGTAGAGTGGTAGACGATTTTGTATGACCCCTCCTATTAAGGGGCCCCAAAAACAAGCAAACCAATAATATTTCATTTTCCTCAAAAAAATAAATAAATAAGGTGTTGTTTAGATGCCAAAAAGAATGATATTTTGTTAGTAGGTGACTGACAGATAATTTTTTGTTACCATTTTCATTCAGGGGCCCCAAAACATAAATTAAGTGTAGTTGCCAAACAAAAACCAATTGTGGGACCCATAACAAATAATCTGTGGCAAATAGTAAAAACACCTTAAGACCATTTTTTTTTTTTTTGAGAAAATTAAGTTTTAATATTAAAACCGTCGCACAGAATTAAAAAAAAAGAATAAAGGTTTTGTTTAGAGCGCATTGTATTTAATTGTTGTTTTTTTTATTGTTGACATTAAAACATTATCCAATAAAAACAAAATTCACAACTGGGTCGCACGGACATGCTCAAAGGGTCAAAGTTGCTGTTAAAGCTTCTTATATCAAGTTTTAAAAATAAATAATTTTAAAAGAAATACAAAAAAATAAATTTATTACTAAAATGCCATAAACAACTTCTTAAATTGTTTTGAACTCCAAACAAAGTATGCCATTTAGTTTGATTAAGAAAGATACATTTTTAGAACAAAAATTTTGAAAATTGTTAGAGCCGTATAATTTTGTATATATAGAAATGCTCAAACCTTGTTTAAAAATAACGTTGGTATGCCATTTTTAAAGATAATGTTATTGCGCATCTAAAACCAAAATTTAAGAAAAATACAGTTGCTCATTTTCGAAAAATTGATTTTTCAAAATTTTGACAAATTTTTTAAAAAAATTTCAAAATTCATTAAAATTGGTTGAGTCGTTTGACAGATATTCAAAAATGAAAAAAATGGTTCTATGGGAGGTACCGTTAATAGAATCTTCACAAACAATTCTTTTATTTCAGAAGTATGACCCTATTATCAAAAGGAGACACAAAAAATTTTAATCAAAATCGTTAAAGCCGCTTGTGAAAAAAGTCGACATTTCCTTAATTGTTATATGACAGGTACCGTTAGTTTTGGTCCTAAAAAAAATTTCAATTTCCCTCTAGTGAATCACCAAATATCCTTAACCACCAAGTTTCAAGAAAATCGGTTTATCGGCTTAGGCTGTAGCTCGAGGTAAACACAAAAAGACAGACAGACACACACACACACAGACAGGCGGACAGAGAGAATTGCAGGACCCACTTTTTTCGCATTCTCTATCATCGTAATGACATGTCTGATTGTTATCTCTAGTTCGATTTTTTTTACGAATCGTAAACTTGCCCTATAGTACCTAAGTATATCGCGAGTAAAAAGAGTAGGTTAAAAGTAATAATAACTGAACAGGAACATTTTTTGATATGATTAAGGAATTTGAATTCACACTTTAACTAATAAGAAGGGAAATCAAGTCCAAGGGAAAAGTTGAATAATTTTGTCACACACGAGTTAGGTAGATGTACATTATCATTGCACAATAGGTAAGTAATTAAGAATTATTTATTTAATGAAAATACTTCTTTTCTTATTTTTTTTTTTGTTTTTGTTCAATGGGCTATTCTCTTCTCTTTCAGGTTTGTTATTTTAAATAACAAACTTCGCAAGAGACGAAATTTGTTTTTCAGAAACTCCTAAAAGGAGAATGGGCGGTTCCGTCCCATTGGTGTAACACATAGTGACTTATATCGTTGGAAAGGTCTCAATTAGTGCATCAATTTTTGTAAGGGCATAAGTGCGTATATCAACATTTAGAATATGAGTTAAGGATTATCCTAAAAAAAACCGCGAACGCCAACCCCAGAGGGGCCGGCCCAACCGTTCGACTTACAAATGAACAATTTCAAGTTAATTATTCTTTATAATTTCCTTATTGATATGTCTTATTCCTAGCGTGTCCAAACTAGAACTAACAAAACCTAAAGTTGAAATTGTCAATCGTAGCTTATGCTCGTGCAAGGGTAATTTCCATGACCAAGCATTTTCCGACTGTGGGAACAGCGGATGAGGATCATATTTCCTCGTGGCCTTCGGCAGTGCAAGTGCATTTACCTTTTCTATTGAAATACACTGTCAGCACTAATACCTCAACTCGTGGGAAATGCTTTGTGTTAACTTATGAGTATGGGCATTACTGCCAAGCAATTCCCACCAATAAAAATGCTATAAAATAATGCTTACCGCGCAAAACCAAGAGATAAGTTGTATTGCATATTTCGTTGACTAAAGAAAGCATACTAGCACTTCCCCCACCAGATAGAAACTGGTGACCATAGAAAACAATTACGTACTAGCTGAGACCTTTTCAACAATATAGGTCATAATGTAGTACAACACCATGGACGAAATCCCGAAGGAATAGTGAAAACATGTTTTTTTCCTTGGGAATTAGGGGACATCGATTGCAATTCATCTTAATGATCACCTAGTATGTTCCACTTGAATTTATTATCATTTTTAATTTTTTGACTATCAACGAAATATTAAATTGCATTTTTTATTTTGGCAGAGAAGACGCAATAATTTTTATCTCCCAGGAGATACGGACTTATGCCCATACAAGAAATTGATTGATAACTGAGACCTTTCCAACGATATAGGTCACTATGTGTTACACCAGTGGGACGCTGTCCATACAAAAGTGCCCATTCTCCTTTGTATTTCAATTTGTTTTCAAGTACAATTTTCAAGTGATTTCGAGGCGGACGTACAACCCCCAGAGATGACAGACGTAATTGCAGATATGTCGACATTGTTGAAAGCGCCTTGTATACCCAGGAAAGCCACCATAGTATACTCTATATTATGGAGGGAGTATTCGATGGTTCTTACCAGAGTGTGAAGAGCTGTTTCCAACGAATTTCTCTTACAGTATGCATGTTGAGCCGTAAACAGAAGTCTGGTGTCCATGCTGGTTCTTTAGTAGATATTAGCGCAGGTATGTGTAGCAGGTTTAGACAGCTATTACAGAGCATCTCTAGGATTGGCAAAATAATTTCACTAGTCTTTTGAAGTTCAGCTGGTATTATGCCATCTGGTCTTGCTGATTTATATGGTTTAATGCCCGCCTTACACGACACAATATTTTTGTGCGATAATATTGTCCAAAAATATTGTGCGAAAAAGGGTAGTCCATACACCACTCAATATTACTGCGCAATATTTCTACGTCTCTTTGCTTATTCTGCATCTGCCTCGTTGTGGAAACGAAAAATATTGAGTAAAAATTCAGAAAATATTCAACTTTTTTCATATCACTCAATATATTGTGCAAAGTGAAAATATTATGCAATACAGCCCTTACACGATCAATATTATTGCCTAATACTGAGTATTGCGCAATAATATTATGTCGTGTAAGGCCGGCATAATGCCCGCCTTACACGGCACAATATAATTGCACAATACTCAGTATTGTGCAATAATATTGACCGTGTAAGGGCTGTATTGAACAATATTTTCGGTTTGCACAATATATTGAGTGATATTAAAAAAGTTTAATATTTTCTGAATTTTTACTCAATATTTTTCGTTTCCACAACGAGGCAGATACAGAATACGCAAAGAGATGTAGAAATATTGCGCAGTAATATTGAGTCGTGGAAACGAAAAATATTGAGTAAAAATTCAGAAAATATTCAACTTTTTTCATATCACTCAATATATTGTGCAAAGCGAAAATATTATGCAATACAGCCCTTACACGATCAATATTATTGCACAATACTGAATATTGTGGGTATGTTAGTATGTTGTTTGTTCCTATTACATATTATTATTAATACTTTGGGAGCTACTTGGGAAATGTGTATGTAGGAGCAGGTTGAGCGATTCCTCGCGAGTGTTAGTTCACGAGCCATCTGCATTTTTAAAAACGCTAGGCATTACTGGATTTAATGGAAGGATTTTCCGAAGTCTAGATGCTTCGGAGGTTTCATCTATAATATTCTCCAGGAGGATCTTTTGAATCTCCTCAGTTCTTTTTACTTGCGATATAGGTACTATAATATCAAGTTATGCATTCGTACAAAAAAATCTAAAAAAACGTTGAGTAGTTTACAAAAAAATGATTTTTCAAAAAAAAAAGATTTTGCAGCAACTTAAAAGCTTTCATGTAAGAAAAAAGGTTCTATGGCAGTTACCGTTACTACCAGTTTTTGAAAAAAAAAAATAGTTTTCATTTAAGGAAACTAGTTTTTCTATATAAAATTTAAAAAATGACTAGATTTTTTTAATCAAAATCGTGGGAACCATTTTTAAGAGAAATTAATTTTTATTAAACCGGTATATGACAGGTACCGTTATTTTTGGTCAAAAACATAAAATTCAAAAAATATCTAGGGATAGTCCAAAAAATGCCACATACCTAGTTTGAAGTAAATCGACTTATCGGTCCAGGCTGTGGTTCCTGCTACATACAGACAGACAGACGGACAGACATAAAGACAGACAGAATTGTCGGATCCACTTTTTTCTCATTCTCTATCATCTTAATGTCATGTTTGATTGTTATCTCACCTTTTTACTTGCGATAAAGGTACTATACATCAGGTTTTGCATTCGTAAAAAAAAAAAATGCACGACTGGGTCGTACGTACTTGATCTAAGGTTCAAAGTTGCTGTGCACGTTAAAGCTTCTTACATATAGATTTTGAAAATAAATAACTGATTAGGAAACATCTCTAAAAAAAAGTGTAGGAAAAAATAAAATCCGTTACTAGGTTAGGTTAGGTTATGTGGGCTGACAGTTGATATTGTTACCGTCACACTTAGATCAATGTAGATCCCTTGTGATACCCTGAAGTATTGTAACTTCATGAAAAAAGTGTTAACCTATGAAAGCTATGGTTGTTCGAGCCATTTGGAGGACTTGATAAAGTTCAGTAGGCTATTGCCTGAGAGTTCCGATAGTTCTTCTAATTCATTAAAGAAGTAGTTTCCTAAGAATTTTTTCCTAGTGCGACAGAGTGCTGGGCAATGACAGAGGAAGTGAACAGTGTTTTCCTGTTCGTCCTCATTACCGCAGCCTCTGCATAGGTCATCCGTACAAAGCCCCATTTTCTTTTTGTGGTATCCTAGTAGATTATGACCCGTTAAGACGCCTATTAGGGATCTTAAAGAAGGCTTACTGAGTAGTAAGATCTTATTTGATTTTTTCTCGTCGAAGTTCGGCCATAGTTTCCTGGTGTGACCGCAGGTTTCTAGGAGGTTCCATCTATCGTTGGTTTTTTGTGAAATCTTGTTGACGATATTTCGCTTTATTTCACATTGTGGGATTCTAATGTTAAGGTCTATGAGAGAGGGATCAAGCACTGAGCCCTCCCTTGCAAGCTCATCCGCTTTTTCGTTTCCGAACACATCACTGTGGCCGGGAACCCAGCAGAGTCTTACATTATGCTGCATACCAAGAACCCTAAGCTCTTCGCGACAGCAAGAAACAAGCTTAGACTTGATTAAGGTGGCAGAAATCGCTTTTATTGCCGCTTGGCTATCAATGAAAAAGGTGATGTCAGCAGGTGATATCACCATCATGGATATTTGTTTAGCAGCATTTTTCACTGCCAATATCTCGGCTTGGAAGACACTGCTGTGATCGGGGAGCCTGAAAGAACTGGCAAGGTTGAGGTTTTCTGAGTAAAAACCTGCACCAACCCCAGTGTTCATTTTCGAACCATCGGTATAGATGGCGATAGTCGACTCATTTGAGAAGGGTATATTGTTTTCCCAATCTTGTCTGTTAGGGAAACTGACATTAAAAGACTTGTTAAAGTCTAAGTAGGGGGTCATGTAATCTGTACTAACGTTGTAGCCAACGTAGTTAGAAAGAATCGTAGTATGGCCGTTTTGACTAGTATTCCAAGTGTTGGTTTGACTGAGTCGTAGGGCGCTGTTCGCTGCCAATTCTTGTACAAATAGATCTAAGGGAGTGAGGTTAAGGATTGCTTCCAGACCCGAGGTTGGAGTGGACCTCATCACCCCCGTAGTACTAATGCAAGCTGCTCTTTGTACTTTGGTTAGGGTCTTCAAGTTCGTGGATTTCTCCAGAGCTTGCCACCAGACTAAACTGCCATAAGTTAGAATGGGTCTGACAATGGCGGTATACATCCACATGATTATTTTAGGATTTGGTCCCCAGTTTCTGCCAAGAATTCTATTACATGAGTAGAGTGCAAACGTGGCTTTCTTATATCTTTCTTGAATGTTTGGACCCCAGTTAAGTTTCTTGTCCAAGATCACTCCGAGATATTTCGCTTTATCCGAAATCTTAAGTGGGGTGCCATCAATTTTTGGCACTGCAAAAGGAGGAATTTTCCTTCTGTTTGTGAAAAGTACCAGTTCTGTTTTAAGGGGGTTTACTTTAAGACCGCATCTCCTGGTCCAGTTACTGACCTGGGATAATGCGCTTTCTAATTGTTCGCTTACAGTGGTTAGGTATTTACCTGTCGCTAGAAGAGCTAGATCATCTGCGTAGGCTATAACCTTGACGCCGCTGTTTTTCAATTTGATGAGAATCTCATTCATCACCAAAATCCAAAGAAGAGGTGATAGAATACCCCCTTGTGGGGTTCCTCTAGATGCGTACATTTTTATATGTGACCCACCTAATTCACTATTTATTTGTCTGTTTCTTAACATGCACACGATCCATTTTATGACCGTGTCTTCTATTTTAAGATCAGTGAGTGCTTTTTCAATTGCGCTATTATGAACATTATTGAATGCTCCTTCTATGTCTAGAAATGCTGCGAGGGTATATTCTTTAACCACAAGTGACTTTTCTATTGTTCTGACTGCACAGTGTAAAGCTGTCTCTACACTTCTACCTTTTGTGTATGCATGCTGAAAGGGTGATATAGTCTCCGGTATTAAATAACTGCGGATATGTATATCGATTAACCTTTCAAGTGTTTTGAGTGTAAAAGAAGTTAGACTGATAGGTCTGAAATCTTTGGGTTCTGTGTAACTGGATTTACCAGCTTTTGGTATAAAGACAACTTTGACTTCACGCCATATTTTAGGGACATACCCCAATTGTAGGCTATTTTGGAATATTGTGATCAGGTATGGAATAATGAATTCACTACTTTTTTGCAGCATCAAAGTTAAGACGCCGTCTAGGCCTGGAGATTTATAAGGAGAGAAGGAGTTGATGGCCCAGATCAACTTTTCTTTCGTAATAATTTCTCTAGGAATTTCACATATTGAGTGCAAAGAGTTTGTGGAATCATTGTCCACTTCAGAGTTACAACCTGGGAAGTGGGCTTCCACCAGGAGTTTTAGACTGTCTTGACAGGATTCTGTCCATCGATTATCAGGCCCCTTTAGGGACCCTATAGAAGTATTCGTCTTGGAGAGAATTCTCCTTAGTCTCGCCGAATGGTTAGTACATTCGATGGTACTACAGAAGTTTCTCCAAGAGCTACGTTTGGCTCGTTGAGTTTCTGTCTTGAACTTTCTCTGACTGGTTTTATAAGATTCCCAGTCACTTTCTGTTCTAGTGCGTTTAGCAAGGTTGAATAGTTTTCTTGTTTCTTTTCTTATGCTAGTGAGCTCAACAGTCCACCAGGGTGGTTTGTTGTTTTTCTTCGCAGCGGCAGTGAGAGGACAGCTTTTGTCCAATGCATCGCGTAGAATTCCTGTGAATTCCTCTGTCAGTTTATCAAGACTATTTGTGTCTAGGTTATTGTCATTGTTTAAGTGACTAATGTTTTTTACTAATTCCCTATTGAAGACATGCCAGTCGGTACGCCTATTATTCCTAAAAGGTTTAATGTGCCGGGCAGCATCAGGGACATAGAATTCTATTAAGCGATGGTCGGAAAAAGAGATTTCATCTAAAACCTTCCATTGTTCTAATTGGCAAGTATCTGAATTACTCGTCAAGGTGATATCAAGAACTTCTTCCCGTGTTTTTGTAAGAAAAGTTGGGGTGTTGCCTCTGTTAGCTACGAGCAAGTTTTTCTCGATAATAAATTCAAAAAGGGACTCGCCCCTGGTATTAGTATCAGTGCTACCCCATTGCATATGGTGTTAGTTAGAATCACAACCTAAAATAATATCAAATTTATTCTTACTTGCAAAAGATACCAACGTTTCAGTGATATCTGCTGGTGGTCCTTCTGTACCGTCATACGGCATATAGGTAGACGAGAGGATGAGCATTGGGAGCCCATCTCGCTCCAATCTTACCGTGGTCTGGTCAGTGTTGCTGTAAGTAGTTAGAAGAAAAAGATTAAACTGTTTCTTAGCTACTATGCATGTTCTAGGGTTACTGTTTTGACTGTCAAGATTTGACTTGTACAGCTGTAGTTCTTTAGATTGTAGGCCCTTGATATTCCCTCTTACAACCCAGGGTTCCTGTATCAGGGCTACGTCGTATTGTCTACTCTCCATGAGGTAGACAAGGTTAGCGGTTGCGGCTTTACTATGATGAAGATTGATTTGTAAGATTTTCAATTCCATTTATATAATAAAGTTTAAGTTCACCGCTTTACTAACCTGTTTTCTAACGTTGTGAATCAACCTAAGTTTCCACCTAGTGATTCCAACGCGTACCTAGAAGTCAGCCTTCCTCAGGAGTGGTAAAGATTTGTGGCTCAATCTTACCACCACTTCGGTGCCATCATTTGTTCTATCATTCTTGATCACTTCCCACTCTTTGCTCAAGAGATCACTATTCAAAGATAGGATGTATCTCTCAAGCCGTTCGCTGGGAAGGGTCGGGCCTTTGACCAACAGCTTACCAAGAGGTCTGTTGAGATCTTTTATCTCCTTTACGTCAATGAGACGTAATTCGGCGCCTTGCCATGGAGCTGACGTTTTTCGTATGAACTCCCGGAGCCATTCGAGAGTCACGTCGTTCTCACAGTCCATCACCTTGAAACCGTGGACAGTCTTAAGGTTACCGAAAAGTGGAACTGTCCAGCTCTTGACGATAGCCTCATTGACTTCTTCCAGGATTCTTAGTTCAAGGAGATGCCATTCATCCTCAGTCAGCTTGCGTGTGGGCTTACCGTAGTCAGCTATAGCGACTTGATGGCCTTTTGCGCTAGCCCGGGAGGTCTTGAACTTCTTCTTCGTCTTGTTAGGCGAAGAGTTGGTTGGTGAATCAGTCTCATTCCTGGTTCTTTTGGAGGAGCTAGGTGCGTCTTCGATTCCTCGCTCTGCCGCTGCACGCAACCGCTGTTGAGATTTGTCCAGTGCGATTCGCTCTTTTGCTGTAAGGGACTCTGGAGTCCTTTTGGCAAAGCGACGGACAATCTTTACAGCGTTGCGATTCTGACGGCGGCGTAACTCCATTTCGCTGATCGCTTCTGCCTTTCGCTGTCTGGTCCTTTTGTTGATGACCGTGGCTAGGCTGTTTACCGTGTTGTTCGACGTGCAGTGTTCGGGTTTGGATTCCATGGAAGTGTTTTGGATAACATGTGGGCTTTGGCCTACCAAATTATCCTTGCACCCCATATTGTCCTTACCCTTGGTGTTGAGAGTGCGGTTTGCGGGTTTAGATTCCGAGGAAGTGTTTTGGATATCCTGTGGGCATTGGCCTACCAAGTTATCCTTGCACCCCCTCTTATCCTTACCCTCGTCAGTTGAGTCTTTCTCACCCGCGTGGTCAATCGTGCCACTAGGTGTTACGATTGTTTTGGCTGATGAGATGCTCGGCACAACGACGTGTGTCCGCACTATCAGACCCTCTTTGGACGATAACTCGTCTGCTAATAACGGAGTCTTGGCACTAGACGTCGATGGGATTTTCCCCTTCCCTTGTTTTGAAACATGGGGAGTAGGAGGTCCCATCTCGGTCTTCTTGCTCGGACCTTTAGAAGAGGGGTGGTTTGGAGTAAGACTTGCTTTCCCCAACCCCTCCCTGTCCATAAAGGCCCGAGTGTTGTGTAGCCTGATCCTTTCTTTATCGGACATCTGGCTCCAGTCCAGTTTGCCCAGCCTGGACGAATTCGAAAAATTGGAGCTCGCGATTGAGGAGAACTCACTGACGTTATCGTCGACGTCAATCGCGCTAGCTCCCTCTTCCATGTCGAGTTTCGTAAACGGATTGAGGAGATTGTACTCTTCTTCTTCGGTTAGCTCGTGATTGCTAGTGTTTGCTTTGCTGTTCATTTTAAATTCTTCGCTCTGCTTGTTTTTTAAGTATCTTGGAAAAAATGAAAAGAAAAGAAAACAAAAAAGGAAAAAAGAAAAAGAATAAAGAAAAGGATTTAGATACATAAGCAGGAAAATAATAAATAAAAAGTAAATATGGGACAATTTTGTCACTGGCGACTTCTCTTCACGATATTGAGACCGTGAGGCAAAGCCGAAGCCGGTAGCCGTGACTTCTACCGACCGTTTAGCGTATATCCCCGCTATGGTTTTGTTCATTTTTGTTAATTCTTTCATATTTCATAGGGGTGGGCCTCTCTTAGTTTGCCCAAACCCTAGCCGGTAGTTGGGAAACTGCTCGAGAGCTAGAAACCGTGACTAGCCCGCTTGAGGTTCGAGCGTAAGCCCCCTCACCAACATCAAGGTGGAGACCCGACGAGGGGGAAATCCGTTACTAAAATGACATAAACTTCATCTAAAACTGTTTTGTGCTCCAAACTAAGTACGTCATTTGATTTGATTAAGAAAGATACATTTTTAGAAAAAAAAAATTGAAAATCATAGGAGCCCTGTTAAAAAAAAAGTTATTATACCGTTTTCAAGAAAATATTAATGCATCTCAAACCAAAATTTAAAAAAAAAGGGTGTGTGTACTCATGTACGCGCGCCAGAAGTTATACTTAATATCATTATTTATTTTTGTATATTTACACAATTTAAGTTAAAAATGTATTTAATTTTTTTTTTACTGATATTTTAATCTTTATATTGATACCCCAACTTAAAGAATCGGATAAGTTTTACTAAAGTTTAAAGCTATTTTGTTTACGCGAAAGGGATATTTAGAATTTTTTAACAGATTTGTGAGAGATCGAATTTATAATATTTTTGATATTACTTAATGATATTGCGAAGCTTGTGAGTGTCTTTTTGAAACAAATTGTGTATAAAAATAATTGTTGACTCTTTATAAGAAACTAAAAATCATTTAAGCAGACATAGTCAGATGTTATGAATAGTACAATTGGTACAAAGGAGCAAAAAAAATGCATTTTGTTCGATGTTTTTTCTGTGATATATCATTGACAGCCTTTGTTTTTAAACAAATCAATATACTTTGCATGGCTGAGAACAAACACATCTTGAAATTGAGCTAAAAATATTATCAAAATTGTCAATTTTTTTTTTTTTTTTTTTAATTTTATAGGATTCATCAAAAACATATTTTCACTTGACAACGGCCTTGTCTCTGATAAAGCATCGGTTCCCGATCGATCACCGAAATCAAGCATCATTGAGCGCCATTGGTAGAAAGATGGGGGACCATCAAATGCCAACTGCGAGCTGTTGTCATGTGTTCTTTCTGTTGTTGTTCTTCCTATAATTTGTCTTTCTTTGTTGTATTAATGTCTTGTGTTGTATCTATCAGCCAATGGTCTTAGTTACCCAGTACTGCAGTGATTCTAGTCCGTAAGATTTATCTTCGGAGTAGATTTGATGTAAATGTAAATGTAAAATATTTTCACTTAACGACCTCATCTGTGCCGATGTTTAATTAAATAAGTGTCCAATATTTTTATGCAGAATTATAGTCTAATATTTTATCTAAAAGAATCTGTTCAATTTAAAAATATCCTGCAACAAAAATTCAAGTAACAGATTTTAATATCCAATGAAATAATTTTTTTTCTCTCTAAAATCTGTAAATGTGCACTTTTATGTTTAAAAATATTTATTGCCTATCAAGAATACCTGAACCAACAATATTGTAGTACATCGTTTTATGAAACTCAAACAAATTTCAATACCATAATGCAAAAAGAATAAGAAAACAAAAATTTATTTTGCTCTTAATTATCTTTTACTCATTATTTTTATATTTATTTATAAAAATTACACCTTATTGTAGCCTAATATTTCAGCTAAATTAAGACACCCCAATCTTTAAAATCCGATAACAAACAACATTTTATAAGCGAACCATCTCGAATCCATTTGTGAGCCAATGGTACCGTTCTCCACTGGTGGCTGGTCGAGTCCGACGTCCAAAGCAGACAATGTTGTTGAATTTTGTTCAATTTTGGTAAAACTCTTTTCAAGTTTGTAATTTATAGCATGTACTGTACAGTTATGTGTGATATATCAAATTAAAGGTAATAATCATCGTGATGCTCAATAAAGTTGAATCATAGTTTTATGAGGCTTATGTAAATAGAAACTAAGCACAAAATATTTTTCCCGTTCTTCCCTGATTTTTAAAATCAATCAAACCACCCACATAAGCTTTCAAAAAAGTATTTTTTTTTTTTTTTTAAGCTAAAAAAACGGTTATGGAGCATTTCAAATATAATAAATATTAGACGCCTAATATTTTTTTTTATTATCTTTCAATGTTTATAATTAGTTTTTCAGAAATGATCAACTTTATCCATAATGACATCATTTTTAAATGTCTAAAAAAATATTTGATATTGATAAATAATTATTAACCTGAAAAGTTGAATTTTTAGAATTTTTTTCTTGATGAGAACTCATCATTATTTCAATTTATCTATTCAATTAAATTTATTTCATAATTATTCTAACCCTTATACTTTTCGAGATGTACAAAAAGTTTATTTTGTCTTTTGCCCCATTTTACCCTAACTTCGGGGTGGAATTTCAAAATATTCCTTCGTATCAGAACCTAGCATTATACCACCTATCTTTTGGTGTATTTAGTTTTTTCCTATCACTTATAGTGTAGAAAATAAATTAGTCAGACTATCAATGGCTGACATCTGTAATTTAATAAATTTATTGTGTTTCACACAAAATGAAGAATAAATAAAAAAAAAACCCCACTATAAAATGTAAGCGTGTGTTAACTCTTTGCTTTATGGTGTCTGAGTTAAAAAAAAATAATGGGCTGAAAAAATCTATGTGTTATTACTGGTTTAATATTTTTATAATCGCCGGTAAAGAAGTATAACTTCAAAAAAAAAAAAATTGATTTTTCAATAAAAAAGTTGATTTGAATTTTTTTTAAATCCAAGACTTATTTTTTGAAATTTTTGATATCAATCTATTTTAAAGTTATTAACAAGCTTCCGTATAAAAAATTTCATCAAAATTGGTTGAGTCGTTTAAGAGAAACTAAACAATGAATAAAACGGTTCTATGGTAGGTTCCGTTATTGACATTTCTAAATATATTTCTTTCATTTCAAAAGTACGGCCTTACTAACGTAAGTATTTCATTATTTTTATCCGTTTTTGAGAAAATTCAACTTTTCCATATTTATTATATGGCAGACACCGTTAATTTTGTACCTAAATAAGAATTTCAATTTCCCCTCTAGGGTATCACCAAAGAACCTTAACCACTAAATTTGAAGAAAATCGCTTCAGGGGTTTAGGCTGTTGCTCAAGGTATACCCAGACAGACAGACAGACAGAAATACAGACAGCCAGACAGAATGCGAGACCCAATTTTTTTTGCATTCTCTATCATCGTAATGTCATGTCTGATTGTTATCTCGAGTTCGATTTTTTTTTACGAATCCTTAACTTTGCCTAATAGTACCTATATCGCAAGTAAAATAAAATGCACGACTGGATCGTACGTACTTGCTCTTATAGATAATGTTACTATATATATGTATGCTAAGCCTTTCATATAAAGAAATTGTAAATGCAGTTTTAGAAAAATAAAAATTAAAAATGCATAAAATTCGATTTTTAAATGACTAAAACAGCTTCTTTAACCTCAAAACAAAGTATGCAATTTGATTTCTTCTATAATGATAAATTTTTAGAAAAAAAATTTGAAAATCGTGAGAGCCGTTTTTTTAAAAAACTGTATTTTCTATATAATTTTTTTTCATAAAAAATATTGGAACAACATTTTTTAAGATATTATTTATCTACATCTAAAAACTATATTTTGAAAAAAATATTGAGAGGATTTCGGCAAAATGATTTTTCCAAAGAAAAAAATAATTTTTTTTTTAAATCCAAAAAAACAATTTTCGATTTTGTTTTTACTAAACATTATCACGGCAAATAATTTTCGATTTCGTTTTT
The DNA here is from genome assembly GCA_948107695.1 of Meliscaeva auricollis. Classification (NCBI taxonomy): domain Eukaryota; kingdom Metazoa; phylum Arthropoda; class Insecta; order Diptera; family Syrphidae; genus Meliscaeva; species Meliscaeva auricollis. The sequence goes on along the minus strand of OX403620.1, from coordinate 902,862 downwards.
AGTAAACATTATTACAGCAAATGAAAAGCTTTTATATAAAATAAGGTTGAAATTGATTCGGTCATCAAGGAGATAATCAGAATTTAAGAAAAGTATTACGATGGCAGGTTAATACCGGTTTTTGAAAAAAAAAAATTCATTTAAAGATAAAAGTTATCCAAAAAAATAACTATGATTTTTTTAATCAAAATCATAGGCACCGTTTTTGGGAAAAATGAGTTTTTCTTAAGCCGGTATATGATAGGTACCGTTATTTTTGGTCCAAAATATAATTCAAAAAACGTCTGGGGATAGTCTCCAAAAAACGCCACATACCAAGTTTGAAGTAAATCGACGTATCCGTTTAGGCTGTGGCCAGAGGCGAACGCTGATGGGACGCTATATATGGGGGCCTCTTTCCCCCTTTTTATTTTGTTTCCATTTTTATTTTAACGTTTCTTTTCAGAAAAAAAGCAAACAAAATTCGGTAACTATAGCAAGTTGAAAATTCGATCGAAAAGCAGTACAACTTAAAATAATATAAGGATTTTTCGAGCTTGCAGATGCAAATATCCAATGAGTCTTAAAAATATCAACTACAAATAAAATTCAATAAAATGAGAATGATCTTGTGACTTAGGTCATAAGGGTAAGAAAGGGAGATAAGATGCCGGCGCAGCGGAATCGGCTTTTTGATATACTATTTGTCTTACACGTATTAGATTTCATTTGGATCGGTCCGTATTCGGTGCATGTTCGACTTTCTCGCAATTTGTTTTTCTATTGAAGAATTTAAAAAAAACTTCAACCAGAGCTCATTTCACACGTATCCGGTTCCATTCGGTTCGGTCTGTTGTTTGTTCGTATTGAATCGAACCGAATACGTATGAAACAAAACTTACAACTGATTCATGTCGGTGACATTAGTTACAGATTTGTTATATAGATAAAGTAGTGTGAAGTTAAGCGGAGTCGCCTGTGTATTTCTGTGGCAGATAGGCAGAACAACGTAAGTCCATTTTCTGGCGTCAACAGATTTTTGGGAGGGATAGCTCAATAACTTAATAAATTATTCTCAATTTTAGGTGCGTTAAGCGCAATTTAAGTAGAAATATAATGTCTAAATATTTTCGCATAGTAGGTATTAAATACCAAAAACTTTGGAATAAAAATGAAATCTTTTAAGTTAAACTCAATGTCGTCTAATCCGTTACTAAAAAAGACTCGGGTTTATCGTATATTATTTGCATAGGATAAACCCGAGTCTTTCTTAGTTACGGCTTAGATAACATCTATGAATACGGGCCAATGTCTTTATACTTATTTCGCACAATTTAAACATATTTTATAGTTAAAAATGACAAGTCACATGCTTGATAAATGCTCTTATGAGTAAAGGTTCCTTAGTTTTCCTTATTATAGAGAATTAATTTGACAAGACTTTCTGTTAACATTCTGTTAACATAAGTTAGCAACAAAGTCTCCGCGTCAAAAGAGAGGTTCAAGAGTAACTGTCTTTTTACTTATTTCTTTAAAATCTCAGGTCTTACGAGAAGTACGAATACTAGCAATTTTTGGGTTTTAATCAAAAATAAAAAAATATTTTTTTATAAATGACAGACTTAAAAAAAAAATTGTGTGTATATAACTTTTTCCAAGACAACTTTTCGACAGGGCTCACCGTTTCAGAGTAATATGCGAAAAACCGTTATTTTCGATATTTGACAAATTTTAAAATCGCGATATCTGCTCGTAGAAAAAAAAAAGTCGAACATATTTTTAGGGAATCAGAAGACCTACAAGTCTTGCACATACTCTATTTCGATAGCTTCTCCCGTTTCAAAGTTAAAAACGAAAAATCAACATTTTCGACTTTAACCTTGAATGACTTCTTGTGCATACATGGGACCTTTATGGACTTTTGACATCGTACTTCTTTCGATGTTTCAATGCTCTGTACCAATTTTCAGCTCTATGCGAATTATATCTGGGTTCGCATTTTCTTATGTTATTTTATCTGGGCTACACACAATGTACGGTAGTTTTTCCTAATTTTTAAAGCCCACTCTAAATTTGATTATTGGTAGGGCCCAACGTAAACAAGTCTTGAGCTATGCATGATGTAGTAACCATTATGTGCCTTATTTTGTAATTTAATCGTGTGAGTGTGTGAAGGCTTTTTAAAGACTCTTATCTCATATACAACGTTACAAAATTTTTAATAGACAAAACCAAGACAATAGTGTGAATTCGTGAGATTTCTTCTCACGTTAAATCACCATCAACATCACTACACAATATAGCAGTGATATGACAATGACTTACGCAATAGGCAATTTTTTTCAGTTTCCACTATCATTTCAATGAGAAATTCAGTTCAGTTATTATGTTTGGTTTGGGAAATTTTTATCGCGGTGGAATGCAATGCAGCAAAAACTTGAAGCAAAGATTATTATAACATGTAAAGATGCCGCACGCAGAACAAACTTTTGTGCTCATAAATTTTAACCATCAGATTTTGATCATAGACCCAAAACATGAGTTAAATTGTTAAGCAACATTTTAATATTCTTTGGTGACGGTAGATATAGCCGTAGCTAGGATTTTGTCAAAGGAGGGAGGGGTTGTCGGTTTACGGTCAATACGGTTAACAATTTTTTTTTAGAAATCAGTGCATTATAATTTGACATTAATAACTCCGCATCACCGCATCAAGCAAGTTGATATTTTTTCAGGGGAAGCAATTCAATTTGAAATGTTTGTAAATAGTTTGAAAGTGAAAAATGTCTAGAAAATTTATGAAACAAATTACAGATTTTAGTCATTTTTACTTTGAAATCAAATTGTTGACGCAAAATAACGTTGAAGAATTTAATAAATGATGAATTGTTAGCAATTTCCTTGCTCTTCTTCCACATAAGTACATTCCTGACCAAAGTTGATTTTAACATATTGTTACGAATGTAGGAGCGAACACACCCAGGAGAAAAGACACATGTAAGTCTTTGGTTATGATTAATGACTAAAGCTCTGAACACGTTCATCCGAACTTTGAACTTTCGAACTTTGAACGGAACGAAATCTGTCTATATATGTCTCTATGTGTCTGTATGTATTTGTCTCATATTCTTAACGAAACTGGAAATCACAAGCCAAAACCAGGTTATGGAAAAACGAACGATGGCAACACTGCTCGTCGATTTTTGCAATACTCTTCTACTTCGTCGGTGTTTTATATTTTATGTTCTTTACTGATTCAATATTACATTAATTATATTCTTAATTATCTAGGCTTAATTTATTGTAAGATGTTAACCTTAAAGATGCCGGACAGAGAGAGAGATCCCTATTTGACATTTATTAAGGAGAAGTTAAATTTCATTGATAGTAATTGTTATACATAAGTGTTGCCAGCATTTATAATTAAGCTGAATATAACATCCTCCCAGCTTTAAATTCGGTTTATTTATAATAATTTTTTGTTTTTATACATATATACATAATTCATAGGATAATATAATTCAATTTGTTTTGTTTTAATTCAAGACCTTAGGCTACTGTTTCTTTTCATTTTGTAACTTATATTGTTTTACTTTTTATAATAATTTACAATTTTCTTAGTTCTATTACTTCTTCGTTGTTGTACAGGGTTATTTTTAAAATTGCTGGTTCTTTGTATATTCTTAGATGCTATATTATTATTTAAATAAGATAAATCAGTACCATTTTTATTTGTACCTTTTTCAGCATAAGACTTAGGAATGTTTGTGTACAAATAACTAAACTTCGGTTTTTTATAATTTTTTTTCAATTGATTTACATGAACAATTTTATATTGAAAACCAATTTTTACTATGTATCTTACAGTACTTAAGATTTTGCTAACAATACATGGTAACCACTTCTTAGATTCATTTATGTGGTTTTTATATAAACAATCCTCCCCAACTTTATATTTTTTAAAATTAATTTTTTCCGAAGTCTTATACTTTATAGGTTTTGATTTTTTATATATTAAATTCATTTTTCTGTTTTTATAATCTAAATTGTTATTTTTACATAAATTGTCAATTAATATTTTAGACTTATAAGAAAACGCTAGATCAGATGGAGTTTCATTAGACACCGAATTTGGAGTGTTTCGATGATTAAATAAAAATAAATCGATCTTTTCTTGCAGTGATAAATTTGCTTTCGAGCTCAACAAAAACTTTTTTAAATGCCTTTTACAATTCGCACGTGTCGTTCCGCTACCCCGTTTGATTGTGGGTGATAAACTGGACTATGGGTCAATTTGATTTTACTTTTTGAACAAAAATTTTTAAATTCAAAGGATGCAAAAGGGGGTCCATTGTCAGTGACAATCTCAGCAGGGAATCCAAATATTGAAAATAAATTATGATTCAGTTTATCGATTAAGTTTTTGGCGGAGGTTCCATTCATTACAACAACAATCAAATAGCGGCTAAATACATCTACTCCTAACAGTAGTGTCTTACCTTCAAAATAAAAAAAATCTAAGTGCACTCTTTCGAATGGATAAGTACAACTGGGCCAACTGGAAAAAAACTTTTTCTTTAGGAACAACAGCAGTAGCCTGACAAATTTTACAACATGCAACAAATTCTTTTATATCAATATCAATTTTCGGCCACCAAACGTATGACCGACACACTTTTTTCATTATAACTACTCCATTATGGTTACTATGGATTGATTTAAGCACCTGCATTCTTAATTTTGATGGTATGGTAATTCTTGCCCTGTAAAATATACAACCATTTTCTAAACTAAGCTGATTCTTGAATGCAGCAAAAGCTTTTTGCTGTTTTGGCCAACCACTTTTAATAAATTCATATATTTGAGAAAGTTCTACATCTTTTTTAACCTCAGCTCTAATTATCTCTTTGTCAACAGGAAGTTCTTCAAAAAAATTTATTGAATTTATGCAACTCGTTTCAACATCCGTGGTACCTGAAACTGGAAGACGCGATAAAGCATCAACATATGCTAGTTCTCTAGCAGGCTTATGTTTGATTGGATAATCAAAAGTCGAAAGCGTTATCGACCATCTTTGTAATCTTGCCACAGCTACCGAAGGAGTCCCTTTTTTTGGATTAAATATCTCTTTTAAGGCCTGGTTGTCGGTGTATATTACAAAGTGCTTACCATATATATACTTAAAAAACTTCTTCACAGCAAACATAACTGCCAAAGCTTCTCTATGTAACTGTGAGTAATTTTTTTCAGAATCACTAAGTGTACTATTTATTTATTTATTTACATATTTATTTATTTCATGATAAACCTATACACATTAAGACATATTGTCTACTTGCAAATAACACCGGTTTTTCTACTCCATCAACGACATGCAAAAGTACTGCAGCAACGCCATATGGGCTTGCATCTGTACTTATTATAATAGGTTTATCCTTATCATATAGCTAGTTCCAGAACATTATTTTTTACGATAAGTTCCTTGGATCTAGCAAACTCTTCCTGACAACTTTTACTCCATACAAATTTAGTATTTTTTTTTAACAAATTGTACATGCTCCTTAACTTCCCAGACAGATCAGGTATAAACCTTAGATAATAATTTAAAAGCCCTAAATATGATTGAAGCTCTTTAACGTTTGTAGGACAAGGAGCTCTTGTAATAGCTTCCACCTTCTTGGGGTTTGGTCGCACCTCGTTTTTCCCAATTATATGACCTAAATACTGCACTGTAGGCTTTAAAAATACGCATTTAGCTAAATTTATTCTGACTTTATGATCATCTAACCTTTTCAGAACTTTGAATAGTTTTTCTTTACACTTTGCAACAGACTCTGCTCCAATAACGACATCATCAATAAATGCCCACACCCCTTCAATGTCTTCTATCAATCACCGATTGAAATATTGAAGGAGCACATGAAACTCCAAACGGCAACCTAGTATACTGTAAAAGGCCCTGATCAGTGTTAATAGTCAAGAGTTCTCGTGACTCTGGAGTTAAGACAAGCTGTTGGAAGGCTCCAGCCATATCCAACACGCAATAAACTGAACAGTTTGGCAGATTCGCAAAAATATCTTCCACATTGTTCAGTGGATAATGCGATGAAAGAATATATTTGTTGACTGTAACTTTACAGTCAATGCACAACCTTATTTCACCATTCTGTTTAGGAACACACACTATTGGTGATGCCCACCTACTGTGTTTGACAGGTTCAAGCGTTCCTATAGAAATAAGCCTATTCAACTCAACCTTCACGGCATCACGTAACCTAAAAGGAACCATATAAGCCTTACAAAAGATGGGGACAGCATCTGGCTCTATATTTATTTCGGCCTCATAGCCCACTATCATCTGATTAGGATCACTCGAAACGACACATGGAAATTTCTCTCTTATTTCTGATAAAAGCTCATCGCATGCACTACTCTTAATTTTTTCGTTTTCAATATAATTAATTAACTCACTTTTGCACAAAAGTTTTTGCCTCCAACTCGGAACAAATTTATTCAACCACGTTCTGCCAAAAAGTGGCGTAAAAACTGGGCTATCCACTACCACGATTTCCAATTTTTCAATAGTCCCTTGAAACTCCACGTCCAGTTCCACTTTGCCAACAACTTTAACCTCAAATTCTGAAATGGTACAAATTTTTACATCGCTAGGAAAAATAGAAATATATGGTAACTTATCTTTAAGTTCAATACAAGATATAACAGACATAGCTGCTCCCGTGTCAACCTCCATTTGAAATGACACTTCACATAGTTTCACCTCTACCTTGAGACCCTTTTCTGATGGTTTTATATTATTTATGACCTGAATAGATCGTACACTGCGCCTAGCTCCACCACCATCTCTTCTGCCACTGCCACCAGCTCCTCCACCATCCCGTCTGCCACCAACCCAACACATGTTTGCAGTGTGCCCTCTTCTATTGCACTTAAAGCAACTCCAATTTTTTGCTGGACAGTCCCGGTCAAAATGATTTTTACCACAATGCGTACACTTGTTGACATGATTGCTTCTCATAGGACTGTTTCTTGCTTTAACTTGGGTTGTGACTGCCTTGTTTTTTTCTCTTATAACATGAACCTCACTGCCACGTGGATGCATTGATCGTTGCTCTCGCTCAGACATCTCCATGTTAAGAGCAATGTCACAGCATTTCTCAAACGTGCGGCTGTCGTCTGTTAAGAGATTCTGCTGAATACGATCATTCCTTGAGTGTGTGAAGTTAGCCCCCCTTTTTTGAAATCGTTATTTTTGAAAGTTGTTCCAGGTTGTTCCCGGTTTGTACCGGAATGTTCCAATTTGTTTTCGAAAAATATTCAAAAATGAGGGTTTAAGACCTAAAAAACCGTTTTTGACCTAGCCCCCCTTTTTTCGAAAATTGAGTTTTTGAAAGTTGTTCCGGGTTGCAAAAGTTGTTCCTAACAATGTTCCAAATTTTTGGACCTCTATCTTCAATATTTCGAAAGTTATGGCCCAAAAACAAAAAATATGTAGCCCCCCTTTTTTCGATTTTTTGAGTTTTTATATTTTTTTCTTGTTGAAAAAAGTGTTCTAAACATTGGTCCAAAAAATTAAGCTCGTAAAATTTGTATTTTTAAAGATACAATTTTCGAAAGGTTTTTTCAAAAACTGTAAAAAAAATATACTTTAAATTTTTTTTTTTCAAAAACTAGTTTCGAAAGCAAATATTTAATGACTCATACATGTTTTGAAAGCAGCCTATATTTTAACAATAACAATATAAGCTTAAAAACTCACTTTAAAAAAAAATCCTCAAGTTTATAAATTTTCAAAAAATTTCATAAGCCCCCCTTTTTCAAAAACCAAAAATCCAAAACTTGTTCCAAGTGAAACTGTTAAATCCCTGTGACATAGCGAAGTTTGATCAAAATCTATTAAGAACTAGATGTTTAAAGTGACTTAAACGGTTTAAATAAACTTTAAGCTCACCTGACCCCCCTTTTTGAAAAATTCAAAATCAAAAAATTGTAATATGTTTATTTTACGATTCCCTATAACATATTAAAATTCTATTTCTTTAAAATATTTTTTTAGCCCCTAAAATCTCAAAAAACTTACCCCAACCCCCCCAACCCCAAAACAAAAAATTTTAAAAATGTTCCAAATGCACAAATATTCAAACAAAATTGTTCCAAAATTTCATCAAAATATATTGGAAAATACAGATTTAAAGCCAAAAAAACAAATTTACGATATTAGAAAATAAGATCGTTTTTAAACCACATTTTTTTGAATTTCAAAAATCAAAAAATTGTTTCGCAACTGTCAAGGTACCGCTCAAACCGATCCATGCTAAAATTGATAAAAAAATCATGTATGATTTTATTTTTGTTGATGTGCTCCCTAGGCCCCCATTTAACAAAAATTATGATTTAAATTTTTTTCTTAAAAACACTACAACCACTTTAAACAACCCTAAAGGTTTCATTCGAAAAAAATAAAAACTAAAGATTTTAAAAATAATAAACAAAGTCTACGATATTAAATAAAAATTCTTGTTGTGGCCCCCCCTTTTCGAATTTCAAAAATCCAAAACTTGTTCCAGGTTGTTCTAGGGGTCCTCTAAAATGTTCCCGAAAATCGTTTCTTAATATTGATTTTTAGTATGAAAAAAATCAGAAAAATGCTCCCCCGGCCCCCCTTTGGACATATCCAAAATCCAAAAGTTGTTCCAAGTGCAAAACCACCCGAATCCAAATGTTCCAAGGTTTCATTCAAAAATATTGAAAATTGAACATTTAAAGCCGAAGAAAGACTTTGGGTGAAAAAATCCTGTTAATATTGTTCTGGCCCCCCCTTTTCGAATTTCAAAAATCCAAAACTTGTTCCAGGTTGTTCTAGGGGTCCTCTAAAATGTTCCCGAAAATCGTTTCTTAATATTGATTTTTAGTATGAAAAAAATCAGAAAATGGCTCCCCCGGCCCCCCTTTGGACATATCCAAAATCCAAAAGTTGTTCCAAGTGCAAAACCACCCGAATCCAAATGTTCCAAGGTTTCATTCAAAAATATTGAAAATTGAACATTTAAAGCCGAAAAAAGACTTTGGGTGAAAAAAATCCTGTTAATATTGTTCTGGCCCCCCCTTTTCGAATTTCAAAAATCCAAAACTTGTTCCAGGTTGTTCTAGGGGTCCTCTAAAATGTTCCCGAAAATCGTTTCTTAATATTGATTTTTAGTATGAAAAAAATCAGAAAATTGCTCCCCGGCCCCCCTTCTAAAAAATTGAAAATAACGTCGCGCCAGTAAAATAAGTTTACTCTTATTCATTCAAAAAATTATCTCAATCATGTTGAGCACTTTTTTTGCAACAAAATACTACATACTATACATTGAATACCACTTTGATTTTTACGTAAAAATTTGTTTTTGATATAAGTTTTAACCTGATCAGATCATAAACATAGTAACCCATTCAAAAAAATAAAACACCCCATTCATGAATGCTCTTCGTAATGATTACCTGGAATTAAATACCCAATAGTGAAATTTTCTGATTTTTTTCATACTAAAAATCAATATTAAGAAACGATTTTCGGGAACATTTTAGAGGACCCCTAGAACAACCTGGAACAAGTTTTGGATTTTTGAAATTCGAAAAGGGGGGGCCACAACAAGAATTTTTATTTAATATCGTAGACTTTGTTTATTATTTTTAAAATCTTTAGTTTTTATTTTTTTCGAATGAAACCTTTAGGGTTGTTTAAAGTGGTTGTAGTGTTTTTAAGAAAAAAATTTAAATCATAATTTTTGTTAAATGGGGGCCTAGGGAGCACATCAACAAAAATAAAATCATACATGATTTTTTTATCAATTTTAGCATGGATCGGTTTGAGCGGTACCTTGACAGTTGCGAAACAATTTTTTGATTTTTGAAATTCAAAAAAATGTGGTTTAAAAACGATCTTATTTTCTAATATCGTAAATTTGTTTTTTTGGCTTTAAATCTGTATTTTCCAATATATTTTGATGAAATTTTGGAACAATTTTGTTTGAATATTTGTGCATTTGGAACATTTTTAAAATTTTTTGTTTTGGGGTTGGGGGGGTTGGGGTAAGTTTTTTGAGATTTTAGGGGCTAAAAAAATATTTTAAAGAAATAGAATTTTAATATGTTATAGGGAATCGTAAAATAAACATATTACAATTTTTTGATTTTGAATTTTTCAAAAAGGGGGGTCAGGTGAGCTTAAAGTTTATTTAAACCGTTTAAGTCACTTTAAACATCTAGTTCTTAATAGATTTTGATCAAACTTCGCTATGTCACAGGGATTTAACAGTTTCACTTGGAACAAGTTTTGGATTTTTGGTTTTTGAAAAAGGGGGGCTTATGAAATTTTTTGAAAATTTATAAACTTGAGGATTTTTTTTTAAAGTGAGTTTTTAAGCTTATATTGTTATTGTTAAAATATAGGCTGCTTTCAAAACATGTATGAGTCATTAAATATTTGCTTTCGAAACTAGTTTTTGAAAAAAAAAAATTTAAAGTATATTTTTTTTACAGTTTTTGAAAAAACCTTTCGAAAATTGTATCTTTAAAAATACAAATTTTACGAGCTTAATTTTTTGGACCAATGTTTAGAACACTTTTTTCAACAAGAAAAAAATATAAAAACTCAAAAAATCGAAAAAAGGGGGGCTACATATTTTTTGTTTTTGGGCCATAACTTTCGAAATATTGAAGTTAGAGGTCCAAAAATTTGGAACATTGTTAGGAACAACTTTTGCAACCCGGAACAACTTTCAAAAATTCAATTTTCGAAAAAAGGGGGGCTAGGTCAAAAACGGTTTTTTAGGTCTAAAACCCTCATTTTTGAATATTTTTCGAAAAAATTTTGGAACATTCCGGTACAAACCGGGAACAACCTGGAACAACTTTCAAAAATAACGATTTCAAAAAAAGGTGGGCTAACTTCACACACTCTCATTCCTTAGCCCTCCAATAAATTTGTCTACTAGAACATCTTCTAATGCCAGATTTCGCAAGTTGATTGCATTTGTCACTGAGTCTTCGATAAAATCTCCAAACCTGCATGTCTCAGCTAGATTTCTGAGTTTTATGATAAAGTCAGCAATTGATTCACCTTCCTCCTGCTTTGCTTTTTGGAACTTGAATCGTTCGGCTCTCTTATTATGCTTGGGAGCATAATGCTGCTCTAGTAAAACTATCAATTCACTAAATGGTTTGGAGCTTGGTAATGCTGGTGCGGCCAGAGATTTAAGTACTTTATAAACTTCTGAACCGACCAAAGTAATGAACACTGGAGTCTGAATTTCGGCAGAAATTTTATTCGCAATAAAATATTGCTGCACTCTGTCCTTATATGCCACAAAATCCTCACCAGGGACAAACTCATTAATATTTCCGAGAAATGACATATTTGCCTGGGGTGTGATTTCTTTTTTTGGTTTTAATTTTTCACTTTTCTCGGAATCAGCTAGGTCCTCTTCCTCTTTTATTATTTCTAAAGGTGATGATTTTGAGGTCATCAGATAAACCAAGATGTGAACTAATCTTAATTTATCTTCGCAATCCTAGGTTTTATACTTTTTTTTTTCTTACGCTTTTTACTCCTTATTTTCCTCGTCGTCAATTGTTTTATATTTTATGTTCTTTATTGATTCAATATTACATTAATTATATTCTTAATTATCTAGGCTTAATTTATTATAAGATGTTAACCTTAAAGATGCCGGACGGAGAGAGAGATCCCTATTTGACATATATTAAGGAGAAGTTAAATCTCATTGATAGTAATTCTTATACATAAGTGTTGCCAGCATTTATAATTAAGCTAAATATAACAGTCGGAAATAACATTGCATTGATACCGCTAATTTGTCTGTTGAGCTGTACCCATGGTATAATATGCCCACAAACAACTGTGCATAAAATTTTAATTCGCAGTCCTGAAATAATATCAGATGCTATCCTTCCATTCGGCAGCTCGGCGAAGGAGCGCAAGAATCCCGAAACATGGATTTTAAGCAATACCGAGAAAGCTTCGCACGAAAGTTTTCAAGAACGCAAAATATGGAAGATGTTGGTCATAACCTCTTGGTGTCTTCGGATCCATTAAATAGCAGCTTAATGAAATTAATCCCAAGAACAAAACCGGGCCTTCCATCTGAAGTGCTTCAGTTTTTAATAGAAGGAAGCAGAAATAATTTGAGTTTCGACACTCATTTTATAATGTTCCTATAAATTGTTTATTTATGTTTGTTTATTTTTTAGATACTATTTAAATTGTATATTGTTATTCTTTTAAACAAATTAAGTGTACAAAAACTGTTTTACATAATGTGCAATGCAAGAAAACCTATGCCTTTTATTTTTTAATTTTCGAGAAAAAATATTAAAATAAAAAATATAGAACATAAATATTTTTTTCTATACAAGTTGATCATACCTAAGTGTTTTTTTCTTATAGTCAACCGTTTACGAGATAAAAGTAAAACGAAAAATCACCCTTCTTTTCAAGATTACGGATTTTGAATCTAAGCTATTTTTTTTTGTAACCCTCTAAAACCTTCAATATCCCTCTTTTTTCTTCCTTAATTCTGCAGTAAGGCAGATAATAAGAAAGTAGGTAGCCACATATTATACATTACACATACAATATGTATGTATGTATTGTATACCTAACCTACATATTAAAAATGTATGTACTCTACTCACCTACGCACAGATCGCATATAAAAATGTGCTCATTTATACATGTATTCAAAACAATTAAATTTAATCTACTTGCCTACTTTATCTACATAACTACAAAAATGAAACAAACAAAAAACTCTGAATGACCAGTTTTCAAGTGCTGCGATTTTTTTTAGCAACTCATGACTAAAATCAACCAGGAATATAAGAACAACAGTTTTATTTTTCTTGTGTAATGTGTTGTTATGGGTCAACCCTTCTTGCGGCAACGATGACGATCGCAAGGTGGTATGTATTTTTTTGTGATGTTTCCATTTCTACCCACACGAACATTTGTATAAATGTCGTCTGATGAGATCTTTTCTCTTTTGAGGATTTTTTTTTGTATTTTCTTTCCTTTTCTGACTTTGTTGATTTTCATTATAAAGACATGTACATCAAACGGCAAGACAGTCAGAATTGCAGTTCCCAAATAAAATCTGACATACGTATAAGGAGATAGGAAACTTTCGTACGTCTCACCCCCCAAAACCCATTTGATTACATTGTTGTTTTTGTAATTTCATTTCGTGTCTGTGAATAGATGTGAAAAGCAACAACAATGCAATGAGGTGAAATTTTTGATTTGATAGCTTCTTTTTTTTTTTATTCCGATTTTAGTAAACAATTATTAACAGTGGTGCAAAATTTATTTCCACAGCGTCATTATGTAAGTAGCCACACACAATGCGGAAAAGCTCAAAGCGTTTTTCATATAAAAGTTCTCGACTGTCGTGTCGCAGTGTCGCACTTTGGTTTCGGCAAGCCTTAAAACTAAACGTAAACTGAAAAAGAGTTATAACCTAATTCGACTAGAAATAAATGGCGCAAGTTTTAAAACATTTAAAAGCTAATCCTGAAACTTATAAGAGTCGACTCTTAAAAAATAATTTAGATTAAGACCCACGTCTTTGCTAGTTTCAAACGATTTAAGGTAGCTAGGTAAACTTTTTCGTTGAAAAGGTCGTCGAACTTTAAAAGACTTGCCTAAGCCAAAGTGTCGTAAATCTACGCGATAGTGCGACAAGGATTTTCAAAAAAAAAAACTCTGTCGCGTTTGATTTTACTCACTTATGATGCTGTGTAAATAAATTTTGTTGTGGTGCTACGTTGTCATTTGTGTAAACCTTTATAAAAGCCCTTGTCGCAATGTCACGCGACAGTGCGACTCTTTGGTCTGGCCAAGCCTTAACACAAAAAACCAAATTAAAATTACATTTTGTGACAAAACTGCACAGAACTAGTTTTATTAAATTCTTCAAACTAATAAAAAAACTAAAAACTAGTTTTATTAAGTTTTTCAAACTAATAAAAGAATACAAGAATACTCTTGCAGCCAGAATTTGCTTCTGGATTTATGTATTTTTGTTGGAATACTAATATCGTTGGGCCATCACACACTGGGGTGATTGAACGGTGTTGAACGAAGCTTGTCGGCGAGTGAAATGGAATGAATGAACATTTTACTCGTTTTATTCCATTTCTTTCTATCATCATCTTCGCTTTACCCCGGTCCAATAACCCCAATGTGCGATAATCCATTTGATCCATTCATGTATTTTAACTATTTAAATGTAGTGAAAGTATTTTCAAGTATTTCGAAACTCACCAAAAATTATCGACACCTGGAATTAACATATTGCAACCCAAACATATTTTCAAATTAACTGCCAGTTTTAAATTTAACCGCCAAATTAAATCACCAAAGTGGTGATAAGTGAAGTACGCATACTTAGCCAAAACCAGAGATACGTATAAGGAGATAGGAAACTTCTGACGTCACACAGATTTGCCTACAAGTTCAAATTGACGGTTTCGGCTAAGTATGCGTAAAAACACGCATACTTAGCCGAAACCGTCAATTCACCACTTTGGTGACTTAATTTGGCAGTTAAATTTAAAATTGGCAGTTAATTTGAAAATATGTATGGGTTGCAATATGTTCGTTCCAGGTGTCGATAATTTTTGGTGAGTTTCGAAATACTTCAAAATAATTTGCGACAGTGCGTCACGACATGTGCGACACGATTTTTATATAAAAAATGTTTTGCGCTTAATCGCATTTGGTGTGGGTACTCTCGTATGACGCTGTGTAAATAAATTTTGGCGTTGTCATGACGCACTGTCGTGTCGCACTTTGGTTTGGGCAAGCCTTTACTGCATATAAATAGCTAAAATAGATGCAAATTCTGGGTGCAAAAGTATTCTTGTATTCTTTTATTAGTATGAAAAACTTAATAAAGTAGTAATGTAGGTATGCAGTTTTGTCACGAAATGTAATTTCAATTTAATATTTTTTTGTGTTAAGGATTGCCCAAACCAAAGAGTCACACTGTAACATTGTGACAAGGGCTTTCATAAAGGCTTACCCAAACGACAACGTAACACCACAACAAAATTTATTTAAACAGCATCATAAGTGAGTAACATCAAACGCGACAAAGAGTGTTTCTTATGAAAATCCTTGTCCGCACTGTCACGTGGCTTTGTGACACTTTGGCTTAGGCGTAGTTTTTGTCGCACTGTAGTGTCACAGTGTCACACTTTGGTTTGGGCAACGTAAACTGAAAAACAGTTATAACCTGTTTCGACTAGAAATAAATGGGCAAAGTTTTAAAACATTTAAAAGCTACTCTAAAACTTATAAGAGTCGACTCTAAAAAAATAATTTTAGATTAAAGGCTTGCTCAAACCAAAGTGCTACAGTGCGGCAAAATTTATTTACGTAAGGTCATATGGAAGTACCCACACCAAATGCGGCAAACCGCAAAGCGTTTTTCATATAAAAGTTCGTGGTGCACTGTCGTGTCTCACTGTCGCACTTTGGTTTGGGAAAGCCTTTAATCTAAAATTATATTTTTAACGTCGACTCTTATAAGTTTTAAGAGTAGCTTTTAAATGTTTTAAAACTTTGCCCATTTATTTCTAGTCGAAACAGGTTATAACTCTTTTTCAGTTTACGTTTAGTTTTAAGGCTTGCCGAACCTGCGACACTGCCACACGACAGTTCAAGAACTTTTATATGAAAAACTCTTTGCGCTTTGCCGCATTTGGTGTGGTTACTTGTACTTCCATATGACGCTGTGTAAATAAATTTTACCGCACTGTTGTGTGGCAGTGTCGGAGTTTGGTTTGGGCAAGCCTTTACTTGTGTACTTACTTGAAATGTACGTTCATTTTTCTGCAGTTATGAATTGATCAATGACATTATAAACTGAATAGAAAAACTGAACTGAACTTTGAAAAAGATAAATTATGCGTTTTGCTCCTTTAAAGGTAACTTCGCTCACCTACATTAATTAAAAGAAAATGATTTTCTTCTTGCGTTCACAGACACATTTAAATAATGTGAGTAATTTTCTGGGTTTGATCTTGATTTTCAGAAGTTCCCGAAAAGAATTAAGGCTTGCCCGAACCAAAGTGCGACACTGTGACACGACAACGGCAAAATTTTTTTACACAGCGTCATAATGAGAGTACCCATACCAAATGCAACAAAGCGCTATGCGTTTTTCATACAAAAATTCTTGTCGCACTGTCGTGATGCACTGTCGCATTTAGGTTTGGGCAAGCCTTTAATCGAAAACACAATTTCTCGGAATTTCTCAACTCTGGAACGTTCACTAGCTCACCCCACGTCACAAAAAAATCCACCACACAAATGTCAAATCAAAAATATCAAAAGTCAAACTTTTCCGGAGTAATTCCAAGTGTTTTTATTTATCGTTGATTAAAGTTCTTTTAAAAAGTAAATCATTCAGTGAAAATTATAAAATAAAAAGAAAATATAAATAAAAATATATTTTTGTTCCAAAACGAATGAGTTTTATTTATTTTGCCATCGTTTTTGGTTGTTTTCTTGAGTTTGCCTGTGTGGTTGTGATTGTGATGATGCGTGATGGTTTTGATTTGTGACTGTGCTTTTGATAAAGAGAATTTATTGTGGTTTATGTTCTCTACGGCTTTTTGGGGTGGTGTTAAAATATTTTAAAATATTTTAATATAGTATTTTAGTCGATTTTGTGTAAAAAAAGAACAATTAATAATTGTTTACTAAAATCGGATTAAAAAAAAAAAAACAAGCTGTCAAATCAAAAATTTCACCTCATTACATTGTTGTTGCTTTTCACATCTATTCACAGACACGAAATGAAATTACAAAAACAACAATGTAAACAAATGGGTTTTGGGGGGTGAAACGTACGAAAGTTTCCCATCTCCTTATACGTATCTCTGGCCAAAACCGTCAATTTGAGCTTATAGGCAAATCTGTGTGACGTCAGAAGTTTCTTATCTTCTTATACGTATCTCTGAATAAAATTGTGTCTTCCTTTACTTTTAGTTAATAGGTATCTTATATTTTATTTTTATTTCGCCATTCTGTTTTGCGACTTTGTGTGGTAAGCATCGCTTTATTTGGCTGCGGAAAAAAATTATACTGAAATGAACAGGAAAAGTGGAAGAAGTTGTGCTTTAGAGAAAATCTCCAGGAATACAAATATTTGGATTTCCCTCTGAAGACTCTATTCAGGGGAAAATTTGGACGCAAGTTTGTGGGGTTCAGGAAGGGAGTAACAAGAAACTATTTTATTTGTGAGAATCACTTTCCAAATGAATTCATAGGGTATAAGAAATTAAAAAAGTGCGCTGTTCCTTCTTTGTTTTTAGAAAAAAATGTTGAATCACAAATAATTGAAATTGAGGATTTCGAATTGCTTCAAAGTCCTAAGTGCCGGAGAAACAGTTCTGCTGACGAAAAATAACCACGTTGTTCCAATTGCGTAAAAAATGTTCAAAATTCCCAATTTTATATGAAAGAGTTTTCAAAGTTGCAAAGAGAAGTACAAATTCTCAAAAAGCGATTGAAGATAAGATCTAAGTTTCAAAAACAAACTCAAGACAAACTTATAAAATTGAGAAAAAAAAAATACAAAACTAGATCCAAAAAGTCTTCAAGGTCAATTATAGAGGACATACAAAATCTTCCAAATCAAAAAAATGCAAAAACATTTTCAAATATGCTCGTGAAGCCGAAGTCCAAAATATGGCATAAAGAGGAGAAATTACTTTGCCAAAATATATTTTATAGGTCTTAAGCTGCCTATAAATTTTTCCGAAATGGTCTTGACATAAACATGCCCTATTTAAGCTCTTTTTATAGGTGGGCACCAGTCAAAAAATTGGAACCTGGGTTTAAAAATACAGCTTTTCCTATTATTAAGGAGAGGGTTTCCGAAATGACAAATAGGGAAAGTTTTTGAAGAGGTGGCAATTAGGAAGGACCTTGTTTACAATTCCCAAGAGGACATAAACTATGGCTTGGAAGATTTCTAGAACTTCTAACGCAGGCAAAAATGTTTGTGTTTTCAACATAAGGGGGTTTTCGATAATTGGATGTGCGTTTTTATTATTTTGTGTCGGATACAAAAGTTAATGGGTCGGTCGGTTCTAACGGAAATAGTGCAAAAGAACATTTCAGACTTGAATACCATTGGCTTAAATGTTATGAGCATTGTTTTTGACCAGGGTTCGAACAATAGGAATTGTTTTAAATGCTTAGGAGCCAATGACGTTGAAAAGCCTTATTTTTTCATGAATGAAAATTAAATTTTTAAGTTATATGACTTTCCTCATCTTCTCAAAAATCGAAGACACTTATTATTAGGCCAACCAATCGTAACACCCGACGGCATAGTAAGTTTTGATGTAGTTCAAGAATTGTACGCTTAAGAAAAACACAAGGTAACGCAAATGTGTCCAAATTTGACAGCGAAACACATAGATCCGTCACCATTTGAAAGGATGCGGGTGTTTCTTGTAACCCAAGTTATAAAACGTACAACTGTTGCTGCAATTAGAACCTTAGTTGAGACTAACAAATTAAAAAAAAAATCTGCTGCTATAGCTTTATAGACTGCTTTGTTCTTTGAACGCATTGACAAATTATTGGACTGCATGAATAGTGGGTCATTATTTGACAAAAATCTATTAAAGTCTGCAATTCAAAAAGGTAATGCCATGTATAAACATATTAAAGATTGTCATAAATATGTTAAGGAAATTCAGAGGCTAAACAATCTGGGATCTTTTCCACACATTAAAGGAATGAGACATACATTAAATACTAAACTAGGTCTGTACCATAAAATTACATCTGGCGACCAGTCATTTACATACATTTTGACAAAAAGACTAAACAAGAACGTTGCTGAAAATCTTTTCAGTGTAGTTAGAGTAATGGGAGGCAATAATACAAATCCTTCAGTATAAGAGCTTAATATATTGCTGGCCAAGATAATGTCGAGTCGATTACTCCAATGTACAATAAATTCAAATTGCTTTGATGACGACGATATACCATAAGATATACACTTTGAAAACAATGTAGAAAGTGAATTATAGACTGATCCAATAGAAACAGAAAACGATCAGTAAAAATATATAACTTTATTCCAAAAGGAATATCAGGACTTTTTCTTGGTAGATACATTTGATAGTGACAGTAGAATTGAGCTAACCTCTCTTCGATATTCCTCGGGGTACGTAGCATTTAAGATGCTACTAAAACTTGACTATCCCTAATGTGAGGAGGTAATTCTGAAATGTGACGAAGTTGTTACCTGTCCCTCTGAGTTTTTTTTTTGTTTGCCAAAAATTATGCCCAAAATTCAGATTTCGGAAATCTTCGTGCACCTTAAGACCTGTTTTTCCAAGTTTGAAAGATTCACTCCGCAACCTTTAAAAATACATTTAAAGAAAAAAAAAGAACCAAAAACAAGAGAAGTCATGATGTCATGAGCCACTAATTAGTTGTGATAATTTTGATTTTGTAGCTCACTGTTTTCTTTAAAAAAAGTTGATGTTTTGCTAACTTCATACGCCAACTTAGCGAAGCACCATCTCAAAAAATGACTTAAATTTCATGTGTCAAAGCGTGGCTTCTATCAAAATTTGCCGCTAATTATTTGTGAATAAGTTGTGATAACTTTGTTTTATCGCTCACTGTTTTCATAAATAAAATGCACGACTGGGTCGCACCTACTTGCTCTTGTAGATAAAGTTACTATTTATGCTAAGCCTTTTTAATTAAAAATTTGTAAATGCAGTTTTAGAAAAAAAAATCTAGCCTTGAAAGAGTCATCAAACTGAATTGACTCAGATCGTTATCTCTTTTGTATAACTATGCAAAAAAAAAAAAATTATTTGAATAGCTACTATCTGGTATACCATTAGATATGTATAGGAAATTAATAATTTAATCCTGTTTACAGGATAAACAGATATTTATCTATTATTTATTTATTATTTATAAAATGTACAACTGGGTCTTCTTACACAGAAATTTGGTAAATGTAGGTACGTATTGTTACGAATGTAGGAGCGAACACACCCAGGCGAAATAACTAAAGCTCTGAACGCTTTCATCCAAACGTCAAACTTCGAACTTCCAACGGAACGAAATGGAACGGAACAAAATCTGTCTATATCTGTCTCTATCTGTCTGTGTGTATTTGTCTCTTTTTCTTAACGAAACTGGAGATCTCTGGATCCTTCGAGAAGAAATGAGAATAGTATAAATACGAGGTCGGAGAAGGAGATCGAGACTGTTTTAATTTTGAAAGTGATAAATATAAGTGATTGTGTAAGTGTAATTTGGAAGTGTTTATTCTTGTAAATTGTAAAGAGTAATAGTAAAACAGTTTGTAATAAATAAAAGTGTTTGTTAATTTGCAAGTAAATAAAAGTGAATAGTAAAAAGTGAAAATAAGTTTTATATTGCACCCAGAAAAACACTACAGTATTATAAAAAAAAACATAAAATTCTTTTTTTTTTTTAAATTAAAACAAACTCTGAAATCAAATTGCCCTCCAAAACAAGTACATATACAGTTTTCATTGATATATTAAGATGCATTTTTAGAAAAAAAAATTTCAAAATCGTTAGAGCCGTTTTTTAAAAAAACTAATTTTTTATAAATAATTTTTTGGAAAAAAAGTTTTAAAATAAAATTGGTATGTCATTTTGTAGAAACTACTAATCAACATCTAAAAACGAAATTTCATTCAATGTCCCGTTTTCGAAAATTTGATTTTTCAAAAAAAAAATTTCAAATTTTTTTTAAAAATCCAAAAATTAATTTTTTTTAAATTTAATTTTTGGCTTATATTTAAGTTATATAAGTGCTTCTTCACAAAAAGTTTCGTTGAAATCGAATAAGCAGTTTCGGAGCAAATCAGATTTTAAAAAAACGGTTCTATGGCAGGTACCGTTAATAATGATTTTCAAAAAAAAAATTTCATTAGAAAATAGACCTTGTCTTAAAACTTATACTTGATTTTTTTTAAACAAAATCGTTGGAGCAGTTTTTGAGCAATTTCAACTTTGCTTAAATCGGTATATGACAAGTACCGTTATTTTTGGTCCAAAAAAATTAATTCCAAAAACCCCTCTAGAGAGTCTCCAAAAAATGCTACATACCAAGTTTGAAGTCAATCGGTCCATCCGTTTAGGCTGTAGCTCCTTATACAGACATACAGACTGACAGACTGACAGACTGACAGACTGACAGACTGACAGACTGACAGACTGACAGACTGACAGACTGACAGACTGACAGACTGATAGACTGACAGACTGACAGACTGATAGACTGACAGACTGACAGACTGACAGACTGACAGACTGACAGACTGACAGACTGACAGACTGACAGACTGACAGACTGACAGACTGACAGACTGACAGACTGACAGACTGACAGACTGACAGACTGACAGACTGACAGACTGACAGACTGACAGACTGACAGACTGACAGACTGACAGACTGACAGACTGACAGACTGACAGACTGACAGACTGACAGACTGACAGACTGACAGACTGACAGACTGACAGACTGACAGACTGACAGACTGACAGACTGACAGACTGACAGACTGACAGACTGACAGACTGACAGACTGACAGACTGACAGACTGACAGACTGACAGACTGACAGACTGACAGACTGACAGACTGACAGACTGACAGACTGACAGACTGACAGACTGACAGACTGACAGACTGACAGACTGACAGACTGACAGACTGACAGACTGACAGACTGACAGACTGACAGACTGACAGACTGACAGACTGACAGACTGACAGACTGACAGACTGACAGACTGACAGACTGACAGACTGACAGACTGACAGACTGACAGACTGACAGACTGACAGACTGACAGACTGACAGACTGACAGACTGACAGACTGACAGACTGACAGACTGACAGACTGACAGACTGACAGACTGACAGACTGACAGACTGACAGACTGACAGACTGACAGACTGACAGACTGACAGACTGACAGACTGACAGACTGACAGACTGACAGACTGACAGACTGACAGACTGACAGACTGACAGACTGACAGACTGACAGACTGACAGACTGACAGACTGACAGACTGACAGACTGACAGACTGACAGACTGACAGACTGACAGACTGACAGACTGACAGACTGACAGACTGACAGACTGACAGACTGACAGACTGACAGACTGACAGACTGACAGACTGACAGACTGACAGACTGACAGACTGACAGACTGACAGACTGACAGACTGACAGACTGACAGACTGACAGACTGACAGACTGACAGACTGACAGACTGACAGACTGACAGACTGACAGACTGACAGACTGACAGACTGACAGACTGACAGACTGACAGACTGACAGACTGACAGACTGACAGACTGACAGACTGACAGACTGACAGACTGACAGACTGACAGACTGACAGACTGACAGACTGACAGACTGACAGACTGACAGACTGACAGACTGACAGACTGACAGACTGACAGACTGACAGACTGACAGACTGACAGACTGACAGACTGACAGACTGACAGACTGACAGACTGACAGACTGACAGACTGACAGACTGACAGACTGACAGACTGACAGACTGACAGACTGACAGACTGACAGACTGACAGACTGACAGACTGACAGACTGACAGACTGACAGACTGACAGACTGACTGACAGACTGACAGACTGACAGACTGACAGACTGACAGACTGACAGACTGACAGACTGACAGACTGACAGACTGACAGACTGACAGACTGACAGACTGACAGACTGACAGACTGACAGACTGACAGACTGACAGACTGACAGACTGACAGACTGACAGACTGACAGACTGACAGACTGACAGACTGACAGACTGACAGACTGACAGACTGACAGACTGACAGACTGACAGACTGACAGACTGACAGACTGACAGACTGACAGACTGACAGACTGACAGACTGACAGACTGACAGACTGACAGACTGACAGACTGACAGACTGACAGACTGACAGACTGACAGACTGACAGACTGACAGACTGACAGACTGACAGACTGACAGACTGACAGACTGACAGACTGACAGACTGACAGACTGACAGACTGACAGACTGACAGACTGACAGACTGACAGACTGACAGACTGACAGACTGACAGACTGACAGACTGACAGACTGACAGACTGACAGACTGACAGACTGACAGACTGACAGACTGACAGACTGACAGACTGACAGACTGACAGACTGACAGACTGACAGACTGACAGACTGACAGACTGACAGACTGACAGACTGACAGACTGACAGACTGACAGACTGACAGACTGACAGACTGACAGACTGACAGACTGACAGACTGACAGACTGACAGACTGACAGACTGACAGACTGACAGACTGACAGACTGACAGACTGACAGACTGACAGACTGACAGACTGACAGACTGACAGACTGACAGACTGACAGACTGACAGACTGACAGACTGACAGACTGACAGACTGACAGACTGACAGACTGACAGACTGACAGACTGACAGACTGACAGACTGACAGACTGACAGACTGACAGACTGACAGACTGACAGACTGACAGACTGACAGACTGACAGACTGACAGACTGACAGACTGACAGACTGACAGACTGACAGACTGACAGACTGACAGACTGACAGACTGACAGACTGACAGACTGACAGACTGACAGACTGACAGACTGACAGACTGACAGACTGACAGACTGACAGACTGACAGACTGACAGACTGACAGACTGACAGACTGACAGACTGACAGACTGACAGACTGACAGACTGACAGACTGACAGACTGACAGACTGACAGACTGACAGACTGACAGACTGACAGACTGACAGACTGACAGACTGACAGACTGACAGACTGACAGACTGACAGACTGACAGACTGACAGACTGACAGACTGACAGACTGACAGACTGACAGACTGACAGACTGACAGACTGACAGACTGACAGACTGACAGACTGACAGACTGACAGACTGACAGACTGACAGACTGACAGACTGACAGACTGACAGACTGACAGACTGACAGACTGACAGACTGACAGACTGACAGACTGACAGACTGACAGACTGACAGACTGACAGACTGACAGACTGACAGACTGACAGACTGACAGACTGACAGACTGACAGACTGACAGACTGACAGACTGACAGACTGACAGACTGACAGACTGACAGACTGACAGACTGACAGACTGACAGACTGACAGACTGACAGACTGACAGACTGACAGACTGACAGACTGACAGACTGACAGACTGACAG
This sequence comes from Meliscaeva auricollis, assembly GCA_948107695.1. Taxonomy (NCBI): domain Eukaryota; kingdom Metazoa; phylum Arthropoda; class Insecta; order Diptera; family Syrphidae; genus Meliscaeva; species Meliscaeva auricollis. The sequence goes on along the minus strand of OX403620.1, from coordinate 878,462 downwards.
ACTGACAGACTGACAGACTGACAGACTGACAGACTGACAGACTGACAGACTGACAGACTGACAGACTGACAGACTGACAGACTGACAGACTGACAGACTGACAGACTGACAGACTGACAGACTGACAGACTGACAGACTGACAGACTGACAGACTGACAGACTGACAGACTGACAGACTGACAGACTGACAGACTGACAGACTGACAGACTGACAGACTGACAGACTGACAGACTGACAGACTGACAGACTGACAGACTGACAGACTGACAGACTGACAGACTGACAGACTGACAGACTGACAGACTGACAGACTGACAGACTGACAGACTGACAGACTGACAGACTGACAGACTGACAGACTGACAGACTGACAGACTGACAGACTGACAGACTGACAGACTGACAGACTGACAGACTGACAGACTGACAGACTGACAGACTGACAGACTGACAGACTGACAGACTGACAGACTGACAGACTGACAGACTGACAGACTGACAGACTGACAGACTGACAGACTGACAGACTGACAGACTGACAGACTGACAGACTGACAGACTGACAGACTGACAGACTGACAGACTGACAGACTGACAGACTGACAGACTGACAGACTGACAGACTGACAGACTGACAGACTGACAGACTGACAGACTGACAGACTGACAGACTGACAGACTGACAGACTGACAGACTGACAGACTGACAGACTGACAGACTGACAGACTGACAGACTGACAGACTGACAGACTGACAGACTGACAGACTGACAGACTGACAGACTGACAGACTGACAGACTGACAGACTGACAGACTGACAGACTGACAGACTGACAGACTGACAGACTGACAGACTGACAGACTGACAGACTGACAGACTGACAGACTGACAGACTGACAGACTGACAGACTGACAGACTGACAGACTGACAGACTGACAGACTGACAGACTGACAGACTGACAGACTGACAGACTGACAGACTGACAGACTGACAGACTGACAGACTGACAGACTGACAGACTGACAGACTGACAGACTGACAGACTGACAGACTGACAGACTGACAGACTGACAGACTGACAGACTGACAGACTGACAGACTGACAGACTGACAGACTGACAGACTGACAGACTGACAGACTGACAGACTGACAGACTGACAGACTGACAGACTGACAGACTGACAGACTGACAGACTGACAGACTGACAGACTGACAGACTGACAGACTGACAGACTGACAGACTGACAGACTGACAGACTGACAGACTGACAGACTGACAGACTGACAGACTGACAGACTGACAGACTGACAGACTGACAGACTGACAGACTGACAGACTGACAGACTGACAGACTGACAGACTGACAGACTGACAGACTGACAGACTGACAGACTGACAGACTGACAGACTGACAGACTGACAGACTGACAGACTGACAGACTGACAGACTGACAGACTGACAGACTGACAGACTGACAGACTGACAGACTGACAGACTGACAGACTGACAGACTGACAGACTGACAGACTGACAGACTGACAGACTGACAGACTGACAGACTGACAGACTGACAGACTGACAGACTGACAGACTGACAGACTGACAGACTGACAGACTGACAGACTGACAGACTGACAGACTGACAGACTGACAGACTGACAGACTGACAGACTGACAGACTGACAGACTGACAGACTGACAGACTGACAGACTGACAGACTGACAGACTGACAGACTGACAGACTGACAGACTGACAGACTGACAGACTGACAGACTGACAGACTGACAGACTGACAGACTGACAGACTGACAGACTGACAGACTGACAGACTGACAGACTGACAGACTGACAGACTGACAGACTGACAGACTGACAGACTGACAGACTGACAGACTGACAGACTGACAGACTGACAGACTGACAGACTGACAGACTGACAGACTGACAGACTGACAGACTGACAGACTGACAGACTGACAGACTGACAGACTGACAGACTGACAGACTGACAGACTGACAGACTGACAGACTGACAGACTGACAGACTGACAGACTGACAGACTGACAGACTGACAGACTGACAGACTGACAGACTGACAGACTGACAGACTGACAGACTGACAGACTGACAGACTGACAGACTGACAGACTGACAGACTGACAGACTGACAGACTGACAGACTGACAGACTGACAGACTGACAGACTGACAGACTGACAGACTGACAGACTGACAGACTGACAGACTGACAGACTGACAGACTGACAGACTGACAGACTGACAGACTGACAGACTGACAGACTGACAGACTGACAGACTGACAGACTGACAGACTGACAGACTGACAGACTGACAGACTGACAGACTGACAGACTGACAGACTGACAGACTGACAGACTGACAGACTGACAGACTGACAGACTGACAGACTGACAGACTGACAGACTGACAGACTGACAGACTGACAGACTGACAGACTGACAGACTGACAGACTGACAGACTGACAGACTGACAGACTGACAGACTGACAGACTGACAGACTGACAGACTGACAGACTGACAGACTGACAGACTGACAGACTGACAGACTGACAGACTGACAGACTGACAGACTGACAGACTGACAGACTGACAGACTGACAGACTGACAGACTGACAGACTGACAGACTGACAGACTGACAGACTGACAGACTGACAGACTGACAGACTGACAGACTGACAGACTGACAGACTGACAGACTGACAGACTGACAGACTGACAGACTGACAGACTGACAGACTGACAGACTGACAGACTGACAGACTGACAGACTGACAGACTGACAGACTGACAGACTGACAGACTGACAGACTGACAGACTGACAGACTGACAGACTGACAGACTGACAGACTGACAGACTGACAGACTGACAGACTGACAGACTGACAGACTGACAGACTGACAGACTGACAGACTGACAGACTGACAGACTGACAGACTGACAGACTGACAGACTGACAGACTGACAGACTGACAGACTGACAGACTGACAGACTGACAGACTGACAGACTGACAGACTGACAGACTGACAGACTGACAGACTGACAGACTGACAGACTGACAGACTGACAGACTGACAGACTGACAGACTGACAGACTGACAGACTGACAGACTGACAGACTGACAGACTGACAGACTGACAGACTGACAGACTGACAGACTGACAGACTGACAGACTGACAGACTGACAGACTGACAGACTGACAGACTGACAGACTGACAGACTGACAGACTGACAGACTGACAGACTGACAGACTGACAGACTGACAGACTGACAGACTGACAGACTGACAGACTGACAGACTGACAGACTGACAGACTGACAGACTGACAGACTGACAGACTGACAGACTGACAGACTGACAGACTGACAGACTGACAGACTGACAGACTGACAGACTGACAGACTGACAGACTGACAGACTGACAGACTGACAGACTGACAGACTGACAGACTGACAGACTGACAGACTGACAGACTGACAGACTGACAGACTGACAGACTGACAGACTGACAGACTGACAGACTGACAGACTGACAGACTGACAGACTGACAGACTGACAGACTGACAGACTGACAGACTGACAGACTGACAGACTGACAGACTGACAGACTGACAGACTGACAGACTGACAGACTGACAGACTGACAGACTGACAGACTGACAGACTGACAGACTGACTGACTGACAGACTGACAGACTGACAGACTGACAGACTGACAGACTGACAGACTGACAGACTGACAGACTGACAGACTGACAGACTGACTGACTGACAGACTGACAGACTGACAGACTGACAGACTGACAGACTGACAGACTGACAGACTGACAGACTGACAGACTGACAGACTGACAGACTGACAGACTGACAGACTGACAGACTGACAGACTGACAGACTGACAGACTGACAGACTGACAGACTGACAGACTGACAGACTGACAGACTGACAGACTGACAGACTGACAGACTGACAGACTGACAGACTGACAGACTGACAGACTGACAGACTGACAGACTGACAGACTGACAGACTGACAGACTGACAGACTGACAGACTGACAGACTGACAGACTGACAGACTGACAGACTGACAGACTGACAGACTGACAGACTGACAGACTGACAGACTGACAGACTGACAGACTGACAGACTGACAGACTGACAGACTGACAGACTGACAGACTGACAGACTGACAGACTGACAGACTGACAGACTGACAGACTGACAGACTGACAGACTGACAGACTGACAGACTGACAGACTGACAGACTGACAGACTGACAGACTGACAGACTGACAGACTGACAGACTGACAGACTGACAGACTGACAGACTGACAGACTGACAGACTGACAGACTGACAGACTGACAGACTGACAGACTGACAGACTGACAGACTGACAGACTGACAGACTGACAGACTGACAGACTGACAGACTGACAGACTGACAGACTGACAGACTGACAGACTGACAGACTGACAGACTGACAGACTGACAGACTGACAGACTGACAGACTGACAGACTGACAGACTGACAGACTGACAGACTGACAGACTGACAGACTGACAGACTGACAGACTGACAGACTGACAGACTGACAGACTGACAGACTGACAGACTGACAGACTGACAGACTGACAGACTGACAGACTGACAGACTGACAGACTGACAGACTGACAGACTGACAGACTGACAGACTGACAGACTGACAGACTGACAGACTGACAGACTGACAGACTGACAGACTGACAGACTGACAGACTGACAGACTGACAGACTGACAGACTGACAGACTGACAGACTGACAGACTGACAGACTGACAGACTGACAGACTGACAGACTGACAGACTGACAGACTGACAGACTGACAGACTGACAGACTGACAGACTGACAGACTGACAGACTGACAGACTGACAGACTGACAGACTGACAGACTGACAGACTGACAGACTGACAGACTGACAGACTGACAGACTGACAGACTGACAGACTGACAGACTGACAGACTGACAGACTGACAGACTGACAGACTGACAGACTGACAGACTGACAGACTGACAGACTGACAGACTGACAGACTGACAGACTGACAGACTGACAGACTGACAGACTGACAGACTGACAGACTGACAGACTGACAGACTGACAGACTGACAGACTGACAGACTGACAGACTGACAGACTGACAGACTGACAGACTGACAGACTGACAGACTGACAGACTGACAGACTGACAGACTGACAGACTGACAGACTGACAGACTGACAGACTGACAGACTGACAGACTGACAGACTGACAGACTGACAGACTGACAGACTGACAGACTGACAGACTGACAGACTGACAGACTGACAGACTGACAGACTGACAGACTGACAGACTGACAGACTGACAGACTGACAGACTGACAGACTGACAGACTGACAGACTGACAGACTGACAGACTGACAGACTGACAGACTGACAGACTGACAGACTGACAGACTGACAGACTGACAGACTGACAGACTGACAGACTGACAGACTGACAGACTGACAGACTGACAGACTGACAGACTGACAGACTGACAGACTGACAGACTGACAGACTGACAGACTGACAGACTGACAGACTGACAGACTGACAGACTGACAGACTGACAGACTGACAGACTGACAGACTGACAGACTGACAGACTGACAGACTGACAGACTAACAGACTGACAGACTGACAGACTGACAGACTGACAGACTAACAGACTGACAGACTAACAGACTGACAGACTGACAGACTGACAGACTGACAGACTGACAGACTGACAGACTGACAGACTGACAGACTGACAGACTGACAGACTGACAGACTGACAGACTGACAGACTGACAGACTGACAGACTGACAGACTGACAGACTGACAGACTGACAGACTGACAGACTGACAGACTGACAGACTGACAGACTGACAGACTGACAGACTGACAGACTGACAGACTGACAGACTGACAGACTGACAGACTGACAGACTGACAGACTGACAGACTGACAGACTGACAGACTGACAGACTGACAGACTGACAGACTGACAGACTGACAGACTGACAGACTGACAGACTGACAGACTGACAGACTGACAGACTGACAGACTGACAGACTGACAGACTGACAGACTGACAGACTGACAGACTGACAGACTGACAGACTGACAGACTGACAGACTGACAGACTGACAGACTGACAGACTGACAGACTGACAGACTGACAGACTGACAGACTGACAGACTGACAGACTGACAGACTGACAGACTGACAGACTGACAGACTGACAGACTGACAGACTGACAGACTGACAGACTGACAGACTGACTGAAACTTGTCACCACGATGTTGTCATCATTTAAGTAAAAGTATTGTGCATTTAGTTTTTCAAAAAATAAAGAAGTTTGGAAAAAAAATAAGCAAAGAATTAATTTCTTCGATACTTTTTTTTTAATATATACAGGGTGATTTGCATAAGGTGTGACAAAAAGATAGGGTGTGTAGGTTGGACTTAGACAAGCAAAAAATCGTATGGGAGGGGGGGGTCCATTTTCCTCCGTTTAGGCGGGAGGGGCAATTTAAGAAAAAAATCACTTAAAACGGAAAAAATATTATTTAAAAATAACGGTTATACCTACAGAGTCGTGCTATAGCATTTTGAAAAGCCAAAAACCTATACATTAATTTAAATTTTAAAGTAAGTTGTTCAAATGAATAGTTTTTGAAATATTAATTAATAACTTTTAACTACAAAAGCAAGTTCGTGCGATCCAGTCGTGCATTTCATTTTTTATGAAAACAGTGAATGACAAAATTGAAATTACCACAAATAATTAACGGCAAATTAACGACAAATTCCCACACACTCAACTTTAAAAAAAAATCTTTTAAGGGATGGTGTTTGGTTAACTTGATATCAAGTTAGCAAAACATCAATTTTTTTTAAGAAATCGTTGACGTACAAAATCGAAACTATTACAACTAATGAGCAGCAAATTATGGCATTCTTAGAAATTTAATAAACTGTTTTTTTAAGTGGTGGTGTTTCTCTAACTTGATATTAAGTTAGCGAAACATCAAACATTATTATGAAAATGATGAGCGACGAAATCAAAATTATCACAACTAATTAGAGACAAAATAGAGGCAAATTATAGACCTAGTCCCGTTGTGATCCGTGATGGGTGTTTCGGTAACCTGATGCTCATGAGTCATAACCCTCTTCGTGTGTTAGAAAATAAGCACATTATTAGGTGTGTTTTTTGGCACGCGGATATACGATTATATTAAATTTTCACAAAAAAACGCTCAACGTTGATTAAAAAAAAAATCTTAACTAATTTGGCAGCACTGACACTTAAATGCCATTTCGATGAAGTTAAGCTGTCATTTGAAGTAAATTGTCAAACGTTAAATAAATAAAATTAAAGAAAATAAGACGAGGATAATTTGCAATGGAAAAAGCGCAGGTATGTTAATAGATGCCTGTATATATACAACTGCGATCAACAAGTCTAAGCTGTATGACCTATAAATTAACAATTTTTTGTTTCTTTTTTAGTTGGGAAATTTGTTGATGAGCGAAACAAGGAACCGTCATCAGAGAGATAAAGAAGAAATGGAAGAACTGTTTTCTCTAGTTTTTGCTGATAGTTCAGGTTCAGAATCGAGTTCGGGTTCAAGTTCTAGCTCTGATTGTCTAGAATTGGATCAACAACAGCACGCTTCTTGCTTGAACTTCATGCAGACCGTCGATTCTTATAGTCTAGATGACTTTAAATCTCATATGCGGCTACAAAGGTCGACTGTGCAACACATAATAAGTATATAACATTTAAAATTTTACAAAATGTAAATATAAATATAGCTTTTTACCAGCAATGTTTTCGCAGTCCGCTTTTATCCCGGATTCTACTCACGGACGAAGAGGAAGAATTGGTTGTAGGAAGACAGTTTTTATGTACATTTGGTACATTAGCAATACTGTAACTTTCAGGCAGCGGGGAAATTTATTTTGTGTTCCAAAACCAACATCCTGGATGGCTGTTCAGCGGGTTACCTCCTGGTTTATTTCTATTGGCCACGAATATATAAAGTGGCCACAAGGAGCTGCTGCAGAAGTGTCAAAAACATTGTTCGAGGAGAAAAGAAGAATACCGGGAGTTATTGTAGATTGTACCCATATCAATATCAAAGCACCGAAAATTGATAAGGAATGCTACTATAACCGCAAGCAGGGTTACAGTTTAGTTCTCCAAGCAGTCGTGGATGCACAGAAAAAATTCATTGATATAACCTGTGGTGAACCTGGTTCACTTCATGATAGCAGAGTTCTCCGCAGATCTGATCTGTATGCAAGGGTCTAAACTGACGACTATTCCGATCTATTCCGCAACAGATCATTTATAATTGGTGATTCCGCTTATCCGTCGACAAGGTGGTTAGTGCCACCATTTAAGGACAATGGCAATCTTACGGATATTCAACGGAGCTTCAACTACATTCACTCAGCGACCAGAATTGTTGTTGAAAAATCTTTTGGGTTACTAAAATGCAGATTTCGGCGATTGCTTAAGTTTACCGAGCAAACCAATTTAAGAAAAGTGACAGATATTATTGTAAGTGCATGTGTTTTACATAACATTTGCATAATAAAGGATGATCTGTTCTCTGAGAGTGAACTAGGGCAACCAGAAGAAAATTTTCATGAAGATTTAGTTGAAGTAAATGAAGATGATACTTACAAGACCACAATATAATTTAAATTTTGAAAAATAAAAAAACCACAAGACTTATTTTAAAAAGAAATTAATGTTTATTTTTTTTTTATTTTTCTACTAGCTTTCGAATGAGTTCCAACTTTTGTTTCTCAATATCTTGATCTTTTGCCCATTTTTGTTCCAGGGCATTTAAAGATTTTCGCATGAATTCTTCCCTCTGAAGTTGGTTAGCTTCCCTCATGAGTTGCTTGGTTTCTAGATCTTCTCTTTTGAGATCGAGTTGCCTTTCCATGAAAATATTTCGTGGTGATTTTCTTTTGCGGCCATTTGTATTTGCTACAGCAACAACGCTAGATGTAGATTCCGGTGCCAGAGGCTGTCTTGTTGGAGACTCTTCATCATCTATTGAGATGATCTGATCACAAGATGATTCATTAAAATTATTCTCATCTAAAGTTGTGTGGTAGTTTTTAATAGTTTTGGGAGTCCTTCCCATATGGCGTGTATGAGAATTACAAATAATCGCTCTATCTCCGTAAATCTCTTCCATTTGTTCCATGTAAGGAGCTATGCATGGACTGGCACCGGTCTTTCTAGCATTGTCCTTCGATGCCTTGTAAGCGATTAACAACGTTCTCATTTTACCCTCCAAAGAAGTTGTCGTTGTGCTGGAACTCTGAAAAGATAATTGCTTTCTTTATAATAGAACAACATTTTATATGAAATCATTGACTTTATTATAAAGCTCTGAGGGAAACAAGAGCACACTAAATATTCCCAGAAGCATGTTCGGGTACAAACAACTTATGTATTTTTGTTGCCCAGAGCACCCATATATATGTAGAAAAAATTTACCTTTAATCCCTGGGAAACCATATCTTCCAGAACGTTTTCAAACGCATGCTTCTTTTTTCGGGTATGCAGAAATTCGTCCTTCCGAGCGTTGTAGCAATGAAGAAATCCTAGCGTCTCCTCTTTGGACCAAGTGTTTCTTTTAATAAATAAAAAAAATTAGCTAGGAGTATGAATTATTTTTTTACCTACCACTTTTCCTGATAAGAAATTTTTATTTTTTTTTAATTACATTTCAAACTTTCAAAATATGACAGTAAATTGATGAATTCTGAATGAATTTCAAAAGATGTAGGGTAGCACTGATTTTATATCCGCTTTATTCTTGAGCGGGGATATGTGTTTACACATATTACAATTATGATTTTAAGCATATATCCGCGTGCAAAAAAATTATTAGAGTTACCATTCCCACGTTAATGCAAATCATGGTAGATTTTTCTTTAGATTTAGTTTTAGAGGTTTCAGAATGTATGCTTTTTAAAAGCTTATGAGAACAAATATATGAATGGTGTTGTCGCTTGCTGTTTTTCTGTATTTAATTCGTGGCTTTTTTGTTTTTGTTAATTTTAAATGGAGTCAGGAAGATTTTTGCTGTTTTCACAAAGGATACAACTTCTGTGCGCGAATTTAAGATGAGGTGTGGTTTGATAGCTGAAGTTCATTTATTATTCCTCAAAATTAAGTGAGTTTAAGTGAAAATTATTTTTAATACATGATAAAAAAATAATCTTCAAAAAAAGTGTTCATTTGTTTGGTGTTTTATAATTAATGACAACAAAAACTTATGTACTTTGTTAAACGGGATTTTGATATTAATCCATTTTCAATTTCTAAATCCAAATTAATAGCTCTATAAATATTTATCAAGGCTTTTTTGAATTTTATAATGTGCACTACGGAAACCCTCTAATATTTGCTCTCTCGCACAGCTTAATGAAAATTGACTGCAGTCAGAGTGAGAGGTAAACGTCCGATCTTCTCTGTAGTGACAATTTTTGTTGGACAGAGTATAGTCAATCTTTTCTTTGTTGTTTCTTTCTTGCTCTTATGTTCAAGCCTCTTCATTTTTTTTCTTCCTTTTGTAAATTTCCTTTAATTTTTGGTTCTTTTTTTATTTGTTCCGTTTTTATCCATAACTCGTCCGTTATTACGAAATATCTTTTTAGCTTCATAAGCTTCATACCCTGCCGTTCTTATACCACCAATAGTGATTATACTATTTAGCATTTGTTCGTTATTCTGAACTTCATTTGGAACCGTGATTATACTACCTAGCATTAGTTCGTTGTTTTGTACAATTTAGTTTTAAGTGTCATTAATGGCTGATTTCAAGAATGGCTTTTATGTATTTAAAATGTATTTAAATCCTAAAATGATGTATTTCAGTTTTATCAAATGCTTTTAAATTAAAAGCCATTTTTCGCTCATTAAATTTTAAAAGCGTCATAAAAACCTATCAGATCGATCATATTGATGAAGGTATATTTATGTTTTACAAGAAACATTATGAGCAGGAATGGTTATTCAGTTTAAATTTATTTTTGAAATAAAATAACAAGGGTATTCATGCAAGTTCATGTGTTTAGTGTTATTATATTTTCTCTATTATTTTTAAATACTTTTGCGTTCATAGAGATAAAACACAAAAAATAAAAATTATACCCTGATCAAATAATAAAAACAAATAGCAAATTCTATGGTTTGAGATTCTGAAAAAATCTTTACATCGGCAAATAATGCTTTCTCCATTTTTCTTATGTACATTGTAAGAAAGAAGAGAGCAACAAATTTTTTGGTTATAGGGATGTGCATGAAACTCGATTTTAACTAAAATTTCACCATTTCAAAAAAGGAAATTTCAATCCTTTTTTGCACTGGTGAAACTGGAATATATTTAAAAGCTATTTAAATTTAAAAGCATTACAGCAAAAAGCCCTTGTAGAGTATTTTCGTGAAATCGCACATAAGACTTGTCTTTTTAAGTTATATGATTTCAAACTATGTAGGTATCATTTTCATATTCTGTAAAGTACCTATTCGTGAGAAAAACATAATTTATACATTTTTGCAGAGAAATCTATATAGTTTTTTTTCCAAATCATTCAAGCCTACCTCGCTCTCTCCCATTCATCTATAAAAATCAACCTTCTCACAGGGTCATGACCCCCCAAAGAACTCAGAATTTATGCAAGCAATGATTATTAAATGTTACACTCAGCGCTATACTCTGTCCAACAAAAATTGTCAGTGCACGTCTTATGGGAGAGCTTTATTTGTGCAAAAGGTGCCGGTTAGTGGTTTTATTTCCTAATCACCTACTGGGAAAGAAAATGCAACCACTGACTCTCCCATAAATTGTTGTTGTAAAATTGCTTCAACGAGAGTGGGATGTACCCCCAAACCTGCACCGTGCGCAGCCTAGGCCACACTGATTATGTGTTTACAAACAACCCTCTTCGTATGTATTGAAAATAAGCACATTATAATCAGTGGCTTTTTCTTTGGATATTGTTTCTTTTGTTTCTTTCAGAATGTGTGCTTTTTTAAAAGCTTTTAAAAACAAATATGGGAATAGTGTTGTCGCTTGCGGTTTTTCTATATTCGTGGTTTGTTTTTTTTTTAATGCATGGTATGGAAAAAAAAACTTTTAAATGCCGTTCAGAAGATTTTGGCTGTAGAAACTTCTTTGCGGGGACTTTAGATCGGGTGCAATTTGATAAAATAAGTAATAGATTAAGTGAGTTGAAGTGGAAATTATTTATACCTCATACTTGGTGCATACATCATGAAAAATAGTAATTTTGTTAATAAAAATAATATTTTTTGAAAAATTGTGTATTTATTTGGCGCTTTATAATCACTGCCAAAAAAGAAGTGCTATTTTTAAATTATAAATCTGTGCTGTGTTGTTTATAAATTATGTAATTTTGAATATTGAACCTTGAATTCATAATTTTCATTATTTTTTATAACGGAATTTATGTTATTCTTAGTTTTCGCTAAAAAGTTTTTTTAATTCGGGAGTTTGTTCATTTGGGTTTTTTTTTTAACGGAATTTTGATACCAACCCATTTTGAACATTCAAATTAAAATTGGTCACCCTATAAATATTTATCAGAGCTTTAACGAAATCTATGATGCGCACTACGGAAAACCTGTAATATTTTCGTTCTATTACAGCTTAACGAGATTTCACTGCAGTCGGAGTGAGTGTTATACGTTGTATCTTCCCCGTACTGACAATTTCTGTTGGACAGAGTATAGTTTGTTCACAGCGGGTTAAGTTTGTAGCATAATTTTAAGAGGTTCTAGTTAAATGGCGTTAATCAGTCAAAATCGATTGATTAGTTAATTTCATGATTAACAACGCAAACTATGAATCTCAGAAAAAAATGAAATATCTGTAATCTAAAAAAAAAATCTATTTTTTTTAGACTCTAGCTCTTTTCAGAAATTTTACTATTCGTGTGCGTTCTCGTTTTTTGGCATGCTACTCGTAACTTTTGTTAGATCCAAGATAATTGACATCTATAAATGCCAAAAGCTTAGAATTAGCAAAACTTAAGTTAAATTTAGCATTTTGAATGGAAACATCAAACAGGCACTCTTCGGTAGTCCCCAGAAACAGCTCTAATTTTGATAATTTTTTTTTCAGGTTTTTCTTTTTTTATATTGTCTAAAAATTAAAATGAGAAACATTTTGAAAAGGGAAATAACTTCTTATATTGCAATCAATGTAAATCACAATTCTAATATTCTATTCAGGGTTATTTGCAATAGATATGACTTGTCTCAAAACCTGAAAAGAAAACGAACGGAAGTGGGGGTCTATCTTTCTATCCTCGTTAAGATGACAGGGGCTATTTTCTTACAAATATTACTTAAAATCATTAAAAAACAAGGGCAATGCAATACCAAATTATAGTTTTTTTGACATCAATAGTTTTTGAAAAAGTTATATTGAAACTCAAAATTAAAAAATAGAACGCACCACCGGGACGCGTTGGGTTGGGGTTGTGGACGTTAAAGATTCTTATATAAAGTTGTAAGAAATAAATAATTGTATAAGAAACGTAAAAACAAGATAAAATGCATTGCTAAAATGACATAAACAACTTGTTAAATTGTTTTGAGCTCCAAAATAAGTATGCCATTTAATTTGATTTAATATGATACATTTTTAGAAAAAAAAATATGAAAAACGTTAGAGCCGTTTTAAGAAAAAAAAAAACATTTTTTTGTATAAAAATTCTCAAACCTTGGTTAAAAAGAAGTTAGTACCTATGCCATTTAAAAAAAAAAATATTAATGGAAGTCTAAAACCAAAATTTCAAAAAAAAACAGAGATCAGTATTCTAAAAATTGGTTTTTCAAAAAAAAAATTTGAAAGATTTTTTTAAAATCCAAAAAATATATTTTTGGAAAATTTTGATATCAAATAATTTTAAATTTGTTAATTGCTTTAGTCTTTAGTGGCTTATGAGAAAGCCAAAAATGAAAAAAACAGTTCTATGGGAGGTACCGATAGTAGAATTTTTAAAATCATTTCTTTCATTTCAGAAGTATGACAATACTATAAAAAAAAGACACAGAAATTTTAATGAAAGTCTTTCGAGCCGTCTTTGAAAAAAGTTAACCTCTCCTTATTATTATTACATAGCAGGTACCTTTAGTTTTGGTCCTAAAAGAAAAATTAAAGTTCCCCTCTGGAAATCACCAAACATCCTTAACCACTAAATTTAAAGAAAATTGCTTCAGCGGCTAAGGCGGCAGCTCAAGGTATACACATACAGACAGAAAGACAGCCGGACAGATAGTATTGCGAGCCCCACTTTTTTCGCATTCTCTATCATCTTCATGTCTGAATGTTATTTCGAGTTCGATTTTTTTTAAGATTCCTTAACTTGTACCTATATCGCAAGTAAAAATTGCAAATTGTCCTTTTGTATCTATTTTGTCGTCGATTAATTAAAAATGGTGTAAACTTTAACTAGTTTTCCTTATCTACCACTTCTTGCACTTACGGATGCAATTATCTTGATCCTAACAGCAGTGATCATGTTACAAATTTTCAAAAGAAAATGTCTCAAAAACGTGTTTCCTCGCTTTCATTTCTATCCCTCCCAACCCCCCGACATCTTTACTTGTTATAAGATCTTTGCCTATGGTCTAACAGGCACTCACAACTTCAAATATATAATCTCGCAAATTTTTTGGTAAACATGTGCAATATGTATTGTGTGTTAGTAATACAATTTTCTGTGGGACATTTTGGGTCATTATTTCGTTCAAATTTTAATTTTAATATTTAATTATTTTTTGTTTTAGGGGCTCATTTTCTGCATGCATATTTTAACATCACTACTTGCCAATGCAACAACAACAATATCAACAGCTCTAAATGAAAACCCCGCACATCTGGAACCCTTGATTGTTACTCACAAAAATGGCATCAACGATAGCAACAATCACCATTCTCACATTACTGATGCTTCTGGAGATGAAAGTATCAAAATTGAAAATCGACAACTTTATGATAAGCATGCTTCTGGCTATGATCCAGATGTCAGCAATAATGCTCGCTATGCAATCAAAGAACTCGTCGAAACATCCAATAATTCATCAAAATCTTCAACCTTACCAACAACCGTGAGAATTCATTCTCGCAAATCAGCCGTCATTCAAGCTATTCCAAGAAAAGTTCGTGGTCCAGGAGGAAGTACGACAATTCCAGCTACAACAACAAGTATGCCTTTTGTTAAATCACCATCTGTTGGCCTACCAGCTGCAGCTACTGCCAAACACGTTGGGCATGGAGAGCCCACAACAACTATTGTCTACGCCACATCTGTTCCGACATCAACACAATCAAGAACATTTGTCAACATTCGGCCGGTGCCACTATTATCGGCCCAAAAATATCGTTCCACTGTTGTAATAGACACTAATAGAGAAAACCATCACGATAATGTACAAAATTCAAAGCCAGTAGTAGAACATCACCAATATTATGATAACGGAGAGCTACAGCACTACAATGTAGACGTCGATGACGAGCATGAAGCACATACAATTAAAAAGCCTACTTTAAGGGTTGATTCAAATTCTATGCAATCGACAACAACACCCAGAATTAGTGATGCTATCTCGCCATATCAAACAGATCAACAGAAAATGAATCTTTTGAAAAGTATCCCATATTCCAGAATTCGCACAAAGGAGGACATGAACGTTGAGGTACCTTCCAACATTCGGCATCCGTTTTATTCTAACCACACATGGGGAAATGAGCATTACATGCATAGAGGTACACAGCAATTACCAGCATTGCCACATGCACCTCCGCTCCCACAATTTGTTTATGAAAACCCAGACACACGGCGTGACTTTTATAACCACCCTCCTTCATCCCAAAGTCAAACTCAGAACTTCCCACCTCCACGATATCTCTTCAGGGACAATAACGAGGGGGAAATGTACAATCCAGCCTATACCCCTGTGACACAACAACAAGATATGCATCGTTTCATAGCACAACAAGAACACCAGCATCACGAATATCCGCAACAACAACCACACCAATACCAGCCTATCACTGTTAGAGACTTTGATCTCCTGTTGCAGCTTTTAGTTCTTAGGGAGCGACGTGTGCACGCTTGCCAGGATCGATATCTATCTCCAAACGATTTTAATTGTGGAAACATTCAACAAGTCAATAGCTACATGTATAACTCTCCAAAAGTTATGGCATCAGAATACCCGTTTTTAAAAAACCGGGAGCCCAAGCACATTGAAAACATTTTGCCAAGGAGCCAACAACAACTACCATTGACATCCAGGTTGCTGCCTTCTAACATACGAGAGGAGTTGTTATTCCGAATGTTGTTGCTAGCCCTGCATCTGC
Source organism: Meliscaeva auricollis (assembly GCA_948107695.1). NCBI lineage: Eukaryota > Metazoa > Arthropoda > Insecta > Diptera > Syrphidae > Meliscaeva > Meliscaeva auricollis. Next base: position 861,889 of record OX403620.1, on the reverse strand, counting down.
AACCTCAACCTTACTCTCAATCTCAATCTCAACTTCAACCAAAACCATTAGCACATAGTCCTCACAACATGTATCTAAGGTCTCCTATGCCATCACCACTTGTCGGCAGTTCCAGTTCAACTTTGGGACCAGGTCAGTACCTAGGATTTCGGCAAACTTCTAGGAATCCCATCAGAAGTGTTCAAGTCTTGGGAGAAATTGATTAATCACTACCAATTAGTGCACTATATTTTTATTTTCCAACATTTTCATTTTAAAGTTAAAAACATGTGTTTGCATAAATAGGCTGAGAATCAATTATGTAAACTTTTTCAAACCCTCTTATAGCTAAAGTTGCTTATATTTTAAAAAACTTTTAATACAAAATTTCTGAAAACGGTTCAAGTTTTAGAAAATAAGAAAAAATAAAACTCAATTTGAAAGCGAATAAAAATACTTCTGAAATGAATTTGACCACCAAACATAAGAAAACAAAATTTGCAAATCGTTAGAACTGATTTAATAAAATTTCCTATAGATTTTTCAAAAACAAATACACTAAGGTAGTACTACTAATTTTATTATATTATTAAATCTACTGCCACTTACGTCTTCGTATAGTACTGTGCTGTTGCTTTGTATAGATTCTTGACTCGTTCGCGTATAATTGAGCCAGAAAATCCTTAAATTGTTTAGATTGTTTATTGTAGACACCTATTAACCGTTTGCACCTTTCTTGTGACAGTTGATATTCACTCCTAGCGGAAGCACTCGTGCAATAATATTGTGCGAAAAAGGGTCATCCATACACGACTCAATATTACTGCGCAATATTTCTTTATCTCTTTGCTTATTCTCTATCTGCTTCCTTGTGGAAACGCAAAATATTGAGCAAAATTTCAGAAAATATTAAACTTTTTTAATATCACTCATTATATTTTGTAAATCGAAAATATTGTGCAATACAACCCTTACACGGTCAACATTATTGCGCAATACTGAGTATTGTGCAATAATATTGTGTCGTGTAAGGCTGGCATAAGGCCGGTACATAGTGGGACGAGTGTATGGGAAAAACAGCAAGTTTAAAGTATTGTATTGTTTTTGAGGGTATCCAGGTTTCCCAGTACGAAGAATCCTTGTATTTGTATTTGTATTTGTATTTATTAGATGCATTTGCTGTACAATAAGAAAAATAAGTTCTTTAAGACTGCACAGTTTACTTGTGGTATATAAATACATTAGTTAATAAATAACATTTTTAAAACAATAATATAACAATTTAATAAAATAAAGAATATACAAATTATGTTCCTGCATGTTAAACAAACAAAAATTTTGAGTTTAAATAATTTAAATAAATATTCTGAAAAAACATCAACGATGAGTGATAAAATAAGAGAAGGCTAATGACAAAAAGTTACTGTGCTTGATCTTTGTTCTAATATTGAGAGGAAGTACATTGTATATATATATATATTTTATTGTAGCTGAATTTTATAATAATTTTTTTTCATTAAAACTAGATTGCACATTTTTCAGAGATATGGTATGTTTTACCTTACTACTTAAAAACTAATAACATTTATTCAATAAATATATCACAGTTTCAAATTGTTGTAGAAGGAAAAGCTACTTTAAAAAAACCTTCATTTAATATACAAAAACGTTTCTTACGAGGGGAGAAAAGTGGGGGTGTAATTATAATTTAAGGTGTTGTTTACATTTCGACATTGTAAGGGCGAATAGCATGGATGAAAAATTGCCTACGAGATATTGTGCAGGTGTAAACATTAGGTCTGATAGCATACGATGGAACAGATTGAGAAGGTGCAAATCTACTACCTATATATAAATATAAGGGTTGTTTTTCACTTAAAATTTTAGGAATCATAGCACAGGTTCTAATATTTAAAAACTGATCAAGGCTACACCCAAGTATTTGTCGAGATTGGGTCGAGATATGGTTTTATTTGCTCACAAATCTTGCGATTGCATTGAAAGCAACGTTCAACTTACGTTTCGAGTTAGCGTCTGTGCTCGCGAACAACTCACACCCATACGTAATTAAAGGAACTATCAGGGCTTTTGCCAATTTTAGTTTGACTGTAGTCGGTAACGTCTCTCTACATACTGATAGACCACGAAGAGCTCCATAGATCTTAGATACCACAGAGTTTATATGGTCACTCCAGGTAAGGTTGCTGTTGATGATAATACCAAGATTTTTGATCTTAGATACCATTTCAACTTGAGTACCATCTAATAGAAGCGAGAAACCAGCGAATGCTTATATATTTGGATAGACTTTGTCTTAGAAGGATTCAAAAGAAGTTTATTTTCACAAGACCATTTGATCATAGCAGCTAGATCCTCGTTTATTCTTGCAACAGCATCATCCATCAAACCAATAGGGAAATGTGTATATATTTTGACATCATCAGCATAAATATGAAATTGACAGTTCTGTATTACGAGAGGCAGATCGTTAATGAACATAGAAAACAACAGAGGACCAATAATTGAGCCTTGGGGCACACCACAAGAAACAGGTATGGCACACGAAAAGGACTGGTTATGAAAAACAGATTGAACTCTTCTAGTCAAGTAAGACATAATTAACTTTGTGGAAAGGTGAGAAAAATTGAAAAAAGATACAAGTTTATTACACAGAATAACAGGACTGTACGCTAATAATAGATTCAAAAGCCTTTGAAAGGAACGGAAGAATTGCAATGGGTCTATATTCTGAGCCATTTCTATTTTTAGGAATTGGAATGATTTTGGCTTGTTTCCATTGAAGCGGGTATGTTGAGGACATTATAATGGTTTTGAAAATAAATGTAATATATTTAAGGATACAAGGTAATAGCACTTTTAAAAATTTCGGGTGAATGTTGTCCAAACTCATGCTGTTTGATTGACATAATTGCTTTTTCAACCGCAAACGAGTCTACACTATCAAACAGAAACGCATTTTCAGACGTATTTATCATCTCCCTGGTTCAATCCTGATTTCTTCCTCCTCTTGTGGGGAACAGCCCTATTTAATAATTATTTAATAATAAATAATAATAAAAAGCAAAAAAAAAAAAAAAAAAAACATAATAACCCTAAAAAAATACTTACCTCATAGTACCCTAACCCTGCGAACCAGTATACCCGACATATCTATCGAAGAACGAACATACATACATACATACATACCCATCGACGCACCAACAAATTATTTACCTACCTTACGACCAACCATACCTACTAGTACCCACGACGCACAGCTGCAATAGAAAAGTAGAGAGTAGCAAAAAAAAAAAAAAAACTCCGCTAATTTCGGGTGGTGTGATCTCGTGTGCTTGCTGGCTGCAACGGTGATAACGTTCGATCTTGTTAACGGAAGTGCAGTTAGCAAGCACTCGACTGATAACGACAGAAGAGGAAGAAAAAAAAAATAAAGAAGAAATTTGTGGACACCGGTTAGATATGTTTGGACAGTTTTTAATTTGGTTCTAGAGTTGTGCGGGTCGTCTCAGTAAAGAAAAAAAATACCCACGTATAGTGTAATTTCTAGTCAATAAAAACATAAAAAAAAAAATACCTGAAAAGAAATAATGTGAAAAGTACTAAAAAAAAAAATAAAAAGAAAGAAAGAAAAAAATTGATACTTACCCTAAAGAAAAAAAAAACAACCTACACCTTAAAAGGAAAAAAAAGCAACCTGCACCTGAAAAGAAAAAAAATTTAATTAAAATTAAATTTACCAAAGAAAAAAAAGAGGTTTCGAATGCGAACCAAGTGTGACCTACTTATAGTGTTACCGATGTTACTTACCTTATAAAATTAATAAAAAAATAAAAAAAAAAGAACCTACTAAAAGTGTATGTTACTTACCTTACAAAATCAATAAATAAATAAAAAAAAAGAACCTACTAAAAGGTCACCTATGATACTTACTCTATAAAATAATAAATAGAAAAAAAATCCTATAAATGCATACCCATATAAAAGAAACACAAAAAAAAATAAAAGGTCATTAATAAGATAAAAAAAAAAAAAAAAATAAAAAAAAAAGCTTCCAACCCAACCGTAACTACCAGTTGAAGTCGGAAAGGAAGCACCCTCAGGACCACCCCCACCAGGATTCATCGGAGCTGATCCCTGTGATTTTGTGTCCCCGGTGTTCACTTGCGCTTTCCCATTCTGTGTCTATCTCCTTCCTCGTGTGTCTATAGATTTGTTTAGTGTTAATTTTAAGAAAATCAAATTAAAGTAATTAATTATTAATGTAAATTTAAATATAAAAAAAAGTAAGAAAGTAAGAAAAAGAAGGAAGTTATTACAAATTAAAAAAAAAGTAATTTGAAGATTAGTGAAAAGGTAAATAAAACAAAAAAAAAAACTCCCTGGTGAAAAAAGGAAACAAATTGCCATAAATATTTCAATTTTTTCTAGTGTTTTTTTTAGATTTTTTTTTAAAGAAAAACATCGACCAAGGAGGTTCACCCCATTGGATTCATCATTTAAAACTTACCGGTTAGATAATATCTTTTTTTTTGAGAAACTTACCTGAAAATAAAATACTTTTTTTAACTTATTTGAAAATTTAAGAAATATTTTTTTTGTAGAAACTTACCTAAAAATAAAATACCTTTTTTTTTGAGAAACTTACCTGAAAATAAAATACTTTTTTTTAACTTATTTGAAAATTAAAGAAATATTTTTTTTGTAGAAACTTACCTAAAATATAAAAAACCTTTTTTGGAGAAACTAACCTGAAAAAAAAAAATAAAATACTTTTAAACTTATTTGAAAATTAAAAATACTTTTAGAAACTTATTTGAAAATTAAAGATACTTTTAGAAACTTACCTGAAAATTTAATTTTTTAACTACCTGGAAAAAATATATACTTTTATAAACTTACCTGCAAAAATAAAAAAAAAAACGGAGGAACCAGTTTGTAAATTATTACATAAATTACTTACTTATTACTTATTACCTTAACCATTTTTTTTTTATTATTTAATACTGTTATTGATTAGTTTTTTTTTCTTAATAAATTTTATATTTTCCATATTTCATCCAGAGGGATGATTTGATTGGTTTTCCACTCTAAATGGGAAGTTGTTTCACTGATTTTCTTTTTCAGTAAAGATAGTTTTTAACATGTTGAACTAAGCCCTTAAGTCGGAGGTGGAAGTCGCGCGAAGTGATGAGTAAATGAAGGCAGGGTAAGTGAGGGGTTTGGGGCTGCTGCACACAAGAGGTAGCAGTAGCCATGGTGGTATCATTGATGATACATGGGTGGGCAAAACCTCCAAGGAAACACCCTTTTTCCCCCCGAACTTTTCGGGATACCCAAATTTATATAGACCCAGTAGGCATGAACAGCCGTAACAACAGTCCAGGGCTGCGGCTGCAAGAACTCACCCCGCCGACGAGCTAAGCCCTTACATCAGCCAGCATGCCAGCGGCCGTAGCCTGGACACCCCTCTCCTGCCTGCTGCCTGGACCGGCCTCATGGTCCTGTAGACATGGGGTCGTAGAGGTGGTATAGATTGGTGAGGGTCGGGGTAATTTCGTTACAGGCGCATTACAGAGACCAAAAGGTTGCGCAAAAATTCGAAAGCATCTGCTCCCAGGCAACTTATAAACGCTCCACTATCCAGCAATCCTAGTACCGATTCACCAAAAATTTGTACCGTGGTGTAGGGTCGTGGGTCGTCGGAGTTGGAGAAAGTAGTCGCTTCGATTGCCTTGTACACTTGTTTTTTCTCACGAAACTTTTCCTTTGGGTCCAAAAATACGCTTGCGTACCTCCGTGTAGTTTTGGATCCTTTCATGTAGAGTGTTTAAACCCGAAACCCAAAATTGACTACTTTTTCTAGATAGAACAAAACAAAACCAAATAAATAAAACACTATGACTTTATTTGGGAAAAAGCATATAGCATAAAAAACCCAATTTATTTAACACAAAATAAAAACCTGGCCGAACTTGCCGTGCACAATGCTGATGTAAGACTAACAAATTCTATAAGAAATAAAAAGTATACAGTTTCTTTTGCCTGCACTTTCGTATAAGAGAATAGGTAAGAATACAAATATAAAATATAAAGGCGCCGTAGTTGCTTGCTGGATTTGCTGGTTTTTCCACATTGAATTAAAACTCGAACACTTGTGTTCGATACAGTCCCGACAAAAAGGGAACCTTTTTCCTCTAGGTGTCTGCTGGCTGCCGATTCTTATCGCTGATTGGTTGCTCTCCGCTTTGCTGCTTGCTATAGGTTAAAAGTCATTTCCTGCTATAATATAATGCTGTAACGAGACTGATAATTGGATTAAAGTAATTGTTTAAATAAGTTTTCACTAAGCCGAATGCACTTTCCAATCCTTATTCGATTGGTAGCACACATACTTTCTGAACTGGCCGTATTAGCTGTCCTGCTTCGGTCTGCAAAACTACAGACCTAACTAGACCGTCTCTACTTTGAATTAGCTCACTGATTCTTCCCATTGCCCATTGTGCTGGTGGGAAGTTCTCACTCTTTATAATCACTAGCTGACCTACTCTTAAACTCTCTTTCTCTCTGCGCCACTTTTTCCTCTCTTGTAAGGTTACCAAATACTCTTCTCGCCACCTTTCCCAGAAATGATCAAATATAACCTGCCTCTCTCTGAAAAGCTTCGTTCCCCCATTTCGTGATTCTCCTGCTGCCGAAAATGACGGCGGCAATACAATTGGCTCGCCTATCAAAAAATGACCTGGTGTCAACGCTTGCACGTCAGTGGGGTCGTCACTGAGAGGATGAATTGGACGGGAGTTTAATATACCTTCTATGCCAGTGAGCAATGCTAAAAATTGGTCACTTTCTAGCATACGCTGTCCCACTATACGCTTTAAATGATACTTCATTGATTTGACAGCGGCTTCATATATACCGCCCTGATGTGGTGCAGCAGGCACCATAAATATCCACTCTGTACCCCTCATGTTGAGTTTGCTGAATAATTCATCCCTTTCCCATTCTTTCCAAGCTTGCTTGATTACCCTGGCTGCGCCAACAAATGACGTTCCATTGTCGCTATACATTCGCTGACAATGTCCTCGCCGACTAACAAATCGCTCATAACATGCTAAAAATGACAATGAAGTCAAATCCCCAATCATATCAATGTGAACCGCTCTTGTCTTTAAGCACACAAAGATTGCTACCCAAACTTTCTTTGTGCTGATTCGCTTGCCGTATTTATCTGCAATCTTAATTGCAAAAGGCCCGGCATAATCAACCCCGGTATGTAAGAACGGTTTACCTGGCCGCACCCTATCCGCTGGCAATTCTGACATAAGTTGCTGTTCTAATCTATAGTTATATCGTACACAAGTTATACACTTGTGCAAATAACCTCTTAGCTCGCTACGCAATCGTGGTATCCAATATTCCTGCCGAATGAACTGCATCATTACCTGGCTGGCTCCGTGTTTCGTTGCTCGATGAGCATGATCGATCACCAACCATGCCAATCTTGAACCGCGTGGTATAATCGCCGGATGTCGCATATCGTATGCCTCTGCTGACCGATGTAGACGCCCTCCTACTCGCAGAATACCTTCGCCGTCAAAAACTGGTTTGAGAGCCTCAATCTTGCTACCCTCCGCTAATTCTCCATTCGCTTGAAGTGATGCCATGTCCTTGCCGTAAGCCTCTTTCTGGGCCTTCATGATGAGATACTTCAATCCCTTCTTTCGATCAATTGCTGTAAGTGTTGCAGGGGACGGACCTGCATTATACCTTGCTCGCTTGCCTCTTCGCCACAACTTGCGTTGCTTTGCCTTTACCCTAAGCTGATTTAAATAATGAAATATATAACCCAGAACCCCTGTCGCCTTCTCTAGGCTACATGCATATTCTTCTATTGGTACAATAGCTTGCTGTTCAGGTACCCACATACCCAAAGTTTCATTTGTTTGTGTAACTATACATACTTGCAGTTCATTTGCTGCAGCTGGTAATATTTCCCCAACTATTGGATTGACTAGCCAATTGGCTTCTTTCTGAATTAGCCATGATGGCCCATATAACCATAACTTGCTCTCAATTAACTCCGCCGGTAGCAACCCTCTACTAAGTAAATCGGCTGGATTTTCCTTAGTCCCGACATGACGCCAATTTCCTACACAAGTATTCATCTGAATCGATGATACTCGATTCCCGACATACGTCTTCATATCACGAGGTAACTTTTTCAACCAATGCAGTACAACCATTGAATCTGTCCAGAGTATATACTCGGCATTTACCCAATCCATTGCCCTAAGTAATTCTACCAATAGCCGCCCGAGTAGCTCAGCCGCAGCTAACTCTAGCCGAGGTATGGTGATTGTCTTCAGAGGAGACACCCTTGTCTTTGAAGCAATCAACCTACTCGTAACCTTACCATTGGCTTGCTCTACCCTTGCATATAACACCGCCCCGTATGCCATTGTGGAAGCGTCGGAGAACCCATGTATTTGTACCTTAGCCGTGCCGCCTGTATTGAGCCATCGTGATATACGGAATTGCTCTAAGTGTTTTATCCCTTGCCAAAGCGCTTGCCATCTTTTCGCTATCTCAATCGGTACTTCCTGGTCCCAACCTAAACCAGTTCGCCATAAGTCTTGTATCATAATTTTGCCGATTATTATTACTGGCGCTATATATCCATTAGGATCATATAGCTGCGCAATATAGCTAAGCAGATTTCTTTTTGTTACCTTGCCAACTATCTCTGGTGATTTCACTTCGAATGTGAATTCATCTTGGTGAACTAGCCATTTTAAACCTAATACGGAAGCTTGCTCTCTGTTATCAAACACCATTGCCTCCTCCCTAGCCGATGGTAACTTGCCTGCTAGCCATTGGCTGTTTGATTTCCATTTACGAAGTTCAAACCCAGCTGTCTGTAATACCCTATCCAAACGCTTCGCCGTATATAACGCTTGCTGTTCGCTATCGCAACCCGATACACAATCATCCATGTAAAAATCGTTACATATGACTTGCTCTATGTCTTGATATAACTCACTAGAATCTCTGCCGCATTGAATTAAAGCTCGCACTGCATTATATGCTGAAGATGTCATACCATAGGTCACGACTGTTAGCCGATACTCTTGCAACTTGTCTCTGTTAGATTCTCGCCAGAATATTCTTTGGTAGTCCCATTGCTGCCTAGCTATCTTGACTTGCCGGAACATCATCTTGATGTCTGCGCTGAAAGCTATTTTATGCCTGCGGAAACGCATGACAATTTCAAATAAATCTCGCTGAAGTTTTTCTCCTAGCTGCTGTACTTCATTTAATGAAATACCTTTATCCGTTTTACAACTACAATCAAAAACCACCCTGAATTTCTTCGTCACACAATGGTGTGGTATGTAATACACTAATTCCCCTGGAACTGGCTGATCCACTTTTACCATATGCCTAAGGCCTTCATACTCTCGCATAAAACTAATGTATTTTTCTCTCAGAGCAGAATCTCTTTCCAACTTTCTTTCTAACATAAAGAACCTTCTTAAGGCTATTGCCCTTGAATCTCCTATGTCTTGAATACCAGGCTTGATAGGAATCGTAACAATGAAGCGTCCTTCATTGTCACGCCTTGCCGTATTTATAAAATTGTCTTCTACCTCCTGCTCTTCTGCCGATCTGAACTTGCTGCACCCAACTTGATCCATCTCCCAAAGTTTTCTTACCAGACTATCCAGTTTATCTAATTCAGCACATTGCAATAAATGTGTACTTTCGTCTTGCCGTTCCGTCGTATCGAGAGAATTAACCCCGAACATAACTATGCCGTAACTTGTCTCAATTGCCGCCATTTCCCCTATCGTACGTGGTATCGAACATACCATTACTCTCGCAAAAAACTTTACCCCTAACAGTATATCAACCTTAGCTTGTCGCCAATAGGATGGATCAGCGAATGGGATTTCAAAACTTTCCTCCAATTGCTTCACATTGGATTGTGGAGTTATCAATGACCAACTTGCTTCTTTTGGCAATACCAAGAAATCTTCTTCAACGCATACCTCAGTATTGTACCATGGGACTATGCCTACCTTTACCTGCCTATGAATTTGCACGGCATTCCCCTCTATGCCGATAACTCTCTTCGGAGCTTGCCGTGTAAATATCTTAAACGTTTGCACCACTTGAAAAGGAATTAAATTCGGTTGAGCCCCTGAGTCTAACAGGGCTCGCACCGGTCCAACCAAACGACCATCGACGACCAACCTAACCAACATTGTTGGAATCAAAACCAAACTATCTGTAGAAGAAGCATTTAAATTAAAGACATTTAAATATGTTTCGAGCAAAGTTTTATTGGGTATCTGCACTTTTCGTCGCTTAGCTGGAATGGGTAATTGTCAATTACCCTTCCTCTTTACTTTCGCTGCTGCAACTGTGTTTGAAAGAGTTGCCTTGTGATTGGGGCACAATAAGCTGTTGTGCATGAGTCTGAAAGGACATCGTGGGCATGGAACCTGGAAGCACGCCTCACTGCTGTGCCCTCTCTTAAAACAATTTTCACATAGCACGTGCATACGCACAAAGCGAATTCTTGCTGCTTGACTTAGTTCTATGAATTGCCGGCAACGATACAGTTGATGCCCTTCGTTGCAAAGCTCACACCTATGCTGGATTCTTGCCGGTTTATTTTCATGTGTGACTTGCTGAATCAGAGGCTGTGCCCATGCTGAATGCTGTTGCTGTCTTGCCGTGTTAGCTTGCTGTGCTGTTCGCTCGTTACTAAATTTATCGTATCTTACTCTGGGTTCTGCCCTTGCTGCTGCTCCGCTCATGATAAAACTCGCTCTTACTTGCTGACTAGTCCCTGGCTGTGAACTTGCCGCTGCTTGCCGATCTAAAAATGCTAGCATCTCCTTGGCTGTAGGAGTCTCCGATTGGCGCTGCAGTTCCCATTGCCTAGCTGTATCAGCATCTAGCCGCTCGTGTAACATGTGGACGATTATCATGTCCCAGTGGTCCACTGGGATACCCTGAGCCTTGAGCTGCCGCATGGTTTCATGGGTGACATTAGATAGTCTCTGGAGCTGATCTGCCCGCGGGACGACTGGCAGTGCTGGCAGGCTGAAAAATTGTTTCAGTAATTCACGGCAGGTTGGATATTTGCGGTCATAAAGCTCATTGAGCCTAGCCCAGGCTTCCAGATAATTACTATCGGTAAGTTGCCACTCTCCCATAGTCTGTGCTGCCTTGCCGACCAACGACCGTCTTAGGTGTTGGAATTTGAATGCTGGCGCTATCTGGTCGTTTGTATGTACCGCGGCTATGAAGCGATCGCAGAATCCCTGCCACTTAGTGAGGGAACCATCAAAACCATCCCCCCAGGTATTCTTAACTTCTTGCTGCGCTGGCTTCTGGATTGACACTTCAATTGGCTGACTTGCTGCCCTGGACTCACTAGCTGATATTTGCTGCCCTTCGCTGCGCCTGACATCTGCCATCCGCTTGCGGATTTGCCATTTCGTGCGGAGGTATAACTCTTCCGCTACCGCTTGCTGTTCTTCTACGCTGCTTACATCGTTGGACTTGGCTGAAATCCACTTGATGTGGTTAGTGCTAAGCTGGCGCCAGACGTCCTCCAATCGCTCTAACCAAACTTGGAGATCGTCCAAGTCCTCCGGCTGTTCCCTGGATTGCTCCAAATAACTCGCAATCCGCTCCATTGCCTTAAGGCAGGTGGCGTGAATTTTGTTATTCGCCATTACTATAAATAATAAATAGGAAACAAAGAAAACTTTCAGTATGACTATCGATATCCTAATGTAAGCCTGAGCGAATGTGCTGTGAGTTTTACGCAAAATACTTTGGTCGCTTTGCCGCGTAGGAACACTAAACGAAAATATATTCATTTTCAATTGAAATACACTTGACGCATAAAATCATCTTAGCCGATTATTTACTATCTCCAAGAGATAAATTTACTTTGCTGACTTGCCTCTTGAATCAAATTATTGATTATTTTGCTGACTAATAAATGCCTATTTATTACCTATGGGCGCTGATCTTCATCACTATCAAACTTGCTGCTAGAATCACCTCTTGCCGTACTGTATTGCTAACCAGCTTGGTTGCCATTATTATTTATTGCTATCTGTACTTTATTGTTTATTGAATTCAATTTTGAAATAAGCCGTAAGTAAATTTTCTTTCATTTACTTATTTCTTGCCGTAAATAATTTCTCCTTCCAATTATTTATTGTACTCGCTGTATAATAATTTTTCTTTTAAATTATTCACTTGCTTACTGCGTCGTAGCCACTACATTTGCCATCACTTGCCTGTTTTATTTTGAAACTATCTGTTTAAATGTCGCAATGCACTGCTTTACTATCGACTTTCTGATGGCTACGATCTCCGTTCCCTAACCGTGCGCACTGTTACTCCCTAATGTCTCGTCTGTGATGTGTAAACGCAAACGCAAACGCAAACGCAAAAATAAACGCAAAAAATATCCCCAATATGCCGCAAATATAACGCAAGAAAAATATCGCAATATAACGCAAAAAATAAACGCATACCCTACGATGATTCTTGTGACACACTGTACTTTACTCACGCAAGAGAAAGTCAGCGACGCATTGTACCTTTACCCCTTCCTACACACATGTATCTATCGAGACACACTACTACTTTGTCACAAAAATCACAGACACAGCACAGATTGAGACAACGCAAAACAAACCCAAAAGGAGAAAACAAAATGATGAAGACCACGCCGCCGCGCCGTTACTATGCCGTCATTTATTTATCAATGAATAAATATAAACTACCGAGGTGATTCACTTGCATGCCACTATACTCTTTTTTATGTACTCTACGTTATTTAATTTTATATTATCAACTTGCCGATAAATTTTATGATGCCGCCTACCACTCACAATTCACACATTAGCTCAATAAATATAGAGAAACTATTCTGTAATGGGAACTTACTTGTTTGTTTTTTTTTTTTTTAAACACCAAATACTTAGATTGCTTTTTAATTTATTATTGAATTTAATGCACTTTAATTACCGCAAAATTTAAACGATCCGAATATCAACAAATCTTTTGCGAGAGTAAACAAAACAACACAACCAGACCAACACTGCGCAGCTGCAACCAGAAATTCCACCCCTCTTTTTACTTCGGTATTTTTTCTTTTTTCATTCTCCCTTTTTTTTCTTTCTGACTTGCTGTGTGCGTGTGTGTATCTTGTTGCTGCCCTCAACTGCGAGAAATCGTTCTCGTCGTCTTTTCGTATTATTCTTTGTACTCATGTCTAGACATGAGACGCTTGTCGTGAAGAAATTTGTTTCTTCCCCTTATTTTTATCTCAACGGCTGGCTTGCAGAATCATGTCGCGACTCGCACATGACCAAAAAAATATAACACTAACAATACTAATACAAAACTATACATTACCATATAAGGGCTTACTGTAACGATGTTTCGTTTCTTCTGCTTCCTTTGTCAGGCTTCTTGCTGTATTGGAACTACGCCGCGTGTATAAAATAAATAAAAACACTATTCCGACCACGCACTAAAGGCTTTTTTTTACTTTAGGAATTTACTGATTGCCAGCCGGGGCTTTTTATTCTCTAGAATGAACCGCGAACTGTATATCCATAGGCCGTTTGCCGCCATCCGACTCGTATGGACCAAATGTTTAAACCCGAAACCCAAAATTGACTACTTTTTCTAGATAGAACAAAACAAAACCAAATAAATAAAACACTATGACTTTATTTGGGAAAAAGCATATAGCACAAAAAACCCAATTTATTTAACACAAAATAAAAACCTGGCCGAACTTGCCGTGTACAATGCTGATGTAAGACTAACAAATTCTATTAGAAATAAAAAGTATACAGTTTCTTTTGCCTGCACTTTCGTATAAGAGAATAGGTAAGAATACAAATATAAAATATAAAGGCGCCGTAGTTGTTTGCTGGATTTGCTGGTTTTTCCACATTGAATTAAAACTCGAATACTTGTGTTCGATACATAGAGACTTGATCGGCTTCTTAACGCCTGTGCAGGGTTGATTAACCTTGACTTTCCGGATCGCTTCAGGTCTCTTCAGGATTCGGACTGCTGGAATAGGTGAGGCTTGGGTGATAGAAAGGTCTGTGGTGATCTCGGACTCGGCACCCAGTTCGGGTTTGGCTAGTGGAGAAGATGCATACGGTGATAAAGATGAAGCTGGCAATGAAGACGATCTTACAAGGATTCCGGGCTCTTCTCTAGAGAGCAATACCCCCGGGATTTGAAACTGCTCTTCGACTCGTTTCCCGAGCATCGGGGACATTGTGGGGTGGTGACGTTATCCCATCCACACCGGAAACAGAAAAGCGCTCTTTGAGCATCAGGACATTCATAAAAAGAATGAGCTTTACCCTTGCAATTCCAGCAGGTGTAATTACGCGTGTCTCTTTCCTTTCTCGGATGGAACGCCTCGAGCTCAGGTAGAGGAGCGTCTTCCGCTTCCGTGTTTACCGCAAGGAACTCTGACACTGCATTTTTTCGTGGTAGGGGTATGGGATTAGCACGGGCTCTTTGTACTCCTGGCTCACGGTCATTCAAATATTTTTCCACTTTGCGGCAGGTGTGAACCATTTCAGCGAGGTTGTTTGTGTGGAAGGTGATGAGCAGCAGTCCCATCTGAAAATTATTTTCTTGAACCCCCCGTACAAACCGGAAAAAATAGGTTATATGTATATACTTTTAGAAACTTATTTGAAAATTAAAGATACTTTTAGAAACTTACCTGAAAATTTAATTTTTGTTTTGTAATTACGTCGAAAAAATAAATACTTTTATAAACTTACCTGCAAAAATAAAAAAATAACGGAGGAACCAATTTGTAAATTATTACATAAATTACTTACTTATTACCTTAACCATTTTTTTTTTTATTATTTAATACTGTTATTGATTAGTTTGTTTTTCTTAATAAATTTTATATTTTCCATATTTCAAAGAAAAAAAATTTGTTTGTGTCATCCAGAGGGATGATTTCATTGGTTTTCCACTCTAAATGGGAAGTTGTTTCTCTGATTTTCTTTTTCAGTAAAGATAGTTTTTTACATGTTGAACTAAGCCCTTAAGTCGGAGGTGGAAGTCGCGCGAAGTGATGAGTAAATGAAGGCAGGGTAAGTGAGGGGTTTGGGGCTGCTGCACACAAGAGGAGGTAGCAGTAGCCATGGTGGTATCATTGATGATACATGGGTGGGCAAAACCTCCAAGGGTCAACTCCATCTGTGACACTCCCCTCAGGAAACACCCTTTTTCCCCCGAACTTTTCGGGATACCCAAATTTATATAGACCCAGTAGGCATGAATAGTCGTAACAACAGTCCAGGGATGCGGCTGCAAGAACTCACCCCGCCGACGAGCTAAGCCCTTACATCAGCCAGCATGCCAGCGGCCGTAGCCTGGACACCCCTCTCCTGCCTGCTGCCTGGACCGGCCTCATGGTCCTGTAGACATGGGGTCGTAGAGGTGGTATAGATTGGTGAGGGTCGGGGTAATTTCGTTACACTCTTTATCCTTCTTAATTGGCTGATTTTTTCAACCTCTAGTTCTTCGGATGCGGTGGCGGTTTTGGTGGCAGCCACTTCCACCGGTGGAAGTGGATTTGTTGGCGACAGTCGTGGTTTCAATGCCTTCTTCTGTAACTATGCCTTCATTGCTCTTTTCATTTGACAATTCATTGGTATCTAAAAAGACAAAATCATTTAATACCTTGCTGTTGGACTTGGAAAGAACACTTTCATCAAAGAGTATATCTTTTCTTTTAATAACCTTACGGGTTGCCGGGTCCAACAAACGATAGGCTTTAGAGGTTAATGAATATCCAACCATTATATATTCCTTACCTTTTGGGTGGAACTTATTAAAATTTGTGTTAATGTAATCAGTACCATTATCGCTTCTTAAAGCTTTAATTTTTATGTCGGTTTGGCACTCCACCATGGCTGAATAATTTGAACTTATCAAAAACCTCACCTTTGAATTTCATAAAATAGACAAACATGTGCGTCGACATATCGTCGATAAACGTCACAAAATATCTGGAACCTCCAACTGATGGTTTGCTAATTGGACCACACACGTCCATATGGATCAGTTTCAATAAGAAGAGCGTGTTTGCCTACCTTGAGGAAATGCCTTGGCACAAATCTTACTTTTCATACAAACCTTGCAATTAAATTGTTGTGACACTTAACAAAATGTCATACCGCACACTAGTTTTTTGTTTGATAACTCTTGCAAACTTGAGGAATTTAAGTGACCGTATCTATTGTGCCATTTCATAAAATTATCGACGGATGAATAGAAACACGAATTAATTGCATTTTCGAACACGAATAAATTATAATACTTCTGCGCTTTAATTACCACTGTACCACGACTATCTTTGATTACCGCGTGCTGATCATCAAACATAACTGTTAGTCTGTTACTCACCGCTTTACTGACTGACATAAAATTTCCCTGCAAACTGGGAACATACAAAACGTATCTCAGAGTTATGGTACACATAGCTGTTTTGAAGATGACGGTAACTCTTCCCGTTGCCTCGATAAAATTATCGCCTGCTTGTCTCAACGCAATTGTCCATGGTTTTGAACATATTGGAGTCACTACACATATGTGACGTAGCTCCACTGTCGATACACCAGTTAGAGCTAGTCAGATGATGCGAATCTGTTGCTGTAAGAAGAGAATATGAAAATGATTGATATTGTTGCTGTTGTTTCGAAGCTTTGCACTTCGTCGCGAAATGACCTCTATTTCCACAATTTTAGCACTTGCCAGTTGGTTTCTTATACCTCTTTACGTTGTTGTTATTTTTGCTGTCATTGGTCTCTTTCGAATTTGCTCTCGCCAAAAGAGTATGCTGGCTTCCTCGTCGATCGCTCTCCTCCAGTATCTTTATTTTAAGACTATTAATAGAAGGCAAAGAATCACGAGTCTCCATCGCGACAACAAAATTCTCGAATGATTTGGGCAAACTAGACAATAGTATAATTACCAAAAGCTCCTCATTAATAGTAATGCTTATCTCCGCCAACTTCTCCACAATATTAGAAAACAAGTTTATGAATTGTGTTATATTGTCACTATCAGACATACTAATCTGCAACAATTGTTTGAAGAGCGACACCTTCCTCGCTGGTCGACGTTGCTGGTAGATCTCTCGCAATTTTGTCCAGGCTGCAGTTGAAGTTTTGCAATGTTTGACGTGGTTTATTTGAGATGGCTTGACACTCAACATTATTGATACCAGCGCTTTTTCGTTTTGACTGTCCCATTTCAACACATCCTCTGGTGCCATACCTTCCGTCTTTAAAAGTATTCCGTTAACTAACTGCCATAGCTCTGAGTGTATGAGCACGCTCTGCATCTATACACTCCAAGAATCGTAGTTGCTGTCATCCAGAGATTTTCTATCTGGTATAGAGAGGAACTCATTCTTGCAACTATTACTTTTTACCTTCTGATTTCAAAAATGGGTCCTGGGCCCATAACCTATTGGAGTTAGAAAAGCTTCCCAGTTAGAAACCGAAAATAAAAAGAAAACGATCCTTAATAGACGAAGATTAATTAGAAAGTAAAAGTGATTTCATTAAAACGTTATAAATGTAAAGTTCATAAAACGTTAGTTAATCTTATATATCTTAAAGAATAATACAAAGATAAATTATACAATGGCAATATTTATGTTGTACATAAAGTACATAAAGTAAAGTAAGTTATACTCGAGCGATTTACTTTCCAACATAGTCAATACATAACAAAAATGCATATCCGATGTGTGGAAAAATTACTAAATTTATTAGATTTCCTTTGTTTTTTTCTTGCATCTGTGGCAAAAATACAAGAAAAGGCGAAAATAGGTAATAACGGAAAAAAGGCAAAATAAAATACGTGTATTTGGAATCAGGGGGACGGGAAACGAGTTTGATTAAAATCTATATCGTCATAAGACTGCGCAAAAAAAAGGCAAAGTGAGCAAAATCCTATCCCTACTTATAAATGAATTTAATTTATCGCAAAACAGTTCTTTGATTTTAAATCAATATATTTTTCTTGAATTTCTTTGTCCGCAGTGCCATGTAATATAATTAAGAAGAAGACGAGGCGATCACTTTGAGTTGCCTTTATTAACTGCACTTAATAACTAAATTATGATTGTTCTTATATACTAAGATATAACAGGTTATTATAGAAGAGTGATGCAGTTAGTATTAACATTTAATGTAATGATAGGGTGCAATACGCACTCATTATCAATACTTCTTACAGTCTCAAATCTGTTGTTTCAATAAAACAAAATTATTTAAAAACTGTTTCCTACAAAATACCATCAGTTTTGAAAAAAAGTTAAATTTTTGTTGGTCAGTTTTTCTTTGAAGTTGTTTTTCAACACATAGATTTTATGCATTCAGAAAAAGAACAACTCATTGAGATCTCTCAAATGACAAATGTAGGTAGAACATTGTTGACTTTAGATCGAGGAACGACTGTTTGCATCACGTAGGATTTCCCATCCACAGACTCCCATTTACGTAACAGAATGCCCTCTTTCACATGAAGAGACGTCCATTGTGCCCAATATGCCTTGAGAGCCGGACTTATGTCAGAGAGGTCACTCCATTCCGGTTTCTCGTCATGTTATCTGGATCTTCTTGCTGGGCGTTCCTCAGTTCTTCTCTGCTCCAACCACTGATGGGATCAGCTCTAACTCGCTAGATGGCAAAAACCTCTTTCGCCTCTTGGCGCAAGCAGTGCTTGCGACAGTAGGTACATCACCAATTGTGAAGTTACTTGCGTCAGCGTCGATGATGAATGACTTTCCTGGTGTGGGATAGGTCAGCACCGGGGCATTGCAAAGCCGCACTCCCGTAACCACTTGAACTGCCTTCCCTTTTCTATTAGTTGATGCAGACTTTTGGCAATTCAAGCAAAATCCTTCACAAATCGGCGGTAATATGTGGCTAAACCAAGGAAGCTGCGGAGTTGATGTTTGCCCTGTAATGTTGGCCAATGTTTCACGGTGTCAACTTTCTCGGGATCAGTCATTAATCCTTGGGATGAGATGATGTGTCTTAGGTATTTCACTTCGCTCTTGAAAAGCGAGTTATGTTCGAGACACATTCCTCCCCATCATTATTAGATATCCGGTAACCAGATACCTTTCATTCTTTATATGATGGGAAATCTATTCCCACATATAATAATTCATAGTTGCACTTTCCTTCACGGAGCAGACTGTAACATGAATATTATTTTAATATTTGGTCATTTTTGCTGATCTAACATAATAAACATGATATCTGCTAATTTATGGTATCTTGAAAGATTTCTCATTGAGTTGATTCCAATCTGTGAAACGTGAAAGACGTGGTCAATAAAAAGTCTATTAATTGAATTGAATTTGTGTTTTATTTTTTTTTATATCTTTTCGGTTAACGAAAATAAAAAAACTTGAGGTGAAAGGTCTTTCCGTATATGATTATGTCATCCAAGTATACAAGGCAGGATTTCAATGTAAGCCCTTGTAACATGTACTCCATCAAACTCTCAAATGTTGCCGGAGCGTTACGCATCCGAAAGGTATCACATTAAATTGCCACAGACCACTTTCTCGTTGAGAACGCTGTCTTCTCCCGGTCTTCTGGATGGATTTCAACTAGCCACTTTTCAAGTCCAACGCAACGTGGAGAACCATTTAGCTCCTTCCATGGCACATAAAGTTTTGCTGATTCTAGGCAAAGGGTAGCTGTCTTTCTTAGTCACATCGTTGAGCTTTCCGTCTTTCTTCTTCACAAGAACCACTGGTGAAGCCCAAGGACTTTTTTCGTTATTGCTGATACAGATTCGCATTGCCTGACATATTCTCCCTTCTTCAGCTTGACTTCGTAAGGTTTGATGTTCAGGATTCTCACGGGCACCATGTTGTTAATTGGTGCTACAAGTGTCTACCCAAGGATGATGTTTTGGGAAGATTGTTCAGAGTCTGGTTCCACCATTAGGTTTCGATGGCTTCCAAACGTTGCCCTTTAATCTTGTCCAAATGAATACCTCTGAGGAAGGAGGCAAGGTCACGTCTTCTCTGATGACAGTCCTGACAACTGATGCATTTTCATTCCCATAAACCATGGGAATCTCAACATTTCGGTATTTTAGAATTTGGTTTCCGATATCCAATGTCACACCATGGTCTTTCATGAAGTCGATTCCAACAATGCACTCGTCACATTTATCTGCTACCAGAAATAGATGTGAAAATTCTAGCTCTGACAATCGGATCTTCAGACGGACTTCTCCGTATATACTTGCTGCTTCTCTACTTCAGCAGCATACTGGGCTTGTCGAAAACTTTTCTTCGGCACGCTCGTCAAGAGCAGTAATCTTTTTCTCGAAGTCACCAAGTTTTCCTTCTTAAAGATTTTTTTGTTCTTCTTGAAGAGAAGATCGTTCGAGAATATTCTTTTGTTCGTCGCGCTGTCCCTCGAATAGTTCTAGAACATTATTTTGTTCGTTTAGTTGGTCCTCGAATTGTTCTAGGACATTCTTTTGTTCTTTCTCCTGTTCTTCTCTTTGGGCGAGAAGGAGAGCCATAATATCAGACAAATCTTCAGCGGTAACTACTTGTTCTTCCGCCATTTCGATTTCAAATAAGAATGTGTCCAGATTCTCGTTATGCCTGTCTAGATGATCCTGACTACTAATTTGGTCATTTTTTATTCCAGCAGTAGGAATATCTAGCTTCTTTAATTCCGCCTTAAGCTCAACAAAATTCAACTCGTTTATACTCTTTCCCATTTTTAAATTAGAGCACAAACACTTTCACTTTTTCTTTTTTTTCACTTTTTTTAAATTTATTTATAGTCACAGATTAAATAAGTTTTATTTCACTTCCGACACCAATGTAATGTTTTTCTGGATTCAAATAAACTTACATATTTTCGTTTTTACTATTTCACTTTTATTTACTCTCAAATTAATAAACAATTTTATCTATAACAAACTGTTTCACTATTACTCTTTACAATTTACAAGAAAATAACACTTTTAAGTTACAATATCACAATCACTTATTCTTATCACTGTCAAATTTAAACTGCACCCATCTCCTACTCCGCAATCGAATTTATACTTCTCTCATTTCTTCTCGAAGGTTCCAGAGGCAGAAGATTCTCTAGTTTCGTTAAGCAAAAGAGACAAATACACACAAACTGTTAGAGACAGATATAGACAGATTCCATTTCACTCCATTTCGTTTGAAGTTTGAAGTTCAGATGAAAGCGTTCAGACTTTAGTCATTAAACGTAACCAAATACCTACATGTGTCATCATGTCTGGATGTGTTTGCTTCTACATTTGTTACAATATATTTTGCCCAGTAAAAAAACACTGGAACTTGGATTCGATTTTATTGTTGTTGACGGGGCTATACTCTGTCCAACAAAAATTGTCAGTGCAGGTCTTATGGGAGAGCTTTTTTCTTACAAAAGGTGACGGTTAGTGGTTATATTCCCAAATCAACTACTGAAAAAATATACGCAACCACTGACTAACCCTTCAATTGTTGTTGTAATCTCGCTTTGACGATCGTACATCCCCTCATAACCTTCACCGTGCGCAGCCTAAGCCACACTGAGTATGTGACATTATATGTGTTCCCAAACAACCCTCATTATTATCAGAGTTACCATTCCCACGTTAATGCAAATCATGGTGTATTTTTTTTGAATTGTGCTTGAGAGCTCTCAGAATGTGAGCTTTTTTAAAAGCTTATTAGAACAAATATAGCAATGGTGTTGCCGCTTGCCTTTTTTATTGTATTCGTGGTTTTAATGTTCTTTTAATCTATGGAGAAAAAAAAACGCTTAAGTGCAGTTAAGAAGATTTTGGCTGTTTTCTTTAAGGAAACTAGCTTCTTTGCGTGAATTAAAAATTAGGTGCGGTTTGAAAAGTGAAGTTGATTTAGTATTCTTCGAAATTAAATGAGTTTAAGTGAAAATAATTATGAATTAAAAACAGGGTAAAAAATAGTGTTTTTGTTCATACAAAAAAAAATACTCTTGCTATTTTATAATCAGTGCCAAGAAAAACTTATGAATTTTGTTAAATTGGATTTTGATATGAACCCATTTTCAATTTTCAAATCTAAATCAATAGTTGGTAACTCTATAAATATTTATCAGAGCGTTTTCGAAATCTATAATGTGCACTACGGAAACCCTGTAATATATGCGCTCTCTTACAGCTTAATGAAATTTCACTGCAGTCAAAGTTAGAGGTAAACGTCCTATCTTCTCTGTACTGACTATTTTTGTTGGACAGAGTATAGGTAGGCTAAGTTGTTTTTCGTTTAGAATTCATAGAAGCGTATTAATAGTCGTTTTTAAGCTCCAGTTTACCTTATAGACTGCGGTTTATTCAATGTTATTTGAACAGGGTAAGATCCAGTTCATGAATCTGTCCCTCAGTGCATTTCTGAGATAATTTTTATTTTGATCTTTTTTGTTATAAGTTAAAAAAAAATTAGCTTAGGTAATATGTTAAAATTAACTTTGGTCATAAATGCGATTTTAATTTTTTTTTTGTTTCAAATAAAAAAAACATTAGTTTGATATGTTAAAACCAACTTTGGTCATAAATGCACTTATTTGAAACAAGAAGAAAAAGCTAGGCTACAGCTTACTACTGCTCATTTAAAATTCTGAAACGTTGTTTTTGTTAACTGTTTGATTTTTTACTAAATTTTTAAAGAAACATGAAAGAGACGAATAGCAATAGCATGCTTGTAGGAACTTAAATTGGTGATTTGGCGAAGCAAAGCATGCGGATGATGTGGCGTAGTGCGTAGTGTACTGGCCTCTGAAGCTTAGCTTCCGTGGGTTCGAATCCTGGGTATAGGAGGAAAGTTTTTCGAATAAAATGAATAACTTTAAGGCTTAGCTCCACAAACAGAATGGAATTGACGGAAAAAAGGATTCTGATGAGAGGATTGGCACCCTTGAAATAACTATAACTCTAGCCATGTTGGTAGTACCTTCAAGTTGTTGTTGTTGTTCAAAGATTAATGGTATTTTTTTCTCCCTCCCCCCTGAAAAAAATGTCTAATTGCTGGATGCGGAATTATTAATGTATTTTAAGACCTAACGAAAGTTGTCATTTCGTTAAAATATATTGCACTGATTTGTAAAAAAATTGTAACCGGATTGAACGAACAGTTGTTTTGATAATGGTAACTTTCGGGGAAAGGAGAGAGAAAACAAAACTCTTCACTTATTTAGTTCTTTTTCGTTCACTTCATTTTTCCTCTTAAACTATTTATTGAGTTACCTACCTGAGATAATTTATATCGTCTTTTCTGGTAAATTTAAAATTTAAATATTCATAAATCTATAACAGTAATTTTTTGTTTACTCTTTCTTACTTTGTACAAATTAATAAGTAGCTTAAAAACTGAACTTTTATGTGCAAAATCCAAAATAGAAAGAGTTAAGAACGGGGAACACATTCTAAAAAAGAAAAAAACTGTTATTTAAATACAAAAAAAAATTGCATTGGTACTTAAAAAACAGTCTGAATTAAACCACGTTGCATACTTCAAACGAATTAAAAAAATTAAAATTTATGTTGATTTTGACATTTTTGTAAAATATCAACTCCAGTTCTGCCAATCGGATCTTTAGACATACTTCTCCGTACACCCTTGCTGCTTCTCCAGTTGCAGTCTTAAAAAGGTACCTTTTGGTGTTGTGTAGCCATGTCAACTTCACCAGGTCTCTACCAGCCTCCATCGTGCCTGTGGCACCGGTATCGATTGTAGCCATATGTTTGTTGCCGTTTATAGTTGCCTCCACTGCCAAACTTTTGTGCTTCGGGAAGGGTTCGTTTTCCAGCAGTTCCAATTGATCTCTGGAGGTTGATGTCGGATACAGCACGAACAAATGCTTCATTTGCAAACTGATAAATTATTTCATCTCCTGCTGTTGGAGATGCCAGATGAGCCATGCATTCGATTTCAGCTTAAAGCTGCTGCAGAGATTCTCCTCTTTTCTGGACACGAGTATTTAGTTGGACTTTTAAGACTTCTTGCATATGATTATCTGCAAAACGCTTGTCGATTGCCTGAACAAAAGCATTAAAATCACCATTTTTATCTGCTGGTATAGTTTGTAACAGCTCAGCAGCAGGACCTCTAAAAGCAAGAGTCAAGGCGTTGAACATGTCTGCGTCGTCGTCCAAGCCATTTGTTATAGCGGCCGCATAAAACTGCCTCTTGTAGATCAACCAAGAAGTTTGTCCATAAAAGGATGGTGGATGCATTTCCTTTTTCTTTGGACACTCGCCAGAACATTCCCGAATCTTGATATTTCGAACCTTGTTCAACTCTTTAGCAATATCTTTTATTTTATCTTCAAACCTTATGTCCATCGCCGGTAACTTTTCTTCGACACGCTCGTCAAGAGCAGTGATCAACAATCAACAAATTTTCCTTCTAAAAGATTTTTCTGTTCTTCTAGAAGGTTCTTCTGCTCATTGCACTGTTCTTTGAATCTTTCGATATGGTTATTTTGTTCGTTTCGTTTTTCTTCAAGGCGTTAGCGAAACAATCTGTTATTCATTCTTTTGCTCTTCGTTGTTCATGAAATTTGGCAAGGAGAAGGGCCATCATGGACGACATATCAGCACCAGTAATTACTTGGTCTTCATGCATTTCTATCTCAAATTGGAATGTGTCCAAATTCTCGTTGTTCTGCTCTAGATTTTCCTGGAGACGAATTATGAGGTATTTTTTTGTTCCATAAAAATACATCTCCTCAGAGAAGAAATACAAACCCATCTGCCAAAGGAAAAACAGAATATGTGAAAAAAATGTGTGGGACCAAATGGGTGGAAAGACATGAAGCGGTTTTGACACTTTTGGACGTTTTGCCATGTCTTCCTGAAATATTGCAAAAAATGGCTGATCAAGATCAGGGAAACAGAAGAAGTGCTACACCTCCGTTTTCGTTGCTCCAATCTATACTGTCGTCGGAGTTTCTCATAAGCTAAGTAATCCTCTTTGATCTTTTAGGAATCACGCTGCCCTTATCCCGATCATTGCATGCCATTGAAATCTATATATTTTTGGCTGTTCGGCTTATTAATACGACCATAGCAAGTCTGCAGAGGCAACGTGAAACTAGTACGGACACTTTCAAGAAATTTTTAATCAGGCTTAGTCCATCGCAAATGAAATTGGTGCAGTAATCACGGTCCGCAGAATCACCGGCCGTCAAACAAATCAGTGAGTTGAAGAATATTACCGACTTTCAGTTTATATTCCTTTTCTGGATTATATGTTAAGCGAAATGTCATGTCAAAATTTGGCAACAGATGACTTAAAATGTCCCAGTATCTCCAGCAGATGCCTACAAAAATGGAACGGTGCTGCCAAATATTAGAACTCTTTGTCAATATTGCTGTGCACGTTTCCAGTGACTACTATAAGCACTGCTGAGCGATCTTTCTCTACCTTACGTCGATTAAAATCATTTCTTCGCAACAGGATGACAGAAGAGCGTTTCAATGGATTAGCTTTAATGCATATCCATAAAGACTTTGCGGCCGAAATGGAAGCTAATGAAGTGCTGGACATCTTTGTCAGGAAATATAAAAGAAAACTGTCTTTGATAAACATTTAATTTTTCTATTGAACTTTCCTATACATGCTTAAATAAACTTTACTTGAAGTATGATACTTCACTTTATTTCTAACTGTTATTGCTGATTTGTTTGCCAATCTGCCCCTTGTGCCCCCCGAAAAAAAAACCCTGGATCCGCGCTTGGTCTCGATCTCCGTCTCCGATCTCATATTTATACCCCCCTAATTTCTTCTCGCAAGCTGTACACGATTCCTTCATCCAGATAGAGCAGGCGGCACAAAATCTGGGGCTGCACATTAGTGAAGGTAAAACAAAGTACATGGTGGCGTCGAATGCGAAAAGAACAGTTGGTCAAACAATCAAGGTAGCGGAGCACGAATTTGAAGTGGTGCAATCCTTTAAATACCTTGGGTCAACAGTAGCAGCCGATAACAACATAGAAGAAGAAATACGCGGGCGGCTTCTCAAATCCAACAGAGCCTACTACAGTCTGTCAAAGCTATTCAAATCCAGAAATCTAACCATAACTTCAAAACTGCTGCTGTACAGGACCATGGTCCTGCCAGTACTCATGTATGGATCCGAGACTTGGGTGCTTAGCAAAAGGCACTGTGACCTCTTAGCCGCGTTCGAGAGAAAAGTCTTACCTAGAATTGTTCCGGAGACGCGACGGTACAATCATGAGTTGCACGCAATCTACCTTGAAGCATACATAGTGACAAAAATTAAGCTCGGTAGACTCTGGTGGTGGGCAGGGCAACTAGCTCGTATGAGCGAAGAGGAACCTGCTCGGATAGTCTTTGGCGGTACATTCTATGGTAGACCAGGACGCCCGAAGCCTTGGGGTGCGCAACTGGATGGCATTGGCTCGAGACCGGGAGAGGTGGAGAGACTTTTTGAAAGAGGCCAGGACCGGACCCCGGTTGTCGAGCCGATGATGATGATGATGAATTTCTTCTCGAAGGTTATGGAGATCTCTAGTTTCATTTAGAAGAAAGAGACAAACACACGCAGACAGATTGAGACAGATATAGACGTTTCGTTTCGTTTGAAGTTTGAAGGTTCGAAGTTCGGATGAAAGCGTTCAGAGCTTTTGTCAATTAAAAAAAAAGTTTATAATGCATATTTAATACATCAAGTATAGTGAACAATGTTCAATTAAAATAAGATTTCATTTACAAAAAAAAAAAAAAAAAAATAGTTGAGGGAAAAAAATTAATTTGAATATTTTTGGCAAATGGCCGACATTTTTTTTAATGGGAATACTTTTTTTCTATACCTTTTTGTGTGTGTGTGGTGGGATTTTTTTAACCAATACATATGCATTTTGACTCCGAGGTGATTATAATTTGCATTCTAATTTGCACCGAAATAGATCCGTTCTCGGCACCGAGCTCGGACTTAACTCGGAATTATTTCGGACCCACCTCGGACTCCTTAGCTTGAAGGGCATAGACCTTGTTACGATATTTCGCGAATTAATTTTAGGAAGATTATGATGATTATGATGACGATTAGTCTTACTTAAAAACCGCGACTTGGGATTATTCGAATCCAATTTATAACTTTTATCAGTAAACGAATTAAATAAACAAAATGTGCAACCGGCACCGCGAAGGAAAATTTCGATTGTGACGAAATGTCAAAAATCGAACAAAGATGAGAGTGAGATAAGACGGGCAAAAGAAAATATCGCAACAACAACTGCAACAATGATGCAGCTCACCGGCTAGTCAGCTGGGTCGTGGGTTATAAGAATTTGTGCTTGATAAAAAAAGAATGTATGCAAGTTCGAATGAAATAAAAAAGGTATGTACGCTAAATGGATGCAATAAAAAAGGGTAAATCGAAGGTAGGTAAGTACAGGGGCGTACTTACGCTGAGGGTTTGCGCCAGGAAACTTTAATTGTGGGTTGTTTACCAAAACCGGAACTGAAATTTTTCTTCAAAGTAATTTGAATGAAAACAAAATGATTTATTTCCCTAATGGGGAATTTAAGAATTTTATTTTTAAAAATCAGAGAAACCTTGGCAGTGCCTGGGCTAAATCTGAATTTTTTCAAACAAAATATAAATACAATGTTAAATAAGAAATGATATCGAATTGACATCTGTCAGTGAAAGCACACGTTTATTTTGCTCGTCTGAAATATAAATGCAAATAATTTAAAATAAATGAAAAAGAAGATTGAAAATAATTTAATTAAATTATAAACTGAAAATATTACAATCATACTTATATTTATTGAGAAAATAATCAAAAATATCAAGTGATCTCTACAATGGTAGCTAAATGTTTATCGTGCAAAAATAATGTGACCAGACATAATCCAGGGGTTCGATGCTTTGTTTGTCAAAATCATTGCCATACTAAATGTGGGGATATTGATAATGAGTTGTTGCAAAAGTTAAAATCTGGAGAAATATCGGCTTGGAAATGTGCAAATTGCAGACTACAATCATCATCACATAACCCCAATAATGTCAGCATTGGTGACTCAGACTCCGAATTTGAAATAGGTTTTAGTCAAGCTGTTCACAAAATGCAAGTGGAACTAGAAAAAATCAAGGCCACTCAAATAGCATTTACCAATTCTCTTTCCAACGTGAGTAAACAACTCTCCGAAATTGAACATATGGCAAAAACAATAGAGGAAAACAAAACTAAAATAGCCGAGCTGGAGTCTGAAAATCAAAAACTTAAGCAACACGTTGTCTCGCCGCACCATCGTATTCATCAACTGGAGCAAAAAGAAACATATAAAAAGATCATAATCTACAATATTCCATCTCTTGGACCAAACGAGAACTTGAATACAGTACTCACTCAAATTCAAACGGCCCTATCCAATGTTCCACTTAAGGAAGACGATATTGTAAACATCAAGAGACTCTCAAGTAAATCAAATAAGCCTGGACCAGTTTTAGTTGAAACGAAGAACGAAAACATCAGCCAACGTCTTCTGACTGCGGGAAAATTACATCAAATAAGAGTATCACAATCCCAAAATCAAAATTCTATTTCTTTCACAAAATCTAATTCTATTTCTAATTCTATTAATGATAATGAAAATGATAACAATAATATAATCTATATAAACGAATACATTTCTTTTACAGAACATTTATTGTATAAAAAAGCAAAGGCACACAAACAAGAACACAACTTTAAATACTTGTGGAGGAAAAATGGTAACACTTTTTTGAGGAAGACTGACAGTAGTAAGACGTACAAACTAACATCGTTTTCTGATTTTAGTTTGATTCAATAAATTAAAAACCGGCAAGTACAAATCCAATTAAATCAATAACAATTTTCAATGAATGAACTTTATATTTATTATCAAAACATTAACAGAGCTATCACCAAAACACAGAACATCAAACTTGCAATCTCGAGATTTTGATATCATTTGCTTCACAGAGACCAATCTAAACGATAGTATTTATTCAAATGAAATTATTCCTTCAAATTACAATGTTTTTCGGAAAGATAGGAATAACGAGATTTTTAACACTTGTGGGGGAGGTGGTTGCTTGATTGCAGTGAAAAAACATATCCCAGTTATAAGACTCGACAAATTAGAAACGCGCTTTGAAGATTTATGGGTTTGTATAACCAATCTGAATAACATGAGGAAATGTTTTCTATGCTGTAATTATGTTAGACCACAAACAACATCTGATGCTTACAACCAAATATGTGAAAGTCTCTGTTCTGCTTTTCAATCATTTCCGACCAACTCCGCAGTGATATATTTGGGCGATTTTAATGTTCCAAATATAACATGGATTCCTGAAATAAGGTCTAATAGCGTTATACCGACTAATTTTTCGACTCACCAAGCTGAATCTCTCATAGCCTCAACATCGTTTTGTAGTTTTTCGCAGTTTAATGCAATTAAAAACTGTGATGATAGACTGTTAGACCTTGTTTTTTCATCAATGTCCTCTTCTAACATAGAGGTTTCCTTGTGTAATGAAGTTCTCTCAAAAATTGATTTATACCATCCACCACTCCTTATTACGTGCAAATTTCAAATAGCTAGATTTATGAGAGAATCAGTAATTACACAACTAAATTTTCTTTACGCTAACTTCGAGGCCTTAAATTCTTTTCTAAACAATGTGAATTGGTCTGATCTGCATACACTAGACACGAATTCTGCATTCGATTTTTTTACTAACAAAGTTAAATGGTATTCTTTGAACCTAATAAATTCAATAAGAGAAAAAAATAAAATACTGGATAAAATTCGAAAATATAAAAGGCAAGAAGATATAACCACTTTTAAGTATTTGCGCAAATTGGTCAAAACACAGATAAGTTCATGTTATCAGAGATACCTGATTGATATTGAATCGAATTTAAAACTTAATGTTAAAGTTTTCTGGTTCTACTCAAAAGAATTAAGAAAATCAAATAAAATTCCTAACGTACTATCGCTCGATAATGAAGTCTATAATACAAATGAAAATGCAACTGAAGCTTTTGCCTCTTTCTTTAAACGAAGCTATAGCTCTTCTAAAAACTTACAAATGCTAGATGACCTTGATAATCAATCAAATGAACAAACAATAATTCAAGTCCCTGTATTAACTGAAGATAATGTTACTAAAGTCCTTAAAAGCTTAGATGTATCCAAAAACTCTGGCCCAGACGGTATTCCTAACATTTTTTATAAGCACTGTGAATCACTCATATTAATCGTGTGAATAAGATCTTTTAAGGATCTTTCAGTATCAACAGTTTTACAAACTATTGAATTTCGTGAAAGTAAATCCGCTACATGTAACAATTTTCCGGGAACATATTGAAAATCTAGCTCATACTTGGCTAGTTTTAGCTTCATTCTTTGAAGTCTATGAGAATGAACTTTATTAATTTCTTTTTTACTAATTGAAACTAACGGTTTATGATCCGTATGTATAGTAACTTTGTGTCCATAGATATATCTATGAAATTTTTCGCAGGCGTAGACTATGGCCAGCATTTCTTTTTCAATTTGAGCATAGCCAACTTCGGTCGTTGTGAGACTTTTTGAGGCGTATGCTACTGGCTTTTCGTTTTGGATTAGACAACAACCAAGTCCATTTTGTGAGGCGTCTGTCTGTACTACTATGGACTTAGTGGGATCGAATGTGTGCAGAATAGCGTTATGTTTTAAAAAATTTTTAATATTTTCTAATGTTTTTGAATGACTGTTTAGCCACACAAATTCGACATTTTTTACTAATAATTTACGCAGGGGCGCATTAAGTTCTGCGAAATTAGGGATGAAACAACGCAGATAGTTTAAAGTACCCATGACCTTTTCTAAATCTTTTTTGTTTTCAGGATTTCTAATATGCATAATTGCTTCGATGCGGTCAGGGTCTGCAGCTATAGTTTTAGCTGTTAAAACATGTCCTAGGTATCGTACACTTTCAAGTCTATACTGCAACTTTTCTTTATTAAATTTTACATTTATGCTTCTGGCTTTATCAATTACTCGTTGAACATTGGCATCATGTTCTTCTTTTGTAGTGTCACCTACCAAAAAATCATCAATATATATTGCAGTACCAGGCAGATCTTTAAAATACTTTTGATTTAATTTTTGAAATTTTTCGGGTGCTGTTTTTAAGCCGAAAGGCATGACATTCCACTCCCAAGTACCAAAACCAGTGCTGAATGTAGTAAACTCTTTGGAATCTTCATCGAGCTTAACCTGCCAAAAACCTTCACGCATATCAAAAACTGTAAAGAACTTCATTCCTGCTGTTGCTTGGCACATTTCCTCAACAGTAGGAATAAGACAGTGCTCATCTTGCAAATGAATTGTACCTGGCTTGAGAACTATCTTACATGTTTCAGGGAAACACCCTGACCCTTCAAAAACATCTACATTTTTCGTGATAAATTTATCTTTATCATCTTTATTTATTTTCTGGACTTTGCGTATCAGATCAAAGTCTATACATGATTTTAAACCTAATATTGGCTGTGAGGAACCTGTAACTACAATATATTCAACATTTAATGATTTTTAATGAAATTCTGTGGGAATCCTAACTGAACCTAACGTTTTAATTGGAAACCCTCTATATGCTTCTATTTTAGTTTTGTTTGGCTTAATAATAGCGTCTCTTGCAACCTTTTGCACTATGTCATGTGTAATAACGTTCACCTCTGCACCACTGTCAAGCTTAAAATCAATGAACGAGTTATTTATTTTTAATGTTTCACACCAGCTATTAGTTTTACTCGAAGAGGAGTGTAATTCTCCTACATACAATACTGATTCATCTCCCGAATCATGATCAAAATCACTGTCATAATTAACCTCGTTAATTTTCTTAGCATTAAAGTATTTACTATGATTGCTTTTACATACAATGGAATAATGATTTAGCTTACCGCAGGCCAGACATCTTTTACCATGTGCTGGACATTTTCCTCGCACGTGGTTAAGATTGCACCTTGTACATACATTCTGATCTTTATTCTTAGAAAATTTTGATTTATGACTTGCATGTACTTGCTGATCACCGTCATTTTTTACAAATCTAGAATTAGGAATTATATTTTTAGATGTTACATAGGTTTTATTATTTTTAAAACTCCCCGATTTTCTCTTTATATCCGCAACACTAGCACGTTCACCTTCCATCCGCTTCGCTTGTAAACCAGCCTCTTCAGCAATACGACATGTCTCTTTTGCCTTCGCTAGGGTCAACGAGTCTGTCTTGAGTAGTTGTAGCCGCACAGTTTGATCGGTTATACCAATAACAATAAGGTCTCGTATCATCGATTCTCTTTGCGTTCCAAATTCACAGTTTTAAGCTTGCTTTGTTATGTCAGAGATAAAATGCTCCACTTGTTCGCCCTCCTTCTGATAACGGGAAAAGAACAGATACCTCTTATAAACAACGTTAGCTCTTGGTACGCAATAATTTTGGAATGCATTTATAACTAAGTCAATTTTCTTTCGGTTCTCTGTAGATAACGGAAGAGTGCTTAAGATTTCTATTGCCTGTTCCCCTGCACATGACAAAAATCTTGCAACTTGAACTTCTTCGCTTTCGCCTGTGGTTTTCGATGCCACGGTATATATGTCCCACACGTTTTTAAATTTTCTCCAATTTTCTTTAATGTTACCGTCCAATAATAATGAATTGGGTTTTTTATAAAAGTTTTCACTTTGTTCGGCCATTTTATAGTTTTTTGTCTATTATTTTTTTTTTTAATATAGGTATAGTTTTTTTTTTTTTTTTTTTTTTTTTTTTATACTCGTAGTTTGTAGTTTTTATTCACTTTTTTGTCTATCGCACTTTTTTTTTTTCTTTATATTAAACTTTAGTAGGTTTCGTAATTTCACTGAGTCTTAACATTTTATTTCGACTGCGCCATGATGTATATTAAAACAAGCACTCAATGTAGTCATTAATATGTAGGTCTTTATTGGTACAGAGATCATGATAGACTGACTTAAAAGAGACCAGCAAGCAACAAGTCTAACTTAAAACCATTACATAGCTGTAATATTCTAATACATCACGCTGATGATTTAAAAAATTTTCAAACAATAAATAATGTAAGGGATTGCATTGTGCTTCAAAGAGATCTAAATACTTTATTTGAATGGTGTCTCAAAAATAATTTACATCTCAACATAAGCAAATGTTCAATAATGACCTACTCTCGAAAACTGAATACAATTAAATTCGATTATGCCATCAATACAAACTATCTGAAAAGAGTATCTGAACACAAAGACTTAGGAATAGTATTTGATTCCAAATTCCTTTTTAAGCCCCACTATGAGTTTATCGTTAAAAAATCATCGAAAGCCATGGGTTTCATTTTTAGAGTGGGTACACATTTTAAAAAATCTGAAACCTTCATCCAACTCTTCAACTTGTTGTGCAGAAGTATCCTGGAATACGGGGCAGTTGTATGGTCTCCCATATATAGTACCCACTCACTGTCTATAGAATCGGTGCAACGAAAATTCACCAGATATTTACAATACAAATTATATCGCAATCACAGCAGCTATGAAGATAGATTAGATCTTTTTGAAATTTATGCTCTATCCCAACGCCGATTAATATTAATGGAAACATATTTAAGACAAATAATTGTAGGAAAAGTGCGATCGTCTTTACTGGCAAATGAAATATATATACGCTCTTCATCTCGACCTAGTAGACAGCCGCTGCAATCATTCTTACCACCTCGCACTCGTACTAATATATACTTAAAGTCACCAATCGTAAGAATGCAAGTCTATCACAATCGCTACTTTCTCTCGTTTGATGTATTTGACATTGGTGTAAGTGAATTTAATGTTAAATCCCAGTTATTGAGAATTGTACCACGTCATTCTTCCTCGACATCATTTCTCCACTTCTAGTTTGCCTTTGCTTTATTTTTTCTCTTTTAATTTCTCACAATTCATTTTTTCTTATTTTCTTTCACATTTTTTCTTGTTTTTAAAAAAAGTTACTTTTATATAAAAATTCAATATGAAGTATACATATATATTAAATGAAAATTCTTTTTGTAAAAATTATAGGTTTTTTGTTTATATACATTTTACCTCAATTTATTATTTGAATACTATTTTCAATTATTATTATTTTTTTTTTTTCTAAATTAACTGTGCTTAATTTATTGAATTCAAATGCATCTTGTAAATGGTTTTATTAAAACTGTTAGTTGCATATTATTATAAAAATAAAAAAAAAAAAAAAAATAAAAAAAATAAAAAAAAAAATGTTGGTGGAACAATCTTAAAAATCAAAGCAAAAGTTATGTAGTGAAAATATGAAACAAAGCAAAACCAAAATAGCAATATAAGATAGCAGAGAATGGACCGCTATCACTCGGTCCCGAAAGAAAACGGAAAATAAGAAAAACTACTTTTTAGAGGGTCGCGGGTCCCGCAAATTATCGGGATAAAACTAATCGAAAACAAAGGCCAACCGAATTAAAATATACCACAACTTTTTAACAAACGAAATAATAAAAATCACTCTACTTATCTTTTTAAAAATCCCCTTCTGGATTCTTCCTTTCTTCTTCTCTTTACTCTTTCAAATAATTCCTTTCGCCCCGTCCTGGCGAATCTCAAAATTCCTCTTTCCACACACTTTCAAGAAAATAATCTCCTAACCAAAAAAATAGCACTTTCTCAATATCAAAAAAAACTAAACTTTTATTTTTAGCTTCTTAAACTTCTTAATTTCTTTCTCGCTTCTCAAAATGCTTAACTTGTATCGGCTTTCGTAGTCAACCAAAAAGTGGTTGGTCATGATAAGCCTCTAGTCTTCTTCGACCCCACTTTCACTCACACATACACTGTCTCTCATAATTTCGTGGAATTCAGCTACGGTGCCACTCCGAGATTGAATTCCAACGAACCTCTCACACTCACACACATACTGTATGGATTCCACAAGCTATTGGAACTGTCCCAAAACTTGGCGAATCCATGGCCGGATTTAGACTTTTCAAAAACTACAATTTTAAGAAAAGAAAAAGAAAGCAAAAAGAATAAAAAGCTGAAAATAATTATGCTGGGCATTCTCCCAGTTACTCTACTATGTATTAATGTTTTTGAAAGTGCGTCGAAGAAGAAGCATATCCCAAATGACCCAACCCTTGTAAAACCATGTTCGAGAAATGAAGAAGGAAGGAAAATACTCAAACAAAACTAACAACGCGAAAACTACGTTCGGTGGACCTTTGCGCAGATTTGGGGGAATTAAGGGTAGAGCGTTTAGCACTCCATTCTTTTTCTACGGCCAATGTTTATTAATGTAAAAATTATTAAATTTAGGGTGGGCTCTAAGCCATACTAATAAATGATGAAAATTGTGTTATATTAAAAATCCTTTTAAAAGTAATGTGTGTGTTTATGTCTCTGGTTGTTCCAACTGTTGCGTTACATGGTTAAGAGCTCTGTATCGCTCTATTTGATCGGCTCATAAATGTTATAATTTCGTGTGAGTCTCCAGCCCGTCCGCTGGCTCAGCACGACTATCCAAAATCCAAATTGGGGGGTGGTACCTGCTTTGTCATCCTCTCCGGGTAACTCTCAAAAACCCCTGAGGACGACGGACTCAAATGAGGATCGAAAAATGGGAATGTTTGGGATGGAGGGGAAAACAGATATCGAGAGTTTGACTATGATCAAAAGAACATAGTCCGAATAAAGGTATTAAGAATGGTTTTTGTTGCGGTGAATTTAACCGTAACAAATCCCACCCTTACCTACCGAGGAGTGAAAACTGGCTTTCAGAAATGAAAGCGAAGTATGAAAAAAAATACAAAGGATGTGAAAAAGGTAAAACAACACAATGATGAAAACACACACTACCACATACAACACAACCAATTCGTTCGGGAGATACTGTACATCTCTCCTACGAAGGTTATATGTTTTCTCCGCCTTTTTGGTTGCCGACTCTAATCTTTTCCCTATCTTTTCCCTAAGCTTTCTAAACTGTTCCCTTATATCAACCGTATTTTCGCCCCTAACTTGCGGAGTGGTGGTTAAGGATTCGCCTCCAAAAGTCACCATTCCTCGACCAAAATTTGCGTAGTACGGCGATACACCTAACACATCGTGCTGGGCCGTGCGTATACTGCATGCCACTTTCGCCAACTGCGTATCCCAAGCCCTATGGTTATCTGAAACATAAGCCCTAAGTGTGGTTTTAATGATTTGATTAATCCTCTCCGCCGGATTAGCCTGGGGGTGGTAATGCATTGTAAATTTAATTGTCGAACCGTAGCTATCACACAAAGACTTCAAATCTTTGCTTTTGAATTGGGGACCGTTATCACAAATGACGAATTTGGGTACACCGAACAACAAGAAGACATTGTCTTCCAACTCTTTACAAACAGATTTGGCCGTTGCAGACCTTAAGGGGAACAACAAAGGGAATTTCGTGAAATAATCCACGACAGTTAGAATATATACAAAACCCCTATTCGATTTAGGAAGTGGACCCACCAAGTCCACACACAACATCTCCCACGGGTTGGATACCCCTTTCCTTTCCGTCATCAACCCAGCCGGTTTCTCGTTAATCGGTTTCACGCTTTGACATATCTTACAATTTTTCACATATCTAGTTATATCTGACCTCATTTTTGGCCAGTAATATTTTTCCTCAATCCTACCAAAAGTTTTTGTCACCCCCATATGCCCTGCTAACGGATGGTCATGATTTTCTTCTAAAATCTTTTTCCTATCATTTTTGGGTACTTCTATTTTCCACCCACAATTGGTATCATTAACAACTACATGGTTTGCCTTTACAAACTTGAACAACTTTCCCCCTTCCACTCTCCAGGATGGAAAAGACAACGGTTTCTTTTCCACCTCTCCTATCATTTTCCCTATCCATGGATCAGTTATGGGTTCTGAAATCCCAGTTAAAACCGGTACACTTCTAGAAAGCATATCAGGCACCACATGATCTTTTCCCTTCCTATACACAATGTCGAACTCAAACTGCTGCATACGTACAGACCATCTAGCCAGCCTACCTGCTGGATCCTTCAATTTGCTCAACCAGATCAAAGAATGGTGGTCGGTAATCACCTTGAATCTCACCCCTTCCAGATATGGCCTCAATTTCTCTATTGCCCACAGAACTGCTAAACACTCTTTTTCTGTAGTGGAATAGTTTCTCTCATTTCTATTTAGTGATCTGCTCAAATAGCAGACCACCTTTTTTCCCATCCTCAAAATCTTGTGTAAGAACTGCTCCAATCCCGAAATCAGAAACATCTGTCTGAACGACAAAAGGCTTCGAAAAATCCGGACACGTCAGGATAGGTGCCGCAATTAAACATTCTTTTGCTTTTCTAAAGCTCTCCTCACATTCCCTACCCCACACAAACTTTCTATCCTTCTTCAGAAGATCGGTCAACGGTTTTACTAAACTCGCAAAGTTCGGAATAAATCTCCTATACCAGGATACCGTGCCGAGAAAACTCCTAACTTGTTTACTACTTTTTGGCGATGGAATATTTAACATACTTTCTACTTTTTCTGGGTCCATGTGTAGACCGTTTTTGTCTACAACATAGCCCAGAAATTTTAACGACCACCTAACGAAATGACATTTTTCCCTACCTACTTTTAGCCCCGCTTTTATTAACCTACTAAAAACCTCGTTTAAAACTTCCATATGTTTTTCAAACGTGTCTGTCACGATGATGATATCATCGAGATAGACAAAAACATATGGTTCTAACTCTGGTCACATGACCGTATCAATAAATCTTTGCCAAGTTGTAGGTGCATTGTGCAACCCAAATGGCATCCTACTAAACCCCTCCCTGGAACCGTAAAAGCCGTATATTTCCGTGATTCCTTTTCAACTGGAATTTGCCAATATGCTGATTTAATATCCAGTGAACTCAAAAACCTAGCATTATTTAACTTATCTAAGATGGCCGTAATATACGAAAGTGGATATGCATCCCTATCCGTAACCTCATTCAACTTCCTATAATCTACACAAAACCTATACGAGCCATCTTTCTTCTTTATCATGACAATGGGAGAAGCCCATGGACTGTCAGATTTTTCTATAACCCCATCCCTTAACATTTCCTTTAACTCTTTATCAATGAAAGACTGAACCACAGGCGAAACCGGGTAATACCTCTGTTTGATTGGTTCAGCTTTCGTCCTAATTTTGTGCTCCACCATCTGTGTGCACCCTAACCCTTCTGGCATTTCATTAAAAGCTTTTTCCAAAAACCTATCCAACTCTTCCCCTTGTGTCTCGTTCAATTCCGTTAAATGCTCCGCAGTAGACAACGATGGATGATTTCAAATCCGGAACTATGCCCGATAAAGTCCAAAAGTCTGCTCCTAAAATCAGTTTATTGGGTAGTAATGGGATAACCAAACATTCTAATAAAACTACTTTTTCTTTAACTTTAATTGGAAGTGAAACTTTTCCTTCCACTCCAATACCTGCACCATCCGCTAGTATAACTTTCCCTAAGTCAGTTTTTCCTAACTGAATTCCCAAATCCTTTAAAATTTCCCATCCGTATCTACCTATTATTGTGCGTGAAGCACCCGAATCTAAAAGTCCTAACATTTTTACACCATAAATTTCAACATTAAGATGTGGTCGTTGATCCCTACCATTTTGCTCAAGCGTGAAACCTAAATTAACGATAGCCGACTGGTTACCAGTAGGCGACCTAGCAGATTTTAACGGAACTTCCGTTCCACTGACCCGGAAGTTCGTTCTCCGTTTCCCGAACACTGCTGACAGTTACTCCTTGTAACTCCAACTCTCCCACATCCATAACAACGCCTAGCAGCGGAACACCTATTTGCATAATGGCCTTCTCCATTGCAATTGAAACACCTAACGATTTGCCCTGAATTATTATTTTGTGAAACCCTATTTATAGTATTCAAATTTGTATCCCGATTCCTGGATTGAAACGGGTTCGATTTTTGTCCCTGACCAAATCGAACAATTTGGTTGTTTTCCTCAACAACCGAAACTGTTGGATTTCCTACTCCCACCCCTATGTATGCTAGATCTGGTTCTAACAGATTCCTATTTCGACTATTTGGGGGTGGAACATAAGATTCCACGTTCGCCCTAACCGCCTCCAAATCTCTACCTAAGGTTACCAAATCTTTTATGCAATTTGGTCTTGCTAAACCAAGTTGAGTCTGGTAGAAAGGTGTCAAGTTCCTTTGAATCATTGACAACTTCCTCCGTTCTGAAATTTCTTCCGAAAGTCTACTAAATAAATTTTGCATAGTTGCCACATAGACGCCGATGGACTCATCGTTGCCTTGCGTGCGATGCCTAATCTCTTCCAGTAACGAATCATCATAATTCGGTGGCAAGAACTCCAGTTTCAACTCTCTGACAAGTTCTGGCCACGAATTAATCGAAACCCTAACAGCCCTAAACCAAATTAACGCTTTACCTACGAATAAATCAACCGCGGACCTAAAAAGCTGGGTTTCTGAAACCCCTCGCGACTCGCATTTTTCCCTAACTCGTTCTAAAAACGCGTTCACACAGGCTCCGCATCGCTCGCCTGTGAATTTTATATCCCATTTGTGAATTTGTTCGAATTTTTGTTGTTGAACAACAACCTGCTCCAAAATTTGGCTTTCTGCCCTCAAACTGTCCCTATTTCGAACTTCCCTAGGGTCTGCCACTCCTTAGCTCGTCGATGTACTGGCAGAATTGTTCACCGACCCGCTATTTTGATGTTCAGCTGAACGCTGCTTTTCAACATCCGACCCTGTACTATTTCCCTGTCCGTTTTTATATCCTACTTCATTATCAATATCCTCTTCGTCTACTTCCACTTCTGCCATAATCATAACTAATTTATTTTTAAGAGCCTGCTTGCTCTTCTCATCCGTTTCATTTTCTGGGATTGACCTATCTAATCTAGCCAGTGTTCACTCAACTTTGACTAAGATTTTCGAATATTCCTTCGATTATTCTGATTTTGGAGCATTTAGTATTAGTTTCCCTAACTCTTCTAATTTCTTTTTCACTGCCAATTTATCCTCTTCAAATTTGAAGGGATAAGCAGGAGCAACCAATGAATCCCTACGTCCTAACTTTGTAGCAGCCCTAAGCGTTTTACGCATTTGATCTACTGTCCCGATTTCTAAACCTCGCCACTTCAACTCGTAAGCGAGTTCGTCTTGGGAAAGTTTATTTATTTCCATTTCGAAAAAATACTATAAAAAAGGTACTAAAACGCGATTCAAAACTAATTAAAACAATAAAAAAATTATTTAACAATACCAAGCACGTTGGCAACTCTATTAAAATAATAAATATATGGCAACTCTATTGGAAATCCAAAAATATTTGAACACCTAATTCCCTTATTGTAAGAAAAACGTTTAATGTAATTTCAATATTAAATTATTAATTATTATTAATTATTATTAAACAAAACCAAAAATTGCACGTTGGCAACCCAAATTTAAAAAAAATGAATCAATTCCCAACTACATAACAAAATTTTTAATTGCAAATTTAAAAAAAAATATTAACCTCGATGAGTTTTTCTAAAACCGTATGAAAATTATTTTAAATCTATAAAATTTACTAAATTTGTGAAAAGAAATCAAAATTGTGCATAAAATTTACAAAACCACGATAATAGTAAAAAAAAACCACGATACCACGATAATTTGACCTATTTACCAAAACAAATTTAACCCTCCAAAAAAACCACGAGCGAGAAAGAGATAACACTATAATGTGTATAAAAAACGAATGTACGAACAAAATTGAAATTGAATAAAATGCCGTAAATGGGTAATAAAGAAAATTAAAAGAACAATAACTACCTAACTAAATATAAGACTATGCATAATATGAGTTAAATAAATAATATAAAATGAAATCAATAAAAATAAATCAAACAAAAAGGTCTAACTCCTTATCACAATTCTTGCACTTTTACCAAAATAAAACGAAGCAGGTTTCTGAGTGTCTTCCACTGTCGTTGTCGCTTGCGGCGGTGGGTGATCAAAATAAAAACAACAATATGTACACCTTTGTTGTTGTAGGTCAAAAACGAAAATGCAAAACTTTTCAATTGAAAAGTACCTAGGGATAAAAAACAATTAATGATATGAACACAATAAGAAATAAGGCAAAAAAAGAACGATTTATATTGTATCAAATAAAAACAAAACCAATTATTTCTCAACAAAGCACCAGGTAGGTAGGTATATGCACTTCACAAGGAGGGTATATATAGGTAGGTCATTTTCTTCTTTTTTTTTTTTATGCCAATCACACGTATGGGCGCCAAAATTGTTACGATATTTCGCGAATTAATTTTAGGAAGATTATGATGATTATGATGACGATTAGTTTTACTTAAAAACCGCGACTTGGGATTATTCGAATCCAATTTATAACTTTTATCAGTAAACGAATTAAATAAACAAAATGTGCAACCGGCACCGCGAAGGAAAATTTCGATTGTGACGAAATGTCAAAAATCGAACGAAGATGAGAGTGAGATAAGACGGGCAAAAGAAAATATCGCAACAACAACTGCAACAATGATGCAGCTCACCGGCTAGTCAGCTGGGTCGTGGGTTATACGAATTTGTGCTTGATAAAAAAAAAATGTATGCAAGTTCGAATGAAATAAAAAAGGTATGTACGCTAAATGGATGCAATAAAAAAGGGTAAATCGAAGGTAGGTAAGTACAGGGGCGTACTTACGCTGAGGGTGGGCGCCAGGAAACTTTAATTGTGGGTTGTTTACCAAAACCGGAACTGAAATTTTTCTTCAAAGTAATTTGAATGAAAACAAAATGATTTATTTCCCTAATGGGGAATTTAAGAATTTTATTTTTAAAAATCAGAGAAACCTTGGCAGTGCCTGGGCTAAAACTCTGAATTTTTTCAAACAAAATATAAATACAATGTTAAATAAGAAATGTTGGTGATTGTTTTGAACAATCTTAAAAATCAAAGCAAAAGTTATGCAGTGAAAATATGAAACAAAGCAAAACCAAAATAGCAATATAAGATAGCAGAGACCGTAAGAATGGACCGCTATCACTCGGTCCCGAAAGAAAACGGAAAATAAGAAAAACTACTTTTTAGAGGGTCGCGGGTCCCGCAAATTATCGGGATAAAACTAATCGAAAACAAAGGCCAACCGAATTAAAATATACCACAACTTTTTAACAAACGAAATAATAAAAATCACTCTACTTATCTTTTTAAAAATCCCCTTCTGGATTCTTCCTTTCTTCTTCTCTTTACTCTTTCAAATAATTCCTTTCGCCCCGTCCTGGCG
This sequence comes from Meliscaeva auricollis, assembly GCA_948107695.1. Classification (NCBI taxonomy): domain Eukaryota; kingdom Metazoa; phylum Arthropoda; class Insecta; order Diptera; family Syrphidae; genus Meliscaeva; species Meliscaeva auricollis. The sequence continues at coordinate 819,334 of OX403620.1, read as the reverse complement.
AATCTCAAAATTCCTCTTTCCACACACTTTCAAGAAAATAATCTCCTAACCAAAAAAATAGCACTTTCTCAATATCAAAAAAAACTAAACTTTTATTTTTCAGCTTCTTAAACTTCTTAATTTCTTTCTCGCTTCTCAAAATGCTTAACTTGTATCGGCTTTCGTAGTCAACCAAAAAGTGGTTGGTCATGATAAGCCTCTAGTCTTCTTCGACCCCACTTTCACTCACACCTACACTGTCTCTCATAATTTCGTGGAATTCAGCTACGGTGCCACTCCGAGATTGAATTCCAACGAACCTCTCACACTCACACACACACTGTATGGATTCCACAAGCTATTGGAATTGTCCCAAAACTTGGCGAATCCATGGCCGGATTTAGACTTTTCAAAAACTACAATTTTAAGAAAAGAAAAAGAAAGCAAAAAGAATAAAAAGCTGAAAATAATTATGCTGGGCATTCTCCCAGTTACTCTACTATGTATTAATGTTTTTGAAAGTGCGTCGAAGAAGAAGCATATCCCAAATGACCCAACCCTTGTAAAACCATGTTCGAGAAATGAAGAAGGAAGGAAAATACTCAAACAAAACTAACAACGCGAAAACTACGTTCGGTGGACCTTTGCGCAGATTTGGGGGAATTAAGGGTAGAGCGTTTAGCACTCCATTCTTTTTCTACGGCCAATGTTTATTAATGTAAAAATTATTAAATTTAGGGTGGGCTCTAAGCCATACTAATAAATGATGAAAATTGTGTTATATTAAAAATCCTTTTAAAAGTAATGTGTGTGTTTATGTCTCTGGTTGTTCCAACTGTTGCGTTACATGGTTAAGAGCTCTGTATCGCTCTATTTGATCGGCTCATAAATGTTATAATTTCGTGTGAGTCTCCAGCCCGTCCGCTGGCTCAGCACGACTATCCAAAATCCAAATTGGGGGGTGGTACCTGCTTTGTCATCCTCTCCGGGTAACTCTCAAAAACCCCTGAGGACGACGGACTCAAATGAGGGTCGAAAAATGGGAATGTTTGGGATGGAGGAAAAAACAGATATCGAGCGTTTGACTATGATCAAAAGAACATAGTCCGAATAAAGGTATTAAGAATGGTTTTTGTTGCGGTGAATTTAACCGTAACAACCTACATGTGTCATTTCGGCTGGGTGCATTCGCTCGTACATTCGTAACAATACTTAAGACCAGTTTAGGATTCGTAAAAAAATAGAACTCGAAATAACAATCACACTTGTCATCACGATGATAGATATTGTGAAAAAGTGGGCCTCGCAATTTTGTCTGTCCTTCTCTCTCTCCGTCTGTTTGTCTGTCTGTGTATACCTTGACCTGCAGCCTAAGCCGCTGAAGCGGTTTTCTTCAAATTTGGTGATTCCATTGAAATTCAAATTGAATGTTTTTTTTTTTTGCACCAAAACTGACGGTACCTGCGGTACGGAAAAGTTATTTCTTTTCAAAAACGACTATAACGATTTTGATTAAAATTTGTATTTCATTGTTGACTTTGATGTATTTTCCTACACGAAAGCTGGTTAAATATTTTAAAATTACTTAATATAAGAAATTTCAGAAATTTTGTTTTGGATTTAAAAAAAAAATTTTCAAAATTCTTTTTTGGAAAACCAATTTTTCGAAAATGGTTCACTGTATTTTATTGAAATTTTGCTATTAGATGTACCTACATTAATATTTTCTTGAAAATGGCTTACAAACTTTATATTTAAACAAGGTTTGAGAATTTTTATGTACGAGTAGGTATATAAAAATAATTTATTTTTTTCAAAAGATTTTTAATTTTTTTTTTTTAATGTATGTTTCTTAATCAGATCAAATAACATTCTTTTAACACTTGAAGTGTTTCACAAGTACAAAAATGTTACTTGAGCAAGTACGTAGCAAAAAAACAAAAGACTAGATTTGAAGCGGTCAAACTGCTTGTTATTTCTGTGCAGCGCAAATCAGCTCCGTAATAAATGTCACAACAGGACACTGTCTAATAGATAGACAGGAAACGCGGCTCGGGGTAACACGAGTTCTGCAGGAGTTGCACGGAACAGGAGAAGGAAAACACAATTTTAAACTTTCTCTGTACTGTCCTGCTCACTTATGAAAAGATTTTTATAATAAACCAAGCGATCTCATGAATACTGAGATTAATAGTCCCTCTTGCTTCATCAGAAGCTCCAAATGGTTTTAACTAATAAGGAATCTCATGGTTCCTATAGTTCGTGGTATCACAATTGGACCTTTACCTACTAGTCTAGGTGTGTCAGTTGCTTTCAATGACATCCACTCTTAACCTAACCTAATAGTGAAACAGTTTGTTACGTCTATAGATAAAAGTGTTTGTTAATTTGAAAGTAAATAAAAGTGAAATTACAACAGGTACGACCATACGTTATAGACTTTGCCAATATTTTAGAAGAAAAAACGATTATTGCACCATCGATCTACAACGTGCATTTTATCAGATTCCCGTTCGACCAAAGGACATATCAAAGACTGCCATCACGACACCTTTTGGGCTGATAGAATACCTACCTGTATATGCCAGATTTGATGAGGAATTCAGCATACAACATGGAACGCTACATACACGAAGTCTTAAGTGGTTTGAACTATGTATTCTCCTGCATAGACGATATATTGGTTGCGTCTGCCGATGATATGGAATGTTCCAGATATCTAGAGGAAGTAATCATGTGACTTCGTGAGTATAACCTTAAAATAAATACTTCAAAATGTAATTATGGCAAATCAAAACAAAAATGTTTGAAATATACTGTTGATCAGCATGGTATTAAACCAGAGAAGTTTCAGCACTTTTCTGAGTAGGTATGCAAAACCTGCTGTTGTCAACGATTTAAAGAAGTTTCTAGTTATGATACATTTTTATAGTAAATTTATTCCTAATTCCGTAGATAATCAATTTATTTTATACCACCTCGTTCAAGGAAATAAGAAAAATGACAACACATCAATCGTTTGGACACCTGAAGCAGACATTAATTTTCAAAAATGAAAATCCGATTTAGTGAACGCTTTACTCCTTGCACTTCATGTTCCCAACGCAAAGCTCTACCTGTTCACTGACGCGTCGGATATCGCGATAGGTGCTGGGGTCAACCAAGTATGCAGCAATGTTTCTCAACCACTCGAATTTGTTTCGAGAAAGCTCACCGCAACCCAGAAGACACGAAACACTTACGATCGCGAGCTGCTACTTCTAGCCAGCCCCGGGCATGGGGAACCTTTAACTTTACACGGGGAACATTTGACAATTGCAGTTTTACCTAATAATCGTATGCATAAAATGTATCAGCAGCGGGTCTATTCCGCCCATTGTTTGAATGGAAAGAAAAATTAACAATATAAAAAAACATAAATCAATGAATTCGTTTTCTTTAAAAAAAAATAACATGTTATTAAACTTCATTTTAAAAACTATCAGTCTATAAGGTGCTTAAGAATTATTCTTAGGAAGATTTATAAATATCTTATATAAAATAGAGTTTGCCGAAGTCAATGTCAAATAAATATTTTTGACGACAACGAGAAGTTGAGGCTGGATTTGTGGGTTGTGGCAGTTTGAATTTAATTTCACTCCTTAAAGTCAAAGAAATATCTTCAACGGCTGGTTTAGTAAAAAACCAACCTACCAATGATGCTTTTCTTAGATAGTAAACAGTGTAAGTAGAGTCACTGTGGACTTCTGCAATTTCCCCCGCATAGTAAAATGGCTTCTTAGAATTTTCACCGAATTTCACAAAAACATAATGTCCGACTTCCAATTTCTGCTCTGTTCTTTCCATTACGAAATTATCTTAGTCAGGAATAAAACCGTTAGATTTATCCGATTCGGCATAATTCAAGTTGTTGGGCTTTTTTAATGATTTTTTTGTCGGCTTTTTCTCACCTTTGTCTAAAAGTTTAAGCTTTCGTTTAGCGGTTTTTGCATTTTTCTTTTCTTCATTTTCTTGTACTCTTCGCTTTTCTGTGGAGCTGGTAAGAATTCTTGAACATCCACTCCGAGCAGTGCTATTTGGTGTGCTTAATCGTATTATGGGCCTTAGAGCCTCAGGTGTTAGAGATGGAATTGGAGATTTGGCAGTGGTAGCTATGTTTAAAGGCGTATTAGTGTTGCTTTGAGTGGCCGGAACGGATTCGACTAAGTTTGTTTCACCTGGCAAAGTCTCCACTAAAAATTCATCATCATAACTTTTTTAATGTTTTTTTTATATTAATGTTTTGATTTAACAAAATTGGCTTTAAAATATTAATAATTTAGGAACAATGCTATCAGAATATTATTTCACAATAAAAAACTTTTTTTTTTTATTCACAAATCTCTTAAAAACCTGTAGTCAAAAATTACATAAAAATCCCGAAATCACAAAAACACGTGTTATTCGAAGACGAGTTGAAGCAAAACTGCCGAAGTTCATAACGTTTCCTTATATAATTGAGGCTTCGTTCACCATCCCAACTTTTCTTCTTAAAGGATGTGTTCACACCGAAAATCACAAAGTCAAATGTGCCCCGGTGTCAAATGTGCCCCAGTTTACCCTATACACATTCCAGCGAAACCTGATCAAAGTATCACCAAGGCGAATTCGACAACTTGACTTCATCTGTGAACTGGCTGTGCACAACAACAACTTCGAATGTTCTTGGACAACAAAACGAAGAAGCAGATTTTTTATCTAGGATTAACGCAATCAATTAAGAACAGCAGCAGATTAACGATGTGGAGCTTTAGTCTTTACTGGAAGAAGGTAACTCTACTTTATTATGGCTAAAACTTCTGTCATTTCCAGGAACAACAAAATTAAAACTTTTGTACCCGATATAGAAGCAGAAAAACAGTTCTCAAACATCTTCATAGCCTATCTCATCCTGGCGTTAGAGCTATCATCATATCAACATGGATATAGTTGGTCCCTTGCCTACATCACTTGGTTACAGGTATTTTCTTACGATCATAGATCGATGCACCCGGTAAACGTACTCAATGCTTTAATCCCGACACGGCGGCGTACCACTTTAAATAACAACTGATTTAGAACGTCAATTTCAATCTACACTTCTCGGAGCTAAGAAAAACGTTGGGAATTAAGCACTGCAGGAAAACAGCCTAGTGTACTATTTTTCTGGGTTCAAATAAAACATATTTCAACTTCTAACTGTTTAACTTTTTATTTAATTCAATTCAACAAACACTTGTATTCAATACATACTGTTCACTTATTACTCTTTACAATTTACAAGAAATAACACTTCCAAGTTACAATTTCGTATTTATACCCCTCTCATTTCTCTTCGAAGGTTCCAGAGATCTCCAGTTTCGTTAAGCAAAAAAAGAGACAAATACACACAGACAGATAGAGACAGATATAGACAGATTTCGTTCCGTTCGAAGTTCGGATGAAAGCGTTCAGAGCTTTAGACATTAATCTTAACTAAAGACCTACATGTGTCATTTCGTCTTGGTGTGTTCGCTCCTTCATTCGTAATAATAATACAAAAAAAAAAAACAAAGTATATGATATTATTTATTTATTTAGGATATATTTTTTGATCTATTTTTGCTTGGATATATTATCGGCTCTTGTCGTGGTAGAGTTCATTAATGTGTCAAACACAATTTTTCCATGTTCGACTTCCAATTTCTAGAACAAAAAAAAAAAAAAAAAAAGAGCCATTTTTGAAAAAAGTTAACTTTTCCTTGGTTGCTATATGGCAGGTACCGTCAGACAGGCAGAAGGACAGACGGATAGACGGACAAACAGAATTGCGAAACCCACTTTTTTCGCATTCTGTATCATCGTAATGACGTGTCTGATTGTTATCTCGAGTTCGATTTTTTTTTACGAATCCTAAACTTGCCCTATAGCACCTATATTGCAAGTATGAATGAATGAATTAATATAAGGGGAATTGCACTGCGACCTATAGGTCTATTGTACCCCCTACTTGGTTGAAGGAGATTTTCCTTTACAACTCTGTCTCCAAATTAATTCCTTTAAGGAATTTAAGAATTTGGAGTACTTCGAGAGATGGGAATTCTCTCTCTGTAATCTGGTGTTGTCCCAGATACTTGTGGCGTTGGTGCATGAGTGCCCCACAGTTACCGAGTATGTGATTCGGTGTTTCGGCATGTTCGTTGCAGAATCTGCAGGTGGTGCTGTTTGACAGTCCAATGTTGTTGAGGTGTTTTCTCAATTTACAGTGGCCCGTAAGGAAGCCAGTTAGTATTCTAAGATTGTTCCTGCCCAAACTAATGCAAGCTTTGAAACGCTTTTGGTTGTAGTTCCCAAGTAGCGTTTTTGCCTGCCTTAATTCAAGAGTATCTTCCCAGATTTTGTTTCTATTGGCTTCCTCTTCATTCTTGATCCTATTTTTGATCATGTTTTCTCCTATGCCGCAGTAGGGCTCAGGGCCTATAAGGGGTGCTGAGGCTCCTGCTTTTGCTAGAGAGTCTGCCTCTTCGTTTCCCTGTACACCAACGTGTCCAGGAACCCAGTATAGTGTTACTATGTTCTTTTTACCCAGTTCATTAAGCCTATCCACGCAATCCCATACTAACCTAGAGTTAAGATAGATAGATAGATAGATAAGGTCTTTATTTTTTTTTTTCAATTATAAGATACAATATTTTTAAAAAGATTTACAAAGCATGGCTTAATTAGCCGTCTGCCGGAGGAATTAAAACAAAAAAAATTAAAACAATATTTCAGTGAAAAGAGAATTATTTTTATCTACTACATAGTTGATATAAAAGGTGCATAATTTAAATAGATAAACAAACAAAGTATATATTAAAAATCAACGTTATATTGATTGATTGATTTAATGGACTTTTAGTTTAGTCAAAACAAAATTACTAGATTATCCAGAGTAGTTTAAATAAAGAATACTTACAATAATTATATTTTTATAAGTTTTACAGCTTATTCTTACAGAAGATATGTAATTACAAAAGAATTATAATAAGATATAAAAAAAAACCAAAATAGAACAAAAAGAACAAAAATAATGTTTTATTGAAGTGTGACTTTTAGTTTAGTCAAAACAAAAAAAAAAAAAAAATATTTATGTAAAAGAAGCGGACTTTTAGTTTAGCTAAAACAAAAATTAATGAGTTAGAACTCTATAAGTTTTTAAAATAAATTTACAAAAAAAAAAAAGGAAAAAGAACTGCATATTTTTTTAGGATATTTATTTTATTTAAAAGCTTTCAGTTTGGCTAAAACAAAAAACAATAAATAAGAAGTATGTTTACTGCATCTTATTATAACTCAAAACAAATTCAAATAATCGTTGCGGTAAGTTTTTGCATGCGATACATAGCGTATAAGAGGCTTCCAACCATAATCGCCATTAAGAATACTGACACATTCTCTTAGCGAAAGAAAACTAGAGCAAAAATGAAGTCTTCGGATTTCCTGTAGGATTGGACAAACCGCTAAGAAATGAAAAACATCTTCGTTCTGATCAAGGTTGCACAGTGAGCACACGGGGTTTAAATCAGTTCTATGTGGCCTATAGTTCAAATCAAGCATTTCGGTTCTAATCTTGAAAATTAAACTCATTTCAGAAACTGTGAACTCTTCTCTAAAATAGTTCTTTTCACCAAGTTTGAGATTAAGTTGCCTGTATATAGTCCTGGATGCTGAAGCAGTACCTCGTCCAACACACAGCTCATACAATGAATCATCTATAATAGAGATACAATCGTAACCTAGAGTTAATGGTGAAGGAGTTTATTGCCTTTAACGCGGCTTGGCTATCTGACATAATGGCAATGTTTAAGTTTTTATATTTTCTTTCGAGATTTCGTTCTGCACACTTGCCTATAGCGTTTATCTCCGCTTGGAATATGCTAGGGGACTTCCCCATCGGAATGGAAATTTTGGTTCTTGGCCCAAAAATTCCTGCCCCAGTCCCGTCGGAAGTTCTCGATCCATCAGTGTACCACTTGATGGCGTTTGCATTGAGAGTGTAATTCGTAGATTCCCCTACCCACTCTGCCTTGCTACTAAACTTTGTTTGGAAGTTTTTCTCGAAGTTGTATTTCTTGATCATGCAATCTCTAGGTATGTCAAGAAGGTTTTTAATTGTGGAGTTGGAAAGTGCGTCCCTCTCTCTGAGGTTAATGCATTTACCAGTCCCAATTCCCTCCTTGGCGAACCTCATTATTGATCCTTTAGCTGCACTTTGTATGACCACGTGTAGTGGTGTCATGTGGAGAATGACCTCCATTGCCGCTGTAGGACAAGTTCTCATTGCACCAGTGATGCAAACACAGGCTAGCCTTTGAACTTTGTTTAGTACCTTTTTTGTCGTAACTAGCTCGGTTCTTTTGTGCCACGCAACCGCACCATAGGTGATGATGGGTCTCACCATCATGGTGTACATCCATCTGAGGATGTTTGGTCTACAGCCCCATGATTTGCTGGCCAATCGTCTGCATATCATTAATGCTTTTGTGGCTTTCCCGACTGTTATTTCTAAGTGTTTGTTCCAGAGGAGTTTGCTGTCTAGTGTAATGCCTAGATATTTTACCTCCTTTCTGGTTTCTATGACCTTACCTGCTAATCGAATAGGTTTTATATGAGGTAGGAGTCTTTTCCTAGTAAATGGTATAATTGTTGTTTTTGATGGGTTGACGTTTAGCCCCACTGATATACACCATTTAGTAGTGACTGTCAGTCCCTTTTGGATTATATCGCAAAGAGTTTCTTCAAACTTCCCGTAAGCGGTTATGACTATGTCGTCAGCAAAGCCGATACATCGAATGCCGAGGGATGTAAGATGTTCTAATAGTTCATCAACTACAAGACTCCACAGTAAGGGTGATAGTACCCCTCCCTGTGGACAGCCTCTTGTTGTGATGATTTTCTGAGTTATATGCCCTGTAACTGCCTCTGCTGTGCGCGTACCAAGCATTTCACCAATCCATCTGGTAATGGTGGTGGGAACACACTTCCTTACAAGGGCCCTAGTAACCGATTCATGAGAGGTGTTGTCAAAGGCTCCCTCTATATCTAAGAAAGCACAAAGTGCGGTTTCTATTGCATCTAAGGCTTTTTGTAAGGTATTTGTGAGTTCGAAAAGGGCGGTCTCAGTTGATCTACCTGCTCTGTATGCATGCTGGCGATTGTTCAGAGGCATATTTACTAAAACTTCTGATCTTATGAAGTTGTCAACAATTTTTTCCAAGGTCTTCAGTAGAAAGGATGTTAAACTAATTGGCCTAAATGACTTTGGATGCGTTGTATCTTTTTTCCCCATTTTGGGAATAAAGATTACTTTAGCTCTTCTCCAAAGACTTGGTATGTACCCAAGTGCAATGCTACTGCGAAGTATGCTTATCAGATATGGCATTAAAACCTCCTTACCGTTTTGTAGCAAGGCGGGAAAAATACCATCTACTCCTGGTGATTTAAAAGGTTGAAAGGTGTTTATAGCCCAGTCAATCCTTTTCCCTGAGCAGATATCAGAAGCTAACTTCCAGTCTTCTCGTCTAGGCTTAAGAGGTGTTCTCTCAATTGGGTTTCCTACCGAGGGAGAGCTACCTGGGAAGTGAGTGCTAGCAGCAGAGTTAACTTTTGCTCTTCATTTTCAGTGAAACTGCCATCAGTTTTTCTGAGAGCTAACGATTTTATGGTCTTATCTTGGGCTAGTGCTTTGTGCAGTCTAGCTGCAGCAGGGGTGGAGGAGATTCCCTCACAGAAAGACCTGAAACTGTTTCTTTTGGCCCTTCTAATTTCCTTACTGTAATTAGTCAACTCTGTAGAGTAGTTGTTCCACTCCCCAGTCCTTTTTGCCTCATTAAAGAGTTTTCTAACCCTGGACCTTTGTTTTGACAAATTTTTGTTCCACCATGGAACATCTTTCTGTCTTTTCATGGGCTTAATGGGACAACTGAGTTCAAACGCCTCATTTATAGCCCCACTCAACTCGTTAACTATGTGTTCCAGTTCGTAATGACTGTTTGTAGTGCTCACTGGGCCAATTCTTTCAAGATTACTTTTAAGAACTGTCCTATAAAGGTTCCAGTTTGTTTTCCTGGAATTTCTCCCAGAGGTATTCTCTGTTAGGAGACCTTCCAGGTTAAACGTTATTATTCTATGATCAGACATTGAGGGTTCATTGGAAACTTTCCAGTCCCCTATTAAGCCGCTTAAGTTCGGGGTTCCGAATGTTAAGTCTAACACTTCTTTTCTAGCTCTAGTTATAAACGTTGGGGTATTCCCTACATTGAATATATCTAGATTTTTTTCGATAATAAAGTTTAAAAGGTACTCACCCCTCTGATTTATATCGGAACTACCCCAAGTTGTATGGTGGGCGTTTGCGTCGCATCCAACCATCAGCGGTAGTCTTTTTGAGTTGCAGTAGTCCACTAGCTTCTGTACTTCAGTCGGTGGTATGTTGGCATCTTCACCATCAAAGTAGGCTGCGGCTACTACCATCGTGTAGGGATTGTCCTCGATGTAAATTTGAACTTGTAATGGAACAAGATCCCGCGTCATAAATTCTGAAAGACATATAAAGTTTATATTATTTCTGATTATTATGCATGCCCTGGGTGAGTTTTGTCTCGTATCCCAGATTAAATTGGAGTCCTTACATGTTAGGCCCCTTACTTGGCCCCCGTTAATCCAGGGTTCTTGGATCAGTACTAACCCTAAGTTGTCAACCGTGAATTTCCTTGCTATGACAGCCGAAGCTGCCTTAGCATGGTGGACATTCACTTGGGCTAGCCTGGTACTGATCCCGCGTCCAGTCATTTTGCTTAGGATAAAGGGGGTGGTCCCCATCATCCGCAAGCAGATGTTCTTCCTCCTCTTCTGTCGGAAGCGTTTCTACCAAGTCCTCATAGCTACTAGAAAGGTCCATGCCCTCTACTTCTCTGTCCTTCGAACTCGTCTTTGTGCTACCCAGGGCATCTTCCTGGGCTACAACCAAGCTTCCGGTAGGAACCGGGAGTAATGTGGAGCCTGGTGTTGGTAAATTTACCGGATTCGGTGGAGTAGGAGGAACTAGGTTGGTGAGAGGAATTGGAATAGGAATAGTGGGGATAGATGAGGTATAGGCAATTGGGATAGTAGGAGTTGAAATATTAAGTTGATGGTTAATGGGGTTTTTGGGTTTGTTAGGTGAGGTGTCGGTGTTTGGTATTATTTTGGGATCAGGATCGTGGAAATTTTCGAGGGCTGTCGGCTTTTTGAGTCCCGTTACAGGTATTTTACCAAACTTGAAGTGCACCTCATGGTCTGCCTGGACTATGGCCTTCGCTGAGTTTGCGTCGATGCTGACCACCAGTAGTTTGCCTTTGCCCTCAGCTTTACTCTTGATGATCTTCCAGGCTTTAACGGTGAGACCTTCATTTTGAGCTTGGATCAAGGCCAAGGATTTCTGGTCGTCTTGATCCTTGCTTCTTGGAAGGAACAACGTTACTGTGTGCATTTTGGGGATTTAATCTCCCAATCATGCAACAAGAGCGGTGCCCTTCCAAGTGCTTAGCTTTGATGCTCTATCCTTCAGCCAGTCCGCTGTTTGTTGGCCTGAACAGTCAACAATCAGCAGGCCGGTTTTGAAGTGTAGGCCATTAAACTGAAGCTTGTGCTTCCAACCCAAAGACACTTCTTCGATTATTGCCTCCTCCAGTAATGTTAGCTCTTCAGTTTCAAGAGTCACATTTGGATAGTCTTCCGGTAAGACAGCAATTCGTACGCTCTTGGTGGTGCTAGCGTATGACATTTGTCGATGGTCATTTGCTGCGGTCTTTGATCCCGCTGCATCTGCCATTCTTGGCTTTTTCACTTCTTGTCGTTGGGGAGGGGTAATGTGTTGACTCTTCCTCTTTCCCTGACATTGGCTTTCTAGGGATGCAGCTTGTAGCTCAGCTTTCCTCTCTTCAACACCCTTTTTGGCAGCTTCCGGGGTGCTCCCTTCTGCCAAAAGTTTGAGGTACCTTCTGGTAGCCGCTCCACTAAGACCTTTCCTAAAAGGGTCATCCAGGCCTCCTGGTTCACCCCTTTTTGGAAGAGGTCTAGCTGCCTTCCTCTGGCTTTTGAATGGCTTATTCTTCCGGTTGGAGGTTGCTGATGTACGTAACGGTGTCTTCCCATCACGAACGCCTTCATTGGCTTTAACCACTTCCTCAACATGCCCGGGAGGTATTCTCTCTTGGCTAGTTGAAGGTGCGGTTTTAGACGCGTCTACTCTTTGTCCGGGAGGTATTCTCTCTTGACTAGAGGTCGACGGTCCTTCTTTTATTTCTCGGTTCTTTAGGTTTCCAGGTGGCTTTTTCCCCAGATTCCTACTACATCCCGGTCTCGGATCGTTGCCATGAAGATTTCTCTCCATTTGATCCGCAATTTCATTCGCGGTGGCATCCCGCTGAATGAGGAATTTTTTGAAATTTTTGTTGTTTTTGTTTTTTTTAGACATAAAGATCCCACGAGTAGCTAGAGAAAGGTTGGTCCACTATGTTAGAGCTCCGCATAACATAGTAAGGTCTTGGTTACTCTTTGATTCGACCCGGTTTCAAAGAGGCACCGTTAGAATACAGCTGGTTGCCCCTGGCTGCAAACCATCCAATAGGCACGGTTACGAACACCCTGGATTAGGGGTGGCAGTTCTTGGTTGTAACTCCTCAAAATAACTACTAATTCAGGTTGCCCCAAATCAGCAGCTCAGATGAATCTTTGAAACTCCAGCCTACGCACCACGTCAAGGTGACTGCCGCGCGCAGGATATTGCAAGTAAAAATGTATTTACTTTTAAATTCTTAACACACACCCTTTACAACTTGAATAATTTAAAAATTTACATTGTATAAACAATTTACTAAATTTATTATATACAATTATTGTAGACAAAATAGTTGATGTCAAAACAAAAGCAAAATATTTTTTCTGCACATTATGATATAATCAAGAATACAAGACCCAAATAATGTGTTTATGGTGTTTCCGGTTTGAATTCCGAGTAATTTCGAGAGTGAGTCGTGACACTTGGTTTGGTACATAATTTAAAATGCAATTCCGTTATTATTCTCATTAGACAAATCGACAAATTTATAAAAAAAATAATCACAAAACTAGTCTTATGACAGTAGGCTAAAATTAATTAATTGTCTATAGATATTGTGGATTTTGTTTTTGCTTTTGTATCTGTAATAAAAATTTGCCTGGCTTAAATTTCATCTATTTGTTGGTATAGTCATGTATACATAATATCCAACACATAACATTATAACTGAAATGCTTAAGTAACAACACAGTATCACAGTTTGGTAAATTGCTGAAAGTCGACCTCCGCAATTCCAAGAAGAAGGCGGGATGTTGATGGTTTTTTTTTTTTTTTTTTTTTTTTTGATAGCTTCTAATTGATATTCATATGGGTTATTCTTGTATAAAAATGTTGTCGATTATAATATCTAACTGTGATATCATTATACGATTGAGTAATCTTTGACATTTCTCAGTCTTCAACCACCCAATACCAATCAGTTTAAGAGCATAATCGACAAGTTATGCGAAAAAATAAAAGCCATGACTTGCTCTTATAGTTCAAGAAGTCAAGCGATTTTGAAATTCAAACATTTAGTATGTGTGTATTTTGAAATATGCATGTAATCCAATTAATTTGAGTCAATGTGTAAGAGCATACTGTTTATAAAAACACATTATAATTGTTTTAGCAGTTTGCCAACCGTTATTTAAATATTTATTGTATCTAAAGGCAATTAATTCAACCAAATTTAGTCTGTTTGTGCATCATTGTATGGTATTTTGTTGTTATTTATCTTCAAATCACCGTAACGAATACATAAATTACCTATTTGTCCTCTATCAACTGGTAATGACTAAAGAGGCTACAAATACTATTTTGTTTTCTTTGAAATGCAAACAAAAATAAAAACAAATAGCATTTTTAGTCCTTTGCTTTAATTGGCTACAAAAAACGTGATACGTGATATCTGAATGTTCATCAAGTTAGCAGAGCAAAGTGGGCAGAACATGGTTTTTTTGATTGCATCCTTAAGTGCTACTTAGGTGCTAATTAAGTTTTGGTAAAAATGAATGTTTTGCTAACTTGATTTAAAATTAGCAGAGCAATAACCGAAAATGCAATTTACTTTTAGTGAACTGTTCTTATAATTAGGTAGTAACGAATGCAATCCGCGCGCTTTTTAACATTTTCCAAACGAAATTTTTAAAATTATTTTCAGAATTTTGTGGATTTTTTTTTTGGAAACATGCTTAAAAGAAATAATTGTTTGCAGCAAAAAACATAATCACTCAGATTACAGAATCCAAAATTTATGATCTGCCAATATAGTAGGGATAGGGTTGATAAATGTCAACAATGTCATAAGCCGTGAGGTAGCTTCAGTAAGTAGCAGTGTTGCTTCTTGGATCGATAATGCACCGATTCACCGATTGAAATTTGATAATGATAGAGTAGATTGTAATACACTATTAAGTTTATATTGTTTGTGGTATTGGAAGAATTTCGGCAGAATTTTCCTCATTAAACATAATGTTACGAGTAAACACACCCAGACGGAATGACACATGTAGGTCTTTGGTTATAATAAATTTTGAAGCTCTGAACGCTTTCTTCCGAACTTCAAACTTTCGAACTTCGAACGGAACGAAACGGAATGAAACAGAATATTTCTATGTCTGTCTCTATCTGTCTGGGTATAATTGTCTCTTTTACTTAACGACACTAGAAATCTCTAGAACCTTCGTGAAGAAATGAGAGAAGTATAAATACGAGATCGGAGAAGGAGACCGGGACAGTTTATTTTTGACAGTGAAATTGTAATTTAGAAGAGTTATTTTCTTGTAAATTGTAAAAAGTAAAAGGGAAACGATTTGTTTTAGATAAAAGTGTTTGTTATTCTGAAAGTAAAAAACAGTGCAAAGTAAAAAGTGTAATTAAGTTTTATTTGAACCCAGAAAAATATTACATTGGTGTCAGAAGTGGAATAAAACTTATTTATTCAGTAACTACAGAAAAAAATGAAAAAAAGTGAAAGTGTTTTTGCTTTATTTTTTTTTTTTTGAAAATGGGTAATAGTTTAAATGAGTTAAATTATGTTGAGCTCAAGGTGGAGTTAAAGAAGCGAGATAACGAAACGAATAAAAGTATGAGAAAAAGTATGTGCTCGAACCGAAGAACAACGAAACGAACAGAAAAAACGAACAAAACAATCTTCCCGAAAAATTTGAAGAACAACACAATGAACAAAAGGACTTTTTGGAAGAACAGCAAATTCTTTTAGAAGGAGGAAAGCTTATTGAGTTCGAGAAGAAGAGGAATGCGTGGAAATATTGAAAAAACTATTTTCAAAGATAGACACAAAGCTGGAGAGCGTCCATGATCAGTTCGAGGACAAAATTCAAAATATTGCAAAAGAGTTAGACAAGGTCCGGAAAATGAAGATTAGAGA
The DNA here is from genome assembly GCA_948107695.1 of Meliscaeva auricollis. Lineage (NCBI taxonomy): Eukaryota > Metazoa > Arthropoda > Insecta > Diptera > Syrphidae > Meliscaeva > Meliscaeva auricollis. The sequence continues at coordinate 803,843 of OX403620.1, read as the reverse complement.
AAGTTCTGGCGATTATCCAAAGAAAACGGAAATGCATGCACTTACCTCTGACGGACCACCAAGAGGTCGATCTACAAGAGGCAATTTGAGATAGCCGCGATAACAAATAGTTGGGACGACGAAGACAAGTTCATAGCATTGAAGCTTCCTTTGAGAGGGCCTGCTGCTGTTTGTTGCGAGTTAGAGTTAGTCCACGGAGGCATCTTTGTGAGTTGGAAAAGAGCAGCGGCACGCTTGCTCTAGCTCGGCTAAGCTCGAAGGATTGGGGTTGGTTCTTACTCTTTTCCAAAACACTTACCACTCAGCAAACAAAATTCATCGTGCCTAGGTAAAAGGATGGGAAAGGAGAGGTGAAGAAGGGATAGGAATGCGGATCAGGAAAAAAGAAAATGAAGGAATAGCACAAACCAGATACCTATGCTACTGCATTGAGGTGAGGTCAAAATGGTTCTTCTCGGCAAAATAAAGAAAAATAGTAAAAACTAAACCTAAATTATGAAATAAACCCTTATACAATTCATATATGTATTTTCTTTATAAAATATATAAATATATATAATATACAATTAAACCTATACCCGAAACTATATCTAATCTAAATCTATCAGAAAATTATTTTTCTTTGTTTACAAAAATCACCATCGACAACACAGTCTCACCAACACAATGGTTCGTCAAGCCATCAAAGGCATAGCCTGCCCACCCTTGTACCGAAAGATACACCTTCGCCATCTTCTTGGCTAATATTTGCTGCTCAAGCACCTTGCTACACCAAGTATCGATGCCCTTGAAGTGCCCTTCAAACTAGAGGTGACAAACACCCCTATAGTGCCACCGGTTTTCGATTTAAGTCGCCTTGACCACTAATCGGATACAAAATACGCAGAGGCTCAGATCGATTGATTTACAAGAATTATGATCGAGCAATAAAACACCCTTGACTGGCTTGCAGCAGTGTATCGATATGTATATCTATATGTATACCTACATATAGGTTAGCACTCGTATATGTGTCGCCTTAGGATACGAAATCCAACAATCCGACCCAAACCTCTACCTTTTGAAGAAACGGTGTCACAAGAATCTTTGGTTCTGCCTCAGATATAATCTATATCTTCTCCCAAGTCGATATTTCCAAAACCTTAACAGTAATTATTACTTAGTTTATAAACTTATTTTACAAACTCGATAATTAGCACTATAATCAACTTTATGCCTAAGCGACAAATAAAAATTGATCACGCACAGTGATGTACCAGTTTTTTTTTTTTTTCTTAACACTTCTATGTTACCACTATACCCATATGTTCTGCAATTGCGCTTTTACTTGAAAGTGACGAAATTCAATTTTTTATGGATTGCAGTATCATAGTTCATTCCTCTGTTGGCCTACTTTCTCATCCTTTATACACTTCTTCGTTTGCAGTTTGCAGAATGGAAGTTAAGAGTCAAACTCTCTCAGGTACCAATACTGGTCCCATATACAAATATTAACTCAGTGTGTTTGTATATAAGTGTGTGTGAGTAGACGTACTCTACTCCGCATGTTGCGGGCGAAAGTTTTTTTCGGATGACCAAAAAGGTGTAATTAAACTAACGGGTGATTTTTTAGCTGGTTTGGTTTTGGCAACACTGGTTTTGACAGCTGACGTGTGTTTAGTACCTTGTGTCACTGTCAAACAGCTTCAGTTTGGTTTGCAATTTAACCATGGGTCGTCTTACAAATGAACAGCGCTTGCAAATTATTGAATTTTACTATCAAAATTCGTGCTCGGTTCGAAATGTTCATCGCGCGCTGCTTCCATTTTATGGTCGGCATTCTCGACCTTCTGAGCAGTCTATTCGGAAGATTGTGACCAAATTTCGCACCAAATTTACTTTGTTGGACATTAAACCACCAACACGTTTACGTACTGTGCGTAGTGAAGAAAATATTGCGGCCGTATCAGCTAGTGTGACAGAAGACCGCGAAATGTCGATTCGGCGCCGCCGTTCCCAGCAGTAAGGCCTTTGTTACAGCACTACGTGGAAAATTTTGCGGAAGAATTTGGGCGTAAAGCCTTTTAAGATACAGCTGGTGCAAGAACTAAAGCCAGCCGACCTACCACAACGCCGAATTTTTGGTGAATGGGCTCTTGGAAAGCTGGCCGAGTATCCGCTTTTTTATCGAAAAATTGTGTTCAGCGATGAGGCTCATTTTTGGTTGAATGGGTACGTAAATAATTGCCGCATTTGGAGTGAAGATCAGCCAGAAGCATTGCAACAGCTACCAATGCATCCCGAAAAAGCCACTGTTTGGTGCGGTTTATGGGCGGGCGGCATTATTGGGCCATATTTCTTCAAAGATGATGCGAATCGCAGCGTTACTGTCAATGGTGAACGCTACCGAGTGATGATAAACTTTTTTTTGCCCGAAATGGAAGTTCTTGACTTGCATGATATATGGTTTCAACAAGACGGTGCCACATGCCACACAGTACGAGAAACAATGGCGCAATTGCGAGGCGAGTTTGGTGAACAGTTAATTTCACGTTTCGGGCCGGTCAATTGGCCGCCTAGATCGTGCGATTTGACACCATTAGATTATTTTTTGTGGGGTATGTCAAGGCTTATGTCTATAGGGACAAGCCCGCTTCGATTGACGCACTGGAAGCCAACATTCATGCATTCATTCGTGAGATACCGGCCGATATGTGTGAAAGAGTATGCCAAAATTGGACTCAGCGGATGGGCTACCTAAAACGCAGCCGCGGTCAACATTTGCATGAAATTATCTTTAAACATTAAATTGCAAGGTTCAAACTATCGATTCAAATAAATATTTCATTCATTTTTTCGAATTTTTTGTGTTTTTTTTTTTTAAAGTTCTAAAACTCTTTAAAAATCACCCGTTATAACCAATTAATAAAATACGCTCAAATAAAATTAAAATTACTATTTATACCTTAAAACTATATGTATTGCAATATTCCCAATCTTTTTTAAGTTATTTTAAATCATTCAAACTCAACGGACGACAAAACTTATCATTTCCGGGGCGAATTTTAGTCGACGCCATCTTTTATCGACAGATTCTTTTTACTTTCTGTATTCGCAGCGAGTCTGCAAACTGTCAATGCTGACAGTTGTAATAAAAGAAAATCATGTATTGTAAACACGTTTAGCTTTTTCTATGGAGTGTTTTATTTAGTTTGTTTTACAAAAAAGGAACATAAAACTTATTAAAAAAATATAAAATAAACACTACGAAAGTTCAACTAACTAAAGACAAATTGTATACCAAACAATACTACCAGCTAAAGTCCAGGATCATTGAATTTCGATGAAAAGCTCATCTATACCTTGAACACTGGTAAGTCTTATCTTCTTACATTGATTTTATTCATTTTTTTTTATTCTTTTACTAACAGGAAAGTATCTAGATACATCTTTACCTGATTACAACACCTGTTAGTGAGCGTGCAGTCACAGATAAGTGTTTTTGTCATCAGGGAATGCCTCCAAAATAAACCTCTTGAAAGGGTGCTTTAAGAGACAGACTCTGATGACTTATTTCCCTCCGAAGTCCAATTTTTAATCTTCTTTTTTTTTCTTTTTAGGTGTGTATACTTCTTTCTGGAACTACCAGGCAACCCCAAATGTCATTCTATCACCCCAATCTGACTAACATGGGTAATCACAATGCTTGGATAAAAAGGATACCTACTTTAGTTCATGTGTACATGGACATAGATCGTTTGGTAAATTAAAGTTCTGTGTTTTGTAACTGTTTACTATGCATTATGCACAATGAATCTAGATAGTTATTATAAGTTTTATAACTTTGGTCTTGCGATAAGGTGCTCGGTTTACGAACAGTTGACATCCAGTATAACAATTGTTATAAATGTTTGTCGAGGTGTATCTTTTTATTATTCATTTGTTACATTTAAAGTTTTTTTTTTACAAAGATCGGGTACGCAACATGTTACAACATGCTCTTGTTCAGGAAATTGACAAACGTTTGGACATACAAGAGGTCTTCTGAGTCCCACTAAATACTTGCGTCCACAAAAGAGGATAAACTTTGCAGCAACTCCAAGCAGACATCGAACGGCTCGCTTTTCCAGGGGAGGAAATAATCAATCAGTTCGCAATTGAAGCATTCTTTCGTGCTGTATCGGCCATCAACCTCCAGAGATCAATTCGAACGGCTGGGAAACGAACGCCTCTATAAGCATTAGTGTTCGCTTTGACAATGGTAGCAGCAGACCAAGCTTCTCAAGGAGTTCATCGGGTAAGAGAGGTTGAAGGTGAAGAATGCTCGTGTCAGAAAATTGATTTTGAAAGAAACCAGCAAGACGCACCTTCGAAGTGCTGGAACTGCAACAAGACCGGACATCTCCAGCGCCAGTTTAGATTACAACCAAGAAGAGCTGAATGTCAACATTGTGGAAGTAGGAAGGCTTCCTTAGAGCAGAGTAAGAATAACAGCAACGTTACTTCTCGATCTGTTTCCCAGTCAGGGAACGAGTAAGAACAATTTTCAAGGTTCAGAAGCTGGTTTCTGGTATCAAAAAATGGCCCCAAAACCTCCATCCAGGTCTCCCAAACCAAACGACACAACAAAAGTTTGTCAGTGGAGGCATTAATAAACGGCAACAAACATGTGGCTACAATCGACACCGGTGCCACAGCCTCCATTGTGGCGAGAGACCTGGTGAAGAGGACATCGCTACACAACAATAATAGCTACTGTCTTAAGACTGCAACTGGCAAAGCAGCAAGGGTTTACGGAGAAGGCCATCTTAAGATCCGATTGGCACAACTGGAGTTTTCGCATCTATATAGCTTTATAAAAGGCCATGGTGTGATACTTGATATCGGTAACCAAGTTCTGAAATACCGAAATATAGAGATTCCAATGGTTTTCCTCCTTCTTCAGAGGTAATTATCTGGACAATATTGAAGGGTGTCGTTGGAAGCCATCCATATTTCATATTGAAACCAGGCTCTAAGCAATCTTCCTAAAATATCATCGTTGGAAACACACTTGTAACACCACTTAAGAGCACCACGAATTCTTAACATTAAACCGTACGAAGTCAAGCTGAAAAGGGCGAAATTGTCGGGCAATGCGAATCTGTGTCAGCAATAACGAAAATCAATTCACCAAACGGGCAATATGGTGAAACGAAACTCACAGCAGACGCAAACCCAATCAGCAAGACCTCTCCCACTGGAAAAAGTAACGAGTATGAATTAAGAGGGCTTCATAAAAATTTCCAAAAGTCCTTGGGCGTCACCAGTCGTTCTTGTGAAGAAGAAGAACGAAAGCACTAGATTTTGTGATGACTACCTGTTGAGCTACTTTTTGCCCAAAATCAGCGATACCTTAGATGCCATGGAAGGAGCTCAATGGTTCACCACTTGAAAAGTGGCTACTTGCAAGAAGAAATCCATCCAAAAGATCGGGAGAAGATGGCGTTCTCAATTGGAAATTGATCTGTGGAAATTTAAAGTGATGCCTTTCGGACTCTGCAATGCTCCGGCACATTTGAGCCTATAATGGAGCGCGTGTTACAAGGGCTTTGGAAGTCCTGCCTTGTATACTTGGATGACGTAATCGTATACGAAAAAACTTTTGACCAATACTGTGAAAATCTTAAAGCTGTCTTTCAGAGACTTCGAGCGGGTCATCTCAAGTTGAATCCCGCCAAATATGCGCTTTTCAAGAGCGTAGTGAAATACCTGGAACATATCATCTCTTCCCAGCTTCCTTGATTCAGTCACGTATTACCGCCGATTTGTGAAGGAAGTGTGACAAAAGCTTTCAGGAACTTTGCAATTCCCCGCTGCTGACCTATCCCACACCAGAGAAGTCATTCATCGTCGACGCTGACGCAAGTTACGTTGGAATTAATGCGGTACTTTCGCAAATCCAGGATGGTAAAGAAGACTTTGTAGCCAGGTGCTCTCGAAGTCAGAAAGAAACTACTGCGTAAACAGAAGGAAACTTTAAGCTTTAATATTGGCAACCAAGCATTTTCATAAATACAGTGGGGTGCACAAATGAGTACATGTTTGTACTTCGTGCACTTATTGCTGCAGCAGAACAGAAATAAAAAAAAATAAAATTTTCTTTTGTGTCCTTTATTTCATGTTCAATTTTTAACAAAATGATTTTTTTTTAGAAATTGGAAATCAACTTAGACTAGCAAAAAAAAATTAAATTTTAAGAAACTCGCATGTACTCAATTTTGCACTTTACAGCAATAGACATTAAAGTTTCTTCTTAGTACTTCGTGTATAGGCCTTTATTACGTAAAAAACTTTTTACACGTTTTGGCATACTTTCCACCAAAATTCTCTATAATTTCTTTTAGAATTATCGGCCTATTTTGGGTGTACTCGCTGCCAAAGCTGGTTTTAATTCGTTGAGGTCGATCTGTATTGTCCGAACCGTATTTTCACTACTGACGACTAATTCTCAACAGGATTTAGGTCAGGACTTTATGCTGGACATTTTTATCCTGCACAAGCGGACGAGTTCGGCAAGGACGCCGAGATATGAGATGGCTCTGTATAACTCGTCTCTATTCACCCTATCATACGAGAGTCTAAGTGTGAACACTTGATCGGCCTGGCCTAAAACCACACTGATAGGGGCCAATCGTTGACAAGAGGTTTTAGGTTTTTCTTTGTTAACAATGTTTCTTAACCCAGCTGTCACAAATTGTTCAAGTTGATTTTGTTGAAGCTTTGGATTTATAATTCGGGTGTTCTCTGCCTCGTTGCTTTGCAAAAGTATTTTGGCCATTTCTGATTTCTCATCGTCAGATAAAGTTGGGTCGAAGAACGCCAGACCTACCTACTCCGAACTCAAATACCATAAATGGCTTGAGAATTTTGCAAGAGCTTTCTCAGAAATATCTCTGTCTATCTTCTGGTACTTAATGCAACTACGCAGAAGATCAAGATCTTGTTTAGGGTCCAGACAAGCCCGAGGGGCATTAAACTAAGCTTTGCAATAAATTTGTACAATGAAAACGCAGATATCACAGAGAGCATTTCGTTCCTCATTACTCATTCTAAACTGGCCTCGGAACATAAATATTTTTAAATTATAAATAGCTTTGGCCATCCACCTAGCATGATGAGTAGAGCCTGGTGTTCTAGAGGGCTTGAGCCCTCTGAGGACCCCCTTAAATACGTTCTGGTTCCATTTTGGTCAATGGTCTTGTGCTACATCAAAAAGATCTTCCATTTTTTAGGCAAATTCTTTAATTTTGTCTTTTGTACTTTCAAGCGTTTTGTTTTTATTTCGGTGGTGATTTCTCCACCCATTGTAAAGCTTCTCTAGTTTTGTAATTGCATCTTTTTCATATTTTGAAACATATTTCATATTTAACATTACTACCTTTAAATTAATATATAAATAGTAATAATAAAATCAGTTGTTAAGGAGCTAGAGCTAATTTTCTATGCAAAATAGAGAAAAAAACCTAGATTTTTGAAACTTTGAGTGAGTATCGGCACCATTTAGCGTTATCCAATCGAGCTGAAATTTTGGCTATATGGAATAACAGCGGAATGTTTGCTATCTTCGCCGTTTAGGAGTCTTGAAAAATTATCCTTCCAGATCCTCAGCACTGACTGTGTGCCTACTACCATATTCCCGCTCTCATCTCGGCAGGCTTCTGTTCTGGCCTTGTAGCCTTGGGTAGATCTTCCTTGGTAGAATTTTCAAACATCTCGTCTGCCGGTACAATCCTCAATAGACTCAACTTCTCCGCTTCTCGTGCTCTCTCTCTTTTTTTCCTGAGAAGTCAGCGGCGTTCCTCACTTCTTTTTTGCCCATAGAGCTCTTGGGCTCGGGTTCTTGTTTGCAGCATTGCCTGATAAGCCTCGTTCTTAGCTGCATGCGCCAGCCACCATTCTTCGTCAAACGAGGAGTTTCGTTGTGGTCGCCTTGTGAAACCCAGCACATCAATGGCGGCACTACTGATGATGGCTTGTTGACAATGTCTCCACTGGTCATCTATTCATAATAAAATCATGGCTTTGTTTCGAGCGCCCGTATAAATAAATTTTATAAATTTTTGTTGAAGTTAAAATAAAATAAAAATGTATTCAAAATAAAAGGCACAACTGGATCGCACGTACTTGCTCTTTGGCTTAAAGTTACTATAGACGTTAAAGCCTCTTATATACAGTTTTTAAATTAACAAAATATAGGGTTTAGCTTGAGTTATATATTTTCACAAGAAAAGTGGAATATGTGTAAACATAATAAAACTAATTTTAAATTTGTAGTTTTTTAATTAATACATATATTTTTTTTTAAACTTAATTAGATTTTTTTAAGGTTATATGAAATATATGTGCAAAAGTTTTCGTCAAAATCGCTTTAACCGCTTACGAGAAAAAAAACCCAATAACTCGAAACCGTTATATGGGAGGTATGAGTTCTAGACGAGATATTAAAAAACAAAAAAAAGCAACTTTAGAAATTACGTTAAAATCATCTATACCAAATTTGAAGAAAATCCGTCCACCCGTTTGGGCAGTGGAGCAGTGTACAGATGGACGCAAAGACGTACAGACGCACAGAAGACGCACAGACCGACGACGGACGGCATGACGAAAACCACTTTTTCAGATTTCTCCATCATCGGAATATTGGTTTTGATTAAAACCTCAATTTTTTTTTCACACGAAACCAATACTTGCCCTATAGAGCAAGTAAAAAAGTATATACATAATATATGTATAAATATATGTATATTATTTGTTGTTTTTATATATATATATGTAGTACGTAAATATACTTATATAGATAGTTTAAAATATTTGCAGTACCATTTTAGTAAAATAGGCGTTTGAAACTGAGGATTTTATCCAAAATAGTAAAAGTCCTGCAACTATTTCCTGTGCGAGTCATATTTCAGGAGTTATTACCAAAAAACCAAAAAAAAGCTTAAATGTAACGGTTTTTGGTCTTCGCAGAGATATTTGTGACCCTTCGCAGAGATGTCCAAAGTAAATTAAAACTATTTCCAGCTTTGTCTGAATTAGTCGAAACATAAAGTCTTATTTGCTTGGGCTAATTTAGTTTTTTGCCATGCAATATTTTGAATATATTTTACATTTACATCAAATCTATTCCGAAGTTAAATCTTACGGACTAGAGAAACTACATCACTGGTAACTAAGACCATTGGCTGACACCGACACCGACACCCAGAAAATGTCAGAAAATTCTTTTGTAAATGAAGCACTTAAATAAATTTAGTGGAGCACTTAATTAATTAAAATGATTTGGGTCAAAATAGCTTGAGTTTTCCGACAAAATACAAAATCCAAGTCAGCAGAATATTGAAATGTATAAAAATCATTATTTTTTTTGGAAAATGTCGTTAAAGCCATAATTGGGCATGTCATTATACTGTAAATTCAAAGTTCCGTTAGTCAAAATACTGTTATGAGCAAAATTCTGACTTGCAAAATTCTGTTTTGTATTTTCACAAGCACATAATACTAGTTTTGAATATAATTGTGTTGTTTTTATTGACCATGAAGGTGTAATTTTATACAAATATAATTATTCAAGTAAGATAATAAATAAATTCTAGAAACAAAAAATCCAACTTTTCTTATATTTAGATACAAAATACATTTTACAAAAAGGTCAAAGTCAATATGAATTTAAATTGTTTGCAATTCGTTATAATAAAAGTTTTTTCTTTTTATTTTTGAATGTGTTCCTTGTTCTTTACTCTTCCTTTTTTGCACATAAAAGTTCGCTTTTTAAGCTACATACTTATTAAAGTAAGAAAGAGTAAACAAAAAATTACTATAGGGCGATTCCACTACAGACGGTACTCGACATGAATTTCTAAATCGCAATATTTCTAACTTGTTTTGATAGTAATGTAATATAGAACAACTAAATTAGGTTATAGGAAAAAAAGGGACTTAACTCAATAAACATCTTTTTCGCACTTAGAAACATTATCATACAAAGAGTTAGTAACGAACTGCAATTATCATAGCTGGTAAAAGAAGCACGAAATAGCTATTGCCGACAGCTTGAGGCTATGATATTTGTCGCGTGAGGTGAAAAAATGTCATTTAATCGTTTGCACAAAAAACATGTACCTATGTATTTGTTTTTGCCTTTAATGCCCGATTGATTTCAAATAGCCGCTGTTTATTTTGTTGCACCCGCGATATAAAAAATATAAAAGTTTGATTTTCTGACAGAAATAAAGTGCTTCCGAGTTAAATCAGTATGAAAGTAAGAAAAAAATCAAAATTAAACTCAAATAAATCAATCAAAAGGAGCAAATTCTAAGTTTAATTAATTTTGTTTTTATTTAAATTGGTTGCACCTGCGATGTTGATTTCGGGATCGCGGGTGCAACGTAGTTAAGACTAACGTTTATACTTGGTTTATCGTATTTTATTAATACTATATGCCTCAAATAGGAATTTTTGCTGTGTAGGGTTATTATTTTGTATAGGGATGAAAGACGCGAAATTAATGAAGTCAAATACGGGAACAAAGTTAAGACTACAGAAGAGAACAATGATTATGGGTATACGTGAAGCTTTCGAAATTTTTAAAACAATTTATCCCGAAACATCTGTTGGTAAGACTATTTTTACTTGGTACTATAGAGTTAAGGATTCGTAAAAAATCGAACTCGAGATAACAATCAGACATGACATTACGATGATAGAGAAAGCGAAAAAAGTCATTCTGTCAGTCTGTCAGTCTGTCAGTCTGTCAGTCTGTCAGTCTGTCAGTCTGTCAGTCTGTCAGTCTGTCAGTCTGTCAGTCTGTCAGTCTGTCAGTCTGTCAGTCTGTCAGTCTGTCAGTCTGTCAGTCTGTCAGTCTGTCAGTCTGTCAGTCTGTCAGTCTGTCAGTCTGTCAGTCTGTCAGTCTGTCAGTCTGTCAGTCTGTCAGTCTGTCAGTCTGTCAGTCTGTCAGTCTGTAAGTCTGTCAGTCTGTCAGTCTGTCAGTCTGTCAGTCTGTCAGTCTGTCAGTCTGTCAGTCTGTCAGTCTGTCAGTCTGTCAGTCTGTCAGTCTGTCAGTCTGTCAGTCTGTCAGTCTGTCAGTCTGTCAGTCTGTCAGTCTGTCAGTCTGTCAGTCTGTCAGTCTGTCAGTCTGTCAGTCTGTCAGTCTGTCAGTCTGTCAGTCTGTCAGTCTGTCAGTCTGTCAGTCTGTCAGTCTGTCAGTCTGTCAGTCTGTCAGTCTGTCAGTCTGTCAGTCTGTCAGTCTGTCAGTCTGTCAGTCTGTCAGTCTGTCAGTCTGTCAGTCTGTCAGTCTGTCAGTCTGTCAGTCTGTCAGTCTGTCAGTCTGTCAGTCTGTCAGTCTGTCAGTCTGTCAGTCTGTCAGTCTGTCAGTCTGTCAGTCTGTCAGTCTGTCAGTCTGTCAGTCTGTCAGTCTGTCAGTCTGTCAGTCTGTCAGTCTGTCAGTCTGTCAGTCTGTCAGTCTGTCAGTCTGTCAGTCTGTCAGTCTGTCAGTCTGTCAGTCTGTCAGTCTGTCAGTCTGTCAGTCTGTCAGTCTGTCAGTCTGTCAGTCTGTCAGTCTGTCAGTCTGTCAGTCTGTCTGTCTGTCAGTCTGTCAGTCTGTCAGTCTGTCAGTCTGTCAGTCTGTCAGTCTGTCAGTCTGTCAGTCTGTCAGTCTGTCAGTCTGTCAGTCTGTCAGTCTGTCAGTCTGTCAGTCTGTCAGTCTGTCAGTCTGTCAGTCTGTCAGTCTGTCAGTCTGTCAGTCTGTCAGTCTGTCAGTCTGTCAGTCTGTCAGTCTGTCAGTCTGTCAGTCTGTCAGTCTGTCAGTCTGTCAGTCTGTCAGTCTGTCAGTCTGTCAGTCTGTCAGTCTGTCAGTCTGTCAGTCTGTCAGTCTGTCAGTCTGTCAGTCTGTCAGTCTGTCAGTCTGTCAGTCTGTCAGTCTGTCAGTCTGTCAGTCTGTCAGTCTGTCAGTCTGTCAGTCTGTCAGTCTGTCAGTCTGTCAGTCTGTCAGTCTGTCAGTCTGTCAGTCTGTCAGTCTGTCAGTCTGTCAGTCTGTCAGTCTGTCAGTCTGTCAGTCTGTCAGTCTGTCAGTCTGTCAGTCTGTCAGTCTGTCAGTCTGTCAGTCTGTCAGTCTGTCAGTCTGTCAGTCTGTCAGTCTGTCAGTCTGTCAGTCTGTCAGTCTGTCAGTCTGTCAGTCTGTCAGTCTGTCAGTCTGTCAGTCTGTCAGTCTGTCAGTCTGTCAGTCTGTCAGTCTGTCAGTCTGTCAGTCTGTCAGTCTGTCAGTCTGTCAGTCTGTCAGTCTGTCAGTCTGTCAGTCTGTCAGTCTGTCAGTCTGTCAGTCTGTCAGTCTGTCAGTCTGTCAGTCTGTCAGTCTGTCAGTCTGTCAGTCTGTCAGTCTGTCAGTCTGTCAGTCTGTCAGTCTGTCAGTCTGTCAGTCTGTCAGTCTGTCAGTCTGTCAGTCTGTCAGTCTGTCAGTCTGTCAGTCTGTCAGTCTGTCAGTCTGTCAGTCTGTCAGTCTGTCAGTCCCTCTGAGGACCCCCTTAAATACGTTCTGGTTCCATTTTGGTCAATGGTCTTGTGCTACATCAAAAAGATCTTCCATTTTTTAGGCAAATTCTTTAATTTTGTCTTTTGTACTTTCAAGCGTTTTGTTTTTATTTCGGTGGTGATTTCTCCACCCATTGTAAAGCTTCTCTAGTTTTGTAATTGCATCTTTTTCATATTTTGAAACATATTTCATATTTAACATTACTACCTTTAAATTAATATATAAATAGTAATAATAAAATCAGTTGTTAAGGAGCTAGAGCTAATTTTCTATGCAAAATAGAGAAAAAAACCTAGATTTTTGAAACTTTGAGTGAGTATCGGCACCATTTAGCGTTATCCAATCGAGCTGAAATTTTGGCTATATGGAATAACAGCGGAATGTTGGCTATCTTCGCCGTTTAGGAGTCTTGAAAAATTATCCTTCCAGATCCTCAGCACTGACTGTGTGCCTACTACCATATTCCCGCTCTCATCTCGGCAGGCTTCTGTTCTGGCCTTGTAGCCTTGGGTAGATCTTCCTTGGTAGAATTTTCAAACATCTCGTCTGCCGGTACAATCCTCAATAGACTCAACCTCTCCGCTTCTCGTGCTCTCTCTCTTTTTTTCCTGAGAAGTCAGCGGCGTTCCTCACTTCTTTTTTGCCCATAGAGCTCTCGGGCTCGGGTTCTTGTTTGCAGCATTGCCTGATAAGCCTCGTTCTTAGCTGCATGCGCCAGCCACCATTCTTCGTCAAACGAGGAGTTTCGTTGTGGTCGCCTTGTGAAACCCAGCACATCAATGGCGGCACTACTGATGATGGCTTGTTGACAATGTCTCCACTGGTCATCTATTCATAATAAAATCATGGCTTTGTTTCGAGCGCCCGTATAAATAAATTTTATAAATTTTTGTTGAAGTTAAAATAAAATAAAAATGTATTCAAAATAAAAGGCACAACTGGATCGCACGTACTTGCTCTTTGGCTTAAAGTTACTATAGACGTTAAAGCCTCTTATATACAGTTTTTAAATTAACAAAATATAGGGTTTAGCTTGAGTTATATATTTTCACAAGAAAAGTGGAATATGTGTAAACATAATAAAACTAATTTTAAATTTGTAGTTTTTTAATTAATACATATATTTTTTTTAAACTTAATTAGATTTTTTTAAGGTTATATGAAATATATGTGCAAAAGTTTTCGTCAAAATCGCTTTAACCGCTTACGAGAAAAAAAACCCAATAACTCGAAACCGTTATATGGGAGGTATGAGTTCTAGACGAGATATTAAAAAACAAAAAAAAGCAACTTTAGAAATTACGTTAAAATCATCTATACCAAATTTGAAGAAAATCCGTCCACCGGTTTGGGCAGTGGAGCAGTGTACAGATGGACGCAAAGACGTACAGACGCACAGAAGACGCACAGACCGACGACGGACGGCATGACGAAAACCACTTTTTCAGATTTCTCCATCATCGGAATATTGGTTTTGATTAAAACCTCAATTTTTTTTTCACACGAAACCAATACTTGCCCTATAGAGCAAGTAAAAAAGTATATACATAATATATGTATAAATATATGTATATTATTTGTTGTTTTTATATATATATATGTAGTACGTAAATATACTTATATAGATAGTTTAAAATATTTGCAGTACCATTTTAGTAAAATAGGCGTTTGAAACTGAGGATTTTATCCAAAATAGTAAAAGTCCTGCAACTATTTCCTGTGCGAGTCATATTTCAGGAGTTATTACCAAAAAACCAAAAAAAAGCTTAAATGTAACGGTTTTTGGTCTTCGCAGAGATATTTGTGACCCTTCGCAGAGATGTCCAAAGTAAATTAAAACTATTTCCAGCTTTGTCTGAATTAGTCGAAACATAAAGTCTTATTTGCTTGGGCTAATTTAGTTTTTTGCCATGCAATATTTTGAATATATTTTACATTTACATCAAATCTATTCCGAAGTTAAATCTTACGGACTAGAGAAACTACATCACTGGTAACTAAGACCATTGGCTGACACCGACACCGACACCCAGAAAATGTCAGAAAATTCTTTTGTAAATGAAGCACTTAAATAAATTTAGTGGAGCACTTAATTAATTAAAATGATTTGGGTCAAAATAGCTTGAGTTTTCCGACAAAATACAAAATCCAAGTCAGCAGAATATTGAAATGTATAAAAATCATTATTTTTTTTGGAAAATGTCGTTAAAGCCATAATTGGGCATGTCATTATACTGTAAATTCAAAGTTCCGTTAGTCAAAATACTGTTATGAGCAAAATTCTGACTTGCAAAATTCTGTTTTGTATTTTCACAAGCACATAATACTAGTTTTGAATATAATTGTGTTGTTTTTATTGACCATGAAGGTGTAATTTTATACAAATATAATTATTCAAGTAAGATAATAAATAAATTCTAGAAACAAAAAATCCAACTTTTCTTATATTTAGATACAAAATACATTTTACAAAAAGGTCAAAGTCAATATGAATTTAAATTGTTTGCAATTCGTTATAATAAAAGTTTTTTCTTTTTATTTTTGAATGTGTTCCTTGTTCTTTACTCTTCCTTTTTTGCACATAAAAGTTCGCTTTTTAAGCTACATACTTATTAAAGTAAGAAAGAGTAAACAAAAAATTACTATAGGGCGATTCCACTACAGACGGTACTCGACATGAATTTCTAAATCGCAATATTTCTAACTTGTTTTGATAGTAATGTAATATAGAACAACTAAATTAGGTTATAGGAAAAAAAGGGACTTAACTCAATAAACATCTTTTTCGCACTTAGAAACATTATCATACAAAGAGTTAGTAACGAACTGCAATTATCATAGCTGGTAAAAGAAGCACGAAATAGCTATTGCCGACAGCTTGAGGCTATGATATTTGTCGCGTGAGGTGAAAAAATGTCATTTAATCGTTTGCACAAAAAACATGTACCTATGTATTTGTTTTTGCCTTTAATGCCCGATTGATTTCAAATAGCCGCTGTTTATTTTGTTGCACCCGCGATATAAAAAATATAAAAGTTTGATTTTCTGACAGAAATAAAGTGCTTCCGAGTTAAATCAGTATGAAAGTAAGAAAAAAATCAAAATTAAACTCAAATAAATCAATCAAAAGGAGCAAATTCTAAGTTTAATTAATTTTGTTTTTATTTAAATTGGTTGCACCTGCGATGTTGATTTCGGGATCGCGGGTGCAACGTAGTTAAGACTAACGTTTATACTTGGTTTATCGTATTTTATTAATACTATATGCCTCAAATAGGAATTTTTGCTGTGTAGGGTTATTATTTTGTATAGGGATGAAAGACGCGAAATTAATGAAGTCAAATACGGGAACAAAGTTAAGACTACAGAAGAGAACAATGATTATGGGTATACGTGAAGCTTTCGAAATTTTTAAAACAATTTATCCCGAAACATCTGTTGGTAAGACTATTTTTACTTGGTACTATAGAGTTAAGGATTCGTAAAAAATCGAACTCGAGATAACAATCAGACATGACATTACGATGATAGAGAAAGCGAAAAAAGTCATTCTGTCAGTCTGTCAGTCTGTCAGTCTGTCAGTCTGTCAGTCTGTCAGTCTGTCAGTCTGTCAGTCTGTCAGTCTGTCAGTCTGTCAGTCTGTCAGTCTGTCAGTCTGTCAGTCTGTCAGTCTGTCAGTCTGTCAGTCTGTCAGTCTGTCAGTCTGTCAGTCTGTCAGTCTGTCAGTCTGTCAGTCTGTCAGTCTGTCAGTCTGTCAGTCTGTCAGTCTGTCAGTCTGTCAGTCTGTCAGTCTGTCAGTCTGTCAGTCTGTCAGTCTGTCAGTCTGTCAGTCTGTCAGTCTGTCAGTCTGTCAGTCTGTCAGTCTGTCAGTCTGTCAGTCTGTCAGTCTGTCAGTCTGTCAGTCTGTCAGTCTGTCAGTCTGTCAGTCTGTCAGTCTGTCAGTCTGTCAGTCTGTCAGTCTGTCAGTCTGTCAGTCTGTCAGTCTGTCAGTCTGTCAGTCTGTCAGTCTGTCAGTCTGTCAGTCTGTCAGTCTGTCAGTCTGTCAGTCTGTCAGTCTGTCAGTCTGTCAGTCTGTCAGTCTGTCAGTCTGTCAGTCTGTCAGTCTGTCAGTCTGTCAGTCTGTCAGTCTGTCAGTCTGTCAGTCTGTCAGTCTGTCAGTCTGTCAGTCTGTCAGTCTGTCAGTCTGTCAGTCTGTCAGTCTGTCAGTCTGTCAGTCTGTCAGTCTGTCAGTCTGTCAGTCTGTCAGTCTGTCAGTCTGTCAGTCTGTCAGTCTGTCAGTCTGTCAGTCTGTCAGTCTGTCAGTCTGTCAGTCTGTCAGTCTGTCAGTCTGTCAGTCTGTCAGTCTGTCAGTCTGTCAGTCTGCCAGTCTGTCAGTCTGTCAGTCTGTCAGTCTGTCAGTCTGTCAGTCTGTCAGTCTGTCAGTCTGTCAGTCTGTCAGTCTGTCAGTCTGTCAGTCTGTCAGTCTGTCAGTCTGTCAGTCTGTCAGTCTGTCAGTCTGTCAGTCTGTCAGTCTGTCAGTCTGTCAGTCTGTCAGTCTGTCAGTCTGTCAGTCTGTCAGTCTGTCAGTCTGTCAGTCTGTCAGTCTGTCAGTCTGTCAGTCTGTCAGTCTGTCAGTCTGTCAGTCTGTCAGTCTGTCAGTCTGTCAGTCTGTCAGTCTGTCAGTCTGTCAGTCTGTCAGTCTGTCAGTCTGTCAGTCTGTCAGTCTGTCAGTCTGTCAGTCTGTCAGTCTGTCAGTCTGTCAGTCTGTCAGTCTGTCAGTCTGTCAGTCTGTCAGTCTGTCAGTCTGTCAGTCTGTCAGTCTGTCAGTCTGTCAGTCTGTCAGTCTGTCAGTCTGTCAGTCTGTCAGTCTGTCAGTCTGTCAGTCTGTCAGTCTGTCAGTCTGTCAGTCTGTCAGTCTGTCAGTCTGTCAGTCTGTCAGTCTGTCAGTCTGTCAGTCTGTCAGTCTGTCAGTCTGTCAGTCTGTCAGTCTGTCAGTCTGTCAGTCTGTCAGTCTGTCAGTCTGTCAGTCTGTCAGTCTGTCAGTCTGTCAGTCTGTCAGTCTGTCAGTCTGTCAGTCTGTCAGTCTGTCAGTCTGTCAGTCTGTCAGTCTGTCAGTCTGTCAGTCTGTCAGTCTGTCAGTCTGTCAGTCTGTCAGTCTGTCAGTCTGTCAGTCTGTCAGTCTGTCAGTCTGTCAGTCTGTCAGTCTGTCAGTCTGTCAGTCTGTCAGTCTGTCAGTCTGTCAGTCTGTCAGTCTGTCAGTCTGTCAGTCTGTCAGTCTGTCAGTCTGTCAGTCTGTCAGTCTGTCAGTCTGTCAGTCTGTCAGTCTGTCAGTCTGTCAGTCTGTCAGTCTGTCAGTCTGTCAGTCTGTCAGTCTGTCAGTCTGTCAGTCTGTCAGTCTGTCAGTCTGTCAGTCTGTCAGTCTGTCAGTCTGTCAGTCTGTCAGTCTGTCAGTCTGTCAGTCTGTCAGTCTGTCAGTCTGTCAGTCTGTCAGTCTGTCAGTCTGTCAGTCTGTCAGTCTGTCAGTCTGTCAGTCTGTCAGTCTGTCAGTCTGTCAGTCTGTCAGTCTGTCAGTCTGTCAGTCTGTCAGTCTGTCAGTCTGTCAGTCTGTCAGTCTGTCAGTCTGTCAGTCTGTCAGTCTGTCAGTCTGTCAGTCTGTCAGTCTGTCAGTCTGTCAGTCTGTCAGTCTGTCAGTCTGTCAGTCTGTCAGTCTGTCAGTCTGTCAGTCTGTCAGTCTGTCAGTCTGTCAGTCTGTCAGTCTGTCAGTCTGTCAGTCTGTCAGTCTGTCAGTCTGTCAGTCTGTCAGTCTGTCAGTCTGTCAGTCTGTCAGTCTGTCAGTCTGTCAGTCTGTCAGTCTGTCAGTCTGTCAGTCTGTCAGTCTGTCAGTCTGTCAGTCTGTCAGTCTGTCAGTCTGTCAGTCTGTCAGTCTGTCAGTCTGTCAGTCTGTCAGTCTGTCAGTCTGTCAGTCTGTCAGTCTGTCAGTCTGTCAGTCTGTCAGTCTGTCAGTCTGTCAGTCTGTCAGTCTGTCAGTCTGTCAGTCTGTCAGTCTGTCAGTCTGTCAGTCTGTCAGTCTGTCAGTCTGTCAGTCTGTCAGTCTGTCAGTCTGTCAGTCTGTCAGTCTGTCAGTCTGTCAGTCTGTCAGTCTGTCAGTCTGTCAGTCTGTCAGTCTGTCAGTCTGTCAGTCTGTCAGTCTGTCAGTCTGTCAGTCTGTCAGTCTGTCAGTCTGTCAGTCTGTCAGTCTGTCAGTCTGTCAGTCTGTCAGTCTGTCAGTCTGTCAGTCTGTCAGTCTGTCAGTCTGTCAGTCTGTCAGTCTGTCAGTCTGTCAGTCTGTCAGTCTGTCAGTCTGTCAGTCTGTCAGTCTGTCAGTCTGTCAGTCTGTCAGTCTGTCAGTCTGTCAGTCTGTCAGTCTGTCAGTCTGTCAGTCTGTCAGTCTGTCAGTCTGTCAGTCTGTCAGTCTGTCAGTCTGTCAGTCTGTCAGTCTGTCAGTCTGTCAGTCTGTCAGTCTGTCAGTCTGTCAGTCTGTCAGTCTGTCAGTCTGTCAGTCTGTCAGTCTGTCAGTCTGTCAGTCTGTCAGTCTGTCAGTCTGTCAGTCTGTCAGTCTGTCAGTCTGTCAGTCTGTCAGTCTGTCAGTCTGTCAGTCTGTCAGTCTGTCAGTCTGTCAGTCTGTCAGTCTGTCAGTCTGTCAGTCTGTCAGTCCCTCTGAGGACCCCCTTAAATACGTTCTGGTTCCATTTTGGTCAATGGTCTTGTGCTACATCAAAAAGATCTTCCATTTTTTAGGCAAATTCTTTAATTTTGTCTTTTGTACTTTCAAGCGTTTTGTTTTTATTTCGGTGGTGATTTCTCCACCCATTGTAAAGCTTCTCTAGTTTTGTAATTGCATCTTTTTCATATTTTGAAACATATTTCATATTTAACATTACTACCTTTAAATTAATATATAAATAGTAATAATAAAATCAGTTGTTAAGGAGCTAGAGCTAATTTTCTATGCAAAATAGAGAAAAAAACCTAGATTTTTGAAACTTTGAGTGAGTATCGGCACCATTTAGCGTTATCCAATCGAGCTGAAATTTTGGCTATATGGAATAACAGCGGAATGTTGGCTATCTTCGCCGTTTAGGAGTCTTGAAAAATTATCCTTCCAGATCCTCAGCACTGACTGTGTGCCTACTACCATATTCCCGCTCTCATCTCGGCAGGCTTCTGTTCTGGCCTTGTAGCCTTGGGTAGATCTTCCTTGGTAGAATTTTCAAACATCTCGTCTGCCGGTACAATCCTCAATAGACTCAACCTCTCCGCTTCTCGTGCTCTCTCTCTTTTTTTCCTGAGAAGTCAGCGGCGTTCCTCACTTCTTTTTTGCCCATAGAGCTCTCGGGCTCGGGTTCTTGTTTGCAGCATTGCCTGATAAGCCTCGTTCTTAGCTGCATGCGCCAGCCACCATTCTTCGTCAAACGAGGAGTTTCGTTGTGGTCGCCTTGTGAAACCCAGCACATCAATGGCGGCACTACTGATGATGGCTTGTTGACAATGTCTCCACTGGTCATCTATTCATAATAAAATCATGGCTTTGTTTCGAGCGCCCGTATAAATAAATTTTATAAATTTTTGTTGAAGTTAAAATAAAATAAAAATGTATTCAAAATAAAAGGCACAACTGGATCGCACGTACTTGCTCTTTGGCTTAAAGTTACTATAGACGTTAAAGCCTCTTATATACAGTTTTTAAATTAACAAAATATAGGGTTTAGCTTGAGTTATATATTTTCACAAGAAAAGTGGAATATGTGTAAACATAATAAAACTAATTTTAAATTTGTAGTTTTTTAATTAATACATATATTTTTTTTAAACTTAATTAGATTTTTTTAAGGTTATATGAAATATATGTGCAAAAGTTTTCGTCAAAATCGCTTTAACCGCTTACGAGAAAAAAAAACCAATAACTCGAAACCGTTATATGGGAGGTATGAGTTCTAGACGAGATATTAAAAAACAAAAAAAAGCAACTTTAGAAATTACGTTAAAATCATCTATACCAAATTTGAAGAAAATCCGTCCACCGGTTTGGGCAGTGGAGCAGTGTACAGATGGACGCAAAGACGTACAGACGCACAGAAGACGCACAGACCGACGACGGACGGCATGACGAAAACCACTTTTTCAGATTTCTCCATCATCGGAATATTGGTTTTGATTAAAACCTCAATTTTTTTTTCACACGAAACCAATACTTGCCCTATAGAGCAAGTAAAAAAGTATATACATAATATATGTATAAATATATGTATATTATTTGTTGTTTTTATATATATATATGTAGTACGTAAATATACTTATATAGATAGTTTAAAATATTTGCAGTACCATTTTAGTAAAATAGGCGTTTGAAACTGAGGATTTTATCCAAAATAGTAAAAGTCCTGCAACTATTTCCTGTGCGAGTCATATTTCAGGAGTTATTACCAAAAAAACCAAAAAAAAGCTTAAATGTAACGGTTTTTGGTCTTCGCAGAGATATTTGTGACCCTTCGCAGAGATGTCCAAAGTAAATTAAAACTATTTCCAGCTTTGTCTGAATTAGTCGAAACATAAAGTCTTATTTGCTTGGGCTAATTTAGTTTTTTGCCATGCAATATTTTGAATATATTTTACATTTACATCAAATCTATTCCGAAGTTAAATCTTACGGACTAGAGAAACTACATCACTGGTAACTAAGACCATTGGCTGACACCGACACCGACACCCAGAAAATGTCAGAAAATTCTTTTGTAAATGAAGCACTTAAATAAATTTAGTGGAGCACTTAATTAATTAAAATGATTTGGGTCAAAATAGCTTGAGTTTTCCGACAAAATACAAAATCCAAGTCAGCAGAATATTGAAATGTATAAAAATCATTATTTTTTTTGGAAAATGTCGTTAAAGCCATAATTGGGCATGTCATTATACTGTAAATTCAAAGTTCCGTTAGTCAAAATACTGTTATGAGCAAAATTCTGACTTGCAAAATTCTGTTTTGTATTTTCACAAGCACATAATACTAGTTTTGAATATAATTGTGTTGTTTTTATTGACCATGAAGGTGTAATTTTATACAAATATAATTATTCAAGTAAGATAATAAATAAATTCTAGAAACAAAAAATCCAACTTTTCTTATATTTAGATACAAAATACATTTTACAAAAAGGTCAAAGTCAATATGAATTTAAATTGTTTGCAATTCGTTATAATAAAAGTTTTTTCTTTTTATTTTTGAATGTGTTCCTTGTTCTTTACTCTTCCTTTTTTGCACATAAAAGTTCGCTTTTTAAGCTACATACTTATTAAAGTAAGAAAGAGTAAACAAAAAATTACTATAGGGCGATTCCACTACAGACGGTACTCGACAAGAATTTCTATATCGCAATATTTCTAACTTGTTTTGATAGTAATGTAATATAGAACAACTAAATTAGGTTATAGGAAAAAAAGGGACTTAACTCAATAAACATCTTTTTCGCACTTAGAAACATTATCATACAAAGAGTTAGTAACGAACTGCAATTATCATAGCTGGTAAAAGAAGCACGAAATAGCTATTGCCGACAGCTTGAGGCTATGATATTTGTCGCGTGAGGTGAAAAAATGTCATTTAATCGTTTGCACAAAAAACATGTACCTATGTATTTGTTTTTGCCTTTAATGCCCGATTGATTTCAAATAGCCGCTGTTTATTTTGTTGCACCCGCGATATAAAAAATATAAAAGTTTGATTTTCTGACAGAAATAAAGTGCTTCCGAGTTAAATCAGTATGAAAGTAAGAAAAAAATCAAAATTAAACTCAAATAAATCAATCAAAAGGAGCAAATTCTAAGTTTAATTAATTTTGTTTTTATTTAAATTGGTTGCACCTGCGATGTTGATTTCGGGATCGCGGGTGCAACGTAGTTAAGACTAACGTTTATACTTGGTTTATCGTATTTTATTAATACTATATGCCTCAAATAGGAATTTTTGCTGTGTAGGGTTATTATTTTGTATAGGGATGAAAGACGCGAAATTAATGAAGTCAAATACGGGAACAAAGTTAAGACTACAGAAGAGAACAATGATTATGGGTATACGTGAAGCTTTCGAAATTTTTAAAACAATTTATCCCGAAACATCTGTTGGTAAGACTATTTTTACTTGGTACTATAGAGTTAAGGATTCGTAAAAAATCGAACTCGAGATAACAATCAGACATGACATTACGATGATAGAGAAAGCGAAAAAAGTCATTCTGTCAGTCTGTCAGTCTGTCAGTCTGTCAGTCTGTCAGTCTGTCAGTCTGTCAGTCTGTCAGTCTGTCAGTCTGTCAGTCTGTCAGTCTGTCAGTCTGTCAGTCTGTCAGTCTGTCAGTCTGTCAGTCTGTCAGTCTGTCAGTCTGTCAGTCTGTCAGTCTGTCAGTCTGTCAGTCTGTCAGTCTGTCAGTCTGTCAGTCTGTCAGTCTGTCAGTCTGTCAGTCTGTCAGTCTGTCAGTCTGTCAGTCTGTCAGTCTGTCAGTCTGTCAGTCTGTCAGTCTGTCAGTCTGTCAGTCTGTCAGTCTGTCAGTCTGTCAGTCTGTCAGTCTGTCAGTCTGTCAGTCTGTCAGTCTGTCAGTCTGTCAGTCTGTCAGTCTGTCAGTCTGTCAGTCTGTCAGTCTGTCAGTCTGTCAGTCTGTCAGTCTGTCAGTCTGTCAGTCTGTCAGTCTGTCAGTCTGTCAGTCTGTCAGTCTGTCAGTCTGTCAGTCTGTCAGTCTGTCAGTCTGTCAGTCTGTCAGTCTGTCAGTCTGTCAGTCTGTCAGTCTGTCAGTCTGTCAGTCTGTCAGTCTGTCAGTCTGTCAGTCTGTCAGTCTGTCAGTCTGTCAGTCTGTCAGTCTGTCAGTCTGTCAGTCTGTCAGTCTGTCAGTCTGTCAGTCTGTCAGTCTGTCAGTCTGTCAGTCTGTCAGTCTGTCAGTCTGTCAGTCTGTCAGTCTGTCAGTCTGTCAGTCTGTCAGTCTGTCAGTCTGTCAGTCTGTCAGTCTGTCAGTCTGTCAGTCTGTCAGTCTGTCAGTCTGTCAGTCTGTCAGTCTGTCAGTCTGTCAGTCTGTCAGTCTGTCAGTCTGTCAGTCTGTCAGTCTGTCAGTCTGTCAGTCTGTCAGTCTGTCAGTCTGTCAGTCTGTCAGTCTGTCAGTCTGTCAGTCTGTCAGTCTGTCAGTCTGTCAGTCTGTCAGTCTGTCAGTCTGTCAGTCTGTCAGTCTGTCAGTCTGTCAGTCTGTCAGTCTGTCAGTCTGTCAGTCTGTCAGTCTGTCAGTCTGTCAGTCTGTCAGTCTGTCAGTCTGTCAGTCTGTCAGTCTGTCAGTCTGTCAGTCTGTCAGTCTGTCAGTCTGTCAGTCTGTCAGTCTGTCAGTCTGTCAGTCTGTCAGTCTGTCAGTCTGTCAGTCTGTCAGTCTGTCAGTCTGTCAGTCTGTCAGTCTGTCAGTCTGTCAGTCTGTCAGTCTGTCAGTCTGTCAGTCTGTCAGTCTGTCAGTCTGTCAGTCTGTCAGTCTGTCAGTCTGTCAGTCTGTCAGTCTGTCAGTCTGTCAGTCTGTCAGTCTGTCAGTCTGTCAGTCTGTCAGTCTGTCAGTCTGTCAGTCTGTCAGTCTGTCAGTCTGTCAGTCTGTCAGTCTGTCAGTCTGTCAGTCTGTCAGTCTGTCAGTCTGTCAGTCTGTCAGTCTGTCAGTCTGTCAGTCTGTCAGTCTGTCAGTCTGTCAGTCTGTCAGTCTGTCAGTCTGTCAGTCTGTCAGTCTGTCAGTCTGTCAGTCTGTCAGTCTGTCAGTCTGTCAGTCTGTCAGTCTGTCAGTCTGTCAGTCTGTCAGTCTGTCAGTCTGTCAGTCTGTCAGTCTGTCAGTCTGTCAGTCTGTCAGTCTGTCAGTCTGTCAGTCTGTCAGTCTGTCAGTCTGTCAGTCTGTCAGTCTGTCAGTCTGTCAGTCTGTCAGTCTGTCAGTCTGTCAGTCTGTCAGTCTGTCAGTCTGTCAGTCTGTCAGTCTGTCAGTCTGTCAGTCTGTCAGTCTGTCAGTCTGTCAGTCTGTCAGTCTGTCAGTCTGTCAGTCTGTCAGTCTGTCAGTCTGTCAGTCTGTCAGTCTGTCAGTCTGTCAGTCTGTCAGTCTGTCAGTCTGTCAGTCTGTCAGTCTGTCAGTCTGTCAGTCTGTCAGTCTGTCAGTCTGTCAGTCTGTCAGTCTGTCAGTCTGTCAGTCTGTCAGTCTGTCAGTCTGTCAGTCTGTCAGTCTGTCAGTCTGTCAGTCTGTCAGTCTGTCAGTCTGTCAGTCTGTCAGTCTGTCAGTCTGTCAGTCTGTCAGTCTGTCAGTCTGTCAGTCTGTCAGTCTGTCAGTCTGTCAGTCTGTCAGTCTGTCAGTCTGTCAGTCTGTCAGTCTGTCAGTCTGTCAGTCTGTCAGTCTGTCAGTCTGTCAGTCTGTCAGTCTGTCAGTCTGTCAGTCTGTCAGTCTGTCAGTCTGTCAGTCTGTCAGTCTGTCAGTCTGTCAGTCTGTCAGTCTGTCAGTCTGTCAGTCTGTCAGTCTGTCAGTCTGTCAGTCTGTCAGTCTGTCAGTCTGTCAGTCTGTCAGTCTGTCAGTCTGTCAGTCTGTCAGTCTGTCAGTCTGTCAGTCTGTCAGTCTGTCAGTCTGTCAGTCTGTCAGTCTGTCAGTCTGTCAGTCTGTCAGTCTGTCAGTCTGTCAGTCTGTCAGTCTGTCAGTCTGTCAGTCTGTCAGTCTGTCAGTCTGTCAGTCTGTCAGTCTGTCTGTATCTATCTTGAGCGGTACCTGCCATACAAACAATATGGAAAAACTTAATTTTATCAAAATCGGTTAAAAACGGTATCTCCCATAGAGCCGTTTTTCTATTTTCTGATTTTCTCGTAAGCGACTCTAGAGATTCGGTGACAATTTTGGCACATGAGGTTCTCAATAATTTTTAAATTATTTCATATTAAAATTTTGAAAAGAACATTTCTTCGATTTTTAAAAAAAGTTTCAATTTTTTTTTCAAAAATCTATTTTTCGAAAACGCTTGCATGATTTTTTTTTAAACTTTGGTTTTAGATGTCCATTAATATTTTCTTAATATTTTCATTCAAACTTTTTTTTAAACATAGCTTTAGAATCTTTGTACATAAAAAATTAATTTTTTTAGAAACGGCTTTAACGATTTTCAAAATTTTGTTTCCAAAAATTAATCTTATTTAACGAAATCAAATGGCATACTCAAAACAATTTAAGAAGTTGTTTAAGTCATTTTAATAATAAATGTTTATTTTTTAATTTCTTATAAAATTAAAAACTTTATATATGAAGCTTTAGCATCCACAGCAACTTTGACCCTAAGAGCAAGTACGTGCGACCCAGTCGTGCTTTTCTTTATAATGAAAGACGTGCTTATATTCTGCCCATCAATAATACTCCTTCTAATGTCTGCGTTTGAGCAACTTATTCAAATTACATAAATCTTCTTTTAAAAATTGATCAATTAAGGGATTTGTTTTAGGGATCAAATGTAGATATTCAGCCCTATTCTGAATGAAAACTCCCGGGGAAATTTTTTTGGGAGAAGAGCTCACAATCGAAAAGTTGCAACCAATTTCGTTATTTTTTCACTTTTACATTATTCTGAACACAAGGGGAACAAATAACAAGCGAAAACATAATGAAATTCCGGGAATATTTCGATTTGGAGCCCTTCTCCCGAAAACATTTCCCCGGGAATTTTTGTTTAGAATAGGGCTGATTATCTGCATTACCGAGACATGGTTTAACGATGATGTTGATGATGGCATGTGTTGTGTGAGAGGGTATAGGTTATTTCGTGCAGATAGACTCGACGGGAGAAGAGGAGGTGGGACAGCTATCTATATCCGTGAAGGCATTAAATGTAAATTAAATTGTAGATCGGAAGCAGGAAGTTTAATCGATTTATTATTTGTAAATATCATCTCGGATTCTGACGATAGTGTCCTCATTGGGTCTGTTTACAGGCCGAATAAATATATAGATATTACCCCCTTGATTACGCTTCTTGAAGAGAAATCAGTTAGGTCAACTCAAATCATTGTTTGCGGAGATTTTAACAGCAATCTTTTGCTTGAAAACCATCTAACTGAAAGTATGAGGTCTTTTAATTTATTCCCAGTAAATACTGAATATGCCACTCATTTTTCAAGAGACTCCAGCACTTTGTTAGACGTTTTCTTTGTGAGTGAGTTAAATAGTGTTTTGCTTTACAATCAACTTTCTGCACCAGGTTTTTCAAGGCATGATCTCATATATCTCACTTTTGAATTTGATTATTGTTGCCCTGATACCACTTTCGAATTCAGAGATTTTAGAAACATCGATTACAATCTACTTGAGTTTGGAACTAGAAACGTAAATTGGGATCATATTTATAATTTAACCTCTCCTAATGATCATAAATCACAATGTCGTAACTCTTTTTGATACTTATGTCCCTCTCAGATCTAAAAGCACACACCATGGTTCACGTCCTTGGTTTACAAATGAAATTCGCCGGTTTTTGGTACAACGCGACGAAGCCTACAAGCTGTGGAAGCACTATAGGTTGGATGTCCACCATCAACTTTATCGTAGATTGCGTAATCTAGCCGTGGTTAAGATAAGAATGGCAAAGTCACGGTTTTATAACAATCGGCTAAGTCCGTTTATGAAAGGTCGTGATCTATGGCGAAATTTTAAGGAAATGGGAATCGGTAAGAAAAATAATGCCTTATGTGAAAACATTGATATTGAGGCACTTAATCGTCAGTTTGTAACTTTACCGATTCCTACCCACCATCAAGTTCCGTCAAGTCCTGTGGAACCACATGAAGGTGGTTTTGAGTTTTCATGTATAGAAAGCAGTGATTTAGTTGAGTGTTTCTTGTCTATCAAGTCTAATGCTGTTGGGCTCGATGGATTACATCCAGTGTTCCTTAAGGCTATTTTACCTGTTATTTTACCTTACATTACACATGCATTTAATACTATATTAATGACTGGTGTTTTTCCTTACATATGGAAAATGGCCAAAGTTATACCAATTCCCAAGACGCGTAGAGGTAATGAGTTTCGCCCAATTTCTGTTCTTCCCTTTTTGTCCAAAGTTTTTGAAAGAGTTCTACGAATAATATTCTATCCCCTATGCAGTCCGGTTTTCGTCAGAAACATAGCTGTACCACCGCTGTTGTCAACATTGTCGATGATATTAGACTGGCCTTGGATGAAGGCCAGGTGACCTTCTTGATTCTTTTAGATTTTTCTAAAGCCTTTGACACCATCGATCATTCTATTCTTTGTAACAAATTGTCAATGCTTTATAAATTTTCTTCGTCTGCCGTAAACCTATTGTTTTCATATCTTTGTGATAGGAAACAGGCGGTTGTGATAGGTACTAATGTCTCGAGTTTCTTATCAACTATCAGAGGGGTCCCTCAGGGGCCAATACTTGGGCCCCTGCTTTTCTCCCTTTACATAAATGAGCTCCCATCACTTATTACTTCTTCATTTATTCAAATGTACGCTGACGATGTCCAATTATATAAAAGTTGTCCGCTTGGACTTATCGAAGACTGCGCAAACGACATCAACATGGATTTGAAAAAAATTTCGCTGTGGTCTAATAGGAACGGACTGTTACTAAATCGAATTAAGTCTAAGTGCCTTGTTATAAGTAGGACCCTTTTGAGCCTTTACTATTTCCCAGTCGGTAGCCTCAATAATTCCCCCATTGAATACGTGGAAACAGCTAAGAATTTAGGTATGTTATTCAACAGAACTTTAACTTGGGATACTCACATCAACGCAGCGGTAGGAAAAGTTTATGGTGTTCTTCGTACATTATGGGCCTCGCAGTATTTTACACCCCTAAAGATACGTTTAATGCTCGCTAAAACTCTGGTTTTACCTATTTTAACTTTTGGGTGCGAAATCTATTGTGACTGGGATTCTGTCAGTAGGAGGAAGCTAAATGTGGCCTATAATAGCATTGCTCGTTATATATATGGACTAAGAAAATATGACAGTGTCTCAAATTTTTCAATTCGAATTTCAACTATCTCCTTAGATAGTCTTTTATGCTATAGAACACTTATATTCCTCTTCAACTTAATCCGCACACATCAACCTCGGTATCTGTTCGATAGATTGAGATTTGGTTTCTCAAATAGATCCCAATTACTAATACTTCTACGATATAATTATTTAACTTCCAGGAAGCAGTTCTTCATTAATGCTACTCGCCTGTGGAATACTCTACCACAGCATGTAAGAGAATTGAGGGTCGAAGCTGCTTTTCGAAGGGAGCTACTCGTTTACTTCCAGTCTAACTAGATATTAAAGTCTTTTTTCGCATTTAGTTAAATAAATGAAGATATTTTTTTTTTTTGTTCTTAAAGTTTACATGTATATTTTTTTTTTCTTTCTTGAATAGGTATCTTAAAGGCGTTTATACTTAGTAGTATGTCTTCTATGTTTTATAAATCTCAAAGCTGTGAACTAGTTTATAAGATGTTATATCTTACTGTTTATAGGCAAATTAAAATAAATAAATGAAAAAAAAAAGTTTGTGTGGAACTTTTTTGCTATGTCACATGGCAAAGGTACCGTGCGTCGATGGAATCGTTGGAAGTGTAATAAAATGCACGATTGGGTCGCACGTACTCTTATAGATAAAGTAACTATATGTGCTAAGCCTTTTTAATTAAAAAGTTGTAAATGCAGTTTTTGAAAAAATGACTAAAACAGCTTCTTTAATGAATTTTAACTCAAAACGAAGTATGCAATCTGATTTCTTCTACAATGATACATTTTTAGAAAAAAAATTTGAAAATCGTTA
This sequence comes from Meliscaeva auricollis, assembly GCA_948107695.1. Lineage (NCBI taxonomy): Eukaryota > Metazoa > Arthropoda > Insecta > Diptera > Syrphidae > Meliscaeva > Meliscaeva auricollis. The sequence continues at coordinate 774,475 of OX403620.1, read as the reverse complement.
GAGCCGTTTTTTAAATAAAATATTTTTTCTATATAAAATTTTGCAGGGACGTTTATAAAAAAAATTGGCACGCCATTTTGAACATATTATTTATCAACATCTAAAAACTAAATTTTGAAAAAAAATATTGAGTAGTTTTCGAAAAAATAATTTTTCATAAATAAAAATTTCAGATTTTTTTTAAAAATCCAAAAAAAATAATTTTCGAAATATTTTTTACTAAATATTATTACGGCAACTTAAAAGCATTCATGTAAAAAAAAATGGTTGAAATTGATTGAGTCATGAAGGAGAAAATCAGAATTTAAAAAAACGGTTCTATGGCAGGAACCCTTAATAACGTTTTTTTAAAAAAATAGTTTCCATTTAAAGATAAACCTTATCTAAAAAACTGACCGTGATTTTTTTAATCAAAATCGTATTCACCGTTTTTGAGAAAAATTAGTTTTTCTAAAACCGGTATATGACAGGTACCGTTATTTGGGCTCTAAAAAAAATTCGAAAAAACGTCTGGGGATATTCTCCAAAAAAGTTTGAAGTAAATCGACCCATGCGTTTAGGCAGACAGACAGACAGATAGACAGACAGACAAAATTGTCGGACCCACTTTTTTCTCATTCTCTATCATCGTAATGTCATGTTTGATTGTTATCTCAACTTTTTTTTTTGTACGAATGCATAACTTGATATATGGTACCCATATCGCAAGTAAAAAGATCTGTGTGGATGGCTGTTAAGGCCCGGAGGGTCATCATTATCAATGCCCAAGAATTCTATAACGCAGCACGCAATCTCTCAAAAAATATCTATTTTATATATGTATCTAAAGAACAAATTGAAGATAGTAAGGGCGTATTAAATAGTAAATGGGAAGGACTGAAAAACATACCGGGTATTCAATCAAAACATTTCTTCTAATCGGTAAAAATATGCAAAAATAACGTAATAAATATTTGAAAATTAACAGACTTTTGTGTTTTTTTACTATGATCTGGAAAACGGGGGCCAATTCTGTTGCACCCGCAATCGCACTTTAAACCGTTTCTACTGACGATTTATTTATTCCACTTAAGTCTTGTTAACAAATCCTAAGCAAATAGTTTAAAGTGTAACTTTTCAAATAATAATTTCATTAAAAAACATTCAAAACATTCTTATTTTGTTGGAAATAAATTTTAAATGAGTCTAAATGATGCAATATTTTATTAACCAAAAAAAAAAACAAGGTAACTCAATAAATAGTTTAAGAGGAAAAATTAAGTGAAGGAAAAATATTATATAAGTGTAGGGTTTTTGTTTTCTCTCTTTTTTTCCCAAGGCTCCTAATAAGGTACCTATATATTGCCGTTTTATTAAGTTGATATTTTAGAAAGTATTTCACGTGCTCGCATTTTTTTATACTACCAAAACGATATTTCTTACAGCATTTTTACAGAATTTGGAAGTACAGGATTTTGAAACACAGTATTTTAACCAATCAGAATTTTGCTATACAGAATTTTGACTACAGTATTTTGCTCGTATAGCATTTTGCACATACAGAATTTTGACATACAGTATCTTGGCATACAGTTTTTTCAATACAGTATTTTGCAACATACAATATTAAAGTTAGCCGGGCATGTAAATGTATGAAGAAATTAAATAGTTTTCTTTTGGGAAAATTCTTTTGAAAATGGAGCATTTAACTTAAATTACACGAGCACTAAATTAATCAAAATGATTTGTATTAAAATAGATCGATATACCTATTCCAGAAAATCGAAATTTATATCAGCAGAACACTGAAATGTATGAATTTTTTTTTGGGAGCGGGTCATAATACTGCTTATCAAAATTCGGTGTGGTCAAAATACTGTGAGACCGTAATTTTGTATGTTATTATACTGTAAATACAAAAGTTTTGTATATCAAAATACTGTATGAACGAAATTCTGACTTGCAAAATTCAGTTTTGTAAATTTCTGTATGTATTTTCAATACAGTTTTTTCCAAGAAATTCCCTTTGATAAAAAAAACACATCATACTAGTTTTGAACATGATTGTGTTGTTTTTATTGACAATGAAGGTGTTATTTTATACAAATATAATTATGTATTAAAGTAAGAAAATGAATAAATTCTAGGAACAAAATCGAACTTATAGCTAGATACGAAATAAACTTTACAAAAATGTCAAAATCAATTTAAATTTGAATTTTTTGCAATTCGTTTTAGGTATGCAACGTGGTTTAATTCAAATTGTTTTTTAAGTAACCCGTGCAATTTTTTTTGTTTTTAATAATAGCTTTTTCGTTTTTTGAATGTGTTCCCCGTTCTTAAATCTTTCCATTTGGGATTTTGAACATAAAAGTTCACTTTTTAAGCTTCATATTAATTTGTACAAAGTAAGAAGGAGTTAACAAAAAAATACTATAATAAATTTATAAAAAAATAAATTTACCAAAAAAGACGAGAGAACTGAATAAATAATTTAGGAGGAAAAATTAGGTGAACGAAAGGGAATTAAATAAGTGCAGAGTTTAATTTTCTCACTCCTTTTCCCGGAGCTCCTAGTAAGGTGCATATATCAATCAACAATATAAGCTTGCATTTTTATTAAGTTGATCTTTTAGAAAGTTATAATAAAACTTCTAATAAATAAATCTATGTTTCAAAGATCTGTAAAAATGCTGTAAAAAAATGTCCTTTTGATAATGTAAAAAAGTGTGCGTGTACTTTCATGATATGTTTTAGGGAACGGGTCAAAATTCTGCTTTTCATAATTCTGCATATTTGAATAAAATTCTGCTATTCAAAATTATGCTTATTTTCATTTCTGGCTGTCAAAATTGTGTAAATTTATATTTGGAAAGAAAATTCTGCTAATTCTGGTTTTCCCCCTCATAATAAAAATAAACAAAAAACAAATATTTATTACAATGTTAAATAATTGGATAAGTTAGACAAAAAGGCACCAGTGGCAGAAATTAATCAATCCATTTTTCTGAAAAGTTTTCAATTCTTCAGCAAGAACAAAAAAAAAATATATAATATTACAATCTGCTCTATCGTTATCAAAATTCAATCAGTGAATTGGTGAAAGAAATGCAATATCGGTCCAAGAAGCAACACTAACACTTACTGAAACTGCCCCAAGACTTATGTCACTGTTAAAATGTATCCGCCCTAACCCTACCATATAAAAATTGAAAATTGTCAGATCATTTTTTTTTATCCTGTAACCTGAGAGTAATGTTCTTTGCAGCAAACAGGTCTTTTTATTTTCTGGGGCATAAGGTCATTATGAACTAATGTCCCACCATGTTGGGACATAACTATATGGACTCATGTCCCACCTTAGAGGGACATAAAGCCATTCTTTTTTCTCAATAAGACGGAACATAAGTTAATTATTTTGGCTTCACTGTAATAAACAAAACAAAATTACATATATGAAAGTTCAGAAAGAAATGGGCCAGGGCACTTTCCCATGAGCGTATTAACAGTGAAATATGCAATCTCCCTGCTTAGGGTCACTATAGGATTTGGGTTAGGTACGAGGTTGGGTGTATGCAAAGTTTCTTTCGCATTTAAAGAATCTGGATTTAAAGAAACTTTGATTCTTTAAATGCGAAAGAAGCTTTGCATATACCCAACCTCGCACCCACCCCAAATCCTATAGTGACCCCAAGCAGGGGGGTTGTAGATGGGCATGGGTATCATGCCCCCCCAAATATACCTTACTGTTTTATACGCTCATGGGTGGGGGACCTTGCCCTGCATAAATAGTAATTGTCAGTTTTGTTTTGTTTGTTCTTTGGTAGGTACCTAGTTGTATTCTTTTGAAAACAAAAAAAGCCTTTGAATAGGCTTTTGTCCCAACCAGGTAGGTTATAAGTCCATAACTGAATTATGGAGTTATGTACCATCCTTGGAAATTTTAGTTGATTTTCTTACTTGATATTTCTTTAAGGGGACGGTTATTCGGCCTTATTTCTTAAATCAAATTTGGTGTTATTTCACTTTGACAAAGAGCAATAAGGCCGAACGCAGAAATTCGGCATTATTTCACTTTGGTAAAGGCCGAATTTTGAAATTTGGCGTTATTTCGCTTGGCGTTATTTCACGGCACCACAAAATGCAATTAAAAAAAATGTCAAAACAATATAAATTTAATATTTTTGCAATTCGTTTCAGGAGAGTTTTTTAGTATGGTTTTTAACCACCATTTTTTAATAACACATAGTTTTTTTTTCGTTTCTTGAATGCGATCCCTCTTCTTAACGTTTTCTATTTGGGCAAAAAAAATTCACTTTAAAAGCTACTTATTAATTTTTACAAAGTAAGAAAGAGTAAACAAAAAATTACTATGAAAAATTTATAAAAATTTAAATTTACCAAAAAAAGACTAGAGATCTCGATAAATAGTTTAAGAGGAAAAATTAAGTGTAAGAAAAATTAAATACTTGTAGGGTTTTGTTAAGATCTCTTAGAAAGTCATACTAAAACCTCTAATAAATAAATTTGGATTTCAAACTTCTGTAAAAAAATATCGTTTCGATAATGTAAAAAAGTGCACGCGCACTTTTTTACACTATCAAAACTATCAAAAAATACTATATTCAAAATACTGTATATCAAAATTCTGTATGTGCAAAATGCTGTACGAGCAAAATACTGTAAGTCTAAATTCTGTAGAGCAAAATTCTGGTTACTGTACATCAAAATTCTGTAAAAATGATGAAAAAAAAATATCGTTTTGATAATGTAAAAAAGTGCGACCGCACTTTGAGATACAGATTTATTTATTAGAGGTTTTATTATGACATCCTAAAAGATCAACTTAATTAAGTGTCTAATGTAGATATAGGTGCCTTATTAGAAGCTACGGGGAAAAGGAGAGAGAAAACAAAACTCTACACTTATTTTATTCTTTTTCGTTCACTTCATTCTCGCTCTTAAACCATTTATTGAGTTCTCTAGCGTTTTTTGGTAAATTTAAATTGTTATAAATGTATTAAACTTATTTTTTGTTAACTTTTTCTTACTTTGTACAAATTAATAAGTAGCTTAAAAAGTGAACTTTATGTTTAAAATCTCAAATAGAAAGAGTTAAAAACAAAAAAATTGCACGGGTTACAAAAAACAATCTGAATCAAACCACGTTGCATACCTTAAACGAATTGCAAAAAAAAATTATATTGATTTTGACATTTTTGTAAAATGTATTTTGTATATTGGTAACAGAAAAGTTAAATTTTTTTTTCTCCTAGAATATATTTATTTTCTTACTTTAATATTTATATCTGTATAAAATTACACCGTAATTGTCAATAAAAACAACACAATTATATTCAAAACTAGTAGTATGTGTTTTTTATCAAAAGAAATTTCTTGAAAAAATACTGTATTGAAAATATTTTGCCGTACAGAATTTTACAAAACAGAATTTTGCAAGTCAGTATTTTGTTCATACAGTATTTTGGCATACAAAATTTTGTATTTACAGTACATACAGAGGCGTACGTTGAGCTCATGAGGACCAAGGGCAAGACTAAATTTGGGGGCCCCTTTCAACTTATTTTTTTGCTTAGTGCTGAAAACTTTTAATTTTAAGTAGTTGTAGTTTATTTAAAATATCAAAATCAAAGAAATACATAGTTAACGAAAAACAACGTTGCTTTTAAGAAAAACAGGAAAAAAAAATTGGTTAATATAGCAAGTTTAAAATTCTATCGAAAAGCGGTATAACTTTACATATATAATTTTCAGCTTGCAGCTGATCTTGGGACTTAGGTCATAACGGTAGAAAAGGGTGATAGGATGCCGGGGCAGCGGAATCGGCTTTTTAATATACTGCTTGTTTTACACGTATTCGATTTCATTTGGTTCGGCCCGTATTCGATTCATGTTCGATTTTCGTGAATTTTGTTTTTCTATGGAAGATTTTTAAAAAACGACAACCAGACCTCAATTCACACGTATCCGGTTCCATTCGGTTCAGTCCGTTTATTCGTATTCAATTGAACCGAATACGTATAAAAATTACATACTGATTCAGGTTGGTGACGTGGAGTTAAGCGGAGCCGACTGTGTATTTTTTGTTGGAAAAAAGAACAACAATTTTATACAATTCCTTGTGCGAAAGCTTTAACATTATAAACTTAATTTACTCAAAACGATAAAAAAGGTCTTAAGGTGTTTTGCCTGTTTGCCACAGATTATTTGTTTTGGGTCCCACAAATTATAAATTATATTTGTTTGGCAACTACACTTATTTAAATTTTTGGGGCCCCTGAATGAAAATTGTCTAACAAATACAAATCATCTGCCAGTCATGTAGTACCTAGTAGTTACCTACTACCAGAATATCATTCTTTTTGGCATCGAAGCAACACCTTATTAACTTTGTTTTTTGGAGGCCCCTCAATGGAAAGGGTCATACAAAATCATCTACCAGAATGTGGTAATTACTCTCTACTGAAACAATATCGGTTAAGCATGTACATTTGTACAGTGTACACAAACACGGGAGATTATTTGTTCGCCTTTAACAAACCCAGTTTATATTTTGGGGCCCCTCAATGGAAGAAGTCACAGAAAATTGTCTGCCTAACTTATAACAGTAACGTCACTTAAATAATATATTTTATTTGCTTGGAGCCCCTAAACAAATATTTGTATGCCATCTACTCACTATCTACTGCCATCTACTGACTGTTTTTTTACCAGCCGTGCAAATTAAGTATCTGTTTGGCCTCAAAAATTCGTCTGACAAATCATGTCTATTTGGAACTTTAACAGCACATAGTCTTATTTACTTTTCTGGGGGCCCATGATGTTAGCAAATGTAAATATAATTTATTTTTCTATGCGTTTTCTGATTGCGACAGACTTTTCCTCTGCATAATCTCCAATAGGGCCCCTGTAAACGGCAGAGCCCCAGTTGCCCCAGTGGTATGTACGCCCCTGAGTACATATAATGACATACAGAATAATGGTCTTACAGTAGATAGATAGATTTTTATTTTCGGTATTTGATTTACATTTCGTAAGCTACCGCACAGTTTAAATACAAAGATTTGATATTGAGTACATTATATCTTTCTACTGAATAAGCATTTTAATTATTATTGAATATAAGATAGATTTGAATATTAATTTTGAAAATACAACAAAAACCTTCAATACAAATAGAGAGGGTAGGTACATTGTGACTAGAAATAAATAAGCCGCACATAGATATATTTTGAAGCACTTAGGTTAGTAGAGTTATTTCAGTGATAGTTAATAGATAATAGATAAGATACCCTGTTAGTTCTATTAGTACAAGTTAGTAAGTAAATATGTTAATAAATAATAAAAAGATAGAAATATAATAAATAGATAAATAACCAATTAAATAAATAAACGAAAAAAAAATAAATAAATAAATATTTATTTATTTATTTATATATTTATTTATTTATTTATTAAATCTACAAGCAATATTACAGCTATCAGATATCAGCACTCCAAGAGTTTATTAAAATTTAAATAAAAATAAAACCTCAGATTTGAATTTGTAGCGGCTAAGATTCAGAAAATCTACATTTAAGGATACTTCATTGAAATAAACAATAGATCTTGATATCGTTTCATTGCTATCATAATTTGTTTTATGAGGTTTTTGAAATAATAAAAATTTAGCTTTCATTGACCTAGCGGTCAAAATCTTTAATACTTGAAACCCGAACTAAAACCTGAGATTCAATATTATAGTTATATATGCGACTATTTAATAGTCTGCAAAAGGATATGGTGTTACACTTTTTAATATTTAATTTTAGGCAGTTAATCTGACACCATATTAGGTGTGTTTTTTTGTACGCCCGGGCTAAGTTGGATGAAAAAAACGCTGTCGGGGCTAAGCAATTCACGTGTCAAATACAACAACAACTTAGCCCGAGGGGCTTAGCTGCTAAGCCCCGAGAATTCTCGGGGCTAAACTCTTTGAAGGGGCTAAAATCTGTGCTGCCAACTCATTTTCTGTTAAATCATCGATAAGTTGTATGAAAACACCAAAATTATCGATGAATTGTATGAACATAAAAACACAAAGATGGCGTTTGGTGTAGAAAAAAAAAATTAAATTATTTATTTTTCTTAACTCTTACAATTTATTTCATTTAAATTTTAAAGTATGTCCATTTAATGCTCGGAAATTTGTTTATAAATTTGTTATTGAATTTATAAAAACACTAAATTCAAACAATTTAACAAAACAGAAAGAGATTTTCGTTATTCATTTTTTGTTTATTTCATTTTGCATATTGGAAACTTTGTTTTCATTTTTTTTGTGTCAATTCATTCGCAATGCTGCCAAGTGTTTTCGTTAAGCCCCGAGGCGTTTTTTTCGTCCAACTTAGCCCGGGCGCACGGTTGTCCAAAATGACTTATCTCGTTGCAAAAATCATAACTTTTGAACGGATTGAGTTAGCGGTACCATTTTTTTTTTAATTTGAAGGAAATTTCTAGGGCTGTTATACCAATGAATTTCAATAAAATTATTTCACAGGGTGTTTCGGAATCATCGGCAGAAAACAGATTTTCTTAAAAAACGGAATTTACAGAAAAAACAATTGAAGTAAAACTTTAAAAATTGTCTTTAGTTTTGCAAATTTTGGTAAAAACAAAATGATGACCCCCTAAGTGTTTATAGGGTGTTCTAAAATAAAATTCATCACAACAGTGGATGCTAAAATTTGGCAAAGAAACTTTATAGATTCCATAGATGATAGTGCATTCAAAATCACTTGCAGTTTCTTCAAAAGTTCTTCGTCTACACGGGTTATAGCTGATGTAACTCCTGGATTTTCGAAAAATCTTCTTGAAGTATTTCCATCATTTGTATTACCGAATCCTTGTTTTGGGGTATCAATAATTAACCCAAGCTGCTCCCTAAATTCCTTTTGTATCTCAAGTTTTCTTCTTTTTTCGGCTTCCTTCTTGTCGGTGGCCTCGTTTTCTTGGTTAAGTCCATATGCTAATTAAACATATCCTTCAACCTTTAATATAATTAGTAGGTAATAAAGAAATTAATCTCTTACTTTTGGCAAGTTAACTCGTGTTTACCTAGTTTAAGATTTATAATAGGTAATCCTTTTGGCTTAGTAATAGCAGGAATCTACTTAAATAGGAAAATGAAAGTAGCAGATTATAAAAACTGGTAGATATGGTAAAAAATTTTGCAAAACCTATAACAATTTATATTCGTAATAAAATCCAAAATAATATTTTTTTTTATTCTTAGCCTTTTAAATTAAAAATTAAAATTTCATCCGTTGCTGGTTTTTACAAGTATCATACAATGTGTGGGTTTTTCGACAACCTTATGAATGACTTTTTTATTCATTATTACTATCATTATAAGAATAAAGTAAGAAAACGTTATGTTTACGACGCATTTTTCGAAAAAAAAACTGACATCAAAGTCAAAAATTATCACGGACAAGAAAAAAAAAATATCAAAAAATATCTGACCAATAAAAAAAGATAAAAAAAAATTGTAAACGCAGTTACAATGGATAATATTTCTTCTAAAAATTAAAACCTTAAAATCGTTGCTAGCATTACTATTAACAGAGAACTAAGCGTTTACGTGGGTCAAAGTATGCCAAAGTAAGCGTTTTCTCAAGCCTTTATTTTTTCAAAGTACAAAATCTCGGCAGTGCGCAAGCATGCGCAGCTAAATATTTTTATTTTGGGTCAACAATTGGTTGGTACACATACCATATTCGGCTTAATGCATGGACACGAATGGATTATTAACGGTACCTGCCATAGAACCGTTTTTTTTCAAATCCGATATTCTCCGAAATGGCTTGTTCGATTTCAACGAAACTTTTTGTGAAGAAGCACTTATATAACTCAAATATAAGCCAAAAATAAAATTTCAAAAAAAATAAATTTTGGATTTTTAAAAAAAATTTGAAATTTTTTTTTGAAAAATAAAATTTTCGAAAACGGGACATTGTATTTTTTTGAAATTTTGTTTTTAGATGTGGATTAGGGATTTCTACAAAATGGCATACTAATTTTAATTTAAACTTTTTTTTTTAAGAAAATCTGTTTTCGGCGGATGATTCCGAAACACCCTGTGAAATAATTTTATTGAAATTCATTGGTATAACAGCCCTAGAAATTTCCTTCAAATTAAAAAAAAAATGGTACCGCTAACTCAATCCGTTCAAAAGTTATGATTTTTGCAACGAGATAAGTCATTTTGGACAACCGTGGGGCGTACAAAAAAACACACCTATTGAGAGAGAATCAAGGTCGGATTGGATATGCTCACAGTCTACCAAACTGGATACTCTCAAAAATAGTTTCAGATCGTCAGCGTATAAAAGACATTTACTGTATTTAATGACAGATGTGATGTCATTGATAAATATTAAGAAAAGGAGCGGACCAACCTTGAGGGACCCCAGACGTGCACTGAATTGTTCTTGAACATACACTTCCAATCTTAATTAGTTGTGCTCTGTAAGATGAATATGAGGATAACAAACAAAGAATTTTGGAATGGAAACCAAAAATTTCAAGCTTTTTAGCAGTGTTTGGTGGTTCACAGAATCAAAAGCTTTGCTAAAGTCCGTGTATGCTGCGTCAACTTGAAATTTTTGTTCCATAGCATTGGTAATATAGGAAGTGAAAAAGGTCAAATTGGTTACAGTAGATCGAACTGAAACAAAACCGTGTTGTAATTCTGACAGATGTTCATTTGTCAAAAAATCGAGCTTAGTTTTTACAATGCTTTCAAACAACTTGGGAATTGCTGAGAGTTTGCAAATCCCCCTGTAACTCTCGACTTCGTTTTTGGAACCTGACTTGTGAATAGGGACCAAATAAGAAAGTTTCCATTCATCTATAAAAGTCCCTTCATTTATTTCTGAAATACATGGTGTTTGGAATCCCAACAGATTTTCTTTAAGAATTGACAAAAGACCAGAACGATTTCGAACTGTTTTTAATATTGTTTTCTATATCCAAGATGTATGCTCTGCATAAAAACTTACTTAGAACCACAAAATCTTTTCTTAACTTACTAAAAATATTATAATCATTTTGATTTTTCGATTTTATGTAACTTACATATGCTTTACGCTTCTTTCGTTTTAAGTCACGAAGCTCTTTATTAATCCACGGGGAATCAAAACCTATTGCTGCGATTTCAATGAAGCGATTATACATATTTTTCAAATCGAGATGCATAAACAATTAAATAAATTAAATAAATACACAATTAAACAAATAACTAAATAAATAAATAAATTAATAAAGAATTAATTAATAATAAATAAATAAATAACAAACCAATGGATAATAAATCAATATAAATATGATATGGATAATAAATAACAAATAAAACATATTGAATAATGGAGAATAAATAATAACATGATTAAATGCAAAGAGTTTACAGTAAAAAGAAATAACAAAATTTAAACATTCAGTAACTAATAAATTAAATAAATAACAATGAATACAGTACAAAATTAAACTAATTAACTAAACAACTTAATGAATAAAAAAAAGTACAGAATTATAGATAATTTAACATGTGTAAATAAAATACAAATAAATGAATAACGATATAAATACTACAGAAAAGCAGAAAAAAAAAATCAGAAATATGGTTAAGAAAACATCAAATTTATTAACGGATTATCTGAAAATTTGCATTTAATTAGAAAAGAGTTATTTAAATTATTGATTCTATCACAAATCATATATATCGATATACAGGGTGATTTGCATAAGGTGTGACAAAAAGATAGGGTGTGTAGGTTGGACTTAGACAAGCAAAAAATCGTATGGGAGGGGGGTCCATTTTCCCCCGTTTAGCCGGGAGGGGCAATTTAAGAAAAAAATCACTTAAATATTATTTAAAAATAACGGTTATTCCTACAGAGTCGTGCTATAGCATTTTGAAAAGCCAAAAACCTTCACATTAATTTAAATTTTAAAGTAAGTTGTTCAAATGAATAGTTTTTGAAATATTAATTTTCAAAGTCAAAATTTTGAGAAAAAAACATAATTTTTTTTATTTAAACCATTTTTTTTCAAAATTTTACGTAATTATGTAGTATTTTTCGGGCTCTTATTTTCAATGCTCTTATTTATTTTTGATCAAACACAAAAAACCGGATGTCAAAATAACCTGTAGTTTTTGAGAAAACCAAAAATTAACAAAACTACTTTTTTCTGAGAAAAACCTTTTCTTTTAGTTTTTACGTTATTGGATAATTAGATGAACTTACGAAAGAAAGGATTAACTTTATCTTTTTCATTTTTTGATTATTAGTCTTCAAAACATACAATAAAGTGACAAAGTACTCAATTAACCACATTTCACACATTTTTTCATTGAGAACACCTGCGTGAGAGCATTGTGTTGAAATTGACCTGCCAACTTGTTTTTATTACGGTGGGGTTTTTACATTATTTAATTCTTGGTTAATTTATGAAAGAAAGGATTAACTTTCTATTTTTTTGCTATCAGTCTTTGTTGGATTTTGTGGATTAACCATATTTCACCCTTTTTTCAATGAAAAAACCTGCGTGAGAGCATTGAATTGACATTGACCTGGCAACTTGTTTTTATTGCGGTGGGGTCGGTTTGGCGAGCGAGGTCTGCCTGTTGAGTTCAAGAACAAAACGTCGCGTAATTTTGTACACTAACTAACCTAAGCACATATAAAATGCAAGAATGTTTTGTTGAACAAATTAATTCTAATTTGAATGTCAAGTCGTCAACATATCACGATGTCAAATTACTCTCGGATCGAATTAACTGATATGCATTACTGCTACGGTATGGCTCATGGTCGAGGTCGAGAAGCGCAAAGACTTTACGCTGAAATGTATCCCAATAGGAGGCATCCCAGCCATACGATATTTTCAAGAATTCATCAACGTCTTCGAGAACGTGGAGTACTGGAGCAACGAGGGCGAGAGAGTGCATCTTCCACAGACGTGCACACAGAGGAAAGAGTTTTGGGATTGGTCCGACAAAATCCCTCCCTTAGCACAAGGAGGATAGCTACTATGCTTCATTTGCCCCAAACTAGAGTATGGGAAGTGATTCATACCGACAAGTTGCACCCGTACCACACTACACCAGTTCAGGAGCTAACTGCCAACGACAAGATATTAAGAGCTGAATTTTGGCGAACATTATTGCTAAAATATGAAACTGACCACAATTACTTTCGAAGGATATTCTGGACGGATGAAGCTCAATTTACTAGAGACGGAGTAACAAATTTCCACAATTTACATCACTGGAGTAGCAGCAATCCGCATAACAAGAAATAAACCAAATCTCAACACCGCTGTTCTAGAATACATGAAATCTACAAATGAAACACAATAATTTTGTATTACAAGATAATTTTAATGTGGACTGTACTGGTCAAGATCACAAAACGAAGTGAGGTTGCAAATCCCTTAATACATAATTTGATAACGCTAGACAAAATATAACAGCATCTCTTTAACGGGTAATTGATATTTGTAAATTATAAGCAATTTTAAGAGAGAGAGAACATTGGAAGTACAGTATTCAAACAAAATATAATGAACTGTTAAATTTTAAACGAAATGAAGAAAACAATAGGGTAAATAAACATAATTTGGCAAACGAAAAATATAATAAAAGAGAGATTTAAATTAATTGAGTTTAAGTATAATTCAAAGTATAATTCCTAAACATTCCCCCGCCCCTGAACAACAGTTTCAGAGCAAGGAAGAACAGCCAACTTATGAATTGGTCGAACAAAATTGCCGTTGGCCGTTTTTAAAGTAACGACGCGAACGTGTCCGTCTTTTCCAGGGTGGACGTCGAGCACTCGGCCCATTGCCCATTTTCCAGGTGGTAAATTAGCTTCTTTTATTACTACGAGGTCATTAACCTTGATGTTGGTTTGGATTTACTGCCATCGGGGACGCTGTTGTAGCGAGGTCAAATATTCCATTTGCCAACGTTTCCAATATCCTTGAATTTTGGATTATAGCTGTTGCCAGCTCGTTAAGCGATTCATTGGGACATCAATAATTGGCTCAGGAATTGCTGCATAGCTCTCACCTAAAAAGAAATGAGCAGGTGTTAGTGGATCGAGTTCGGTATCCGATATTTGACATAGCGGTCGCGAATTTAACATAGCTTCGATTTGGGTTAAGAGCGTATAGAGCTGCTCATAAGTTAAAATGTCATTGTTTATCACACGGCGTAAATGTTGCTTCACAGATTTTACTCCGGCTTCCCACAAACCGCCGAAGTGTGGTGACGAAGGAGGGATAAAATGCCACGAAATACCGTCACGAGCCAAAGATTCTGCAACGAGTGAGTTGTGGGTTTGCGATAAGAGTAGTTGATGCATCTCGGATAACGAACGAGCTGAGCCGCGGAAGATGGCTTACCACGACGCGCGACAAACCGGCGAAGAGCGGCGAGAAAGACATCAGTTGTCAAGTCACTCACGAGTTCTAAATGAATACATTTCGTAACAAGGCACACAAAATGGGAAATATAACCCTTCGTAAAGTTAGATTTTCGTCCCGATTTGACTCTTAGAGTTAAAGGTCCGGCGTAATCACAACCGCAATGCGCGAAGGGTCGACTAACTTGAATACGTTGTGGTGGTAAGTTGCCCATAAGCTGATTTGTTGTTGCTTTACGTTGTCGGAAGCATTTCACGCACTCGTGCGTTATCTTCCGGAGTAAGTTTCGACAACCAATTACCCAATATTCTTGTCGTATAAGTGCGAAAAGTGTTGTTATACCCGGATGACAGAAACGAATATGCGCGTCGAGAACGATGAGTTTTGTTATGATGTGGCCTCTAGGTATGATGATTGGGTGTTTGGTATTGAACGAAGCGTCAGATTCCAAGATTCTGCCACCAACTCGCAGGATGCCTTCATCATCTAAAAACGGAGACAGATTAATTATTTTCGAATTGTTAGGGAATTTAAAAAATTGATTGAATGCTTTAATGTCATCTTTGAAATACCGACTTTGTAACCATTTTATAACATTCTTTTTTGCATTGAAAATTTCGAGTGGTTCAAGATGAAATGAAGAAGGAATGCATTCCTTGCGGCATCTATTAGCGATTCGTAGAATTCGGGCTACAGCTCGGATCAGAACATTCCACGATGAGATCCGTGTTGAGAGCGATTTGAATGGGTGGTCATCAGCAACGACCAAAAATGATTGCGAGAAAACTTTCTTTTCCTCCTGTCTACTGGCGGGATCATTGCGTCACAGTGCATAGCAATTGGCCATTTTTCAAAATGTTCTCTCAACCAGGTTGGTCCTTTCCACCATAAATGGTGTTCAAGAAGCTGAGATGGCATAACTCCGCGAGACGCACAGTCTGCAGGATTGCAATTCGTTCTTACGTGAAACCATCTGTTTCTTGGGATAGCGTCCAAGATTTCCGATGTACGGTTGCCTATAAAAATGTTCCATCTACGAGGGGGTGGCGAAAGCCATGATAACACAACTTGTGAATCTGACCACGCGAAAACGTTTTCGAATGTGATGTTGAGTGATTTCTGAACTGCAACAAGAAGTCT
The DNA here is from genome assembly GCA_948107695.1 of Meliscaeva auricollis. Classification (NCBI taxonomy): domain Eukaryota; kingdom Metazoa; phylum Arthropoda; class Insecta; order Diptera; family Syrphidae; genus Meliscaeva; species Meliscaeva auricollis. The sequence goes on along the minus strand of OX403620.1, from coordinate 758,866 downwards.
TACCAAAAGAACGGCGCCGCATAATTCCAACCGAGGAATGCTTAATTGTTTTAAAGGGAAAACACGAGTTTTAGCAGCGAGGATATTTGTTTCGAAAGTTCCGTCGGGTAACATATAACGCGAATAGATTACAGCACTATAAGCGGATTCCGAAGCGTCAGAAAAAGCGTGTAATTGAAAATCGTTTTTTGCAAGGCCTATCGTTCGCGGTATTTCGACTTTTGTTAGGCAAGGTAGTTCGTCACGATACTTTTTCCATTGGCAAAGAATTGGGTATGGGAGTTCATCGTCCCAATCAACATTTCGTTGCCATAAATTTTGTAACAGAATTTTAAGGGACACAACCGAAGGGGATAGAAAGCCGAGGGGATCGAAGATGCTGGCTATGTCTTTTAGGATCTGTCGTTTTGTTATTTTATTTTCGGGGCTATAATTCAAACGAAAACTGAACACGTCACTCTCAGAGTTCCAAAACAAACCTAACACTTTTGTCCAAGGATCGGTTTCTGTATCGAGGGAAAGGCATTGACGCAAATTATTATTTGGGTCTTGACGAAGCTCTGGGCAGTTGCTGTGCCATTTGCTCAGTCGCATACCGCACTTTTCGAGAAGTTTAATTAACGAATCACGTTTACACATTGCATCAGATAAACTGTCTCCACCAGATACGACGTCGTCGACGTAAAAGTCATTTAAAACGATATCTGAAGCGATTGGTAATTCATTACGATAGTCTTTTTCTAATTGCTCTAGAACGCGAACAGCTAAGAATGGCGCGCACGAAGTTCCGTAGGTAACCGTTCGTAAGCGAAAGTGTTGAAGTGGGTCCGTCGGTGACTTTCGCCAAACTATGCGTTGAAAGTCGGCATCTTGTTCAGACACCCAAATCTGGCGGAACATCTTAACTATATCCGCGGTAAAAACGAACTGATGACGGCGAAATCGAAGGCAAACGGAGAACAGGTTGCGTTGGATGGGTGGTCCAATCATAAGCGTGTCGTTCAGACTGGTACCTTTTGTGTCCTTGAAATAACCATCGAATACAACACGAAGTTTTGTTGTGCTGCTGTCCGGTTTAAGGACAGCATGATGCGGCAGGTAATAAACATTTGGTTTTGCGATATCTGATGTTGGAATAAGTGACATATGTCCTAGTGCTAGATATTCATCTAGAAATTGTGAATAACTCTCAGACAGATTCGAGCTCTTCGAGAACTTTTTCTCCATCCATTCAAGGCGAGAAATGGCACCATTTAATGTATTGCGAAACGAAGGTGGTGATTTAAATGGCAAATCGACGATATATCTCCCCACTGGATCTCGGCGATGGGTTTGAAGAAAATGTTCTTCAATCTGTCGGTCTTCAGCTGAAACGAATGATTTGGGGTCGACTTCTTCAATAGTCCAAAAAGATTGCAAGAGCGAATCAATGTTGAGACAAACATGGTGCGATGTAATGCAAGGTAAGAGTCCAGCTAAAACCCAACCGAATATGGTTTTTTGTGCGATGGGATACCCTTGGGTACTAGTTGTGCTTTGTCCCTGCAATATATCCCAGGCTTTGTCTGCACCGAGCAATATGTCAATAGGACCAGATGTGTTGAAGAGGGGATCGGCTAAGTCAAGTCGATTTAAATGATACCAATCGTCGATGGTAAACGAAATAGATGGCAAGTTTGTGGTCACACTTGATAGAATATAAGTATCGACAAGGATACTGTATGTATCACAACGTGACGAAATAACTAATGAAAGAAGGCCTCTGGATGTACCAGCATTAGTAGATCCAATACCACAGATTGGTATACGGGCATTTTTACGTTTTAATCCGAGTCTTTGAGCACAGGACTCTGTTACAAAAGATACCTGTGAGCCTGTATCGATTAGTATCCTAACTTGCTGATTCTTACCATTGACGTCCAAAACTTTTCCAAGCGCAGTAGGAAGTAACGTGTGGGTGATTGGGTTAGTTACATTGAAGGAATGGTTGTTGATTAGCGATGGTGATGTAAGATTAAACGAGTTTTGTGAGTTATCAATACCGAGGCTTGCGAGATTTGTAGAACGAGTGGAAGTATTGGGTTTTGGTTCGATAGAATGCCAGGTGGTTGATTTTTGGGGAACAAAATCCTTGCTTGGATCATGAACTAATAAACTTTTGCTCACGGATGAATTAGAGTTAGTATTCGATGTCGAGTTTATCGAGCTATCATGAACCAAAGAATTATGACGCGTATTGCATAATTTACAACGAAATTTGGACAGACAGCGTGCTGACGAATGCCCACTGTGAAGGCAATTGAAACAAAGTTTGTTATTTTTAACATATTCTCGTCGAGTTTGAACATTCATGTCAAGAAATTCTTGACACTGCGAAAGATTGTGATTTGCTTTACATTTTGAGCATACCACCGAGGATGAAGCAAGCATGCTTTTAACGTTTGGTTTCTTTGTGCGAGGAGATTCACGTGTACTTGTCTTACAAGTTTCTAAAGCTTCGCAGCGACGATCCAGAAAATCTAACAACTGACCAATAGTAGGGTCATCCTCCGAAAAATTGTCCTCAGACCAAGCTTGTCGAGTTTCGGGATCTAACTTATTTACCAGAATGTGTATAACCCACGGATCTCTGGTTAACGAAGACATTACATTAAGACCTCTCACGATTTCATCAGCTCCATCAGAAATTTTACGAAGAACATTTACATTTGTACCATGGACCGAGGGTAGCTCCATAAAAGCTTGTACGAAGCTGTTAATAATGTGACGCGGCCTATCATATCGTCTCTCTAGTTTGTCCCATGCTTCATCATATGTCTCATCGCATATTTTGAAGTGGCTTAAAAGACTTAACGCCTCTCCACGAAGACACGAAATTAAAAACTGAAATTTTCGAACAGGTGACAATTTGGGTTTATTTTGCACTACGCTTTTAAAAGTGTCCCTAAACGTCGGCCATTCCCTATAATTGCCAGAAAATGGCTCAATTCTATCCGATGGAATAAAGTTTTCCTCACATCTTCCTGAAGAAGTTGATTGGCTCAACGTGTCAATCAAAATTTTTTGCTGAGAAGCTAGCTGTGTTACTAAAACATTTTTTTTCTCCTCTTTTTCCCTGTCCGTTATAGCCAGTAAAAGACGCAATTTTACGATCAATACTTTTGCTTCGAATTCCTCAAATTCAGGAATTGGATCAGCATAATTTTCGTCTGCACTAAATGAGTATAATTGATTTTGTGTAGAAGAAAATTCTTTCCAAAGATCATCCACTTTGTAGTACCGAATTTTAAGCTCAGCGAGCGAGATTGCTTCCGAAATGGATTCTATGTATGTGACTAATCTCGTTAGCGATCCCTTTAAATGGCCACGTGTTGCACGGAGCGCAGGCAAAGTCGTCGTCTGAGTTTCAGACATATTTTATAAAATATATTCTCTTAAATGATTAAAGAATAACGAGTTGAAGAATATATGTAGGAGTTTCGGTCGAAAAAGCAGAGAATTATATTCATCAAAATAATAATCATGCACTTAGGTATTATAATATAGAAATTTCAGTTCAGAATGTAATAACGTTCATACAAATTCTGAGTCATGCAAGGTTTACACATATAATGTTTTACCACAATTCACAAATTAACATAGTTCATCAAAAAAAATCATTCATATAGTTTTTTATTTAGTTTATAAACATTTATCATCACAAATGTATCAAAATCAAGAAAACTTTTCATCAAAATTAACACGTGTTTAATCCGACTCGAATTTGGACCATAATGTTCTAGAATACATGAAGTCTACAAATGAAACACAATAATTTTGTATTACAAGATAATTTTAATGTGGACTGTACTGGTCAAGATCACAAAACGAAGTGAGGTTGCAAATCTCTAAATACATAATTTGATAACGCTAGACAAAATATAACAGCATCTCTTTAACGGGTAATTGATATTTGTAAATTATAAGCAATTTTAAGAGAGAGAGAACATTGGAAGTACAGTATTCAAACAAAATATAATGAACTGTTAAATTTTAAACGAAATGAAGAAAACAATAGGGTAAATAAACATAATTTGGCAAACGAAAAATATAATAAAAGAGAGATTTAAATTAATTGAGTTTAAGTATAATTCAAAGTATAATTCCTAAACAACCGCTTTAGCTGTAATGTTTGGCTTGGTATTGTTGGACAAACAGTTATTGGGCCCAGGTTCCTGAGTTCAGTTATAAATGGAGAATCCTATCTGCAGTTACTACGAGACCTTCTGCCCGATTTGATTGACAACGTTCTATTGGCCATAGCAGACGATTTAATATACCAGCAAGATGGAGCTCCAGCACACTACAGCCGCATTGTAAGGAACTGGCTTGATGACCATTTTAGTGACCGTTGGATTGGAAGAAGAGGTCCCACAGAATGGCCACCTAGATCACCAGATTTAACTCCGCTAGATTTTTATGCTTGGGGATTCATGAAGGGCTATGTTTACGAAAAGGAAATAGAATCTTTGGCTGAACTGAAACAACGGATTGAAACGGCTGCAGTCAAATTACAAGAAAATTTATCAGGTATAAATTTATGTGCAGCAATAAGAAGGCGCTATAGTCTTTGCCTTCTTCAAAATGGGGATCATATGGAAATTTTTTTATAATAAGCTTTAGATAAAAATATTATAATAAATAGTAACTTAGTATTTTTATCTGAATATGCAAGTATTTCAATTTGGATTGATTTCAAGATTAAGGCTTTCTTATTTCGCAATTGCATTTTTCTTCCACTGGCTAGGTAGCGCGTGGTGTTGCATGATTAAAAAAACAATCACAAGCTAATTATAACCCTTAGTTCTGCAGGTGTTCTCAATAAAAAAAGGAAAGAGAAAATTCATCCTTTATTTCGTAAATTCACTTAAGAATCCAATAACGAAAAAAAACTTAAAAAAAAAAATCGAAAAAAGTAGTTTCTGTAAAAATACTACTTAATAACGTAAAATTTTGAAAAAAAATGGTTTAAATAAAAAAAATTATGTTTTTTTCTCAAAATTTTGACTTTGAAAATTAATATTTCAAAAACTATTCATTTGAACAACTTACTTTAAAATTTAAATTAATGTATAGGTTTTTGGCTTTTCAAAATGCTATAGCACGACTCTGTAGGTATAACCGTTATTTTTAAATAATATTTAAGTGATTTTTTTCTTAAATTGCCCCTCCCATACAATTTTTTGCTTGTCTAAGTCCAACCTACACACCCTATCTTTTTGTCACACCTTATGCAAATCACCCTGTATATATCGATATCGAGAAAGCATCATTTTAAGTAACTTGTTTTGAGAAACTTACAATTTACTAAGGTGACATTTCAATTTCAATTCCAATTTATTTATTTCATGGTGTACAATAGGACTGAGTCTTTTATAGTACCTATAATATTGGATTTGCAAGTTAAATATTATAAAAATTATTTAAAATTTTTACATACATTATATACAATATTTCAAATAATATGGCAAAAAAAACATAATAAGTAGGTAACAAAAGTTACATTAAATTTAAATTTAACGTAAGATAAAATAATAATTTTCAATTTAGTGTTTGTATGTTTGATGAATTAAGATAGTTAAATAGTTTTTTTTTTAAACTGTGATATTCCTACTATTTGTTTTAAACTCACAGGCAAGGAGTTCCAAAGTTTGATGGCAAAAACATAAAATAATCTAGACGAATTCAGATAAGTACATACAGGAATAGTAAGATTCAGAGTACGGGCAGACTGCGAAAATTGTAGCTTGTCAAATAAATATGGTGGTGTTTTACTTTGAATTATCTTATGTAAGAAAGTAAATACAACATCTAGTATCTAGAAATTGTTCAAAAGTACATCCTAGGTTTAATTTATGGTAACGAGAAACATTGTCAAACCTTCGCAAACTAAAAACGTACCGAATTATATCATTAAAAGCAACAAGCAGTTTCCTCATTGAATGAAAATCAAGCTTAGCATAAACTACTGAAGAATACTCTATGATAGGCAAAAGCAATTATTTGCTAGTTCTCAATTTTGTTTCAATAGGTGTTAGGTGAGAAAATATATTTAATTTTCGAAGACCACCGTAAATGCGACCAACAGAGAAACTAATATGATCGTTGGCTGAAAGGGAACGATTAATTCTAAAACCAAGGCTTGTAACCTTATTCGTGAACTGAATCTGAAATTGCGATACAATCACAGATGGCAGATTGGTTGTATCAAATTTCAGTTTAGAGATGGTAATTATTTGAGATTTTGCTGGGCTTAGCGTTAAGTCCTCCAATAAGTTAAACGGTCGAGAAAGGTAAATTTGAGCATCATCTGCATAGAGATGCAGCATTACATTTTTACACAAAAGTGGTAAGTCATTAATAAACATACAGAATAAAATAGGACCTAAAATTGAACCTTGTGGAACGCCAGCAACCAAGTCAATAAAGTCAGAGGAAGTATCACCAACTTTAACTCTTTGACAACGGTGTGTCAAATAATCTTCAATAAAACCAAAGTATAAATTGAGTTTTTTGCATAGAATACCATGATTGACTCGGTCAAATGCTTTTGTAAAGTCCAGCAAACAGAGTAGTAATCAAACTGGATTATTATATCGTCGAGAACTTTCACCATTACCGTAGAGCAGCTATGCCCGGCCCGAAAGCCTGATTGTACCGGAGACAGTAAGTTATGACCTCGTAAGTGGTTAGAAATCTGGTGAGATAAAACTTTCTCAAACATTTTTGACAGGCAAGGCAGTATACTTATGGGCAGGAAGTCAGCACTACTTGAAGCGTAGTTTTTCTTAGGCACAGGAATTACATTTGCACGTTTCCAACATTGAGGAAGTGAAGAGGTCGTGATACAAAAGTTTATGATATGAGTGAAGGTTGATATAATTTGCGGTAATATCATTTTAATAAACCGAATTGGGACTCCATCATCACCAACAGAGTTGGATTTAACAGACAGAATGTTCATGACCAATTCGTTTTCAGAAACTACTTCAAAATCAAATTCTGTGGAAGCTTCATAAAAGGCTAAGTTGTTAGGTGTAAAGTTCGATGACTGTAAATTATTAGCTACAAAACGGTTATTAAGCTCATAAAGATTAGGAAAGTTGTCAATTTCTTCTTTTCTGCCAATTCCAAACGTACGCAAATTACTCCAAAGCTTACGTGAGGGTTGTTTAGGACTTAGTTTAGAAGCAAAATACCTCTTTTTAGCTCGGCGTGTAACAAATGTGGAGTGGTTACGAGCTCGACAAAAAACTTTCCAGTTTATAGTTGAAGGATTATGTTTCCATTTAGAGTAAAGCTTATGACGGTTTTCAATTGAATTTAAGACTTCTGAAGTAAACCACGGGCAGTTTTTATTTCTTATTAAAACAGTCTTTAAGCAAAGATAATATAATACAAAGATGTCGCATCCCATACAAAATTTTGGAGTACACAATTTTAAGCCTGGTACGCGATATCGCGTACCACAACATGTTGCTAGTTGCGAAATGTTGCGGACTCTGCTTTCGGCTACTGTGGCGATCACGATGGTTGTTTTGTTTTTTTTTTTTTTTTTCTGTGATCTTTGCACGTTTTCGTCTGCCGATATTTTAAAGATTTTCTTTATTTTGTAGTTTTTTTGTTTTTTTTTTATTTTCTTAACGATTAAGACTTTTGAACTAAGTAGGAAGAATGTGTTGTATGGTTTTTTAAAGGAATTCTTCTAAAAGGAACTGTAAGTTGGTGGGTAAATAGGTCAACAAATTTGTTTATATTTGAAACGCATATATTCCTCCAAAAAGTACGGAATCTACTTATGCTGAACTTTCCATTGTTTTAGACTTCGTACTTGACCTGTCTTGCTCCAACAGCAACATATTACTTCTAGGTGACTTCAACTCTCACCAGTTGATCACACTCTATATTTTACACTATTTGAAGAATTTAAAACTCTTTCAAAAACTCTTTACGCCAACTACTTGGTTGAAAAGGGGTGTTCCTTAAAAAACGACCCTAAATCATTTTGGAAACTCGTAAACTCAAAAAAGAACTCAGATGGTTATCCGGCAAATTTAACTTATGAAAACATTCAATTGCAAAATACTCTCGATATTTGCAACGCGTTCGCGACAAATTTTCGAAATTCATTTGTTAGTGAGACTGTTGATGTTGATGAATTCTTTTTTAAAAATCTACACACCTATTCACAAACGAGTTGTAATAATATCCCTGTTCTTCAGAGCACTGTCTTGGATCTTCTTTCATCATTAAATGATGATTGCTGGCCCAGATGGTATTCCTCCAATTTTATTAAAAAACTGTAGAAATTCACTAGTTCAGACTCTTACTTTTTTGTTTCAACTTTCACAAACTACTTTCCAAAACTTTTTGAACAAGTAGTTTGCGAGAGTTTTGCTTTTTTAAAAACCTGATTGTTGAACAACAGCACGGTTTTGTGAAAAATAGATCAACGGTTACTAATCTTCTTATGTTCTTGCACAATTGTCCAAATGCATTAGAAAAGGGAAATGAAGTTAACTGCATATCTACTGACTTTTCTAAGGCATTTGATCAATTAAGTCATAAAATAATTATCTTTAAACTTAAAGCTTTTGGTTTTCCACCTATCTTTATTGCTTGGGTGAAATCATACCTGGAAAATAGATCTTATCAAGTCATATTTAGAAATAGTCTTTCTGATCCTTTTATTTTCCATTCAGGTGTCCCTCAGGAAAGTCATTTGGGCCCACTTCTATTCGTTCTAGCAATAAATGATGTTGTATCTTGCATAAAATCAAGTGAGATTCTAATTTTTGCTGATGACATGAGTCTGATATTGACAATTTTAGTGTTTGGTGTATGAAAAACGGTCTCTCTCTCAAGTCTCAACCCAGTAAAATGCCAGACAATCACATTCTCTAGGAAGCGTTTTGCGAATGCTTTTGACTACTGCATCTCGCAACACAAGCCTTGTAAAGTATTTAGTTTCAAGGACCTAGGTGTCCAATTCTGTTCAAATTTAGAATTCACGGAACACATTAATCTTATAGTAAATAAAGCGAGCTCAATGCTTGGTTTTATAAAACGCTGGGCAAAGTAGTTTAACGATCCATATGTTACTCTTTCTATGTACAATTTCTACGTGCGACCCCATCTTGAATATGCTTCTCAAGTATGGACTCCCTTTTATCAAGCCCATATAAGCCGTATCGAATCAGTACAACATAACTTTATACGCTTTGCTCTGAAGGGCCTTCCCTGGACTGACCCTTATAACTTGCCTCCCTATGAACATCGAATCCAACTTCTTCAGATGGTAACTTTATTTCAAAGGCGTGGTAATAATGATTCGGTATTCCTTCAACATCGTATAAACAAACTTTTTAATTTAAACCATTCAAATATTGATTTTAATACGAGTAAAATTGGATTAAAAAGATTGTTTCGGATCAGTGCTCCACTATAGTGACTGTTATTCCTTGTTTAAAATATTATTATTATTTCTTTATTATCACGTAAATAAATTACAATTGACAATATTTTGTATAAAGCCTAGTTACCAGCGACTATCAGCTAGAAAATTGTTTCAAATAATTTATTTGTCTTATATTGTTAATGTATGTTTTTCTTTATATATTGTGCATGTGTAAGGTTGTATTATTTTATTTTACTAACTACTTCCACATACACTTATGATGAGCCTTTGATTGTAGATAATAGCTTGCTCTAAGCTTACTACATCAAATAATCTGAAGTGTAAAAAAGCATATAAATCGAGTGGTTTTTTTTAGAAACGTCCTTGCAAGGACAAACTCGGGAACCTGTTCATGAAAAGGTATTCATTTTTTTTTAATGAATGTGTGCACACACACAGGTTAATTTTGTTTTGTTCGTTTGTCACAATCGTTTTATTATTTTCTTATTTTTTTGTATTCTTTGTTGTTTTTGATTTCATAAAGCTGATCAATTATAGGGTTTTGAATTTCGCGAAGGAATAGCTAGATGTATCACGGTATCACAGTGAAATTTATATATTTTTATTTTTATTTTTGTATGATCAAATTTCTGCATAAGCACAATAATTCATTCTTGTGCACAAACGCATAGGCAGGTAACAAGTCCAGTATATTCATTTGCCACGTTCGTCCTTGAGGGGACTTTCTTAGTTTTGTGGGTTTTTTGTATTTCTTGTTGGTTTACGCTTACGAGGTGAAAATAAAAAATACCCTGGTAAGGTAAGTTTTTACTTTTTCGTACACCTAGTGTAAAGGATAATTATAGTGATTGGCACAAATAATTTTTTTCAGAATTAGTCTATTTCACGGTGAGACACCATGAAACGTTTTCGAGGTATTTTTATGTGCGTTCGTCGTTGTCGTCGGCGTTGGTGTCGTCGTCGATGTCGGTGCCGTTGTCGGCGTCGTTGGTATTAGAAATTTTTAAGCACTGCAAACTTTTGTTAGAACTAAGATAATAAGAGTCTGTAAACGCCAAAAGTTGAGGATTTACTAAACATTAAAAAAATTCTAAAAATGACGGGAAAAATATTTTGCCTAAACGACTTTTAGGCTTATGCGTTGTCTATAAACGTGTGAAGAAATTAGATTTTTAAACAATTTTTTTATGAATAACAGTAAAAACTAGATTTTTCAGTCCAAGTTTTTTAACCGTTTCCAACTATATTTTATTTTTATCTTTTTTATTTTTACATTTTTGAACTTGAAAATTACACAGCCATTAGATATTGGGTAAATGCATTTTTGTACAAACATTGACAATTTTCTATAGTCCGTGAACCGATATAACGGTAAAAGAATTCTATTTACGCGGTGCTCAATTACTATTAACATAAACCTCATATAACTATGATTCAACTTTATTGAGCATCACGATAAAATTACCTTTAATTTTATATATCACACATAACTGTACATGCTATAAAAGCTTTACAAACTTGAAAAGTGTTTTACCTAAAATCAACAAAATTTTACAAAATTGTCTGCTTTGGTAGTCGGACTCGACCAGCCACCAGTGGAGAACGGTACCGTTGCCGTTGGCTCACAAATGGATTCGAGATGGTTCTCTTACAAAATTTGTAACTTTGTTTCTTGTCGGATTTTAAAGACGGAGGTGTCTAAATTTAGCTTAAATAGCAGGCTACAACATGGTTTTGTTTTTTTGTGTACGGTTACATATAAAAATAATGAGTAAAAGGTGATTAAGGGCAAAATACATTTTTGTTTTCTTATTCTTTTTGCAATATTGTATGAAATTTGTTTGAGTTTCATAAAAAGATGTTCTACAATATTGTTGGCACAAGTGTTTTAAGCTTAATGCATATTTACAGATATTAGAGAGAAAAATAAAAAAAAAAACACTAACAAAGTTTATTTCATTGGCTATTTAAATCTGTAACTTGAGTTTTAGTTGCAGGATTTTAACAAAAAAAAACAATATGAATCTCATGATTCAATTAAGAACAAATAAGCACCGCCTTACATTTCAAAATAATTGATTAATTAACTTCACAATTTTGAAAAAAAAAATAGTATAGGTACCTCCAATCCATTATTTTTTTGCGGCGCCAACATGATTCTAAATTTCTTGATTAGTAGAATACGAATAACATTAAAACCAAAAAAAAAAAATGAATTTTTTTACAAAAATCTAAAAATATTATTTTTTTACCAAAACTTTGAGAATTAAGTATTTCGGTTTATGGATACCTCCATTATGTTAAAGTCAGTAGGTATCATTCATCCTCAACTTTTGGCGTTTACAGATTCCAATTATCTTGGTTCTAACAAAAGTTATAGTGGTTAAAAATTTCTAACGCCAACGACGCCGACGCCGACGACACCAACGCCGACGAAAACGACGAACGCACATAAAAATACCCCGAAAACGTTTCATGATGTCTCACGATGCAATAGACTAATTCTGAAAAACAAATTTTGTGCCAATTGCTTTACACAGCGTGTACGGAAAAGTAAAAACTTACCTTACCAAGGTCTTACCAGGCATACATATAGTTCAATTATTATAAGTTATTATTACAAAAAAGTACCTGGGTATGTGTACCTACCTATGTCCATCAACTAAACACAAAATTTTGAATAATATTTTTTATTTTCATCATCCACTTGTAAACGTAAATAAACAAGAAATGCAAAAAAAAACAATAAATAAAGAAAATCCCCTCAAGGACGAACGTGGCAAACGAATAAACTGGGCTTATTGCCTGCCTATGAGTTTGTGCACAAAAATGAATTATTGTTCTTATGCACAAATATGATCACACCCTCCTACAAATTTTACTGTGGCACCGCCTCGTCTACCAATTCCCTCAAGAAATTCAAAACCCTATAAATGATCAGCTTTATCAAATCAAAATCAACAAAGAATACAAACAAAATAACAAAATAGAAAAAAACCTTCCAAAGACGATTGTGGCAAACAAAACAAAACAAAAGAAAATTAACCTGTGTGTGTGCACACATTCATTAAAAAAAGTAATACCTATCCATAAGCAGGTTCCTGAGCCATCGTTCTTGCAAGGACGTTACTACAAAAAAAAACACTCGATTTATATGTTAACCTACCTACCCACCAACTAACAGTTCCTTTTAAAAGAATTCTTTTAAAAAAACATACAACACATTCTTCCTATTTAGTTCAAAAGTCTTCAACGTTAAGAAAATAAAAAAAAAAACTACAAAATAAAGAAAATCTTTAAAATATCGGCAGACGAAAGCATGCATGATGTCTCAATGTAGAGACTAAATGCATGCGATGAAAAGATGCCAGTACCATCATTAAATATAGCCAGTTCGCATTCTGGCAACATATAAATATCAGATGTATAAATGTTGTACAGAAAAGGACCAAATACTGATCAACTTGATAACAATTTGCTCCGATATTACTTACAAAAACACTGAAACATCGGTTGAACAAAAAACTTTGAATTATTTTCACTAAGTACAAGGGAAACCCAAAACAAACCATCATGCCATACTGTGTCAAATGCTTTTTCTATGTCTAGTAGATTAAGGCCAGTTGATTTGCCAAGAAAACGGTTTTTTTTAATATGATCACAAACTCTTAGAACTTGGTGGGAAGTGCTGTGAAACCAAAGATAATATAATACCATTGTATAAGTTAACTCCACATTTGTTGAAATATTTTTGTTGGTCAAGCATTACCTCTATATGGGTTCGAGGTCACCGGATATCAAATGCATTGCACAAGCCACGAGTGCAATGACCAACAGCAACATACTTCTGCCATACGTTGCAGTCTGGACTGTGTGAAGTAAAAACAACAGAGTCATCAAAATATAAATTGAAAGAAGGTTTCGCTTAGGCTTTATCCATTAAGTTAGTTTAGTTAGAAATTGTAACTCGTAGACGTAAGAAATATTATGAGAAAATAAAATAAAAATTATTTTTTTTAAGTAAAATAAGTTTAAAATAGTTTAATTGGCGCCCAACACTGTTTTTTCGAACTAATGCAGTAAGTCGACCTTAATAAGCTCGCCGCGAGTGAATAGCCGAATAAAACAAACAAAACAAAGGAACGCAGTCAATCGATCGAGAGACGAGAACACGAGGGAGTGTGAAAGAGTTGCCCGAGTAGCCTAGGTAAAAGAGAAACCCAACCTTTCACCAGCGTGGGATGTTCCGAGTTATAGTACTGTAAGAACTTAAATTTAAGAAGTGAATTAAAATTCATTAGTCAATTAAGAAATTTAAGAAAATTTTATAAATTTAAGAAATTTTTTCATTGCATTATTTCAATTTCAAATCAAAAAGTGAATTAAATTTTTTTTTAACTAAATTCTTTAAATTTAAGAAATTTTCCCATTACTTAATTTAATTTTTAATCCAATATCTTTATTAATTTTACTACCAAAATTGGTAAATCAAAGCATTCTAAAGCTAAACAAATCATGTATCCCCTTCCTAACACTGAAAATCCAAATCCAACCGATAATACAAATCCCCCTGACCTTAGCGGCATCCAGCTGCAATTTCCAAATCTTAATATGCCCCCTCCAAGTGGAAGTGCAACCGTAGATAACAGTAATAGAGTTATTGCCACAGCAGAGCTCGAAAATCTGGTTACAAATATAGTTTCAAGAGTGTGTAAGGAACAGTGCAAAGACATAGTTCAAACAATTATAAATCCTCATGCCAACTTTTACAAGGGTATAGAGCAAACTATTGATGCTCAATTTTCCGGGAATCTAAATGATCTCGACAAAGTACCTGATGTGGTACGAACACTAAGGGAATTCTCAGGAAACCCTGGCGAATATAGTTCTTGGAGAAAAAGTGTTGAGAGGATTCTCAACATTTACAACAATCTTAAAGGCTCACCAAAATACTTTGGTATTCTTAATACTATAAGAAACAAAATTGTTGGTAATGCTGATGCAGTTTTAGAATCATACAACACACCGTTAAACTGGGAATGTATTTCCAAATGTCTGACTACTCACTATGCTGACAAACGAGATCTTGGTACACTCGAGTACCAAATGACTACTCTTACACAGAGTCATAATACTGTTGAGCAATACTATCAGATGGTATATCAACACTTATCACTGATACTTAACAAGATATCAAGCATGAATATTTCCACAGATGCAATGCATCTGCTAACGGAAACCTATCGAGACAAAGCTCTTGATACGTTTATAAGAGGTCTTAGAGGCGATCTACCTAGACTATTAGGTATTAGAGAACCTGTAGATCTCCCACAAGCGCTATATTTATGTCAAAAGCTTGAAAACCAAAACTCTCGATCACAACATGCTAATATTCCTAACAAAAAACCAATCCCAGAATTACCATCCCGCAGACCAGCCCCTGCTACACAACAACAACAATTTTTCCCACATTTAGCACATATTCCACAATACCCTCCACAACGGTCCCATTATCCACAAAATTCCCAATATCCTCAATACCCCCAACAATTTCAACAACGTTACCAATACCCACAACAAAACGTTTTTCAACCACAAAAACAATATGTCCCACCTAGACCGACCGCTCCAAAACCTTTTCCAAGACCAGTGCCAATGGAGATCGACCATAGCATGCGCTCAAGAGCAGTAAACTATATGAATAGACCAAAACCCCACAACCCATTATTCGGTAAGAGACTAAATGAACAAAATATTTCATCCCCATCCTTACAAGCACATCCACCTAAAGCCCAAAGAAATTTTCATGTTTCAACAACACCAGTAACTTCTTATCCCTATCCTGAATCAGTAAACAATCCAGATTTTGAACAAGGTACCGACCAAATTAACATGGTTTCAAATAATGTCTATCCTGACCAACCTGACATCAACTCTTATAATTCTCTCCTCAATTCTATGAATGAAATTGAAATTGGAGACGAATCACTAGAAGAGTATATTGCAAACCAAAACAACTACGATGAACAACTTAATGATTATGCAGATATTCATTTTTTAGGCTAACAAGCTCGTCTTTACCATACTTCGAATGTAAGACGAGCGATGGTAGAATTCTAAAATTTTTAGTTGACACAGGGTCAAATAAAAACTACATTCAGCCAAGCTTAGTAAATAACCCAATTCCCAATATCCAAAACTTTTTTGCAAATTCTGTTGGCGGCAAAGTCGAAATTACCCAACACACTATAATAAATCTATTCGGCATTAATAATATTCAAATAAAATTCTTTATACTACCCACACTAAAATCCTTCCACGGAATTTTAGGCAATGACAGTCTTAAAGAATTGTCAGCTGTCATTTTTACAGAAAAGAATTATATGCTTATAAAAGGTAAACTTAAAATCAGAGTCAAACAACAAATTTCCGAATCAATAAACTCTGTCACAATTAGAGACAGCCACATGGCACAAAAACAAAAATTAGAACTTCATAAACTTACAGAAACATATTCAAATTTATTTGCCGAACCTGATGAAAAATTAACTTTTACTACGACAGTTAAAGGTAGAATTAGGACAGAGGATGATGAACCAGTCTATACAAGATCCTATCCATATCCAATGTCATTAAAAGATGAGGTTGAGAAACAAATTAACCAACTTCTAAAAGATGGTATTATTAGACCTTCACGGTCCGTATAATGCACCAATATGGGTCGTACCCAAAAAAGATGATGCATCTGGAGAAAGGAAATATCGATTAGTTATCGATTACAGAAAACTAAATGCTATTACTATTCCTGATCGCTATCCGATCCCCGAAATAAACGAAGTTTTATCCCAGCTTGGACAGAACAAAATTTTCTCAGTACTAGATCTCAAAAGTGGTTTTCACCAGATACAAATTCACGAAAATGATATAGAGAAGACAGCTTTCTCAGTCAGCAATGGAAAGTACGAATTCGTTCGACTTCCATTTGGGTTGAAAAATGCACCATCAATTTTTCAACGAGCTCTAGATGACATTCTACGAGAACATATAGGTAAGATATGTTTTGTCTATATAGATGACATAGTTGTCTTTAGCAAAGATGAAGAATCCCATTTCGTTAATTTAGCAAAAATTTTCGAAACTCTTCAAAATGCTAATTTGAAAGTTCAAATGGACAAATGTGAATTCCTTAAAGACAGCGTAGAGTTCCTAGGATTCATCATATCTTCAGAAGGAATCAAGACAAACCCCAAGAAAGTGGAAGCAATTGCTAATTTCCCACGTCCTATAACGCTTAAACACTTAAAATCTTTCCTTGGCCTATCAGGGTTTTATCGAAGGTTCATTAAGGACTACGCAAAACTTGCGAAACCCCTGACAGCCCTTTTAAGAGGGGAAGATGGACGAGTGTCCAAACAAGCTTCCAGCAAAAAAATTATACACCTCGACAATGAAGCCCTTGAAGCGTTCCAGAAAATAAAGAATTCCCTTATCTCAGAAGATGTAATCCTTACATTTCCTGACTTTAAAAAAGAGTTCCATCTTACAACGGATGCTTCTAACTACGCTATAGGCGCAGTACTAGAACAAGAAGGTAGACCTATAACGTTTATCTCTCGAGTTCTTTCGCCATCCGAAGAAAATTTAGCAACCAACGAAAAAGAGATGTTGGCCATCATATGGGCACTTGATTCTCTTAGAAATTACCTTTACGGTTCAGCAATTGTTACAATTTACACCGACCATCAACCACTGACTTACGCTCTAAGCAATAAAAATAACAACCAAAAGCTTAAACGTTGGAAGAACATACTTGAAGAATACAAACACAAAATAAAATATAAACCTGGTAGAACCAACGTTGTAGCTGACGCTCTATCTAGACCACCAGTAGACAGCAATGTTAACACATTGACCATTACTCAACACAGTGATGAGAGTTCTAGTCAGAACCTCATTCAATTCGCAGATGAACCTGTAAATGTCTTCAAAAATCAGATCATCCTATCAGAAGGTACTCAAGCTTCTTACAAATTTGAAATTATATTTCCAACATACCACCGACACACAATAATAGAACCAGAATTTTCTAACGAAAAAATAATTGAAATCCTAAAACGCTACCTTAATCCATCTGTCATCAATGGCTTACAGACAAGTGAAAGAATCTTAGGCCAAATTCAAGAAATTTATCCTATTCATTTCAAACAATATAGAACTAGATTTGCTAGAAAAATTGTCACAGACTTAGTAGATGAAGAACAACAAGAATCTGAAATAATCAAAGAACATAACCGTGCACATAGAAATAGTAAAGAAAATAAATTACAGATCTTGAGCAAATTTTATTTTCCTCAAATGCGTCGTAAAGTCGAAAAGATAACAAAAAACTGTATAACATGCAAAGAACATAAATACGACAGACACCCTTCCAAACCCATGATCCAAGCAACCCCCATACCTACATACCCTGGACAAATATTACACATAGATATCTATTTTACAAACAAACGAGTTATCCTGACAGCTATTGATAAGTTTTCAAAATATGCTTTAGTAAGAATCCTAAAATCAAGATCCGCTGAGGACATAAAACAACCTCTAAGAGAATTAATACTATCCTTTGGAGTTCCACAAAGTATTGTCGTAGATAACGAAAAATCCTTAAACTCGAATTCGGTTCTTTTCATGGTAGAAAACTTTTTCAATATAAATGTTTTTAAAACACCTCCATATACGAGTACAGCAAACGGACAAATAGAACGTTTCCACTCTACACTTTCCGAAGTAATTCGATGCTTGAAATCTCAAAACCCACACTTTACATTTTCAGAACTTCTTGACAAATCAATATTTGAATATAATAATTCCATACACTCGACTACAGGCAAAAAACCCATTGACATATTTTTCGCAAGAGATCTAGCAAATAATCCGGAACAACTTGAAAAAGAAAGAGAAAGAACGACACAGAAAATTAAAGAAAAACAAGACTCCGACTTAGAATACCATAACAAAAAGAAAACCGTTGTTAGAGACTTTTCCATTGGAGAAATTATTTACGTAAAAGTCAACAAGAGATTAGGAAATAAACTATCTCCCAAGTATAGAAAAGAAATAGTAAAAGAAAATAAGAACTCAACTGTCGTTACAAAATCAGGAAAAATCATACACAAAAGTTTAATTAAAAATTAATTTCCTCTCCTTCCCTTTAGGTTTTTGGTATACCTCTGTACCACAAATGCCAGCGTCAAAATCCTTGACTATACGAACTCCCAACTCATAGCCATCAACTCGGGAAATGTGAAAGTTCAAACAGGGAACTTCAAACTGATACATGTCATAGACATGGATCTTTATAGAAGAAGCCTGAGTGCTATCCAGAAAAAAATACAAGAATTTTCCAACGTTCCAAATTCTAACATTCCTATGTTCCCATTCTTATCCTACGAAATACAACAAATACAAACTCACCTCAACCGCCTTTCCCCTAATCCTCGAAACAAGCGATCTATAGAACTAATTGGTTCAGCATGGAAATGGATCGCAGGAACCCCTGACAAACATGATTTCCAAATAATAAATGAAAAAATAAACAATGTACTTTCAAATAATAATCAACAAAGAATAATTAATAATTTACTTTTAGTTAAAATAAACGAAATAAGTAACGCAACAAACGAAATAATAAGAAAATCAGACATAGATATTAAGCATGAACTATTCTTAAACTTGAAATTTAAATTAGATATGTTAAGAGAAGAAATTATTAATATTGAGTACGCCATGCAATGGGCAAAAACTGGTGTAATAAACACCTATATTTTATCTAATTCTGAAACACAATCAATCGAACAAATTATAAATGAAGAAAATATGCCTTACAACAATGTAATAGAAGCAGTTGAATTTGCCGATGTAAAAATAGCCTCAAATAATACATTATTGTTATACATTTTAAGCCTACCTATTACTAGCCCAGAAACATGTAACAAATTATTAATTAAACCAGTTAAAAGACAAAGAAACATAATAAAATTAAATTATAAAGAAATATTACAATGTAAAAAAATTATGTACGGCATAACAAATCAATGTAAAACTTATGATAAACTTTCAATTTGTAAACAGAATTCTATTATAGATATAAGTGAAGATAATTGTATAAGCCATTTACTATCAAGCGAAAAACCTTCATGCAACTACGTAAACAATCAACACGTCCCTTCCATAGAAGAAATCACACCCGGAATCATCTTACTTAATCAGTTCGATAGCACTATTGAAGTCAATGAGAAAGAAATTCCACTCAATGGAACTTACATAATTCATTTTAGTAACGCAACCATCCGAGTAGGACGGTATAAGTTCTCAGCATCTGAAAAGACGGATCATAACCCCCTGCCCGCATTACTCCAACCATCTGCCAATAAGCCACATATCGAAGAACTTTTATCACTAGAAATGATAAGAGAAATAGAAGCAAACAACACCCTATACATCAAGAAATTAGAGATAGCGAGCCAAAGAAAAACCATCTTCATGTTGTTATTATCAACGTTAGCAACCTTAGCAACGATGTTCGCCTTTTTCAAAATAATACGATCAACAGCAACATCATGTAAGATCTGGAAAAGAGAAGATCCACAAGATGAAATCATATCAGTACCAAAACCAGCTGAAAGAACGAAAACAATAGTAATTGGAATTGAAGACATTGCAAACCACCTAAGGTCATCGAACGAGGACGTTCGAATTTAAGGGTGGAGGAGTTAACTCCACATTTGTTGAAATATTTTTGTTGGTCAAGCATTACCTCTATATGGGTTCGAGGTCACCGGATATCAAATGCATTGCACAAGCCACGAGTGCAATGACCAACAGCAACATACTTCTGCCATACGTTGCAGTCTGGACTGTGTGAAGTAAAAACAACAGAGTCATCAAAATATAAATTGAAAGAAGGTTTCGCTTAGGCTTTATCCATTAAGTTAGTTTAGTTAGAAATTGTAACTCGTAGACGTAAGAAATATTATGAGAAAATAAAATAAAAATTATTTTTTTTAAGTAAAATAAGTTTAAAATAGTTTAATTTATATAAACACTATAGTATTCTCATGAGCGAGTTATTTGTGACGTGCGGTTCCATAGTTTGGAGGCGCTGCGATCGGCAAGTCCGGTATTACACGTCGCGTGAGTTTAACGCGCAACTCTTGGTTATTTTCTTTTGAACATTCATTCCGTGACGCGCTCGTTATTATACGAAGCCTTTTTCTCATTTCATTATTGCGCGTTAATTTGACATTTATTTTTGCATTCAAGAAAAAAAAAAATTGATACCTATTAAAAATTAAAAAAAAATTAAAAATATTGAATATGGAAGGCGAAGATTTAACAAATTTCCGCAATGTATGAATTTTTCTTTTAATTGCATCCATTGTTATATTTGGATCAAAAGGCTTCAGTGCATTTAACAGACTTTCAAATGCGTCTGCCTTTTTTACCCTGTTGATATAATCTGGATGACAAGGGTTATGAAGAATGGGGAGCATTTCATAGTTCGAAATGAGCTCAGATGTTAAATCTTTGCTCCATTTGAATTCTTCAGTCATTTTAATTCATCATTCATTAATAACATAACAACATGAAATGAAACAAATTCAAGAAAAAAAGAAGGAGTACAAAGAGAAACGTCAAAAACACGCAAGAAAATTTCTACCCGCGCGTGTCCAGACAGATTCATTTCTGTCTCGTTCTTTCGTTCTTGCTTTCTCTTTTACACTTCATTGACGCGAGACCAAACACGCGCCGTGTAATACCGGACCAACATTTTAATTTTGCAGAAATTTTCAGCATTAGTTGGAAAAAGAGGGTTTTTTCCATTGGTGAAATGAGAGTAAGGGAGATGTAAGGACTAACAAACGTTAAGAAGTAAAAGAAATAGAGGGGAAGAATTGGAAAAGGATTCTGTTTTATCATATTCGTACACTTGTTTCTTTTTTGTTTCTTATTCTTATGCCTAACTGGTTTGATGAGTAGAGAAGAAGAATTCTTGTTTTTTTTTTTACATATTTTGAGGAGTTGAATGTTATGAATGAGAATTTAAGGAATAGCAAGAAAAAAAAAATTGTATGCAGGTTAGCTTCGCGTTAGGGGTTGTTTTTTTTTTCTTTTGGTTCGAAAAAAATGCATAAAAAAATTGTAACTTAAGAGGGTTCAAACGAGGAATCAATTTGATATTTATTTTTTTTAATGCTAAGAACAAGAAATGTGATGAAAGATTTTAGATTTAAATAGAAATGGTAGGTACCTATAATATGAATGATTAAGGGTATGCTTATAAATATATGCATCGTCGTAAACTTTTCTTGAATTAAATAGGCAGGTAGGTAGTTAGTAGTAGTAGTAGTAGTATATTATTGTAGTTAATTATATTATTACGGGCGGCCTTTTACAAATTATAGGTACATAATTACTAATTATGTACATATCTACCTAAATAAATATAATGATAAACTTTACAGCAAAAAGAAGAATTAGGTACTCTATTTTTGGCATTTAGGAGCCGATAATAGCGATCAGGAAAACGAATCAGGAAAAATGTTCTAATAGATTTTTTATGTTGTTTTCATTCGATTTAAAACAAAAATACCTACAATATTAATCGATGACAAATGACTCAAAGAAGATTTTGTGAAAAGAAATTTTACAATTGAACAGAGTTAGATAGTTTTTGTTAAAAATGTAGGTACCTACCTATTTATTTATTTTCCTGACAGGAAAAATCAGAAAAATACATAAATACATTTTTAACAAAAACTACATAACCAATTTCAAAATTTCTTTTCGCAAAGGCTTCTTTGAATCATTTGTCATCGATTTATGTTGTATGTTTGTTTTAAATCGCGTAAAAATAACATAAAAAATTAATTAGAAATTTTTTCCTCATTCGTTTTCCTGATTGCTATAACCCACCCCTTAGGTAACTAGGTAACAAAGCTGGAAATGTCTTTTACTAAAATAGTTATTTGTGTGTGGGTTTTCCTGAATTTATCTTGAGATTGCGTTATGGGCCAAGAAAAATGTGCAATGTGCGTAGATAGGTACAAACATATTTATGTATAGATAGGTAAGTAAGTATAGGTAAGGTACCCATTTCCAATCGATATAAAAAAGAGTTTTGGTGCATTTAGTTTTTGTCTATCACGTACAGCATAACCAGTATTATAATTTATGAATGAATCAGTCAAAAATAAAATGCATGCATGCACTAACTTGCTCTTATAGCTAAAGTTGCATAGGTTGTTAAGACTTTTTAATTAAAGTTTTGTGATTGCAGTTTTAGAAAAAAATTAATTCCCAGATATCACTCGTTAGAGCAAATTTCAAACGATCTTAAAAAAAAATTGATATTCCATTTTTAAGACAATATTTTTGAACATCTAAAAACAGTACATCGAATGGGCTGAAATTATAAGGAGTTAAAAATAATATGAATGCATTCTTTTCCACATCACCCAATGGGGTAGAATACTAGATGCGTTTTTTAAGAGGTTTCCCCGTTAAAAAACGAAAAAAGGAACCAAAACAAAATAAGAAATGTGTATCCTCTAAGGACTATTGAAGAGGCTGTTGCGGTAAATTTTACCACAACAAGTTTCATCGACCCATTCTGTATTCCCTAACCCCTTTTACCAACCCCATTTCTTTTGCGGCTCCAAAATGCTTGAAGAGTCGATAAGATACCTGGACCATCAGCCAGAAGCTTGCTCTTTGAGTATCTTGGAAATGCAACAAAAATAGGTCACCGATGAATCATGGTGGGATTGATGGTTCCCACAACTTAAATCTATTGTTGGACGGGCGGTCCGCAATTAATACAAATTGAGGAATAAACAAAGAGGGTTAAAAGACATGAAGCATTTACCCATGTCCAACGAGGATGTGAATTATAATTCACCAACGTAAATTTAGCATGGCCGAGTGTCCAACATAAGTGTCTGGACATAAAAGTAAAACCACTTTGCGATGTACATCCCTTCCCCTAATTCTGCGCGAAGGTCTACGGTTTTTCGGTTATTTAACTTTCGCGCTTGACATCGAATCATATCTCTCGATTTTATTTGGAGAATGGTGGTGATTCCGTCCGGTGAAAATGTTTTCCTCCAGAGTATAGTTGGGCCGGTATGGGCTGGGGACTTTGCGTAGTTTAAATAGTTTTTCGCTTTATTCTTTTATTTTGTAATTGACGGATTGGGGCTGAACTCGTCCATTGAGCCACTGTTGGTGAGAATATCACCAACGCATGAGATCGCATGCGATGGTTTGTTCGACTTCGGCGCACACCTTAGCCTTAAGCTAGTTGCTGCAGTGAGACCGAGACAGAACGCCTCCGTGCATAAGATCAGAGTAGGATGGCTATATGGTCGTGGTATGATGAACGAGCCAGGCTGCCATTTTGCAAGTCACTTTTGAAAAACTTGTGAAAGTAGAGAGTTGGGAAAAAGGAGAAGAAGAGCGAAAAACTATCATTAACTAACTGGCGATTTTTTTTTATATATATAATAATTTTTGAATTTTCCTCTTCTTAAGAAAATTAAGAAGGCGAAGATTTTGGATTGAGAACTCCAGTTGGGATTTGTTTGAATTGTCTGAGGAGAGCGTTTCATCCGGAGGAGTTCACAAAAACTACCCCTTTGAGAATTGGTTGAAGGAAAGATATTATTCTGTGTTAAGATAAGTATATTAGTTTAAAATTGTTAGTGATCAATTTTGATTAAAATTCAACATTTGTGCGTGGCCATAAAAGGGCAAAAATTTCAACCGAATAGGCCTTCGCTATTCGTCCTTTGTTTCTCCCGATATTGCGGGACTCTCGACCGTTTGGTAGTTGTACTTGTGTTTCGGGATTTTTTCCCAAAGTGGTTTTGCTTTGTGTCTTTGTGGCACAAAACATTGTTTTATATTGGTTTCATAGTTACTTAATTACTCTGTTGTTCTTTAATAACTTTTAATTGACTGAAAAGATTCTGGGTTTTCATCCGGCTTTGCACGGTTTCCCAGACATTTTATTTTCTAGCGACATAATAAATCCATTAAATTCCACTTTGGAATCTTAAACAGAATCTTTTACTTCAATTTTGAAGATTCATTTTCAGCTACGGTTAAGGCAAACTACCATAAAAAGTTTCCTGGCGCCCATTCCACCTTAAGTAAGTACGTCCCTGTACTTCCATTATCATTAATAATATTGTATCTGATACCTTTTTTTTATTAAATTAATTAATTGATATTCGATAAAAAAGTCTCCACGATAAAAAAAGAATCCACCCCAATACTGAGCTACGGGTGGCAGCACTTAATGTGCGGCTCGTTGTAGAATTTTCATTTTTTTATGAAGTTGATTGTCAAGGTGACATTTCTGTCATTGTCTTTAAATTAAATTCGCGAAGCACACCGGTGGTGCTTTCGTTTTGATATAATTGCTTATTTGGTTTTATTTGGATTCGGAAATCCTTTTTGTGTTTCTGTGGATTGTAGTCCACCATCCTAAAGTTAAAATAATTCATAGTAAAGTGAAAATTTTGCAACAATTGGCGTCCACAACGTGGGGCTCTTTGTGGTTTTTGTTGAGTTGGAAAGGATTGGTTTTCGTGTTAATCCATCTCTTTGTGCATTGCCCTTTTAGGGAAGTGGTGTATATATATAATATCTTGTCATAAGCATTTACTTGGTGTTCTTTTTTTTCCTGCCTAGGTGATATCCAGAAGTGCAAATTCTACCTGTGTCTGAACAAAATTTAACCTTGGGGAATTATAACCTAAATACACATTACTGTGTGTCCATTGAGTGAGTGTAAAGGATTTACATACATAAGTGGCAAGTGAGTTTTTTTTTTCGTACAATATTGTTGGATATCATTTTTTTTTTGCAACGGTTTTAATTATATTATCTTTTTGATAATTCATTATTAAATTATTTTTTTTTCTTTTTTAACATTTTAATCGTGAGAATATTGTTGTCTCGCTCTGATTCGTGTATTGATTTCTCTGACAATTTAAGTACTTTATTTTTGGAGACCAAGTACAGGGATGCCCCTGCGAAATTTTAGTTGCCACTTTGACAGCTCTTTATTTATTTGATAATTATTTTTTTTTACCATTTTATTTTTTTTACGTCACGCTTTGATCTTATACTAGGTTAGGTTAGGTTAGGTTAAGGTGGCTGTCAGGAAAACTACTGACACACCTAGGCCAATAATAGGCCCATTGTGATACCACATAAAAAGTTAGGAAGTTTCTTTAATTAAACCAGTTGGAGCTTTTAATAAACCGATGGAGACTGTGAATGTCAGTCTTGATGAAGTCGCTTATATCTTCAAAGAAATATTCACCTGACTGAATTTTGCGTCGTTGGGATAGAGCGGGGCACGAACAGAGAAGGTGTTGGATTGTTTCCTCCTCCTCCTCGTCCATGCAACTTCTGCAGAGGTCGTTAGAGAAGACCCCTAGTCTTCTGGCATGTATACCTATCATGCAGTGTCCAGTGATGACACCTATTGTGGAGCTAATATGCAGTCTGCTTAGAGACAACAAGCACTTAGATCGCTTCGGATCTAATACTGGCCAGATCTGTTTGGTCTTTATACAAGTAGAGATATTGGTCCATCTGTTGTTTGTCATCGTCATAGCATACTGTTTTAGCATAAGTTTACATGTAGCGATGGGTATTCCAATATTCACCTTGTTAGGTAAAATTGGACTTACGGTTCCTTTTCTGGCTAGTTCGTCGGCTATGCAGTTACCTGGAATGTCTCTGTGTCCCGGCACCCAGAAAAGGTGAATGTTGAACTGTTCTGCCATCTCTAAGAGAGACGAACGACAGTTTCGGGCAGTTACAGAGTTTGTGGCAGGTGAACCGAGCGATTTGAGGGCTGCTTGACTATCTGAGAAGATACGAATATTCAACGTGGATATCACGTTTTCTTTGAGCCAGGATAGTACCTCATTGATAGCCAGGATTTCCGCTTGGAACACGCTACAATAATCAGGAAGACGGAAGCAGAGATTTAGATTAAGTCTTTCTGAATACACTCCGCCGCCCACCCCATTTTCGGTTTTTGAACCATCCGTATAGAAATGAATTGCTTCATCATTCAAGAATTCATCGTCATCCCAGGTAGATCTTGGTGGGATGGTGATTTGGAAGTTTTTGCCAAAAACCAGCTGTGGGGTAGTGTAGTCGGAGTGTATTGGTAATGATTTGAATGTATTCAAAATGTTAGTGTGGCCGAACGTATTGTTAGACCATTGGGATATAGATTTGATACGAATGGCTGTACTCGCGGCCACTTGTTTGCTGTATATATCGAGGGGTGTTAGATTAAGCAACATGTCCAAGGCAGCGGAAGGTGTCGAGCGGAGTGCTCCGCTGATACACATGCACGCTGATCGTTGTACCTTGCTGATTTTGTCCAGATATGTTGCTTTGTCCAAAGCAGTCCACCAAACTGCTACCCCGTAAGTGATAATCGGTCTCACGACCGCTGTGTGTAGCCAATGGGTAATGTGTGGGGATAAGCCCCATTTGTTCCCAATTGCTTTTTTGCAAGAGAAAAGTGCCACAGTGGCTTTTCTTACTCTTTCTTGTATATTAGGCTTCCAGCTTAACTTTTTATCTAAGATTAGGCCTAAATATTTGGCTTGGTCTGAGAAGTTCAGTGGAATACCATTAATTGTTGGAGGGTCTACCTTTGGAATTTTGTATTTTCTAGTGAAGAGGACAAGTTCAGTTTTGTGGGGGTTTACACCTAGTCCACATTTGTCTGTCCATTTGAGTAGCTTGTTTAGAGCGGTTTGCATTAAGTCTACAATGATTTGGAGATACTTCCCTGATACGGCAATGGCAACGTCATCAGCGTATGCAATCACTTTGAACCCTTCCTCTTCCAGGTTAACTAATAGTTCGTTAACTACGATGTTCCATAGAAGACTCCACCCTGTGGTGTGCCTCTGCTGACAGATCTTCTGTCAGAAAAATCTCCTAGTGTTGAGTTAATAATTCTGTTGCTCAACATCAGATTTATCAACTCTCCTATTGAGCTATCAACTTTCAAGCTCTTCAGCGCGGTTGTGATTGCAAGATTGCTGACGTTATTGAAAGCGCCTTCGATATCAAGGAATGCGACCAGAGTGTACTCTTTATGGTGAAGGGAATATTCGATGTTGCTTACCAAGGTATGCAGGGCAGTGTCCACCGATTTCCCTTTACAATAAGCGTGTTGTGCCGTAGATAGAAGATTAGGCTCTATGGTGTAACGCAAGTGGATATCAATCAATCGTTCTAAAGTTTTAAGAAGGAATGATGATAGACTGATTGGCCTTAGGTCTTTGGGGTTCACATGGGAGCATTTTCCCGCTTTGGGTATGAATATCACTTTGGCTTCTCTCCATAGAGAAGGTATGTGTGCTAAGTGCATACACCCGTTCAGAATTGGCTCTAGGACAGGGATGATAATGTCAGAGGCCATTTGTAGTTCTGCTGGTATAATGCCGTCAGGTCCAGCAGATTTATATGGATCGAAGCTGTCAATAGCCCATTTAAGCTTCTCTCTTGTGATTAGACCTAGGCTATTTATAGTATTGTTGTTTTCTCCCGTTGGGTCGAGACAACTTATATTTTTTGAGCTACCTGGGAAGTGTGTATCTAGTAGCAAGTTGAGCGATTCCTCGCAAGAATTTGTCCAGGTACCGTTTGTATTTTTAAGGGCACTGGGCATTATAGGGTTTGTTGAGAGGATTCTTCTCAGTCTTGACGCTTCTGAGGAGACTTCAATTTTGTCACAGAAGTTTCTCCAGGATGATCTTTTGTTTTTCCTCAAGTTGTTTTTATAGATTTTAAGGGATTCTTTGTAAGAGTCCCAGTCGGATGATTCTTTGGTATATTTAGCTCTATTAAAAGTTTTCTACAGTTTTTTCTGAGCGGTTCTAGCTCAGAACTCCACCAATGAGGTTTCTTTTTGCCTTTTATTTGAATAAGGGGACAAGATTCTTTCATTGATGTGTTGAGGGCTACGGTGAGATCATTGACTTGGTTGTCAAGATCGGTTTTATTTAATGGGATCCTTAGAAGATCGGGTTTAATCAACCTCTTGAGAGTATCCCTATATTTCAGCCAGTTAGTTTTCCGATGATTTCGGAAAACTTTCTGAACTTTAGTTTCATCAATTAGATTGAATTGTATGTACCTGTGATCGGAGAAAGAGTGCTCTTCAGATACTTTCCAATCCGAAATCCTTTGATGAATCGAGTCGGAGACAAGTGTAATGTCTAATACTTCTTGTCGGTTACTAGTTATGAAAGTTGGCTCGTTACCGATATTACTTACAATAAGGTTAGTACTGAGAATAAAATCAAAAAGAGACTCACCTCTGTCATTTATGTCAGTACTGCCCCAGACTGTGTGATGGGCGTTAGCATCGCAACCAATAATGAGGCAGATCTTTTGCCTTTCTGCATCAGCGATTAGTCTCTTTAGCTTGTCGCCAGGGAGAGGGCCAAGGTGGTCGTGGCCGAGGTATGCGGACGCGAGCCAGTACATACCTTTGCTGGTCTGTAGCCTGACTGCGGTTACGTCTCGATCGCTGTAATCAGGGAGTAAATATACATTAGTGTTACTTCTTACCAATATGCATGATCTGGAGTCACCTTTGTCCGATGCATACAGCAAGTAGTACCCAGGAGTCCTGAGTCCCTGAACTGTGGATTTATGAATCCAGGGTTCCTGGATCAGGACTACATCTTCCCCTTTTTGGTGTAGGCGGAGAAGAAGAGAGGCCGAGGCCTGTTTTGAGTGCTGGAGGTTAATCTGAAGTAATTGCAGCATTTTCGCTACGATTCTTCAGATCAGCCCCCACCACGGTTTGGTCGAGATCATCTTCGGATTCTGACTCAGAAGGTGACCGTAGGAGATCATCCTCACTGAGCAGATCCCCGGGCTCCGATGATTCCGTCTCCATGTCGGAGAGACAGTCGACGGTGTGGATGCCTGTTTTTGCAGAGCATGCCCCAGAGTTGGAAGAGCTCGAGTTGTCTACCTCCATTTCTGAAGGGTCGACAACCCGAGTGGTTTCCTCCCCTGAGGACATGTCCTGCATTTTAAGAGGGTGTTCCTCGTCTTTTTTATAGACTTTCAAGATAGCTGTATTCCATCCAAACCTAATTTCACCTTTAGTCGACACCAGGGGAGCCAGCGATTCCTTATTGATAACCACAATGGCAGATCTATAAGGTCCCACTGGGTCCTCCAGCTTCGCGACTTCCCAGTCATGGGTAGGAAGGGATGGGTTACAGTACTTGAGCATCTTCAAGACAGTGTCCTTGCAGGTAAGTTCAGCTGGGATTCTCATGCGAGCTCTTGGTCTGCAGGGAATTTCTTCCCTAGCCACAACTTCGAGCTTAGCACCAGGCCATAGCCCCTCTAACCTGCTGACAGCAAGCTTATATAGATCGTATGATCTCTGGTCATCAAAGGCGATGAGCTTGGCACGGCCTTGGTGCCACCCTGCGTCACTAACACCTACAGGATTCCCAGGATTCTCCATAACTAGAGTCCAATAGGAAAGCTGTAGTTTGCCATTGACTGTCGTCCATTGGTCACCAGACATCATACCATCCACATTGCTTCTGTCAATGACAGCAGCTATGATCTTGTCCTTTAGTACGTCACTAAAGGACAGATCTTTTCTGGTATAGGAGGTGTTTTGTACCTTCGCTTTCTTGGGTTCCGGAAAGGTTCCCTCGGTAGACCTTTGTCGCTTCGACGTTGAGTCGTCGCTGGTCATCGTTTTGGCGAGTGTACTCCTAGCCCAAGCGAGTTTGCCGGTTTGCTTCGAGTCTAGATCAGTAGTTGGAATGTCACCAAGTACTTTCACTATTCTCTCTGCAGCCCGACGTTCGCTTCTCGGTACGGTTTTACTTCTCTCGCTGATGGAAGAGGATTTGGATGTACCGGGTCTACCATCAGCGAGGGATTCCTCCATCGTGCTCGGACGAGGTCTGGTCTGGCTAGGAGGGATACCGTGAGTCACGGTTATGTCACTGTCCCGATCAGCCTCCCCCGTGCCCGTGAGAGGTTTTCTATTTTGAGGAGTAGGAGTAGAGCCAAGCGTCATGGCTTTACCCCCACGTTGATTTGTGTTTGTATTGTCTTTCGTGCCCGCCGGGTATTGATCACGGTCGGTGTCAGCAAGAGTGGCCGTCGCAGACTTGATACCACTAACCGTGGGCAATCCTACCGTGCACGAAAGATGTGTAATACTAGTGACGGGCTGAATGGCTCCCCCACTAGTATTAGCGTCTAGACCGTGAGTCGCTCCACAGTTCTTGGGCGTTCCAGGAACTGTGGTCGGCTCAACAGTCCTCCCGCGCTTCGTTTTTTTGAAAACATGGTCATTTTCACTTTTCTTTTTATTTTTGTTTTTGTGATCTTATACTACTATTTATTAAATATTATTAGTGTTATTGATTATTATATTCCTTACTTATTATTACTGTTGGTTTTCGACTATTAGTCAAAACAACAAAACAACATTTTGATATTCGCTGGATTACAATAATATTTTTGGATTACAATAATATTTTTTTTTTGTCCCAAATATACTTTGAATTCCTGGTCGAGAGTTATCATCGCACAAGAATTTCCATTTTGTCGTGGTGGGAAAAAGGAGAAGAAGAGCGAAAAACTATCATTAACTAACTGGCGATTTTTTTTTATATATATGTGGGATTTATAATAAAAGGCGATCGGCTCTTAGAATAGATTTATAATTTATTTAATTTAAGTATTCAAAGTAGCATTTAAGTATTTAAGTTAATTCAAGATTTTAATAAAGTTTAATATGTAAGCGATTGAATAGAGTTTTTAACTTGGCAAATGATAGCGATATCGACGTCTTCTTGTTTTATCTTCTTATGTATCAATTAGAAACTTCTTCTTCTTAATTTGCGTCTTCGTCTTCGTGTTCGTCTTCGTCTTCGTGTTCGTCTTCTTAGTTTTAATCAGCTGGTAACTTGTTGCATGAAAGCTTTTGGGCACACATAATAAAGGGTGACCCCACAAATTCGGCCATCCTGTAACATTTCATCGTCTTCGGGAAATGGGTATTCATCTTCAGGGCGTCTTTATAGGTATCATCATCTAGGAAATATCATTTAAGAGTCATCGTCTTGAGCAAAATCGTAAACAGGTTTGTAGATTTGCGTAACATCTTATAAATTGTAGTATAAACATCATCATCGTTGAATTCATCATTGGGAACATCTGGGAACTAGTAAATATCTTAGGGCTTCATTGGATTTGTAGTCGAATCATTGGATTTGTAGTCGCATCATAGAAAATAGTCGTCATAGCAGGAGAAAGTCATAGCTGGGATTATAGTTAAGCAAGTAATTTATGTACATGAAAAACAAAAACGTTTTATAATAAAGCATATGAGCCGGTTATGTCGTCTTCTCCATCAAGATTCACGAGTTGTTCTTCTTCATCTGAGTCAGAGCTGGAATAATCACTCGTCTTCCACATCTTCATGAAGTCTGCACATGTTGTTGTTTTGCGAGGACCCTCTTGAGCACCGACTTTACGCACCTCATATCGATCATTTGGAGAGACTTTGGTGACACTGTAGGGACCTAAATATTTGGGATAAAGTTTAAGATTAGTACCAAATTGAGTACGTTTAATTGCAACAAGATCATTTAAACTGTACTGGTGAGCGACTTTTCGTTTCTTATTAAAGTTTTTGGCATTCTCTTTTTGGATCTGGTCAATGCTAACGCAAGCTTCATCTCTCATGTGATCACGCTCCCTATCAAAAGCCTCTCTTCTTTCCTCATTGATTGCTTCAGCAATGCGAACATCTGATTTAGTTTTCATTTTAACACCTGTCAGGATTTCAAAAGGAGTCCGTTTAATTCCGCGTTGGTAAGTAGAATTTAGAACCATTTGCAGCTTTGATGTAAACCGATACCATTTAGAAGGGTCATCCATTGATAGCTTAGTAAGCACCGAGATTATGATTCTATTTATTCGCTCGACCTGTCCATTAGCGCGTGGAACACCCGTAGTGATGAGCAAATGCTGAATACCTTCCTGTTCGCAGTAATCTTTAAAGATGTAGATGTAAATGCTGCACCGTGATCAGAAATTATTCGTGAAGGGTTCCCAAATACGGATTTCTGTTGATCAAGTTTCGTTAGAACTTCTGCAGCCGAAGTGGATTTACATGGGTAAATCCAAACAAATTTTGAAAATGCGTCGACGATGCAGAGGATATAAGAATATTGCTTACCAGAGAGAGAAAGGGGACCAAGGTGGTCAATATGGTAGGTATCGAGTGGAAGTTCATTTTTTGGTATCGAGTGCAAGTAGCCCTCTTGCTTTCCGATCTTCTTGTCACCCAATATGCATCGTATACAATTACTTCTCACCTTTTCAATTTTACTTCTCAACTTAGGAATAAAATATTCCTTGGACAAAACTTCTTCTAGTTTCTTCGTCGCAAAGTGACCCTCATCATGAGCCTCTTTTATGATTTCTATCGCCATACTGTTAGGGATACATAAAAGCTTATTCCCATTACCGTCATCTTTGTAAATAATGTCATGCTCCGTAAAGTAATTCTCGTAAGTACCATGCTGTAGGACTTGTTTTATAACTTTGAGATGATTATCTCCCGTCTGGGCTGCCTTGATTCTAGATAAGAATTCTGTTGAAATAATCATAGAAATTGGATTCCGGCTAAGAGCATCAACGTGCTGCATGCGGCTGCCAGCTCTATGCTCCAATTTATAGTTGTAGTCTTGTAAAAGGAGAGCCCATCCTGCAATCCTTGGCAGAATATCCTTTTTCTCCATGGTTGCTTTAAATGCAGCGCAGTCTGTGACGATTGTAAAAGGTATGCCCAGCAAATACACCCTTAATTTTTTCAGTGAGTTGACGATTGCCAGTACTTCAAGTTCATAGCTGCAATAACGCTCTTCTGAATAACTTGTCTTCTTACTATAAAAGTATATAGGGTGGAACTTGGCATCATCAGATTTCTGAACCAGCACCGCTCCAAACCCCCACTTTGATGCATCTGTGTGGAGTTCAGTCTCCGCTTCTTGATTGTACAGTCTTAACACTGGCTTTGATGAAATGCTTTTTTTCAATTCTTCGAATGCGATTTTTTGAGGTAAATCAAATTTAAAATCTTGATCTTTCTTAAGAAGCTGCGTGAGAGGCCTAGCAAAAACTGAATAATCCTTCACAAATTTTCGAAAATAGCCCGTGAGGCCTAAAAAGCTTTGAACTTTTTTAATTGAGTTTGGTTGAGGAAATCTTTCTACTGCCAGTGTCTTACATTTCGATGGTTTTATCGAACCAAAAGAAATCTCGAACCCCAGGTATTCTATTGTCTGACACATCAGTTGACATTTCTTCCAGTTGATCTGTAACCCATAACTTTCAGCTAAACATAAAACCTCCTTTAACCGCTCAAAGCACTCCTCGTAACTCTTGCCCAAAACAACCAAATCATCAAAGTATATTAGGATAAATTTCTTAATAACCAGAGGTTTGAAGATTTTGTCAATAAATTTTTGGAATATCATTGGAGAAACACATAAACCAAAAGGGACACGAAGGAACTCCCACTGTCCTGTTGGCGTAATGAAAGCTGTATATTTCACACTTTCCTCAGCTACCCGCACATGAAAAAAGCCATTTTTCAAATCTAGCGTACAAAAAACTTCTGCTCCACTGAGCGCATCGATCTGGTCCTCAATCAGTGGAAGGGGGTGGTGTGATCTAACAACCTCTTTATTTAATCGTCTGTAATCCACACATAAACGCTTAGAACCATCTTTTTTATTAGCTAATACGACAGGGCTAGCATATTCAGATGAGCTCGGTCTAATTATTCCTTCAGCTAACCACTGTGCAACTTGTTCGTCAACTATCCTTTTTTCAAGAGGAGCCAGTCTTCTTGGCGGTTGGCATATTGGCACATCTGTCTTCAAGGTCAGTACCATCTCAACTGGTGACTTTTTTTCTTCCTTAGGGCTATAACTCAAAACAAGATCCTTGATAGCTTTCTCGTAGTTGGGATTTCCTATGTTAAGCGTCAACTCATCGTTACTAAAAGCAGATATCTGACAAACTTTTTGGAAAGCTTCTTCAATATCAGACACGAAAACACCATCTGAGGAAAGTCTAATGTTTTTACCTGAGAGAACATCTTTGCCAATAATGAAGGGTGTTTGCATAATTGATTCGGACATAATAAAAACTTTTGTATCGCATGTGCAATCATCGATTTCAATGTGGGCATCAAAAGACCCTAACGTTTCGACAGAATCTGCAGAAAGACCTCTTACTGGAACCGAGTTTTGTATAATTGGTGGAGCACCCATTTTAACATATACATCGCTTCTGACTAAACTCAAGTCACTGCCCGTATCTACTAAGCCCTTAACCTCAAATCCATTAACACGTATAAGCTTCATAGTGTCGGTGGCACCAACCTTCAATAAATTTGTTTTCTTTTCTTCTTGCTTTCTTTTGGGACAATCCGATGATTTGTGCCCAAATTTATTACATGTGAAACATTTGGGTTGTTTTTGGTTACAGGCACTACTGATGTGTCCTCGCCTACCGCAGTTGAAACATCGCCCTGTACTACGACTGTCTGGATTCGAACGGTGTTCCCTTGGCTTGCTAGAACTTGGTAAGCTTTCTTTATATTTAAGGTTAAAAGTAATTTTTTCTTTAAACTCCTTGAAAGTCAAAGCTCCATATAACATAACCTTATTACTTGGGGAATCTTCGATACCATCGATAATAAAACTAATTAGAGAAGAATCCTCCACTCGACCCTTAGCCCCTATTTCTCTCATATGCAATAAGTAATCCTGAATATTTTCTCCCTTCTTCTGCCTCCTCTGACCTAACTTCTTATACACGTCTGCCGTACACACCTTCTGAGCAAACTCATCAATCAAAAACTCTTTTAAATCTATCCATTTAGAAAGAGTTGGCTTCGACCTAATAGCCAATTTCGCTGAACCAGCAAGCAACCTTTTTCCAAAAAGAACCTTTTCAGCTTCTGACCAGTTCATACTCGCTGCAGCGATATCAACATCTTGGACCCAGCTTTTAATATCATATTCGTCATTCCCCGAAAATTCTGGTACAATCGCCGCTACGTCTTGGAATGTTACATTACTTGATCTTCCTTTCAGCCTTAAAATTTCCTCTTCCATAGTTGTCTTTAAAAGAGACATCTCCAACCTCAAATTAACCTCTTTCTCCTTTTCTCGAATAGAACTCTCCCTAAGACTCATTTCTAACTCTCGTTGTTTTTGTGCAAGCAAATGTTCCCTTGTTTCAACCTCCTCTTGTCTCTTATCTAAGTCCCGAAAGACTTCTGAAAAATCTTGTGCTCTCCTATTCTCAACACGTGTGCTATTTCGGTTATGCCTACCCATTTTATTTTTATATTATAAAACAGTCGCCAAACAGTAGCAGCAAATAATTTTTATATTTGTATTTAATAGGGAAATGTGATCTAGATTCCAGTTACCTTATTCCAGTTAACTTACTAATCCAGAGAAAAGGGTTTACCGTTCATGAATTTCTTGGTTTGATGTATATGAGTTCAGGTGCAATTGTCTAGAAAGAACCGCAAGCTCTAATTGTTTCCCGTTGTTTGGGCATCTAATGATCTGATGATTTTTTAAGATGATGTAGGAGTAGGTACCGGTTCTTTTCCGTTTTATTTTTGTTGCAAGACTTCTGATCACGAGTGTAAGAGCTTTTTTTTCGAGAACAACTGAATTAAGATTTTTTTTTTTTTCACGACGCGCAGTTATTTTGGCTTTTGACAAATCCCGGTTATGAGCCCCCAAAAATGTGGGATTTATAATAAAAGGCGATCGGCTCTTAGAATAGATTTATAATTTATTTAATTTAAGTATTCAAAGTAGCATTTAAGTATTTAAGTTAATTCAAGATTTTAATAAAGTTTAATATGTAAGCGATTGAATAGAGTTTTTAACTTGGCAAATGATAGCGATATCGACGTCTTCTTGTTTTATCTTCTTATGTATCAATTAGAAACTTCTTCTTCTTAATTTGCGTCTTCGTCTTCGTGTTCGTCTTCGTCTTCGTGTTCGTCTTCTTAGTTTTAATCAGCTGGTAACTTGTTGCATGAAAGCTTTTGGGCACACATAATAAAGGGTGACCCCACATATATAATAATTTTTGAATTTTCCTCTTCTTAAGAAAATTAAGAAGGCGAAGATTTTGGATTGAGAACTCCAGTTGGGAGTTGTTTGAATTGTCTGAGGAGAGCGTTTCATCCGGAGGAGTTCACAAAAACTACCCCTTTGAGAATTGGTTGAAGGAAAGATATTATTCTGTGTTAAGATAAGTATATTAGTTTAAAATTGTTAGTGATCAATTTTGATTAAAATTCAACATTTGTGCGTGGCCATAAAAGGGCAAAAAAATTTCAACCGAATAGGCCTTCGCTATTCGTCCTTTGTTTCTCCCGATATTGCGGGACTCTCGACCGTTTGGTAGTTGTACTTGTGTTTCGGGATTTTTTCCCAAAGTGGTTTTGCTTTGTGTCTTTGTGGCACAAAACATTGTTTTATATTGGTTTCATAGTTACTTAATTACTCTGTTGTTCTTTAATAACTTTTAATTGACTGAAAAGATTCTGGGTTTTCATCCGGCTTTGCACGGTTTCCCAGACATTTTATTTTCTAGCGACATAATAAATCCATTAAATTCCACTTTGGAATCTTAAACAGAATCTTTTACTTCAATTTTGAAGATTCATTTTCAGCTACGGTTAAGGCAAACTACCATAAAAAGTTTCCTGGCGCCCATTCCACCTTAAGTAAGTACGTCCCTGTACTTCCATTATCATTAATAATATTGTATCTGATACCTTTTTTTTATTAAATTAATTAATTGATATTCGATAAAAAAGTCTCCACGATAAAAAAAGAATCCACCCCAATACTGAGCTACGGGTGGCAGCACTTAATGTGCGGCTCGTTGTAGAATTTTCATTTTTTTATGAAGTTGATTGTCAAGGTGACATTTCTGTCATTGTCTTTAAATTAAATTCGCGAAGCACACCGGTGGTGCTTTCGTTTTAATATAATTGCTTATTTGGTTTTATTTGGATTCGGAAATCCTTTTTGTGTTTCTGTGGATTGTAGTCCACCATCCTAAAGTTAAAATAATTCATAGTAAAGTGAAAATTTTGCAACAATTGGCGTCCACAACGTGGGGCTCTTTGTGGTTTTTGTTGAGTTGGAAAGGATTGGTTTTCGTGTTAATCCATCTCTTTGTGCATTGCCCTTTTAGGGAAGTGGTGTATATATATAATATCTTGTCATAAGCATTTACTTGGTGTTCTTTTTTTTCCTGCCTAGGTGATATCCAGAAGTGCAAATTCTACCTGTGTCTGAACAAAATTTAACCTTGGGGAATTATAACCTAAATACACATTACTGTGTGTCCATTGAGTGAGTGTAAATGATTTACATACATAAGTGGCAAGTGAGTTTTTTTTTTCGTACAATATTGTTGGATATCATTTTTTTTTTGCAACGGTTTTAATTATATTATCTTTTTGATAATTCATTATTAAATTATTTTTTTTTCTTTTTTAACATTTTAATCGTGAGCATATTGTTGTCTCGCTCTGATTCGTGTATTGATTTCTCTGACAATTTAAGTACTTTATTTTTGGAGACCAAGTACAGGGCTGCCCCTGTGAAATTTTAGTTGCCACTTTGACAGCTCTTTATTTATTTGATAATTATTTTTTTTTACCATTTTATTTTTTTTACGTCACGCTTTGATCTTATACTACTATTTATTAAATATTATTAGTGTTATTGATTATTATATTCCTTACTTATTATTACTGTTGGTTTTCGACTATTAGTCAAAACAACAAAACAACATTTTGATATTCGCTGGATTACAATAATATTTTTGGATTACAATAATATTTTTTTTTTGTCCCAAATATACTTTGAATTCCTGGTCGAGAGTTATCATCGCACAAGAATTTCCATTTTGTCGTGGTGGGTTATATTTTACATTAATCTTTATTAATAACACCGACTTCTTTTGTTTTTTTTTTTTCAATTTTCTCGCCTGTGTTAACTGAAAGTTTAGAGATAAAATATTCGCGGTACACCGTTAAAATAGAGGTAAATAGATTGTCACAAGAGGAAATAACGTATGAGATCGAATGTCGAGGTTTAACGGTCGGGACCGTGGAAGAAATGCGCAAAGCGCTTCGGGTTGCGCTAAAATTAGAACGAAGGAACTCTTTTTGTCCTCCCGCTTATCCGTTCACGTTTGAAGAGGATCAGACGGCGGTTGAGAAGAAATTAACTGAAATCGGAAAACTTTTAGAAAATCCTCCGAAGTCGGAAACTTCAAAGGAATACTTAAAAATACTCGCGAAGGTAGAATGGGGTTTGCGTCGAATGGATAAATCGGTACCGGAAAACGAAAAGGAAGATAAAATCAAGCTCGCGTTAAAGAATAAGTTGGTCATGTCTATGGCAGCTTTAGAGGTCGACGATGAGGAAGAAATTGATGAAGAAAAGGAAAAAGAGAAGGAACCAGGGGTCGAAAAGCAGCGTTCAGCTGAATACCCAAAGAACGCGGCCGTGATAACTTCTGCCGGTACATCGACAAGTTCATTAGTGGTTGAGAGCGAAGTCAACCCTACGATTCAACGCGTCATCGTAAATTCGGAAAAATTTTTAAATATCGCGAAGTGGGACGTGAAGTTTACTGGAGAACGCTGTGGTGCTTCCGTGAACTCTTTCCTAGAACGGGTTAATGAAATGTGCCAAGCTAGGGGGGTTTCGGAAACCCAACTTTTTAAAGCGGCTGCTTTTTGTCGGGAAAGCGTTGATTTGGTTCAGGGCAGTTAGGGTGTTGGTCAATTCATGGCAAGAACTCGTAAAAGAGTTGAAACTCGAGTTTTTGCCACCGAATTACGACGACCAGCTTTTGGATGAGATTAGACGTCGGACACAGGGCAACGGTGAATCCATCGGCGTTTACGTTTCGACGGACGATGCAAAATTTGTTCGGTAGATTGACGGACCCAATTTCCGAAAGTAGGAAGCTGTTAACGATTCAGCGGAATCTGACACCTTTCTACCAAAAGCAGCTTGGTTTAGCGAAACCAAGTTGTGTATCCGATTTGGTGGCTTTAGGGCGGAATTTGGAAGCCGTTCGGGCAAATGTGGAAGCGTACGTTCCCCCACCCAATGTTAGGACCAATAAAAATTTGCTGGAACCGGATCTAGCCTACGTTGGAGTTGAAACTCCTTCGGTTTCTGTTGTCACCGACAACAACGAAAGTTCTCGTCGCGCCCAAACTTCAAATCAATCTAGGTCATCTGCGATGAGGTGTTTCAATTGCAATGGATCAGGCCATTTTGCAAATAGGTGTTCTGCTCCTAGGCGTTGTTTTGGTTGTGGGGCTGTAGGTGTCAGCAGACAAAACTGTCAACGTTGTTCGGGAAATGGGCAACGGACTTCTGCGTCAGCAGGGCAGGAAGTTCGAAAACGTTAAAGGTTTTGCCTGCTGGGAACCAGTTGGCTGAACAAGTTCATTTGGGCTTTACATTGGAGGCAAACGGGAGGGATAGGAGGCGTCAGCATTTATGGTACTAGATTCTTAGGATTGTCGGATTCCGGAGCTTCTAGGACCATAATCGGAAGGGATGCTTGGAAAATAATCCAAAATTTGGGACTAGGGTTAAAGAAGGATGCTGTTCACTGCGTTCGCTTGGCAGATGGAACAGGTGTTGATATTTTGGGGACACTCTCTCTTCCAATCATCGTAGAAGATAGGGCAGTTTTAACGAACTGTCTTGTCATACCAACTCTGCCACATACTGTGATCCTCGGCGCAGATTTTTGGGCGTTATCGGGTATAGTCCCGGATCTAAGATCACGTGAGTGGAACTTCTCAGAACAGAACAGTCCTGTTTTGATTTGTTCTATTACAGAACGTTCAGAGTTGAGTGTAAAGGAAATCGAAAGTTTGGAATCTTCCATAGAAGATTCATTTCGAAAAATGCCTGAAGGGTTAGGGTGTACAACGATGGTTGAGCACAGAATTCGCACGTCGGCGGAACCGATTAAACAACGGTATTATCCGGTTTCTCCGGCAATGCAAGTCCATATTGACAAGGAGCTAAATGAAATGCTAGAGGCAGGAGTTATTGAGAGATCGACGAGTGCGTGGTCATCTCCAATGCTCTTAGTCAAAAAGAAAGATGGTTCATTTAGGTTCTGTGTTGATTACAGAAAATTGAACAAAAATACTGATAGGGATGCCTATCCACTTCCATACATAAATTCTATTTTGGACAGACTTCGAGGCGCGAGGTTCTTGTCTTCGCTAGATATTAAGTCTGCGTATTGGCAGATTCCTATGGAGGAGGAATCTAAGCCTTTTACTGCCTTTACGGTTCCTGGGAGGGGTCTCTTTCAATTTAAAAGAATGCCTTTTGGCTTGCATAATTCTCCTGCGACTTGGCAGAGGTTTATCGACACAGTTTTGGGTGCCGACCTCGAGCCATTTGTTTTCGTCTATTTAGACGACATCATCATCATTTCGGAAACCTTTGAGAAACATCTCGAAATTCTGAAGGAGGTGATGAAAAGGTTGTGTGATGTGGGTCTGAAGGTTAGTAGGGAAAAATGTAACTTTTGCATTCCATCTCTAAAATTCTTGGGATATATAGTGGATCGAAATGGTTTACATGTAGATCCAGAGAAAGTGGAAAGTATGGTTAGGATTCCAGCACCGAGGAACGTGAAAGAAGTAAGGAGCTTTATAGGAACAGTTTCGTGGTACCGACGATTTGTACCAAACTTTGCGGAACTGCTTAGGCCACTATCAGATCTACTCAAAAAGAGTCGAAAGTTCATTTGGACTCAAGAGTGTGAAGATAGTTTTAGGAAGGCAAAAGAGTGTTTGGTGACGGCACCTATACTGACTTGCCCAGATTTTAAACGACCATTCGTCGTTCAAACAGACGCGTAAGATTACGGCATCGGTGCAGTTCTTTCACAGAACTTTGATGAGGGAGAAAAGGTTGTCTGTTACCTTAGTAGGTCCTTGAATCGAAACGAGCGAAACTACAGTACCACAGAAAAAGAATGCTTGGCGGTACTTCGGGCTATCGAGAAGTTGCGACCATATATCGAAGGTGTTCGATTTACAGTCGTTACGGATCATTATTCCTTGGTATGGTTAAGTAATCTGAAAGACCCACAGGGTAGGTTAGCACGGTGGGCAATTCGGCTCCAACAGTTTGATTTTGAAATCATTCACCGCAAGGGTAAAGAGCATGTTGTTCCGGATATGCTTTCTCGAGGAGTGCCGCATTTGGGTGGTATCTCAGATGAGGAGGTAGACCCGTGGGTGACCAAAATGATTTCGACAGTCAATTCAAATCCTCTAAGATATCCAGCCTGGAGAGTTGAACAAGGTCACTTGTTTAAACTCGTAAAGGCGAATCATGTCGTGGTACACGAGAACAATCAAGAATGGAAGAAAGTGTTAGGTAGGAACGAACGGCGAGGGATTTTGCAAGAATTTCATGACGGTCCATTAGCAGGACACATGGGGGTTCGAAAAACTTTTGCCAGAATTGGGGCTAAGTTTTACTGGCCAAAAATGAGGGCCGATATCACTAAATATGTTCGAAATTGTAAAGTTTGCCAACAAGTAAAGCCAACGAATGAAAAGCCTGCTGGGTTGATGAGTGAGAGAGTAGGGACAAAATCACCGTGGGAAATGATTTGTATTGATCTTGTAGGTCCACTTCCTAAGTCGAGTAGGGGTTTTACTTATATTCTTACAGTGGTAGATTACTTTACGAAGTTTCCACTATTGTTCGCGTTGAGGTCGGCCACTGCGAAGGCTATTTGTCGGGAACTGGAGAATAATGTTTTTCTACTTTTTGGCATACCATCGGTGATCGTCTGTGACAACGGTCCCCAGTTTCGATCAAAGGAACTGGAAGCACTTTGCCAGGCGTACGCGTCACAATTGAAATTTACAGCCCATTACCACCCGCAGGCGAATCCTGCGGAGAGGATCAACCAGATCCTTAAGACTACGTTAAGGGCTTACGTTGCAGAAAACCACAGGGTATGGGACCTGCAACTCAGCAATGTGGCGTGTGCTATTCGCACTTCACAACATGAGGTATTGGGGGTCTCACCCTATTATGCTAATTTTGGGAGGGATATGGTAACCTCAGGTCGAGTAGTGCCATCAGTAGGAGATACTTCCGGGAACGCTCAGGATCCGGAGGGGATCAGAGAACGTTTCCGAGAACTAAGATTGGATATAGAAAAGAAACTACAAGTAGCCTCGAAACGAGCTGCCGAAACATACAATCTTCGACGGCGTGATGTCCAATATCACCCCGGCGAAATGGTATGGCGACGAAATTTTACGTTGTCGGATGCCGCGAATTATTATGCAGCCAAGCTAGCACCGAAGTTTGTCGGTCCGTTTGAAATTAAGAAGCGTGTGTCACCTTGGACATACGTCTTACAAGATAGTAATGGTAAAGAGCGCGGAACTTGGCATGTTAAAGATTTAAAACCGTACACCGATGCATCCTAAAGTAATTTATTTCTAACGTTGTTTAATTTTTGATTCTAATTAACATTTTACCTTTATGTTATTATATTTTTATTTTTATAATTATTTTTCTTTAACATTTATAATTTACATTTACTTTGATATTTTTTTTTTTGGTGGAAATCCTTTTAATTTTTCACGGCCTGGGTACTTCTCTGAAAATGTGTTACAGTTCATATGAAATGTAACCACATTTTCTAGGAGGTAAGGGTGGGATTTGTTGCGGTAAATTTTACCACAACAAGTTTCATCGACCCATTCTGTATTCCCTAACCCCTTTTACCAACCCCTTTCTTTTGCGGCTCCAAAATGCTTGAAGAGTCGATAAGATACCTGGACCATCAGCCAGAAGCTTGCTCTTTGAGTATCTTGGAAATGCAACAAAAATAGGTCACCGATGAATCATGGTGGGATTGATGGTTCCCACAACTTAAATCTATTGTTGGACGGGCGGTCCGCAATTAATACAAATTGAGGAATAAACAAAGAGGGTTAAAAGACATGAAGCATTTACCCATGTCCAACGAGGATGTGAATTATAATTCACCAACGTAAATTTAGCATGGCCGAGTGTCCAACATAAGTGTCTGGACATAAAAGTAAAACCACTTTGCGATGTACATCCCTTCCCCTAATTCTGCGCGAAGGTCTACGGTTTTTCGGTTATTTAACTTTCGCGCTTGACATCGAATCATATCTCTCGATTTTATTTGGAGAATGGTGGTGATTCCGTCCGGTGAAAATGTTTTCCTCCAGAGTATAGTTGGGCCGGTATGGGCTGGGGACTTTGCGTAGTTTAAATAGTTTTTCGCTTTATTCTTTTATTTTGTAATTGACGGATTGGGGCTGAACTCGTCCATTGAGCCACTGTTGGTGAGAATATCACCAACGCATGAGATCGCATGCGATGGTTTGTTCGACTTCGGCGCACACCTTAGCCTTAAGCTAGTTGCTGCAGTGAGACCGAGACAGAACGCCTCCGTGCATAAGATCAGAGTAGGATGGCTATATGGTCGTGGTATGATGAACGAGCCAGGCTGCCATTTTGCAAGTCACTTTTGAAAAACTTGTGAAAGTAGAGAGTTGGGAAAAAGGAGAAGAAGAGCGAAAAACTATCATTAACTAACTGGCGATTTTTTTTTATATATATAATAATTTTTGAATTTTCCTCT
Organism: Meliscaeva auricollis; assembly: GCA_948107695.1. NCBI lineage: Eukaryota > Metazoa > Arthropoda > Insecta > Diptera > Syrphidae > Meliscaeva > Meliscaeva auricollis. Next base: position 714,480 of record OX403620.1, on the reverse strand, counting down.
TCTTAAGAAAATTAAGAAGGCGAAGATTTTGGATTGAGAACTCCAGTTGGGAGTTGTTTGAATTGTCTGAGGAGAGCGTTTCATCCGGAGGAGTTCACAAAAACTACCCCTTTGAGAATTGGTTGAAGGAGAGATATTATTCTGTGTCAAGATAAGTATATTAGTTTGAAATTGTTAGTGATCAATTTTGATTAAAATTCGACATTTGTGCGTGGCCATAAAAGGGCAAAAAAATTTCAACCGAATAGGCCTTCGCTATTCGCCCTTTGTTTCTCCCGATATTGCGGGACTCTCGACCGTTTGGTAGTTGTACTTGTGTTTCGGGATTTTTTCCCAAAAGTGGTTTTGCTTTGTGTCTTTGTGGCACAAAACATTGTTTTATATTGGTTTCATAGTTACTTAATTACTCTGCTGTTCTTTAATAACTTTTAATTAACTGAAAAGATTCTGGGTTTTCATCCGGCTTTGCACGGTTTCCCAGACATTTTATTTTCTTGCGACATAATAAATCCATTAAATTCCACTTTGGAATCATAAACAAAATCTTTTACTTCAATTTTGAAGATTCATTTTCAGCTACGGCTAAGGCAAACTACCATAAAAAGTTTCCTGGCGCCCATTCCACCTTAAGTAAGTACGTCCCTGTACTTCCATTATCATTAATAATATTGTATCTGATACCTTTTTTTTATTAAATTAATTAATTGATATTCGAAAAAAAAAGTCTCCACGATAAAAAAGAATCCACCCCAATACTGAGCTACGGGTGGCAGCACTTAATGTGCGGCTCGTTGTAGAATTTTCATTTTTTTATGAAGTTGATTGTCAAGGTGACATTTCTGTCATTGTCTTTAAATTAAATTCGCGAAGCACACCGGTGGTGCTTTCGTTTTGATATAATTGTTTATTTGGTTTTATTTGGATTCGGAAATCCTTTTTGTGTTTCTGTGGATTGTAGTCCACCATCCTAAAGTTAAAATAATTCATAGTAAAGTGAAAATTTTGCAACAAGGCAAATGAAAAAACATACCTCTATAGATGTGCGTAAAAGCCTTGAGTCTGTTTTTCTTCTATATATGTACATATATGTGCGATCGGTACGCACAGATAGAAGAGAAACATAAAAACAAAAAAGCGGGCAGTAATTACTTATCCCCTTATCTTCTGAACATACCAAATCCTCACATAAAAAAAGCACAAAAAGGTGCTCAGAAACTACCCACATTTTCATTTTTTAAACATACAAAATCCTCACATAGAAAAAACATTAAAAAAGCCGCAAAAATTGGTTAATTGCTCCATTATCGTATCTCATTATAAACACAATGTCAAAAGTGTGAGATGAAAATCATGTTTAATAATTTCTATATTTGATTTTTTTCTCACATTTTTGACATTCAGCCCTATTCTAAACAAAAATTCCCGGGGAAATGTTTTCGGGAGAAGGGCTCCAAATCGAAATATTCCCGGAATTTCATTATGTTTTCGCTTGTTATTTGTTCCCCTTGTGTTCAGAATAACGTAAAAGTGAAAAAAGAACGAAATTGGTTGCAACTTTTCGATTGTGAGCTCTTCTCCCAAAAACATTTCCCCGGGAGTTTTCATTCAGAATAGGGCTGATTATGTTTATATTTACCTACCTAGTGTGTGAAGACACACTCATTATTTTTTCATTTATTGAATCCTCACATAAAAAAAATACCTACCCTACACCAGATTTGTTTTTTTCTTCCAACTTATTCCTTTATGTCTTCAAAAAAAAATAAAAGAACAAATAAAAAAAAAAAATAACCAAAACAAAATAGAAAATGTGTATCCTCTCCGAGCAAAATAAAAGACAACCAAAACAAAATAAAAAATGTGTATCCTCGCCTTCGAGGACTGTTGTGGAAAACGAAAAAAAATATACCTCTAGATGTGTGCAAATTGTAAAAAAAACTCTTGAGTGCACAACTATCCCACGGCAAACGAACGCAAGAAAAAAAAGTAAAAAGAGAAACCACCACCGAACTCTTTTTTTATAATATTACAGAAGAGGATGAGAAAGAAGAAGACACACAAAAACAAAGAATACAAAAATGCATCCCTTCTAACCAATTGAAATTTTTAAACAGCGTTCTCTTTTCTGCGTATACTTATTTTTTTTATTTTCCTCATGTATTCTGCGAGCTGCAATGTTGCTAACGAAGTTTTACATTCGCATCACTACACGTCGCCTCGATCGGCGGCTGTCATGAGAATACTATAGTGTTTTTATACAATGATAATACAAAGAAGTCGCATCCCATACAAACTTTTGGCGCACATGTACCACAACATGTTGCTAGTTGCTAGTTGCGAAATGTTGCGAGAGCGAGGGAATTCTTTAAAAAACTGGAATCTCTTAAAAAAAATTTATTTCTCGTTTGTCCTTTTCTTCTGTTTGTTTTTTTTTTTTGTTATTGCTTTTGGTTATGTTATTGTTATGAAGCGCACCCTGCTTTCGGCTACTGTGGCGATCACGATAGTTGTTGTCTTTTTTTTTTCTGTTATGTTTGCATGCTTTCGTCTGACGATACTTTAAAGATTTTCTTTATTTTGTAGTTTTTTTTATTTTTTTATTTTCTTAACGATGAAGACGTTTGAACTAGGTAGGAAGAATGTGTTGTATGGTTTTTTAAAGGAATTCTTCTAAAAGGAACTGTTAGTTGGTGGGTAGGTAGGTTAACATATAAATCGAGTGTTTTTTTTTTTGTAGAAACGTCCTTGCAAGGACAAGCTCGTGAACCTGTTCATGGATAGGTATTAATTTTTTTTTAATGAATGTGTGCACACACACAGGTTAATTTTGTTTTGTTCGTTTGTCACAATCGTTCTTCGAAGTATTTTTTTTTTTGTTATTTTTTTGTATTCTTTGTTGTTTTTGATTTGATAAATCTGATCATTTTTAGAGTTTTGAATTTCTTGAAGGAATTGGTAGACGAGGTGGTGTCACAGTGAAATTTGTAGGAGGTTGTGATTTTGTATATTTGGTTTCGTGTGATCTATTTGTGCATAGGCACAATAATTCATTTTTGTGCACAAACGTATAGGCAGGTAACAAGTCCAGTTTATTCGTTTGCCACGTTCGTCCTTGAGGGGATTTTCTTTATTTTATTGTTTTATTTTCTGCGTTTTCGGGGTATTTTTATGTGCGTTCGTCGTTGTCGCCGGCGTTGGTGTCGTCGTCGGTGTCGGTGCCGTAGTCGGCGTCGTTGGCGTTAGAAATTTTTAAGCACTACTCAGTAGTAGATCAGTATCACGAAATTTAAAATCATGTTTGCGAAGCAAAAAAATAATGGATTGGAGGTACCTATACTATTTTTTTTTCTTTGATTTCAAAATCATGAAGTTAGTTAATCAATTATTGTGAAATGTAATGCGGCGCTTATTTGTTCTTAATTGAATCATGAGATTCATAATTGTCTTACGTCTCCTAGTTCTTAGGAAAATTGAAAATTACAAAATATATTATATATAAGATTTTTTTTTATTTACGTACCTCCAAGACAAATTTAAGTTCAAAAATAGTTTTTTTAGTTTTCAATTTTCTTAGACGTAAGACAATCTGGTTCTCATGATTCGATTAAGTATAAAATTATGTAATTTTTATCACCAAAATCGTGAAAAAATTAGTACTTACACGTTAAAAAAGCCTTTCAATTTTCTTAGACGTAAGACAATCTGGTTCTCATGATTCGATTAAGTATAAAATTATGTAATTTTTATCATCAAAATCGTGAAAAAATTAGTACTTACACGTTAAAAAAAGCCTTTGCTAAATTTTGAGTATAAAATTATTTTGTTCAAAAACTCTTGATTAAATAAACTCAATTTGAAAATAAAAAGGAAGTTTTCACAGATTTCTATGACTCATATTTGGCATATATCTTTACTTAAATCCTTACCCTTGTTTTTAAATAATTTTGTTTTCATGTTAAATTATATTTCGAAAGTTTTCCCAGCTAAAAATGGCATAATAGCCCCGCCCCATAGTGCGAAATATCTTAGCTTATGACTTCTACAAGAATCATGTAGGTATCATTTTATTTTTATTTAGTTATAGGTATTAATTAAGCCATTTTGAAGGCTTTTTTTTGAAGAAATATCCCCATTGCGAGGTTTGAAGCGCTGTACAGCGAAAAATATTCTATGTATGGTAAATTTCATAAGAAATTTTTTGTAGGTGGAGTTGTCCTCTAAAAAAAATTGCTATAAATTTTGTCGAAAGATAAACCCTATTCGCTCTTCCCCTTTAAAAAGAAAATTTGTTCACTGATGTAAAACGAAAAATCACCCCTCTTTACAAGATTACGGAATTTGGAATTTAAGCTTTTTTTATAACTCTCTATAACCCTCAACATCATTGTAGATAATACGAGACAGGTAGATAATAAGAAAGTATTATACATTAAATATAAAATATGCATGGATGTAACTACATATTAAAAATGTACTCTACTCACCTACCTATAAAAATGTAATTTATACAATGTATTCAAAACAATTAAATTTAATCATACCTACTTGCCTACTTTATCTACCTAACTACAAAAATAAAACAAAAAACTCTAAATGATCAGTTTTCAATTGCTGAGTTTTTTTTAGAAACTCATGATCATGACAATAAGCAACCAGGAATATAAAAACAACAGTTCTTGTTTATCTTGCGTTATGTGTTGTTATGAGTGAACCCTTCTTGTGGCAACGGTGACGATCGCAAGGTTGTGTGTATTTTTCTGTGATGCTATCATGTCTACCCACACGAACATTTGTATAAATGTCGTCTGATGAAATCTTTCCTCTTTTAAGGATTTTTTTTTTCTTTTCTGATTTTTGTTGATTTTCGTAATGAAGACGTGTACATCACGTGCAAACGGCAGGACATACAGAATCGCGGTTACACAGCATGTACGGAAAAGTAAAAACTTACCTTACCAAAGTCTCACCAGACATAAGTTCAATTATTATAAGTTATTATTACAAAAAAGTACCTAGGTATATAGACAAAATCGCAATGTCTTGTTTGAACTGTTAGGTAGGCAGTCGTAGTTAGGTACTTTCCTACCTATTTCGATACTGATTTATCTTTTTACTATAAATTATAACTAACAATAGGTAAAGGTACCTATAACCATTTACTGAACTAGGTACCTATGTGTACCTACCTATGTCCATCTACTAAACACAAAGATTTGCATAATATTTATTATTTTCATCAGCCACAAGAAATGCAAAAAAAAACAATAAAATAAAGAAAATCCCTACAAGGACGAACGTGGTAAATGAATAAACTGGACTTGTTACCTGCCTATGCGTTTGTGCACAAAAATGAATTATTGTGCCTATGCACAAATAGATCACACGAAACCAAATATACAAAATCACAACCTCCTACAAATTTCACTGTGACACCACCTCGTCTACCAATTCCTTTGCGAAATTCAAAACCCTGTAAATGATCAGCTTTATGAAATCAAAAACAAAAAACATACAACACATTCTTCCTACCTATAAAAATAAAAAAAAAACAAAAAACTACAAAATAAAGAAAATCTTTAAAATGTCGGCAGACGAAAGCATGCAAACATAACAGAAAATAAAAAAAAAAAAACAACCATCGTGATCGCCACAGTAGCCGGATGCAGGGTGCGCTTCATAACAACAACCAAAAGCAAAAACAAAAAAAAAAACAGAAGAAAAAGGACAAACGAGAAATAAATTTTATTCAAGAGATTCCAGTCTCCCTCTCTCAACATTTCGCAACCAGCAACATGTTGTGGTACGCCATATCGCGTACCAGGCTTTAAATTTTGTATGCCAAAAGTTTGTATGGGATGCGAAATCTTTGTATTATATTATCTTTGGTGAAAATTTCTAAACCCAAACTGTTCGTTTGGAAGAATATTATTTTGGTCAACAATTTGTAATGTTTTGTCCTTAATAACCTTTTCCAGTAGTTTGCTAAGGCAACTTAGTAAACTAATGGGTCGATAGCTGGTCGGAAGTTTTGCAGGTTTACCAGGTTTTTGGATAGGTATAAACTTCGCGTGTTTCCAAATCATTGGGAAATATTGAATTTTGAGGCATGCGTATATCAAAAATACAATAAATTCAAGACCTGCTTTGGGTAATTTTTTAATATAAATGTTTTTGATGTTGTCTAGTCCATCAGATTTCGTTGATTTTAAGTTGGACACAACATGTCTCACATCCTGTCTAGATACAAAATGAACACTAGGCGTTTAGTCGTGTCATCGCTAAGGTGCTGTGATACTGAATTATTTTTCAAAAATGTTGATGGAAAATCATCAGCCTTTCTTGAATCTTGGAAGACAATTTCATCACTATTTTCAAGGTTTGGAATTTGTTTGTTTTATTTTTAATTATTTATGAAATATTCCAAAACGGTTCATATAGTATTTTATACTTTATATTTTACATTTTATTTTATATTTTATATACAGAATTTTGTATTTACAGTATAATGACATACAGAATTATGGTTTTACAGTATTTTGACCAAACAGAATTTTATCATACGGAATTTTAAAAAGCAGTATTATGACCCGCTCCCTATTTTGACCCCTATTCAATTTTTTCATTGGCAGAATTACGACCCTTGCCCTTTTTTTTACAGCATTATTACAGAATTTTGAAACACAGTATTTTGGCCATCCAGAATTTTGCTATGCAGATTTTTGAATTGCAGTACTTTGCTCGTACAGCATTTTGCACATACAGATTTTTGACACACAGTATTTTGGCATACAGTATTTTGAATACACTCTTTTTTTATTAAAAAGAGTTTTTTGAATTTTTTTTTTGGGTTCGTAGACCACTTATTTAGCACCTAATTAAAAAACGAAGTTCAATTTTTTAATGAAAAGCTAATGGCATTTTCGGTAATTGTTCATTGATTTTTCAAAAAATACTGGAGTATTTAATTAAATTTTTGACACCTAATAAGCACTTAAAGATGCAATGAAAATACCATGTTATGCCCAATTTGCTCTGCTAACTTGATGAAAATGTTCTCTGAGGTATGAAAAAGAGGTTTGTTTTTTAATAGATACGATGGACAGAAAACTTTTTGCACGCTGAACTGTAAATTAGGCTGAAATATTATTTAATTTGAGAATAATTCAATTTCAATTTTCTTTATTCTTATCCACAAAAAAAATCTACATGTTGTATAAAGTAGAACTAAAAGGTATAAACTTTATATAATACTAATACCACAACTATAGCTAATACTTTCTATCATCTTTATATATTAACAAACACACATGCACTGCAATCATTCATCAACATTGTATTAATAGTTATTAAGTTTATTTTAAGTCAGTCTTATACTTGAAGTCTTTAAATAAAGTTGTCTTTTATATTTAAGTTAAAATAATAAAAAGTCTTTTATTTGAAACACATAACATGGTGTCAGGTGTGTGTCACTAAGTCTTAAAAAAAAAAAAAAAAAAAATAAAAAAAGTCAAGTTAAGTCAAAAGTATAAACGTGATTCATGCCGCCCAAAATTGCAGAAGTGTCCTCAGCAATGACACCTGTATCATCCGTGTCACAACTAAACCTTAAAAGCACAAATTTGCCAGCCGCATGGAAGCACTGGCTTAGTCTATTTAAAATCTATTTACGTGCTTCTAGTCTCGAGGAGCAAACAGATAGCCGAAAAGTAGCATTGTTGCTACATTATATGGGTCCTGATTCACTGGATATATTCAATTCTTTCAATTAAGATCTGGATGCAATCACATACGATGCCCTTGTGAAAAAACTGGATGCGTACTTTCTTCCAAAGGTGAACATCGTAATGGAAAGATATTCATTTTTTTCCAGGCGACAAGATCCAGACGAATTTGTCACTTCGCTAAAAAATTTAAGTCTGACATGCGACTTTGTACGTACGTGAGGACTTGGTACGCGACATATTCATTTGTGGACTTCACAACAAGTTTTCTCATCTAAAAGAAAAACTTCTCAATGAAGAAAAAATCAGCTTGGAAAAAGCAGTCCTAATATCCAGAAGCATGGAGCTCAACAAAGAGCACGTCCAACAATTGCAAGGCCAGCAAACAAGCAGTTTCATCGGTGCTTTGCATAGGCAAAACAACAACTCGTCATCAGAAGCCCATCGTCATCCTCGTCAATTTTCGAAGCCAGCTCGTCAGCCATACAAAACCAATACATCATCGTCGTCATCACCACAGTCTCAGATAAAACCGTCTTCAAATCGTCAAAACTCTTCCCGCTACTCACGCCATAGCCAACAACAAACCGTTCCAAAAAATTATCATCAGCAGAATTCACAGTACACTTCATCGAACGGTAAGAATTTGTGTAAAAATTGTGGACAGGTTCACAAATACACATGTCCAGCTATCGGTGTAACTTGCTATAGGTGTAGAGGTAAAGACCATTTTTCGAAAATGTGCCCAAGAAATATTCAAGTTCGCAACATCGAATTTATGACTGATGTGTCTGATACAGAATCAGTCTTGTCATCATTGTTTATTGGCGTTTTACAACAGCAGAACGAGAACCAGCAACGTCATCATAATTCTCATCATCAGATCCAGAATCAACCACGTTATCAACATGACGAAGATGAGCCCCAGTGGCATGTGTCTTTGCAGATAAACAACTGCAACATTTCCTGTCAACTTGACACAGGAGCTCAAGGTAATGTCATGTCTGTCAATCAACTGCAAACACTTGGATTATCTAGTAATTATATTAAATCAAGTAATCAAAATTTAATAACGTTTAGTGGTGAAAAAATTTATTCATTAGGATATTGCATGCTAGATTGTACTTATAAAAATATAGTTTATAAAATCAAATTTATTATTGTAGAAATGGATTGCAAGTGTCTTAAAGGTCTTAAAACGTGTCTTGAAATGAAATTAATTAAGAAAAATGATGAATTTAATCTAAATGTCAATGCAATGTGTTCTAAAAATGAAAATGATATTCACAATTTGCCCAATTTTATAAAAGATTTTAAAGATGTTTTTGAGGGCTTAGGTTGTTTAAAAGAAAAGTGCCATTTTAAAGTTAAATGCGAAGTCACTCCGGTAGTTGACTGCCCTCGTAAAATTCCTTTCGCGTTGATGTCGGATTTTAAAAAAGAGCTCGAAAGATTAGAACAATTAAATGTAATAAAAGAAGTCAAGGAGCCTACTCCGTGGGTTAACTCTATTGTCTTGGTTAAAAAACCCAATGGGAATTTACGTTTGTGTCTTGATCCGCGTAATTTAAACAAGGCGATTCTTCGTCCACATTTTCAATTTCCAAACGTGGAAGGTTTTAAAGCTCATTTGAGTGGTTCAAAATATTTTTCCGTTTTAGATGCAAACTCGGGCTATTGGATGATTCAGCTAGATGAAGAATCATCAATGTTGTGCACTTTTCATACGCCTTTCGGTCGTCGTCGTTTTTTGCGCCTACCTTTTGGTATAAATGCAGCGCCGGAAATTTTTCATTGTGAAATGGTCAAACAGTTCAGTGATATTCCAAACCTAGAAATTTATATAGATGATTTTTTGATTCATGCTAAGACAAAAGAACAGCATGACAAAATACTAAAGTTAGTTTTACTTAGAGCCAGGGATATAGGTTTAAAATTTAATCCTACAAAGTCGAAATTTTGTCAAACTGAAGTAACTTTTATCGGTCATTTATTTAGTCATGATGGTGTTCGTCCCGATTCATCCAAAGTTGAAGCGATTTGTGCTATACCCAGGCCAAAGTCAATGACGGAGTTACAACGTTTCCTGGGTATGGTGAATTATTTAGGTACATTCGTAAAGGGCATGTCTACTCAAAATGTAAATTTGCGTAATCTGTTAAAGAAAGATGTAGAATGGCATTGGTCCGATGACCATGAAAAAGAAGTTCAAAAACTGAAAGAGTTGATTTCCAACACACCAGTCCTAACTTATTTCGATGTCAATAAACCATTGACACTTTCAGTTGACACGTCGCAGAGTGCAGTTGGAGCTGTAATTTCTCATGATGGAAATCCTATTGCGTACGCCTCAGCTACACTTACATCGTCTCAACAAAACTACGCTCAAATCGAGAAAGAGCTTTTCGCGATTTTATTTGGATGTACAAAATTCCACGCTTTTGTTTTTGGCAAGTCAGTGTTAGTTGAGACGGACCATAAGCCCTTGGTTCCACTTTTCGAAAAGGCATTATATAAAGTCCCAGCTCGGTTACAGCGATTTATGCTAAGACTCTTAGCATATGATTTAAAAGTTATTTTTAAACCCGGAAAGTACATGTATGTCGCCGATACATTGTCTCGTGCTGCAATGCCAAACGAAACTCTAACGGAATTTGACAAAGACATTAGTCTTCATTGCAATTTAGTTCTTTCTTCTCGTCCATTATCAATGTCAAAGTCAAAATATGAAGAAATTCAAAAAGAAACGAAAAATGATAATGTAATGTCAAAGGTCATTGAATTTCATTTAGCCGGATGGCCAAACAACAAATCCAAAATTAATGAATTGTTAATGCCATATTATAATATTCGAAATGAATTCGAAGTAATAGATTCGCTATTGTACAAGGCAAATCGCCTAGTGATTCCTTCAAAAATGCGCCATAATATTTTAATGCTTTTGCATGAAGGACACATGGGTATAGAAAGATGTAGGAATCTAGCCAAACAATCAATTTACTGGCCAAATATTGACCAAGACATTTTAAACGTCATAAAAAATTGTGACGTATGTATTCGCCACCGCTTAAAAAATGTCACGAAACACATTCAGATCCATATGTTGCTCTTTTGCACTATAGGACAACTCGTAACAACTTATAAATAAAAAAAAAAAATAAATAATTATATAAAGGGAGATGTTGTATAAAGTAGAACTAAAAGGTATAAACTTTATATAATACTAATACCACAACTATAGCTAATACTTTCTATCATCTTTATATATTAACAAACACACATGCACTGCAATCATTCATCAACATTGTATTAATAGTTATTAAGTTTATTTTAAGTCAGTCTTATACTTGAAGTCTTTAAATAAAGTTGTCTTTTATATTTAAGTTAAAATAATAAAAAGTCTTATATTTGAAACACATAACACTACATAGTACTCCAAAGCTGCTCCACAATTTGACCTTGAAAAAGATCAGTCAATTTTTCTTTCCAAAAACCTTTCTATGACAAACTTGACCTTTTCAAGGGCAAATCGTTGAGCAACAAATTCGAGACTGATGAAACATATAAGCAACAAATTCCCTCATACTTAGATTTTCGAAATTGTTGAGTTTTTAGAACTTATGTATTCAACTGCATTTGAGTGACGTCATCAAAATTTTTTTTGGATTTTTGGAGGAGAAGAAGTTTGTCAAATCACGGAGACTGGGGTAACATGTGAGCAACAAATTCATGCATACTTGTATTTTTGAAATTTTGTGTTTCAGATGATGGCGATGCTAACTTAATGTGAAGTTAACACCGTCATGGGTTCGGGGGGTAAGGGTAGGAGCAACAAATTCGGGAACGGTGTTATTCACGAGCAACAAATTAGCAATAAATTCCTTCATACTTTGATTTTTGAAATTTCGAGTTTTAAGTGCCCTGTAAGTGCCCTTAGAGATAGCTGAGAGGAATACGTTCCACAAGATCCACAATGCGTTTTTGGCCATGAAGAAGTTGGGCTAAAAAATTTATATGCGCTTTTTTTTGATAAGGCGAGGAGTAATCTTTTCATTTTATGATCATTTTTGAGGGATTAAGATTTTCTTATGAAACTGTTAGAGTACATTTCAAGGTCAAAACGATGGAACAAATTCAAGATTGGGGTAACAAATTAGCAACAAATTCCTGCATACTTGTATTTTTGAAATTTTGAGTTTTGGATGATGGCGGTGCTAACTTCACGTCAAGTCAGCACCGCCATGGTGTTGGGGAGTAAGGGTAGGAGCAACAAATTCGGGAATGCGGCATTAATTTAGCAACAAATTCCTGCATACTTAGATTTTCGAATTTTTGTTATGGCGGTGCTAACTTCACGCAATTAATTTCATCACTTCCTTCACCTTTATAGCGATGTAAACGGTCACTATGAACCACCTTTAGTTTCCCTCGCAGTCCTCTCTGGATTCGGTAAACCACATCATTCATTCTTGTTACCATGGTGTAAGGGCTCAGTTTTGTTGCAGTTTTGGTGATAGTACCTTTTTACGATGATAATTAAAGAGCCACACAAGATCTCCTTCATGAAATCCAGTCGATGTTGCTTGTGCGTCATACCGGGTTTTCATCCGTTCATACATCATCTTAATATTGGCCCGTGTACACTGGTGGATGTCAATTAGTTGTGGTTCATTTGTGGGGCATCCAAATGTAAACTCACTCGGTAGCTGCATCGTGGTCCCAAGATTTCTGATGGAGTATGTCCCATAGTACTATGCACCGCACTTCTATACGCCATTAGGAATAGTGGTATGTGTCGATCCCAGTCTCGTTGCTAGTTATCCACAACTTTGGAAAGGTGCTCCTTTAGAGTTCTGTTGAAACGTTCAACCATCCCATCAGATTGTGAATGAAGTATTGTTATCCTTGTCTTTTTAATGCCAAGGAGTGAGCCAACCTCCTTCCGTCCTTGGTGAGAATGGAGTTCCAGGAAAACACCGAACTTTCTCACCCAGTTAAAGACGATCTGATCCACAACTGTTTTGGCTTCTTGGTTTGGGATGGCGAACACCTCAGGCCACTTGCTAAAGTAATCCATCACCACTAGTTTGTATCGGTTCCCACTGTTGGTCTCGGGAAAAGGGCCTGCAATATCTACAGCAATCCTGTCGAAATGTGCTCTCATTTTGTACTGATGCATTTTGATGTGGACCTTTCTGCCAGGTACTTCTATTGCAGCACAAGTATTGCATTTTCAGCACCATTTTGCGACGTCATCTTTAGCATGGAGCCTCCAGAGGCTCCGTCGTGCATCTCCCAATCCCGTTGACTTTTGAGCGAGAAACAACTATTTTAAGCACATAAGATTCCCCATCCCAAAAAGACTCCCATTTATGCAATAGAATGCCTTCTCTCACATAAAGGGATGTCCATTTTGTCCAATATGCCTTAAGAACAGGACTTCTGTCAAAGAGGTCACTCCATTTCGGTTTCTCCTCATGGTCCTTCCAAGTCAGAATGGGTTTACCATCTGGGTCTTCTTGCTGGGCATTCCACAGTTCTTCGTTAATCCAACCACTGATTGGATCAGCTCTCATTCGCTGGACAGCAACAATCTCCTTCTCCTCTTGGTGCGTACAGTGTTTACAGTTGGGTTTACACGGTTGTATTGACAAAGCGTCTGCGTTTGAATGGAGCTATTCTTTCCGGTGTTGAATTTTGTTTTCATAGTTCTGTAGCCTCTCGATCCATCTGTCAACTTGGCCTTCTGGATTTTTAAAATTCAAGAGCCAATTTAGCGCACCATGGTCTATTCGCAGCAGGAACTTTTTCAATAGATGTATTAATGAAAATGCTTGGTTGGTAATATTAAAGCTAAAAGTTCCCTTCTGGTCACGCAGTAGTTTCTTTCTGACTTCGAGACCACCTTGCTGTAGTAGGCTACAAATTTTTCTTTACCATCATGGATTTGCGATAGTACCGCACCAATTCCAACGTTACTTGCTTCAGCGTCGACGATGAATGACTTTCCTGGTGTTGGATAGGTCAGCACTTGAGCATTGCAGAGTCGCTGCTTAAGTTTTTTTAAGCTTTTCTGGGCACTCATCAAACTACTTTAATTACCTTCTAGTTGATGCAAACTTTTGGAAATTCCAGAAAAATCCTTCTCAAATCGGCAATAATATGTAGCTAAGCTAATGAAGCTGTGGAGTTGATGGTTTTTTTTGAGGTGTTGGCAAATTCTTTAAAGTGTCAGCCTTTTCCGGATCGGTCATCACTCCTTAGGATGGGATGATATGTCCTTATTATTTTACTTCGGTCTTGTAAAGCGCACATTTGTCAATATTCATCTTGAGATGAGCCCTTAAGGTCTCTGAAAGACTGGTTTAAGATTTTCACACTGCTGGCCAAATGTCTTTCCGTATGTATATGATCACGTTATCCAAGTACACAAGGAAGGATCACGTACTCCATCAAACGCTCAAATGTTGCCTGGGCGTTACAGAGTCCGAAAGGCATCACTTTAAATTGCCACTGACCATTTCGCGTAGAGAATGCCGTCTTCTTCCAATCTTCAGGATGGATTCTTCTTGTCAATATATACTTTTCAAGTCCAACGTTGAGAATCATTGAGCTCCTTCCAGGGCATCTTAAACGTGGCTAATTTTGGGCAGAGGGTAACTATATTTCTTAGTCACATCATTGAGTATTCGATAGTCTGCACAACATCGTGTGCATCCATCTTTCTCTTGTACAAGAACTTTAGGTGACTTCCAATACCCCAGTCAAAGCGTTGTGATAAATGGCCTGACCTTTCGCGAAGAGACATGATCAGTTTTATTCCATGGATCGTAGACACTTATCTAAAAGTCTTAAAACCAATTTGAACCACCTGTAACCTTTTTTTTACTAAAGTTATATGTAAAAATGTAATTTTTGCCAATCCTTGGTTTTATGCAAATACCTCAATTCCGGTACGCGCCGCACAGATAAAATTTAAGAACCAATTTATTCACAACATTACCTATGCAAATATTAACAAATTATTTTGTTTAAACAAATAAAAAAAATAAAAAAGTTTGCACATGGGTTGCCTAGCAATATCCTGTTAAGGCATATGGTTGCCGCCTTGACCATGCCTCTGAGCGTAAGGTCAACTGACGCTTTGACACACACTTGTTATTATTTCCTCAACCTCTCCTTGTTTGGCCAGTGGGATATGTATTCCTGGTTGACGAATTGGTCTAGCGTCTCCTATGTTGGTTCGTTATTGCACAAGTTGTGTTCGACAATATTGGCCGCCTGGCGAAGACAATAAATCATTGGCATTGCCCCACAATTTCTCCCTTCTTCAGCTTGACTTCGTACGGTTTGATGTTAAGAATTCGCTTAAGGACCATGTTATTAATTGCTACTACAAGGGAGGACCCCAACAGATGTTTTGGAAAGATTGTTCAGAGTCTGGTTCCACCATTAGGTATCGATGACTTCCAACGGAGCCGGTCCAAATGAATAACTTTGAATAAGGGGACAAGGTAACTTCTTCTTTGTGCATTTTGCCATCCACTCAATAACAGTAATCCTCAAGATAGTTCATATGTCTTTGACTTTCGGAGCACTAACTTTCAGCAGCTATCTGATATCCTAAATACATCTGGTATTAAGAACATACCACTTTCTAAAGACGTTGAGGTTACAGTTTCTTATTTTTACAATGTATTGAATAATTGTATTAAAGAAATAGTTCCTCAAAGAAAATCAAAATACTCAAGTTTTTCTCATCCATGGTATGTACACTAAATAGCTGAAAACTCTTCGTAATAAAAGAAACAAAGCTTGGAAAATTACATGAAATCTATGAGTCTGGTAAACCAAGATTTATATATTTCGCTTTTTGAAGAGTTTAAAACACTCTCCAATATTTTATAAACAGGGGTGGAATCGGCGAAGGTGATTGTCAGATTTGTGAAAATCAAAAGTGATCAAATGAAATTTTCGGTCTGCGGAAGGTAATCATCAAAAATGTTTGAATAATTGGAATCACTTTCAAAATGAATTCAAAAATACACAAAAAATCGAATTTAACATTTATGCCTAAATTGTCGCTGATTTTTTTATATTTCGGTAGCGCAGAGGGAAGGTGCTTGACAGCTACCCACGACGACGCTCCGGTTCAATTCCCGGCTATGACCTAACTTTTTTTTTATTTTGTAAGTTTTTCTTCTTCTTTTAATAAGAAATTATTCTTGGATGAAAACTATTTAGAAATATTTTTTTTTTTAGTGGTCGCTTTTTCTCTGTTGGATAAAATATTGCAATTTCATATGAAAATGATAGCAAAATCGATGTCAACAGAAAAATTCACAAAAATATATATAATATGAAAATCATCTTACACGATTCCACCCCAGATTATCTAAGATCTATGGAAAGTTGCCTAAAGCAAGACCGTAAAAGTTCATGGAATTTGACACTGGTTACTTCCATTATATAGAAAATTGTCCGCAAGTTTCGTTTAATAGTATTCCAATCGATATCGATAAAGTTATCCATTTCCTTTCTCTACTTCATGAAGATTATTCTCTGGGACCTGATGGTATTCCTGTAGTAGTTTTAAATCAATGTAGATCAGTTAAAGCTCTCGCACTTAAACTTATTTTTCAATTGTCGCTAAAGTTAGGCGAATTTCCGCACATTTGGAAGAATGCTCTTATAGCTCCTGTTTTTAAAAAAAGAAGATAAAGCAAATATAGCAAACTACAGACCAATAGCTAAGCTATCTTGTATTCCAAAGCTTTTTGAACAAGTGGTTTGCGACAGTTTGGCATTCAACTGTAAAAATATCATCTGCAATCAACAACATGGCTTCACACAAAAGCGATCGACAGTAACTAATCTCATGTAATATTAATTATAAAAGATCTACAAATATAACTTTTAATTTTTAAGGGTCACCCCACCCATTCAATTTAACTATGTAATTTTTTTGCTTAGAAGTGATTTCGGATTTCCTCTAGGATTTATTACTTGGATTTCTTCTTATCTTGAAAATCGCTCTTATCAAGTGAAATTTAGAGGCTCTGTGTAAGAATCTTTCATATCCAAATCCGGTGTAGTTATTTAAGACCTCTCCTTTTTATTTTAGCTATTAACGAGGTCCCCTTATGTATTCGCAATAGTGAGATCCTTATCTTCGCAGACGATATGAAAATTTTAAAAGAAGTGAGTCTGACAATGACCGCGAACTTCTGCAAGAGGATATAAATAGTTTTGCTTTATGGTGCAGTAAAAATGGCTTAAGTCTTAACCCATTTAAATTTCAGACAATAACTTTCTCAAAAAAGCGGGCTCCTAGTCTTTATAGTTATAAATTATCCCAGCACACCTTACTACGTTTTGAAAGGTTTAACAAATCTTGATTTCACCGAACATATAAATCTGATCGTCAACAAGGCCTATTCTAAGCTAGGTTGTGTAAAGCGTTGGTCAAAAGAATTTCAGGATCCTTATGTAACTCTCGCTTTCTACAATTGCTACAATTAGTGTAAAAAAAAATAACATTCCTGACAGCTGATGCATTTTCGTTGCCATACGCTATTGGCATCTCCATATTCCGGTATTTCAGAACTTGGTTGCCGACATCTTATAGCAAACAATGGTCTCTCATGAAGTCGATTCCAACGATGCACTCGTTACATATACATAACTGCTACCAGGATAAGATGTGAAAACTCTGATTCTGATAATCGAATCTTCAGATGGAATGCTGGACTGCTGCTTCTCCTGTTGCAGTTAAGACGGTAGCTATTGGCTTTTTGTTTGGTGTCGATTGTAGCCACATGTTTGTTGCCGTTTATAGTTGCTTTCACTGTTGTTGTATCGTTTGGTTTGGGAGCCCTGGATGGTGGTTCTTACTCGTTTCTAGACTGGGCAACAGATCGACGAGTTGGTGTTATTGTTCCTCTGTTTTGGGGAAGCCTTCCTGCTTCCTCAATGTTGACATGTAGCTCTTCGCGGTGGTAATCTACATTGGCGCTGGAGATGTCAGATCTTTTTCTAGTTAAAGCATTTTGCAGGTCCTGCCATATAATAATTAAGGAAAAGTTAACTTTTCTCAAAAACGGCTCCAACGATTTTGATTAAAATTTGTGTGTCTGCTTTTGTTAGCAGAGTCATACTCTTGAAATGAAAGAAATGTTTGTAAAAATTCTATTAACGGTACCCCCCATAGAACGGTTTTTTTATTTTAAAAACTTTATTTTTAAACAAGTTTTGAGCATTTCTATATATAAAAAAAATATTTTTTTTTAAAAACGGCTCTAACGATTTTAAAATTTTTTGCTAAAAATTTATCTTTTCTAATCAAATCAAATGGCACACTTAGTTTGGAGCTCAAAACAATTTATGAAGTTGTTTATGTGATTTTAGTAATGTTTAGTCAAGTATGGGAGCCAGTCGTGCATTTTATTTCTTTGGACAATCGCCAGAAATTTCTCGAATTTTTTTTTCCGAACCATGTCTTACTCTTATGCAATATTTTAAATCTTCTCTTCGAACTGATCTTAAACGTTCTTCAGCTTTGTGTCTATCTTTGAAAATTTGTTTTTTAACCTATCCACACGATCGTCAAGACCATTGAACTTCTTCTCGAACTCAATAAGTTTTTCTTGTAAAAGAGTTTTCTGTTCTTCCAAAATGTTCTTTTGCTCATTGTTCTTCAAATTTTTCGTTTCGTTGTTGTTCGTATTCTTCTAGAACATTCTTTAAGTCATTTTTCAGCTAGTTTCATTGTTCTTCGAGTCGTTCCAGAACATTTGTTTGTCCATTCTTTTGATCGTTTCCTTTTTCTTCGAGGCATTCGAAAACATTCTTTTCGTCTTCTTTTTGAGCGCGAAGGAGAGTCATTATGTTTGATACGTCAGAATTTGTAAAAACTTGTTCATTTTCAAATAATTAAAGAAAAAACAGTTTCACTTTTTTCACAATTTTATCTGTAGTCACTGATTAAAAAAGTTTTATTACACTTCTGCCTGACATCAATGTAATATTTGTCTAGGTTTAAATAAAACTTATTTCCACTTTAACTTATTAGCTTTTATTTACTTTAAAATCAATAAACACTTTTATTCTATAAAAAACTGTTTCACTATTACTCTTTACAATTTATAAGAAATAACACTTCCAAATTCCACTTATAGAACCACTTCTATTACCGTCAACATTAAACTGTCGCGATCTCTCATTCTTCTCTAAGGTTCTAGAGATCTCTAATTTCATTAAGTAAAAGAGACAAATATTCGAAGACAGATAGAGTCAATTGTTGGAATATTCCGTTCCATTCAGTTTCATTCCGTTCGAAGTTTGGAAGTTCGAAGTTTTAATGAAAGCGTTCAGAGCTTAAGTCATTAATCATAACCAAAGACCTACAGATGTCATTCCGTCTGGTTGTGTTTGCTCGTACATTCGTAACAATATGTATTTTTTTCACTTCTGCACTTGTCGATATTGATAGGTACCTACTAAAATTGTATTTCAAGAAAATCAATGTAAGGAATTGTTACTTATGTAACTAAGTCCCCTTGAAGATCGTAAAGAAGGTATTTCCCTCAGGATATTACATTTAAATGGGTCCGCTCTAGCAACTATCGGATAGCTTATCTTGGATACCCGCATATGAAATATCCTTTTGAACGAGATATCTGTAAACAGATAGCTGCCAAAACAGCTATGACATAAAATAAATTGCAAGACTGGATCGCACATACTTGCTCTTATAGATAAATTTCCTATATTTACTAAGCCTTTTTAGTTAAAAATTTGTAAATGCAGTTTTAGAAAAAAAACTAAAAACATAAAATTGGATTTTCAAATGACTAAAACAGCTTCTCATATGAATTAAACCTCAAAACGAAGTATGCAATTTGATTTCTTCTATAATATTACATTTTTAGAAGAAAAAAAAATTGAAATTCGCTAGAGCCGTTATTTAAAAAAAACTGTTTTTCTATAAAAAATTTAGCAAGGACTTTTATAAAGAAATATTGGTACGCCCTTTTTAAGATATTATTTATCAACATCTAAAAACTAAATTTTGAAAAATAAAATACACGACTGGGTCGCACGTACTTGCTCTTATAGATAATGTTACTATATACATATGCTAGGCCTTTGTAATTAAAAATTTGTGAATGCAGTTTTAGAAAAAAAATTAAAAAAGCATAAAATTCGATTTTCAAATGACTAAAACAGCTTCTTAAACGAATTTAACCTCAAAACTAAGTGTGCAATCCGATTTCTTCTAAAATGATACATTTTTAGAAAAAAAAATTGGAAAATCATTAGAGTTTTTTAAAAAAACTATTTTTTCTATATAAAATTTTGCATGGACTTTTACAAAAAAAAAAACTGGTACGCAATTTTTAAGATATTATTTATCAACATCTAAAACTAAATTTTGAAAAAAATGAGTACTTTTCGAAAAAATGACTTTCCAAAAAAAAATACTTTATTTTTTTTTTAATCCAACAAAATAATTTTCGAAATTTTTTTACTAAATATTATTACGGTTTTATGGCAGGTACCGTTAATCACGCTTTTTGAAAAAAAAAGGTTTTTATTGAAAGGTAGACCTTATCCAAAAAAAATGACCATGATTTTTTAAATTAAAATCATATGAACCGTTTTTGAGATAAATGGGTTTTTCTAAAACCGGTATATGACAGGTACCGCTATTTTTGGTCCTCATTACCCAATCAAAGTCTAAAATTTTTCTTTTGAAAAATGATTTTTTCGAAAACTATCCAATATTTTTTTTCAAAACTTAGTTCTTAGATGTTGTGAAATAATGTCTTAAGAATGGCGTACCAATTTTTTTTATAAAAGTCCTTGCAAAATTTTATATAGAAAAAATATTTTTTTTAAAAAACGGCTCTAACGATTTACAATTTTTTTTTTTTCTAAAAATGTATCATTGTAGAAGAAATCAGATTGCATATTTCGTTTTCAGGTTAAATTCATTTAAGAAGCTGTTTTAGTCATTTGAAAATCTAATTTTATGCTTTTTTTAATTTTTTTTTCTAAGACTGCGCTTACAAATTTTTAATTAAAAAGGCTTAGCATATAGTAACTTTATCTATAAGAGCAAGTACGTGCGACCCTGTCGTGCATTTTATTGTTTTTACGAATGCATATTTTGATGTGTTACCTATATCGCAAGTAAAAAAACAAGAACAGAAAATTCTTTATTTTAGCTTTCTTTTAGTCTATATATTTATAATTGTATTGTTTTGATAAAAATCACTTTAATAATCATTTTGTTTATGTTTTTTCCCATTTTTACCAATATACTTTTAATTTCGAAGAAAAATAAACTAAATGATCTCTCGGATACCTTTCCATACTTTTTCAAAAAAAAAAAAAATGGTTCGTTATTTTGCTATTTTCTTACATGGCAGGTATACAACGACAAAAAGCTATCTGAAAGCTTTTGTTATCGGTTTGAACGCACCCAATAAAATGTAGATCTGCCTTTATTCCATTTTTCAATAAATTTAATAAAATTTTGTTGCTATTTTAACATTCATATTCGATCTCGGATTAATTGCTTACTCTCCGTGTACTCGAATAGAAGCTCAATAGGTTTTACGCTCTCCATAAAAACAAACCTATGAAATGCAGTCGATATCTAGTTACATGGAATTTCCACTTACTTTACATTTATAACATCGAAGAAGCATTATAGGCTACGACGAAAATCTCTACAAATAAAAGCCATAGACTTATGGCCTTAAGATAATAAAACAAAATCAGTTTTAGCTTCTTCATCTGCGTTACAAAAACCACTTAATATATGATTTACTTTAGGGGCTCATTTCTAAAAAAAAAAAAAAAAACAAAACATAAGGCAAAACCCAATTCACTCAATTGCTTTTTTTTATGTTTTCTTCTTCTTCTTTTTTTTACGATTTATGTACTTTGATGATGATCGGCGGCCGCGCCCGCGGTTTTGTCCACATTGTCGTCGTCTAGTACATAGGTTTGCATGACATAGTTTTAATGAGGATAAGAAATTGTTTTTTTTTCACTCAATCTTTGAGTACAAATTTATAAAAGACTCAACTATTAATTGTAATAGCCAATGCAGAGCCCCGCTATAACCAACGAGTGCAAATGCCATCAAGTCAGGTAGGCGTACCGCATATTGTGGTGTATATTTGTGGTCGATTAAAAAAAAAAAATATCTCGGATCTGAGGTGGGAGCGCTGTATACATATAGCCCCACTTTGTTTTTATATTCCATTCCATCGCTTAAAGTGAAAGGAGCCACATTATACCCTTGAGGCTGTTTGTAACGAACAACGGCAACGCAATCCGAACGAATTTTTAGTGTTATTGTTTCGTTTAGTTCGATTTTATTTTTTTTTTTGCAATCCTAGTGTGGTTTCGTTAAATTCTAAAAGCAAATTAAATTCTAAATTTGAAATTTGAAATTAAAAAAACAGCAGTTTGTGGATAACTACAAGAAAGTGTGATGCATGCATGTTAATAATTGTTTTTTTTTTTAAATAAGGTACAAACTCAATGAAAAAAAAAATAACAAAAACACTAGTGAAATAAAAAGAAAATAAGTTTGCATTTATGCAATCGCAAAGTCTCGTCCTCCTTACCTCCTCCTCCTCATCCTTCTCAACTCCTACTTCTAAAAATCTCTGTCTCTTTACTCAAAGCAAAAAACAAAAAAGCATTTGGAATACCCTCTGTATACGGTGGTAGCTTACAATCGCCATCTACGAACTTAATATGGTTTTGTGTCTTTTGTTTTCCATATCAATTAGTTTGAAGCGTTAATGGAAATAAAATTTATCGCACGTAGATTATTAAAAAATACTTGCTGCTTTTTAAGGTAAATATAAAATATATACAAACATTTGATGAAATTTGAAAAATATAAAGAAAAAGAAATTAGAAAAATGTAATGCAAAAACATTGTTATTCCAAGAACTTTTTATTGTTGCAATATTGTTAAATAAAATTCGTTCACTCAACAAATAGTTCTTGCAGCAACAACTAATTTTTAATTTTTTGAGGAACCCTAGTGTCAGTTTTACAATCAAGTTCTTGATAGAACATTTTTTCATTGAACAGTTTAAAACAGAACAACCTCATTGAACAGCAAAAAGTTGTACTTTTCTGAAATATATTTTCTTATGAAAATTAGAAGCCATATTAAAATATTTGCAAAATGTCAAATTTTTACCTAAATCTGAGAAAATTTTATATTCGTAGAAGTTAAATCGTATATAAATAACTTCAATTGGCATTATTTTTATATGGCTTTCTATTTTCCGGGTTGAAATGTGATATTTATTAAATACAAATTTAGTCACAATAAGACTTTGTTTTACATAATAAGTAAAAAAAATAGATGTGTTTCTTTTTAAAAGAAAATGGAGAGAGAAATAATCATAAAGGAAAAGTAGGAAATGATAATAATACAAATGATTTTTAAACATTTAAACTTGAGTTTATTTATTTCTTGGAATGCTTAACACCTTAAGATATTATATCTTATTTTTGTGTTCATACAAAAGTCATCTTGACAGCTTTCAAAAGTTTTAGCATAAGACGTTGTTGAGTTAAGAGTTTTGAAGACATTGGTTCATTTTAACCTACGAAAGTTTTTGACCCAAATATAAAGCTATTAACTTTATCATTGGTTTTTCTGAGTATTTTAATTTTCAAGCTCTGATGACATATTATTGATTAATTTAGTATAACAATAGGATTAAATGGCAAATGATTAAGATAAATATGCACGTCCATCAGCTCCTTTGTTTACTTGCATAACATTGCAAGCTATATATGTTTACAGTGTTACAGAAATGTTGGTAGTAAAAATAATACAGGCCGACAAAATTCAAACAATACCCTTCCTCTTCGAGAAATCTTATTTTGAAATTTATTTAAAAATTAGTTCGCAAAACAAAAGTATTTTAATTTCGCGAGCTTATTTAAATAAAATGCACGACTGGGTCGCACGTACTTGCTCTTTGGGTCAAAGTTGCTGTAGACGTTTAAGCTTCTTATATCAAGATTTTAAAAATAAATAATTTTATAAGAAAACAAAAATCAAATGCATTACTATAATGACATAAACAACTTAAATTGTTTTGAGCTCTAAATTAAGTAGACCATTTGATTTAATCAAAAAAGATGAATTTTTAGAAAAAATATTTTGAAAATCGTTAGAGCCGTTTTCAAAAAAAAAATATTTTCTTTATATTGAAATATTCTCAAAGCTTGTTTAAAAATAAAGTTTCTACGCCACTTTCAAGATAATATTAGTACACATCCAAAACCAAAATTTAAAAAAAAATACAGTGACCCGTTATCGAAAAATTGATTTTTCAAAAAAAAGTCTTGAAAGATTTTCTAAAAATCCAAAAATGTTTTTTTAATAAAATTTTA
This sequence comes from Meliscaeva auricollis, assembly GCA_948107695.1. NCBI lineage: Eukaryota > Metazoa > Arthropoda > Insecta > Diptera > Syrphidae > Meliscaeva > Meliscaeva auricollis. The sequence goes on along the minus strand of OX403620.1, from coordinate 690,313 downwards.
TATCAAATAATATTTTAATTGTTAAGGAGCTTCCTTATAAAAAAAAATCATCAAAATTAGGTTAGTCTTTTAAGTTAAAGTAAAAAAAAAAACGGTTCTATGAGAGGTACCGTTAATAGAATTTTTGCAAACATTTCATTCATTTCAAAAGTATGACCCTACTAAGGGAAGCTGGCGCAAAAATTTTAATCCAAATCGTTAAAGCCGTTTTTGAAAAATTTTAACTTTTCCTAAACGGTTACATGGCAGATACTGTTAGCTTTGGTTCTAAAAAAATTCCAATTTCACCTCTAGGGATTAGCCAAAGATCCTTTATAACCAAGCTTCCAGAAAATCGGCTAAGTGGTTAAGACTGTAGCTCGAGGTATACACAGACAGACAGACGGACAGACACACGGATAAACAGAATTGCGAGACCCACTTTTTTCGCATTCTCTATCATCGTAATGACATGTCTGATTGTTATCTCGAGTTTGATTTTTAATTAAAAATTTGTAAATGCAGTTTAAAAAAAAAAAAAAACAATTAAAAAAGCATAAAATTCGATTTTCAAACGGTTAAAACAGCTTCTTAAATAAATTTAACCTCAAAACAAAGTATGCAATTTGATTTCTTCTATAATGATACATTTTTAGAAAAAAAAATTGAAAATCGTTAGAGCCGTTTTTTAAAAAAACTTTTTTTTCCATATAAAATTTTGCATATTATTTATCAACATCTCAAAACTAAAATTTTAAAAAAAATATTGAATAGTTTTCGAAAAAATGGCTTTTCAAAAAAAAAAATTCCAAATTTTTTTTTAAATCCAAAAAGATTATTTCGAAATTTTTTTTATTAAATATTATTACGGCAACTTGAAAGCATCCATGTAAAATAAAATGCACGACTGGGTCGCACGTACTTGCTCTTATAGATAAAGTTACTATATGTATATGCTAAGCCTTTTTAATTAAAAAGTTGTAAATGCAGTCTTAGAAAAAAAAAGAAAACAGCTTCTTTAACGAATTTTAACTCAAAACAGAGTATGCAATCTGATTTCTTCTACAATGATACATTTTTAGAAAACAAATTTGAATATCGTTAGAGCCGTTTTGAAAAAAAAAACTATTTTTCTATATAAAATTTGCAAGGACGCTTATAAAAAAAAATTGGCACTCCGTTTTTAAGATATTATTTATCAACATCTAAAAACTAAATTTAAAAAAAAAATATTGAGTAGTTTAAATAATTTTCCTATTCTAAATTTTCCAATTAAATATTATTACGGAAAAAAAATTAAGAGAAAAAAATAATAATAAATAATACAAATTATTTTAATTTTTAATTTTAAGTGGAGTGAATGAATTAAATTCATTTTAAAAGTTTAAGTGACCTCTACTCCAAAATGCGTTTCGCCCATTATTGTACCTGGGCGAAACGCATTTTGGAGTAGAGGTCATTATTACGGAAACTTAAAAGCATTCATGTAAGAAAAATGGTTGAAATTGACTGAGTCATGAAGGAGAAAATCAGAATTAAAATAACGGTTTTTGAAAAAAATGGTTCTCATTTAAAAATACCATGATTTTTTTAATCAAAATCGTAGGAATCGTTTTGGAGAAAAATGAGTTTTTTCTAAAACCGGTATGACAGGTACCGTTATTTTTGGTTCAAAAAAAAAAATCAAAAAAACCTCTGGGGATAGTCTCCAAAAAACGCCACGTACCAAGTTTGAAGTAAATCGACATATCCGTTTAGGCTGTGGTCTCTGATACAGACAGACAGACAGACAGAATTGTCGGACCTGCTTATTTTCATTCTCTATCATCGTAATATCATGTTTGATTGTTATCTCAACTCTTTTTTTGTACGTATGCATAACTTTATATATGGTACCCATATCGCAAGTAACAAACATTTTTTTTTATAGAAGAGCACATTATCTACTACTTTTTAGAAGTCAACTTTTAGATATGATTTACCGAGCAATATGCAAACAACCGTTATTTTCGACATTTGACGCATTTTCATATCGCGATATCTTCTAAATGATTGCTCGAAGAGAAAAAAAAATGCCACAACGTGTTTTCAGGGAATCACAAGGACTACAAGTCTTACATATATCAATTTTTGATCATTTCTCCCGTTTTAAAGTTAAAAACGAAAAACCAACATTTTCGACGTTTAACCTTGAATAACTTTTTTGCATAGATACATGGGACTTTTAGGGACTTTTGACATTCTACTTCTTTCGATGTTTCAATGCTCTGTACCAATTTTTAGCTCTATGTGAATTATTTCTGGGTTGAATGTCTATTTTGCCCAGACTATCTATATAAGGATATCTCAAAGAAATAAAATGAACCACTGGATCGCACGTACTTGCTCTTTGGGTTAAAGTTACTATAGACGTTAAAGCCTCTTATATACAGTTTTTAAAAATAAATAACTATGTTAGAAATTAACATAATATAGGGTTTAGCTTGAGTTATATATTTTTACAAGAAAAGAATAAAACTAATTTTAAATTTGTAGTTTTTTTAATTAATACATATATTTTTTTAACTTGATTAGATTCTTTAAGGTTATATGAAATATATGTGCAAAAGTTTTAGTCAAAATCGCTTGACCCGCTTACGAGACATTCACATAAACAAAACAAAATAAAAAAAATTGCAAAAAAAAAACGGCAACGCTGTTTAATGATGTTCGAGACTTTAGAAAAAAAAGGACAGTTTTGTTGTAATCACTCAACATAATACATTCACAAATTTTAAACAAAATCGTTAAAGCCGTTTTCGATAAAAACCCAACAACTCAAAACCGTTATATGTTAGGTACTAGTTCTAGACGAGACCTGTATGAAATTTGAAGAAAATCCGTCCACGCGTTTGGGCAGTGGAGAAGTGTACAGATAGACGCACAGACGTACAGACGCACAGATGCACAGACCGACACGGACGGCATGATGAAACCCACTTTTTGACACGAAACCAATACTTGCCCTATAGAGCAAGTAAAAATAATAGGAACAAATGTGTACATATTCTTTTCTTCATTTTTGACATATATTTTTAGCTTGGGGCACATTCGACAAAGAATATTTTAACCGACATAAACGCTTATTGCTTGAATAGGAAAAAATGAAGCTTTTTACCGAACAATTTAAAGAAAAAAAAAAAAATAAAACCATATGTTTATCGCAGAAAAAAGGAACTTTTGTGTTCCATTTCTATTATGCAAGATTTATATACTAATAAAAAAAAATACTTAATGTATTTGTGATTCAAATCGATTTCAAAACATATTTAGCTCTTGATTTAGGTGTTGATTTTGAATTCGGGGTTATTGTCTTAATTCAACTTATCTCTTTTCCTTCTCCGGTTCCTAGGCGCTGAATGTGCCCCTTGCGCAAACGACGAATGCATCCCGATGTTTAAGAATACAATAACTATATAACAAAACAACTGAAATTCTGAACTGACTGAAGTACTTATAATTTATGCTTAATATTTGATAACACAACTCACAAAATATCACTTCTTTTTTTATTAAAAAAATATTTAAAAAATACGAGTACTTACACACATTAACACGAAAATTACAGGGAGGAACAGCAATAAAAAAAATAAACAAACAAACACTTCTAATTTTCTTTGGCAAATAGCTTTAACTGTCAAATTACAATGCATCCTAAAAACTTGGATGTTGAAGCGATCTGCATTTAAATAATGGTTTTACACATAAGTGTTCCTAGTAAAAACGGCAATGATGAATGTACCCCAAAGTCAAATACCATACACATTTTTTCAACATAAGTGGTGGTATACCATCAGAAGCAGGACTGAAACATTCATCTAGTTTAAATGATAAAAATAATATATTTCCGCGTATAGAGGACTCAGAAATCGAAAAATTAATACAATTAAGATGTGTGTATTCTAAATAGTTGTGTGTTAGGAGGTATAGCAGAAAAAGTGCTTGCTGAAGAGAAATCTTCAAAAGCGCTTTTAAAATATCAGCAAACATATTATGACAAACATGTTATGACTATACTCTGGTAGATGACTAGACGAATTTTGAAAGTTCATACTAGCTGAACAACCGTCAAATTTACGTTTATTATTAACGTATCTCCAAAATGTATGGGTTCATTTTAAGTGCATATTCAGTTTTTGAAATAAAGTCAGAGTACAGCAAGTCTGAATAGGCCACAAAGTCAAATTGCAGTTCTTTTTTAGACTCTAAGTGTCTCATCACTTCTCGAAAGATTAAATCTCAACCAGGCCTTATTTCTTTTATTTTTTAACGTTTTTAAGTGTGAATTAAACTATGGCGGGTTAGTATTTAAAGATTTTAGTTCGCACAGTGGGATGGTATCTAAAAAAAAACAATTAAATAAAATTTCACAAGATCTTAAAATCATTTCATCTGAATTCAAATTTGTAAATAATACATTCCTGTTAGTTTTGAGTATTAAATTAAAAAGCTGAATAAAATAAAATCTTTTGAAGTCAAACTCAATATGATTTGTACAAAAATTAACAACATTAACAAAAGTTACAGATAAATTTAATGAAATAGTAAGAGCGGGGTGGTGATCTTCGTAAACAAGTTTTGAATGGCTGGGGATAACAGTAGCACCAGTATTCTTTACATCAGAGAAGTGTATAAGATTTAATATTCTTTCGTTTTCGTTTTGAATTCCATTCAGCTGATTTAAGGCTAAAGATTCCATAGCATCTAAATATTAAACAGAGTTCGTTTGCGTTCGAAGAGTTAGTAGGGAAATAGACAACATCATTAGTTGATCGGCTCCATTCCAAGTTGGGAAGATTAAAGTCCCAAATAATAATGATTTCCTTAGTTGGATTATTGTTTTTCAATAACGCCTCTATAATGCAGTTAAATAAGGAGAAAAAAGCGGTAAACTGCAGAATGGATGCTAACAAGCAAACTTTTTTTTCAAAATCTTCCTTTTGGTGTTCTATAACTAGCTTAGCTCAAAATTATCAAAAAATCACGCGTCCACGTGTCATGATTTCGATAGTAAAGAAGATTAATAACTTATAATGAAAAATGTTTTGTTAACATATATGCTGGTACAGAACATGTTTGAAAAGTATGTTTTCATCCTGAATCCAAGATAAAAACTTAGATGATCAAACTAGGACGTCTTCGTAGGAACAATAATGATTTAATAATATTTAATTTAATTTTTAACACAAACTTACTAAGTAAATTTAATTGAAACAAAGTCGTAATTCTAATTAGAAATAATTTAAAGTAAAAAGCTATCTGAAAGCGTATTTTCAACAGTAACTTCTCAGTTGGTTTTGCAGTTAATCGACTAAAATGACTAAATTTTAAAACTATAGTAAACAGTCAGTACTATAATGTACACAGTTATGACAGTACTGTACTATACAGTTTATGAAAGCAGTTAATTGACTTATGTAAAGTTAATCTACTGCAGTACTTTTTGACTAAAGAATACTCACCATAGATATATGTTTTGACGTATTTTAATTCAGGTATAAGACTTAAAGAACGTAAAAAAAAATCCGAAAAACATTGGACCGAATCACGATTAACAGAAAAGTCTTTTTGATTTCAAAGACTTAGTGCAATACAAAAATATCCCAGAAACAATTTACCGAAAATACTTAATACTTGAGATTTGCACCACTTTTCTAAAAAGTTATAAGAACATATTTAAATTTTTTCCAGTTGTTTGCTTCAAAATATGTAAAAACCAAATTTTAAAAATATTATTTTTGATCTACAAGTTGAAAAATCACAAACATTTTGTATAATCTTAGGGTGAATGGTCAACCTTCATGTACTTTTTACTTTTTCATTTTTAGTTAGTTATTAACTCACTTCAGCTTTGAGTTAATGGACTCTATATACCCTACAATATATACAATATTACACTTTACAACAAAACTTGACAACGCTTAAATAGTTGTATCCATTTTACTGGAATAAGATTTTTGTACAAAACCTCTCTACCTGGGGGGTACCTTCGTATAGCACATAGGGTACATTCGTAAGACATGGGGAGGATTCATACAGGATTTTCAAAAAGTTAATTCGACATCCTTATAATTTGTCAAATAGCCATGTTTTAAACATTATTCTTACTTAAAAAAAGACATTTAAAATATTTAACTCCAAGTTTGTTTATTTATCAGATCAATATTTTGGAAATATGTATAACACAGGTCAACAAAATTAAATTTTGTTGTTGTTTCCCAAACATTGATAAACGTTAGGTTTTCGATGTTATGAGTTCCGTAGGTATTCAGAATTTTCAAATTAGCTTTAGTTTTTGAGATATCCCCGTTCCAAAATCACAAAATATTTTTAATATTTTTGTTGCGATGTTATAACGTGAGGTAACATTCTGCAACAAAAATAGTTCGGATTATGAATGAACTTGTTTTCTGCTTTTGCATTCAGTTCAAATAATTTCAATACTTTTATACTTCTCCACGAATGTGCCCCTGTACGAATGCTCCTCAAAAGCAAACCATATCTTGTCACCATCGAATCTGTTGCACTAACGATTCAAAACTCACTGAACAGCTTGGCGCCTATTATGTCTATGCACAACAGTAAACTCGTGTTTGAATACCGTTTAGTTTTTGTTTTATGCCCTCTGTACGAAGGTTGACTTTGTACGAATGGTGACCACTTCCCCCTAAGCTTTATTCTAAGAAACACAAAAATTGTCTCGCGTAGTATTTAGTTATGAGCTAAGCGGACAAAGTCAACTATATTGATTTTTTTTTAAATAAATCAGGAACTTCCAACATGAATTTCGTCAATGAAAAACATATCAAAAATTTTATTCCCAGGAACAGGATTTTGCTCACTTTGTCTTTTTTACTGTGCAGTCGAATGACGATATAGATTTTAAGCCAACTCGTTTCAAGTTCCCCTGATTCTAAAAATATGCATTTTAGTTTGCCTTTTCTTCCGTTATTGCCTTATTTTTGACTTTCCTTGTATTTTTGCCTTTTGCTTATAAAAAGATGTAGTTTTTGCTAAAAATAAGGTTTGAAGATATTAATCATGGATCAAACAAAAATTATCACTGGTTATAAATAGAATCGTGAGATACCTAAATATATTGAAGTTGGCTTTATCGAATTTTTACTTGCAATATGGGTACCATATATCAAGTTATGCATTCGTACAAAAACAATAAAATGCACGACTGGGTCGCACGTACTTGCTCTTGTAGATAAAGTTACTATTTATGCTAAGCCTTTTTAATTAAAAAGTTGTTAATGCAGTTTAAAAAAAAAATTAAAAAAGCATAAAATTCAATTTTCAAATGACTAAAACAGCTTCTTAAATGAATTTGACCTCAAAACAAAGTATGCAATTTGATTTCTTCAATAATGATACATTTTATTTTTAGAAAAAAATGTTTCAAAATCGTTAGAGCCGTTTTTTAAAAAAACTATTTTTTCCATATTAAATTTAGCAAGGACTTTTATAAAAAAAAATTGGTACGCCATTTTTAAGATATTATTTATCAACATCTAAAAACTAAAAATTGAGAAAAAATTTTGAATAGTTTTCGAAAAAATGATTTTTCAAAAAAAAAAAATTTCAAACTTTTATTAAAAATCCAAAAAAAAAAATTTCGAATTTTTTTTTACTAAATATTATTACGGCAACTTCAGGTAAAATTCAGGTAAAAAAATGGTTGAAATTGATTGAGTCATGAAGGAGAAAATCAGATGTAAAAAAAAACGGTTCCATGGCACGTACCGTTAATAACGGTTTTTGAAAAAAATGGTTCTCATTTAAAGAGAGACCTTACCCAAAGAAATGGCCATGATTTTTTTAATAAAAATCGTAGTCACAGTTTTTGAGAACAATGAGTTTTTCTAAAACCGGTATATGACAGGTACTGTTATTTGGGGTCCAAAACAAAGAATTCAAAAAAACGTCTGGGGATATTCTCCAAAAACTTGATATATGGTACCCATATTGCAAATAAAAAGTTGAGATAACAATCAAACATGACATTACGATGATAGAGAATGAGAAAAAATTGGGTCCGACAATTCTGTCTGTCTGTATGTATCAGAGACAACAGCCTAAACGGATGGGTTGATTTAATTCAAACTATGTATGTGGCGTTTTTTGGAGAATATCCCCAGACGTTTTTTTGTATTTTTTTTATGGACCCCAAATAACGGTACCTGTCTTATACTGGTTTTAGAAAATTCATTTTTCTCAAAAACGGTGCCTACGATTTTTATTAAAAAATCATGGTCTTTTTTTTGATAAGGTCTATCATTAAATCTTTTAAAAATTTCGAAAATAATTTTTTTGGATTTTTAAAAAATAGTTGAAATTTTTTTTTGAAAAATCATTTTTTCAAAAACTACTCAATATTTTTTTTCAAAATTTAATTTTTAGATGTTGATTAATAGTATCTTAAAAATGGCGTGCCAATTTTTTTTTTATAAAAGTCCTTGCAAAATTTTATATGGAAAAAATAGTTTGTCTAAAAAAACGGCTCTAACGATTTTCAAAGTTTTTTTTTCTAAAAATGCATCATTAAAGGGGAAATCAAATTGCATACTTCGTTTTCAGGTTAAATTAATTTAAAAAACTGTTTTAGTCATTTAAAAATCGATTTTTTTTCCTAAACTGCATTTACAAATTTTTAATTAAAAAAGCTTAGCATAAATAGTTACTTTATCTATAAGAGCAAGTGCGTGCGACCCAGTCATGCATTTTATTCAATTAGGTGCCACTCGCTTCTTTTGATGTAGAGATACTTTTGTAAGGCTGTTAACGGACCACCACAGGTTGTAATTGCCCGAGTTGTTGAGTAATTATTTAGAAAAAATTCTGTTATTTCTCTTCGTTTTCAATAAAATAGTAATTTTTTTACCTTTTGTTAGAATAAAAGACCTTTTTTGGCTATTTTGTAGGTTAACAAAATGCCATCCCTGCTTATTAGCATATTCGTTAAAGATCTTAATTTTAAAATTCGTGGCGTTGATTTTGAAACCACGCCATGTCGAACAATTTTTCATTTTTTGTTCCATTGGACAATTCATGGGGCTTCAAACCATATTTCCTTAGATGGATGTACACCATGATGGTAAGACCACAAAAGAACCGATCCTGCAAGGACTCGCATGCGTCTGTATCACAGGGGCAAAGAGAACATGTCCTACAGCAGCAATTGAGGTTATCCTAGATCTAACTCCACTTAACAAAGTAGTTTAAAGTGTTGCAAATTCAGCCTTAGAAGTACAATTACAGTTAATACAAAAAATACAGAAAATACTAAATTTTCTGAAGGGAATCGGGTTTGAGTATGTTTGAGGAACCAACTCACCCAGCTAAAATGCAATATTATTTATACCTCTTAAATCAATCAATCCTCACACGAGACTAATACCAATCAAGGGTAGAGTAATTTTTTCGGTAGTGGCATACGGAATGTGGAGCAGGACCGCACAAAATCTTCTTCCAAGTTTCGAGTGGAAGAACGGAAAAACAAAACTAATACACACACAACTTTTCGTTTTGGGGTTCTGAAAATAATATATTTTTGAACAAATAGGTACATTTGAATATGGTTCATGTGTACACATTTTTCTTCCGGCATAGTTCATCCCATGTGAAGTTGAACAGAAAAGTTAAACCGGTTTTCATACCGGAATAACTAGTTTTGTGTGAAGAGGCCCATTGAGAGAGAATTTCAATCGCCACTTTCTATTTTTTTTTAGTTTTTGAATAATTTTATGATTTTCTTATGTTGTTTTCCAATCACCAAAAATATTTCGATTTTGTAAATCTGACAGCTAAAAAAAAGGAATAATACTGGTTTAATACTGACAAAAGTGAGATTTCATGTCCCATTTCCACTTTCAAAGTCAAAAAGCCCTAGACTGCAGATTTTTTTCCCAACTCTAGATTTGTACACCTACTTGCCTACGCAGTTTCAAATACACTTCTTTTTTTGACATTTATGTTAACGTTGTGTGAATGGAAAACGACATAAGATTCTTTAAATGCGCACCCACCCAAATCTAAAAGTGATCCTATACAGGGGTTCAAACATATCTCACTTTTTGCATATTCGAGATCCAGGTAGTGTTACTTTTTACTTAAAAAAGTATTTGAAAAAAAAAAAAATATATATTTTTCTTTAAACTCGATTTGCGGCTAAACGAAGCTTCCTAAATCCCTTAAAGTTGAAATATTTTTTTTCTTTAAATGTGAATTGTTATGGAACGTTATTCAAATTAAGAAAGAACTTTGCATACACTCTAAATCCAATAACCAATCTCACTTTTTGCATATAAGACATTTAGGGAGTTCTACCTTTAAATCGAAAAAATCTTTTAAACGCCTTCATGTTGAACATTCAAGCACAATAGAAGCATTATTCGGTGAAATGTAATTCAGTCAAACGTGAAAGGGTCAAACGAAGCCAACCCAAATCAGAACATGATCTTCTTACTTGTTTTTTTTTCATATATCTGTCATCAACTATTTCTACAATTAAATTATTCGATTCATAAAAGAATCAATAGATAAGATCTGCGATTGCATGAACTAAATGTGTTCATGGAAATAAAATAAGAAATACAAAAAATCTGCGATTTTAAATTCAAACTTAAGAGCTATAAGCTCAAAACAGAGATAACCTTGAAATTAAGATATATCATAACAATTTGAATATCTTGCCCCGAAATTGTACCCATAAACTCAATGTGAACGAGTACAAGTTATAATGTCAGTGGCCTTTTAACTTGGCTTGCAAACCGAATTCTTTGGTTAATTTATTTATAAATGCGGTTTTCTTAAGCCGGTCTTTATATAATACTGTAACTTTTTAATGTGTCCATTTATTTGAATAACAAAAAACCGGATAGAATGAATTAACAAATAACAAATATTTGACACATATATTAACGGTGATAATTTATTTTGGTTAAAAGTGAAACTGAAAAGTGGATTTTAAGTGGATGTTCGATGTACTGAGCGCAACAAAAGTGTTAAATTAACTTATAAACATGTAGGTCCCGACACAGGTTACAGGTTTTGAAGAAAATGGATGTAATGATTTAATAGGTTGTACAGTACTGTTTTGGTTTGGTACCTATATAAAATAAAATAACCCCAAAACAGCCATTGAGCGAAAAAATTACCAAGCCGCAAAATGGAACACTTAGAGGGTTTTAACTGCCACTGCCCTCTAGGGAATCAGCAAAAACCCTTAACCACCAAGTTTCAAAGAAATCAGTTCAGCGGTTTCGGCTGTAGCTCGAGGTATACACAGACAGAATTGTCGCTGTTAATTCTACTGCGTTGATTGTCGCAAATTACCCGGCATCGACTTTTTTCAATTTTACATTTAAATGCTTCAGAATTAACAATTGATCAGAATTAACAAATTTATCTGTGAATCTCACAACTAAAAAAACTTGAAAAAGAAAAGTCTTCATTGTTGAATGTACAGCAAAATATGTGAAATCTACTAATTCATGTGCAAAAACTACTAATTTTTGTTGTGAAATTCACAACATTTTGCGATCAAAAATTCTTTTTTGTAAAATCTACAATTTGATTTGTAGATAAATAGCAGTGAAATTAAAATAGGTACATTTTTTTTAAATTCTTTTTACTAAAGTTTTTCTTGAAAACAACAAATAATGTACCTAAATAATAATGATATTACAAATTATATTTTTTCTTATTAGAACAATTTAAATAAATATATTTCTATAAAGACTTTTGTGTCGTCAATTAATTTTTTAATGAATAGATCGACCTGTAAAATTATTTATATTTAATACGGTTTTATATTCTAGGCTCTTACTTTTTTGAGCCTCTATGTATCTGGCAATATCGTTGATACATTTGCATATATGATAATACTAATTTGCTAAGGTGTTTTTATTGAACATTTAAAAGTTTGTGTTACCAAAAGCACAGAACTCTAAAAGAACAACAAAGGAGGAAATGTTTTCTTAACCCATGGGCGATAATTGAATTGCAAAAAATTGTTTGATTTCTTCAAACTCTGTTCTGGGGCTCAGATGGCTCATTTTCAACAGAAATATTATTTTAAACGCAACCAAATAACGGCATTTTGCAATGTCGACAAAAATGTTCACTTTCCATTTAAAATAAATTTTCACTTGATAAACTAAATTATAATTGCACACACTTTAACCAAGACTAGTTCCTTTGTGAAATGATGAGCAAATGCGAATATAACAACAAGTCCTGTCTGGGTAGTTGAGAAACGGTATATGGCTCCAGACGCTCTTACATCAAGTACCGTTTGTTGTTTCTACAGCAACTTGCGTTTGGGGGCTGTGGTACCTGACTGAATTTATTGTGAGTTCTATAACAAATTGTAAATTCTACATTTCTTATTCAGTATTGAATGTTGATACCACAACTTTGTGCTGTAGATATCGTCAGTTAAAGTGCAGGACCTCCTAAGTATTTTTAGCATGTTTTGCAGAAATCACAAAAAACTTCGTAAAAAATTATTTTTCCTTAAAGTAATTTTTTTACGAAGTTCTTTGTGATTTCTGCAAAACATGCTAAAACTCATTTGTCTTTAAAATAATTTTTTTACGAAGTTTTTTGTGTCTGCAAAACATGTTAAAAATACTTACGAGGGTTGCACTTTAACTGATTTTTACATTTTTAGTGTAAAATGTAAAGCAATTGCTGCACCTAAGTCAAAAATTAAAAATAAAATTCGATTTTCAAATGACTAAAACAGGTTCTTAAATAAATTAAACCTCAAAATAAAGTATGCAGTTTGATTTCTTCTATAATAATGATACATTTTTAGAAAAAAAAAATTGAAAATCGTTATAAAATTTTGCAAGGACTTTTATAAAAAAAAAATAGTACGTCATTTTTTAGATATTATGTATTAACATCTAAAAACCAAAATTTTAACAAAAAATACAGTTTTCAAAAAAATGATTTTTCAAAAAAAAATTTCAAGTTTTTTTTTTTAAATCCAAAAACAATAATTTCGACAGACTGACAGACTGACAGTCTGTCAGACTGACAGACTGACAGACTGACAGACTGACAGACTGACAGACTGACAGACTGACAGACTGACAGACTGACAGACTGACAGACTGACAGACTGACAGACTGACAGACTGACAGACTGACAGACTGACAGACTGACAGACTGACAGACTGACAGACTGACAGACTGACAGACTGACAGACTGACAGACTGACAGACTGACAGACTGACAGACTGACAGACTGACAGACTGACAGACTGACAGACTGACAGACTGACAGACTGACAGACTGACAGACTGACAGACTGACAGACTGACAGACTGACAGACTGACAGACTGACAGACTGACAGACTGACAGACTGACAGACTGACAGACTGACAGACTGACAGACTGACAGACTGACAGACTGACAGACTGACAGACTGACAGACTGACAGACTGACAGACTGACAGACTGACAGACTGACAGACTGACAGACTGACAGACTGACAGACTGACAGACTGACAGACTGACAGACTGACAGACTGACAGACTGACAGACTGACAGACTGACAGACTGACAGACTGACAGACTGACAGACTGACAGACTGACAGACTGACAGACTGACAGACTGACAGACTGACAGACTGACAGACTGACAGACTGACAGACTGACAGACTGACAGACTGACAGACTGACAGACTGACAGACTGACAGACTGACAGACTGACAGACTGACAGACTGACAGACTGACAGACTGACAGACTGACAGACTGACAGACTGACAGACTGACAGACTGACAGACTGACAGACTGACAGACTGACAGACTGACAGACTGACAGACTGACAGACTGACAGACTGACAGACTGACAGACTGACAGACTGACAGACTGACAGACTGACAGACTGACAGACTGACAGACTGACAGACTGACAGACTGACAGACTGACAGACTGACAGACTGACAGACTGACAGACTGACAGACTGACAGACTGACAGACTGACAGACTGACAGACTGACAGACTGACAGACTGACAGACTGACAGACTGACAGACTGACAGACTGACAGACTGACAGATTGACAGACTGACAGACTGACAGACTGACAGACTGACAGACTGACAGACTGACAGACTGACAGATTGACAGACTGACAGACTGACAGACTGACAGACTGACAGACTGACAGACTGACAGACTGACAGACTGACAGACTGACAGACTGACAGATTGACAGATTGACAGATTGACAGACTGACAGACTGACAGACTGACAGACTGACAGACTGACAGACTGACAGACTGACAGACTGACAGACTGACAGACTGACAGACTGACAGACTGACAGACTGACAGACTGACAGACTGACAGACTGACAGACTGACAGACTGACAGACTGACAGACTGACAGACTGACAGACTGACAGACTGACAGACTGACAGACTGACAGACTGACAGACTGACAGACTGACAGACTGACAGACTGACAGACTGACAGACTGACAGACTGACAGACTGACAGACTGACAGACTGACAGACTGACAGACTGACAGACTGACAGACTGACAGACTGACAGACTGACAGACTGACAGACTGACAGACTGACAGACTGACAGACTGACAGACTGACAGACTGACAGACTGACAGACTGACAGACTGACAGACTGACAGACTGACAGACTGACAGACTGACAGACTGACAGACTGACAGACTGACAGACTGACAGACTGACAGACTGACAGACTGACAGACTGACAGACTGACAGACTGACAGACTGACAGACTGACAGACTGACAGACTGACAGACTGACAGACTGACAGACTGACAGACTGACAGACTGACAGACTGACAGACTGACAGACTGACAGACTGACAGACTGACAGACTGACAGACTGACAGACTGACAGACTGACAGACTGACAGACTGACAGACTGACAGACTGACAGACTGACAGACTGACAGACTGACAGACTGACAGACTGACAGACTGACAGACTGACAGACTGACAGACTGACAGACTGACAGACTGACAGACTGACAGACTGACAGACTGACAGACTGACAGACTGACAGACTGACAGACTGACAGACTGACAGACTGACAGACTGACAGACTGACAGACTGACAGACTGACAGACTGACAGACTGACAGACTGACAGACTGACAGACTGACAGACTGACAGACTGACAGACTGACAGACTGACAGACTGACAGACTGACAGACTGACAGACTGACAGACTGACAGACTGACAGACTGACAGACTGACAGACTGACAGACTGACAGACTGACAGACTGACAGACTGACAGACTGACAGACTGACAGACTGACAGACTGACAGACTGACAGACTGACAGACTGACAGACTGACAGACTGACAGACTGACAGACTGACAGACTGACAGACTGACAGACTGACAGACTGACAGACTGACAGACTGACAGACTGACAGACTGACAGACTGACAGACTGACAGACTGACAGACTGACAGACTGACAGACTGACAGACTGACAGACTGACAGACTGACAGACTGACAGACTGACAGACTGACAGACTGACAGACTGACAGACTGACAGACTGACAGACTGACAGACTGACAGACTGACAGACTGACAGACTGACAGACTGACAGACTGACAGACTGACAGACTGACAGACTGACAGACTGACAGACTGACAGACTGACAGACTGACAGACTGACAGACTGACAGACTGACAGACTGACAGACTGACAGACTGACAGACTGACAGACTGACAGACTGACAGACTGACAGACTGACAGACTGACAGACTGACAGACTGACAGACTGACAGACTGACAGACTGACAGACTGACAGACTGACAGACTGACAGACTGACAGACTGACAGACTGACAGACTGACAGACTGACAGACTGACAGACTGACAGACTGACAGACTGACAGACTGACAGACTGACAGACTGACAGACTGACAGACTGACAGACTGACAGACTGACAGACTGACAGACTGACAGACTGACAGACTGACAGACTGACAGACTGACAGACTGACAGACTGACAGACTGACAGACTGACAGACTGACAGACTGACAGACTGACAGACTGACAGACTGACAGACTGACAGACTGACAGACTGTAGGACTTTGTTTATGAGTAATGACTAAAGCTCTGAAAGCTTTCAATGAAACTTCGAACTTTCGAAATTCGAATGGAACGAAACGGAATGTCTCTAACTGTCTGTGTATATTTGTGTCTTTTACTTAACGAATCTAGAGTACTCTACAACCTTCGAGAAGAAATAAGAGGAGTATAACTACGATGTCGGAGAATTAGACAGTTTAATTTTGACAGTGATAAAGATAAAGATAAGCGGTTGTGAAAGTATAATTTATTTATTTATTTATTTACCATCTATAAGTTTTGGATTTGGAAGTATTATTTTGTCGTACATTGTAAATAGTAAAAGTATAACAGTGGGTTAAAGATGAAAGTGTTTGTTAATTTAAAAAAAAATAAAAGTGAATTAGTAAAAGTGGAAATAACAACAACAACTAATGGGATCCTATTGGGAGCACAAGCTTTCAAACAAAATAGAATCATCAAATTCGATTCACCCAGTCAAAAGTTTTGAGCTAACAACCATAAACGAAAAACAAAAAACACAGAATTGATAACATCCTCCTTTTTTTTTAAGTCGGTTAAAAAGTCTATCTACCTGATAGGGATGGCTGTTCTCCTAAAATTTCTCTTGTTATACAAGTAGGTACTTGAAGTTTTTTTACCTGGTCGTAATTTAAAAGCAAGTGAGGTTAAAATCAGCACAATAGAGGTACAAATTATGAAAATTATGACTTTGTTTTGCGAAATGCATCACAACATTTTAATCTTTTAAACTGAATCCGAATTTATTTTTTACAACACATACATTATAAGGGTAGGTGTTCATGTTCATGCAACGAGATAAGATTTTCTTTTGTGTAAGAAAATAAGTGTACGCAAAAGTTCGCATGAACTACCTTTTTATTGATTTGGATAAATAATGTGTTATAAACGTCAAATATGTGTGAAAATTAGACGCGTAGACGCGTTCAGATCTCAAAGTTATTTTTAAATGAAGAACCTTTCTCCTGATCCAACGTGAAATCGGAGCCGAATGTCTCGAACAATGCTACACAAGACAATATTCGCAGTTAAGCATAAGTCACTTTTCAAGGTAGAACTATTATCCTCCAGTCTGCTTCTTGATTTTCTTTATCTTGCAATGTATTTTTTATATACAAAAAATTTCGGTTTATCTCACAGCTTTTATCACCAACTAACCGCGATGCGATGATAACATAATACGGCATATTTTTTTTACTTACATGAACTCTCAGATATTAGTAATAATCAAATTTGTATTGTTTCAATAAGTTTTTCAAATAAACATTAGGTGTGTTTTTTTGTACGACCAGGCTAAGTTGGACGAAAAAAACGCTTTCGGGTCTCAACAATTTACTTGTCAAATACAACAACAAAAACAAATAGCTGCTAAGCCCCGAGAATTCTCGGGGCTAAACTCTTTGAAGGGGTTAAAATCTGTGCTACCAACTCATTTTCTGTTAAATCATCGATAAATTGTATGAAAACACCAAAATTATCGATTAATTGTATGAATATAAAAACACAAAGATGGCGTTTGGTGTAGAAAAAAAAATTAAATTGTGTATTTTTCTTAACTCTTTCAAATTATTTCATTTAAATTTTAAAGTGTGTGTATTTAATGCTCTGATATGTCTTTATAAGTATGTTATTGAATTTATTAAAACACAAAATGGAAACAATTCAACAAGTCAGAATTTTTTTTCATTTTTTTTTGTCATTTCATTCACAATGATGCCAAGTGTTTTGGTTAAGCCCCGAGGCGTTTTTTTCGTCCAACCTAGCCCGGGCGTACAAAAAAACACACCTATTGTAAAAATTCTTGGATAAGTTTATCTAATATGTGTAAACAATTTATATACAAAATTTTACAGTTCATTTATCAAAACATTAACTTATCCAGAAGATAAACATAAATAAAGTGTAACAAAGTTTTATGAATACCCTCAATATATTGTTACATATTTACGAGTATACACACCAAAACAAAACGACACATGTAAATTCTTGGTAATGAGTAATGATTTACTAAAGCTCTGAATTCTATCATTCAGCAAGCGGAACGAAACGGAATAATGATTTTAATGCTCGTTTTCAGGCAATTGACAAACGTTTTGGAGATAGCCATTTTATAATTTATTCGTATTTTATACCGTATTTAAATCGAATATCGCTTAATGAGCGACGCGACGCACGTAGGGGTCACCAATATTGTATTTAAAATACTTTTATCAAGTTTAAATAACAATTCTGTATTCCTTATATAATAAATGATAAAGGAATATTTCTTTTTTTTCTTTGACCACTTGCTTAGGTTTTGACAGTAAAAGAACCAGATCAGGCTTCTCTAGGTTAAAGTTAAGTAATGCCCGTGGCAGATAGCTGATTCCCGAAGAAACAAGCGAGACGGACCTGCACGATGCTGTAACTGTACAAGACCGGAAATCTCCAGCTCCACTGTAGACTACCACTAAGAAGAGCTGTATGTCAACATTGTAGAAGCAACAAGGCTTCCCCAGAACAGAGTAACAATAACAGCAACGTTGCTCTTCGATCTGATCTGTTTACCAGAACGAGCTCTGACCAATTTCGAGGGACAGAAGCTGGTTTCTGGTATAGATGGCCCCAGAATCATCCAGGTCTCCTAAGCCAAAGACAACAAAAGCTTGACTTTGGGGGGCAATTATAAACGGCAACGAAAATATGGCTACAATCGACACCGCTGACACAGCCTTCATTGTGCGAAGAGACCTAGTGAAGATAACATGGCTTCACAACACCAATAACTACCGCCGGGAAACTGTAACTAGAGAGACAGCAAAGGTATATTGAGAAGCAGGTACTTCTAAAGATTAGATTATCAGAATTGGAGTTTTCAAACCTATTTCTGGTCGCCGATATATGTGACGAGTACATCGTTAGAAACGATTTCATGAAATAACATGAAGTAATTTTGGATATCGGTAACCAAGTTCTTAAATATAAAAACGTCAAGATTAAAATGGTTTATAGGGAAGAAAATGCATAAAAATATAGAAACAGAAAATAGATGCCATGCCAGAAGCTCAACGGTTTTCCACGTTGGACTTGAAAAGTGACTACAGGCAAGTAGAAACAAATCCAAAACCGACAACAATTGAACGTTTGATGGAATGCGTGTTACAAGAGCTAACATGGAAATCCGGGTTTATATACTTGGATGACGTAATCGCATTCGAGAAACCCTTTTATGAGCATTGCAAAGCAATGCTTCAGAATCTTCGAGAGGCTTATTTAAAATTAAATCCTGAAAAATGTGCACTTTTCAAGACCGAGATGAAATACCTGGGACATATCATCTCATACCAAAGAGTAATGACTGATCCGGAAAAATTTGACACTGTGAGGAATTTGCCAACTCCTTAGGGAAAACATCAATTCCAAAGCTTCCTCAGTTTACCTACATATTGACGATTTGTGAAGGATTTTGCTGGAATTGCTAAAAATCTGCAGCAACTACCGTAAAGGGAAGGCAGTTCAAGTGGTCAGAGGACTGCGAGAAAGCTTCCAGGAACATAAGCAGCAATTGTGTAATGCCCCGGTGCTGATCTATCCAACACCAGGAAAGCCTTTCATCATTGACGCTGATGCGGTACAATCGCAAGTCCATGATGGCAAAGGAAAAGTTGTAGCCTACTACAGCATTGTGTTCGCGGAGCTAAAAAGAAACTACTACGTGACCAGAAGGGAACCTCAGTGGGCGTTCGCCATCTCAAACCAGGAAGGTGAAACTGTTGTGGATCAGATTGTCTTTAAGTAGGTGAGTAGGTTCGGTATACCTATGGAATTAAAGGAAGTTTGCTTACTCCTTGAAACTAAAAAGAAAAGGACAACACCACTGCATTCAACTGTTCCTGATATCTTATAGTAACGCGGTGGATAGTACTACGGGACCATTAGAAATCTTGTTTGGGAGCACGATGCGGCTATCGAGTGACTTGAAGTTTGGATGCACCACAAATGAAAAACAAACAACTGAGGAATACGTCGAAAATCTAGGCTGATTTACATGCACCAGCGGGTACGAACCAATATGAAAATTTTGTCTGAACGGATGAAAACTCGATACGATGCACAAGCAACGAAGACTGTATTTCGACAAGGATATCTTGTGTGTCTCTTTAGTCCCCATCGGAAAAAGAGACTATCAGCGAAACTGCAATAAAACTGGCAAGGCCCTTACACTATGGTAACAAGAATCAATGATGTGGTATAACGACTCCAGAGAAGAGTCCGTGAGAATGTAAATGTTACGAATTTACGAGTAAACACCTTGGTAATGAGAAATGACTAACACTCCGAACTCTTTCATTCAGCAAGCAGAACGAAACTGAATGGAGTGTATCTAACTATGTGTGTATATCTTTTATCGTATATCTGTCTCTGTCTTTCTTTGTATATCTCTTTTTTTTCTTAACGAAACGAGAGATCTCTGCAACTTTCGAGAAGAAATGAAATGAGTATAAATACGAAGTCAAAGAAGGAGATCAGGGGCCTATTTCATAGATCATACATCACATACATTACATACAACATACATCAAAAATATTTTCATACATCACATACAATTTTTTGTTTCATAGATTTGACTGGAAGTAATGTATACAATTTATTATGTTGTATGTGATGTATTTATTTTGACATTTCACCCAACTTAATTGTGAGGTTCTCTTTGCAAGAAAAGTGAATTCCTTAAAAAAAACATTTTACATAACAAAAAAAATAAATAAAGTGAATGCATTTATTTATTCACTATAGATATATTTTTTGATATTTTTTTTCAATTCTGCTTGGATGTATTATCGGCTCTTGTCGTGGTAGAGTTCATTAATGTGTCAAACAATATCCCTTTTTTTAACAGAATTTATACATATCCGACTTCAAATTTCGAGAACAAAAAAAAAAAAAAAACAACACAAGAGCCAATTAATGTTACATATTTACTTTGAGAACAACCAAAATAATTCATAAATCTTCTTCATATTTAAATTGTCCCTTAAAACTCAATTTTATATACTTTATTTTAGTTGAAATCATTGCTTACAGCAAAAAGTTTTGCTGTTTGAAATGTATGAAGATTTTACAATTTGTCGTATCAAAATGATGTATGATAAAATTCTAGGAAACAGTATAATATCATACAATATTGGAATACTTCCAGCCGATTCTCCGTTCATACAATGATGTATGACAGTTCATCAAACAACGTTTAAATGAAACAGAAATAATACATCAGAAATGTCAATATATATGTAATGTATGATCATGAAATAGGCCCCAGGACAGTTTTAATTTTAACAGTGATAATGTTGAGTGGTTGTGAAATTGTAATTTGGAAGTGTTAAGAGAAATAGTGAAGTGCAAATAATTAAAGTGAACCAGCTTGTTGTAGATAAAAGTGTTTGTTAATTTCAAAGTTTATAAAACGAAAAATATACATAAACTGAGACAGAGAGTGTATGACCGACCGATTTATTCATATTAATAAAAACGTTTTGTTACAGGTTTTTCATTTTAAGCCTAGTTTACAGTTCAGTGCACTTTTTTTCTCACCATAATTTTTAATATACCTACACCAACGCAAACTTCCTTGTCATATCTCAGAGAACATGTATATCTACCAAATACTACATTTTTTTGTATGTAACCAATCAAAAGCAAAGGGCTAAAAATTTTATTGCATGCGAAAAAAAATTTGCACTTGCAGCTCTTGCACCAATTGATATAGGAAATAAACTGCATGACTGGATCGCACGTACTTGCTCTTATAGATTAAGTTACTATAAGTTTTGCTAATTAAAAATTTGTAAATGTAAATGCGTTTAAAAAAAAATTAAAAAAGCATAAAATTCGATTTTCAAATGACTAAAACAGCTTCTTGAATGAA
Organism: Meliscaeva auricollis; assembly: GCA_948107695.1. Lineage (NCBI taxonomy): Eukaryota > Metazoa > Arthropoda > Insecta > Diptera > Syrphidae > Meliscaeva > Meliscaeva auricollis. The sequence goes on along the minus strand of OX403620.1, from coordinate 668,202 downwards.
TCCTACATCAAAACGAAGTATATAATAATACGTTTTTGGAAAAAAATTTAAAAATCGTAGTCATTTTATATAAAATTTTGCAAGGACTTTTATAAAAAAAATTGGTACGTAATTTTTAAGATATCTACATCTACAAACTAAATTTTGAAAAAAAAAATATTTTTTTTTTAAATCCAAAAAAATAATTGTCGAAATTTTTTTCAGTAAACATTATTATTGCAATTTAATAGCTATCATGTAAAAAAATAGTTGAAATTGATTGATTCATGAAATTGATTGATCAGAATTAAAAAAAAAAACGGTTCTATGGCAGGTACCGTTAATACTGGTTTTTATAAGAAATTGTTTGCATTTAGAGATAGATCCTATCCAAAAAAATTACCATAATTTTCTTAATCAAAATCGTGGGAACCATTTTGGAGAAAAATTAGTTTTTCTATAACAAATATATCCCTAGACAATTTTTGAATTACTTATAACGGTACCTGTTTGTTATTTTTGTTAAAAAAAAAATTCAAAAACTGTCTGGGGATAGTCTCCAAAAAACGCCACATATCAAGTTTGAAGTAAATCGACCCATCCTTGTTTATACTGTGGCTTCAGACAGACAGACAGACAGACAGAATTGTCGGAACCACTTTTTTCTCATTCTCTATCATTGTAATGTCATGTTTGATTGTTATCTCAACCTTTTTTACTTGCGATAAATGTAGGTACTATAGGGCAAGTTTAGGATTCGTAAAAAAAATCGCAATCGAGATAACAATCAGATAATTACGATGGTAGAGAATGCGAAAAAAGTGGGTCCCTCAATATTGTCTGTCTGTGTATACTTGGAGCTACAATGGCTCTAACGATTTTGATTAAAATTGTTGTGTCTGCTTTTGTAAGTAGGACTATACTTTTGAAATGAAAGAAATGTTTGTAAAAATTCTACTAACGGTACCTCCCATTTTTGATTTTTGACTTTCTCTTAAACGACTCAACTAATTTGATGATTTTTTTTTTTATACGGGAGCTCCTTAATAATTTCAAAATTATTTTATATCAAAATTTTCAAAAACGTAATTTTTGGATTTTTATAAAATCTTTAAATTTTTTTTTGAAAAATCAGTTTTCCAGAACGGGTCACTGTATTTTTTTGAAATTTTGATTTTAGATGTACAATAACATTATTTTAAAAATGGCATACCAAGTTTATTTTTAAACAACGTTTGAGAATTTTTGTATACAAAAAAAAATTTTTGTATTTAAACGGCTCTAATGATTTTCAATTTGTTTTCTAAAAATGTATCTTTCTTAATCAAATACAATGGCATACTTTGTTTCGATGGCATACTTTTGTTTGGAGCTCAAAATAATTTAAGAAGTTGTTTATGTTCGTTTAGTAATGAATTTTTTTTTTATTTTTTATATAATTATTTATTTATAAAAAGTTTATGTGAGAAGCTTTAACGACCACAGCAACTGTTCTGTAAAACTAAGAGCAAATACGTGGCACCCATTCGTGCATTTTAGTTTTTACAAATGCATAACTTGATACATAGTACCTAAACATATAGCAAGTAAAAATATTAATTGCATTTGTAATCAAAAACTTTTGCGTACTGTTGCAAGATTTTTTTTTACAAAAAAAGGTAAAATATTGAGAATTAAAAAAATATATGAGAATTAAGTATTCCGGTTTTTGGTTAACTCCATTATTTTGAAAATCAGTACCATTGTTCATTGGAACAATTTTTCGCTACAATGCAGAACTAGCCTAAGTCACAAATTCTTAGTTTTGCAGTAAAGCATTTTGAAATCTTTAAATTTAAAAGTATTGCACTTAGGAAGACCGTTCGAAGCCTGAAATGCGCGGTATTCATTATGCTAGAATGAAAAACCCGATTTTTAAGATTTTGGACTTTGCATTGTATCGGTGAATTAAAAAAATTTCAAGTTTGTACACTGTTAAAAATACTGGCATTCAAATTAATATTGTAATACGCCGAAAAAAATATTTAAATTTTATAGTTCTAATGTATTGAATTTTCGAATTCAATAGAAACATATTGAAATTTAATATTTATGTATTAAAAAAACAAGTCCGTTTTGTTGAATATTAACACAAATTAGCATAAGTAAGAAATAAGAAAGAAAATAGAACAATAAAGAGAAAGCAGGAAAGAATAATTTCATACAACTTATAGTAATATTCTTTTCCTTTTTCTCTTTATTATTCTTCCTTTCTAACTTTTTTGCAATGAAACAGAACGTTATCCACAGAGTATAGTTTTGTAATATTATAATGGCGATATTATTATCTTATTTATTTTTTCCGAGTGCATTAAAAAAAGTACAAATTTAGTTTATTTGTTTTACATTATTATCAGACAAAGGGTTACGCACACACAAATTTTGTGGAAGAAATGAAGCTATTGTTGCAAATATGTTTTTTTTTTAAGTTTTAAAATGGCTTCTGTAGTCATCTTCGTCTGGCTTGTTCTTTTAATACAGTTTGATTAAAATTCAGACAAACCCACCCCCCCTTTTTTTACCCATTATAATTAAAATATAATACTTTTTCGTATTAAAGAAAATATAGTGAAATATTAAAGTGTTAAATTTGAATTCTTTGGGTTAAATTCTAATCCTTTGGATTGCATTCTAGATTCTAGTCCTTTTTGTTATTAAAAATATTCATTTTTATAAAAAATTATAAGAATGTAATACAAAATAATTGAAAAAAATCTAATATATACGAAATATTAACACTGTATTGCCTGCGGCTGTAATACAAATACTGTATTAAAAAGTAAGCCAACATTTATAACAGTGTAGTGATATACAAAAGTGACATTTTAGGAATATTTTTGTAAGAAAAATATAAGGCTTTATTGAAAATGGTTGAATTTCGAACTTAGGCAATCCTCAACTTTTTGCGTTCACAGATTCCAATTCTGTCAGTCTGTCAGTCTGTCAGTCTGTCAGTCTGTCAGTCTGTCAGTCTGTCAGTCTGTCAGTCTGTCAGTCTGTCAGTCTGTCAGTCTGTCAGTCTGTCAGTCTGTCAGTCTGTCAGTCTGCCAGTCTGTCAGTCTGTCAGTCTGTCAGTCTGTCAGTCTGTCAGTCTGTCAGTCTGTCAGTCTGTCAGTCTGTCAGTCTGTCAGTCTGTCAGTCTGTCAGTCTGTCAGTCTGTCAGTCTGTCAGTCTGTCAGTCTGTCAGTCTGTCAGTCTGTCAGTCTGTCAGTCTGTCAGTCTGTCAGTCTGTCAGTCTGTCAGTCTGTCAGTCTGTCAGTCTGTCAGTCTGTCAGTCTGTCAGTCTGTCAGTCTGTCAGTCTGTCAGTCTGTCAGTCTGTCAGTCTGTCAGTCTGTCAGTCTGTCAGTCTGTCAGTCTGTCAGTCTGTCAGTCTGTCAGTCTGTCAGTCTGTCAGTCTGTCAGTCTGTCAGTCTGTCAGTCTGTCAGTCTGTCAGTCTGTCAGTCTGTCAGTCTGTCAGTCTGTCAGTCTGTCAGTCTGTCAGTCTGTCAGTCTGTCAGTCTGTCAGTCTGTCAGTCTGTCAGTCTGTCAGTCTGTCAGTCTGTCAGTCTGTCAGTCTGTCAGTCTGTCAGTCTGTCAGTCTGTCAGTCTGTCAGTCTGTCAGTCTGTCAGTCTGTCAGTCTGTCAGTCTGTCAGTCTGTCAGTCTGTCAGTCTGTCAGTCTGTCAGTCTGTCAGTCTGTCAGTCTGTCAGTCTGTCAGTCTGTCAGTCTGTCAGTCTGTCAGTCTGTCAGTCTGTCAGTCTGTCAGTCTGTCAGTCTGTCAGTCTGTCAGTCTGTCAGTCTGTCAGTCTGTCAGTCTGTCAGTCTGTCAGTCTGTCAGTCTGTCAGTCTGTCAGTCTGTCAGTCTGTCAGTCTGTCAGTCTGTCAGTCTGTCAGTCTGTCAGTCTGTCAGTCTGTCAGTCTGTCAGTCTGTCAGTCTGTCAGTCTGTCAGTCTGTCAGTCTGTCAGTCTGTCAGTCTGTCAGTCTGTCAGTCTGTCAGTCTGTCAGTCTGTCAGTCTGTCAGTCTGTCAGTCTGTCAGTCTGTCAGTCTGTCAGTCTGTCAGTCTGTCAGTCTGTCAGTCTGTCAGTCTGTCAGTCTGTCAGTCTGTCAGTCTGTCAGTCTGTCAGTCTGTCAGTCTGTCAGTCTGTCAGTCTGTCAGTCTGTCAGTCTGTCAGTCTGTCAGTCTGTCAGTCTGTCAGTCTGTCAGTCTGTCAGTCTGTCAGTCTGTCAGTCTGTCAGTCTGTCAGTCTGTCAGTCTGTCAGTCTGTCAGTCTGTCAGTCTGTCAGTCTGTCAGTCTGTCAGTCTGTCAGTCTGTCAGTCTGTCAGTCTGTCAGTCTGTCAGTCTGTCAGTCTGTCAGTCTGTCAGTCTGTCAGTCTGTCAGTCTGTCAGTCTGTCAGTCTGTCAGTCTGTCAGTCTGTCAGTCTGTCAGTCTGTCAGTCTGTCAGTCTGTCAGTCTGTCAGTCTGTCAGTCTGTCAGTCTGTCAGTCTGTCAGTCTGTCAGTCTGTCAGTCTGTCAGTCTGTCAGTCTGTCAGTCTGTCAGTCTGTCAGTCTGTCAGTCTGTCAGTCTGTCAGTCTGTCAGTCTGTCAGTCTGTCAGTCTGTCAGTCTGTCAGTCTGTCAGTCTGTCAGTCTGTCAGTCTGTCAGTCTGTCAGTCTGTCAGTCTGTCAGTCTGTCAGTCTGTCAGTCTGTCAGTCTGTCAGTCTGTCAGTCTGTCAGTCTGTCAGTCTGTCAGTCTGTCAGTCTGTCAGTCTGTCAGTCTGTCAGTCTGTCAGTCTGTCAGTCTGTCAGTCTGTCAGTCTGTCAGTCTGTCAGTCTGTCAGTCTGTCAGTCTGTCAGTCTGTCAGTCTGTCAGTCTGTCAGTCTGTCAGTCTGTCAGTCTGTCAGTCTGTCAGTCTGTCAGTCTGTCAGTCTGTCAGTCTGTCAGTCTGTCAGTCTGTCAGTCTGTCAGTCTGTCAGTCTGTCAGTCTGTCAGTCTGTCAGTCTGTCAGTCTGTCAGTCTGTCAGTCTGTCAGTCTGTCAGTCTGTCAGTCTGTCAGTCTGTCAGTCTGTCAGTCTGTCAGTCTGTCAGTCTGTCAGTCTGTCAGTCTGTCAGTCTGTCAGTCTGTCAGTCTGTCAGTCTGTCAGTCTGTCAGTCTGTCAGTCTGTCAGTCTGTCAGTCTGTCAGTCTGTCAGTCTGTCAGTCTGTCAGTCTGTCAGTCTGTCAGTCTGTCAGTCTGTCAGTCTGTCAGTCTGTCAGTCTGTCAGTCTGTCAGTCTGTCAGTCTGTCAGTCTGTCAGTCTGTCAGTCTGTCAGTCTGTCAGTCTGTCAGTCTGTCAGTCTGTCAGTCTGTCAGTCTGTCAGTCTGTCAGTCTGTCAGTCTGTCAGTCTGTCAGTCTGTCAGTCTGTCAGTCTGTCAGTCTGTCAGTCTGTCAGTCTGTCAGTCTGTCAGTCTGTCAGTCTGTCAGTCTGTCAGTCTGTCAGTCTGTCAGTCTGTCAGTCTGTCAGTCTGTCAGTCTGTCAGTCTGTCAGTCTGTCAGTCTGTCAGTCTGTCAGTCTGTCAGTCTGTCAGTCTGTCAGTCTGTCAGTCTGTCAGTCTGTCAGTCTGTCAGTCTGTCAGTCTGTCAGTCTGTCAGTCTGTCAGTCTGTCAGTCTGTCAGTCTGTCAGTCTGTCAGTCTGTCAGTCTGTCAGTCTGTCAGTCTGTCAGTCTGTCAGTCTGTCAGTCTGTCAGCCTGACAGTCTGTCAGTCTGTCAGTCTGACAGTCTGACAGTCTGTCAGTCTGACAGTCTGTCAGTCTGTCAGTCTGACAGTCTGTCAGTCTGTCAGTCTGTCTGTCAATACGACTGTATTTCGACAAGGATATCTTGTGTGTCTCTTTAGTCCCCATCGGAAAAAGAGACTATCAGCGAAACTGCAATAAAACTGGGAAGGCCCTTACACTATGGTAACAAGAATCAATGATGTGGTATAACGACTCCAGAGAGGAGTCCGTGAGAATGTAAATGTTACGAATTTACGAGTAAACACCTTGGTAATGAGAAATGACTAACACTCCGAACTCTTTCATTCAGCAAGCAGAACGAAACTGAATGGAGTGTATCTAACTGTGTGTGTATATCTTTTATAGTATATCTGTCTCTGTCTTTCTTTGTATATCTCTTTTTTTTTCTTAACGAAACGAGAGATCTCTGCAACTTTCGAGAAGAAATGAAATGAGTATAAATACGAAGTCAAAGAAGGAGATCAGGGGCCTATTTCATAGATCATACATCACATACATTACATACAACATACATCAAAAATATTTTCATACATCACATACAATTTTTTGTTTCATAGATTTGACTGGAAGTAATGTATACAATCTATTATGTTGTATGTGATGTATTTATTTTGACATTTCACCCAACTTAATTGTGAGGTTCTCTTTGCAAGAAAAGTGAATTCCTTAAAAAAAAACATTTTACATAATAAAAAAAAAAAAATAAAGTGAATGCATTTATTTATTCACTATAGATATATTTTTTGATATTGTTTTTTTCAATTCTGCTTGGATGTATTATCGGCTCTTGTCGTGGTAGAGTTCATTAATGTGTCAAACAATATCCCTTTTTTTAACAGAATTTATCCATGTCCGACTTCAAATTTCGAGAACAAAAAAAAAAAAAACAACACAAGAGCCAATTAATGTTACATATTTACTTTGAGAACAACCAAAATAATTCATAAATCTTCTTCCTATTTAAATTGTCCCTTAAAACTCAATTTTATATACTTTATTTTAGTTGAAATCATTGCTTACAGCAAAAAGTTTTGCTGTTTGAAATGTATGAAGATTTTACAATTTGTCGTATCAAAATGATGTATGATAAAATTCTAGGAAACAGTATAATATCATACAATATTGGAATACTTCCAGCCGATTCTCCGTTCATACAATGATGTATGACAGTTCATCAAACAACGTTTAAATGAAACAGAAATAATACATCAGAAATGTCAATATATATGTAATGTATGATCATGAAATAGGCCCCAGGACAGTTTTAATTTTAACAGTGATAATGTTGAGTGGTTGTGAAATTGTAATTTGGAAGTGTTAAGAGAAATAGTGAAGTGCAAATAATTAAAGTGAACCAGCTTGTTGTAGATAAAAGTGTTTGTTAATTTCAAAGTTTATAAAACGAAAAATATACATAAACTGAGACAGAGAGTGTATGACCGACCGATTTATTCATATTAATAAAAACGTTTTGTTACAGGTTTTTCATTTTAAGCCTAGTTTACAGTTCAGTGCACTTTTTTTTCTCACCATAATTTTTAATATACCTACACCAACGCAAACTTCCTTGTCATATCTCAGAGAACATGTATATCTACCAAATACTACATTTTTTTTGTATGTAACCAATCAAAAGCAAAGGGCTAAAAATTTTATTGCATGCGAAAAAAAATTTGCACTTGCAGCTCTTGCACCAATTGATATAGGAAATAAACTGCATGACTGGATCGCACGTACTTGCTCTTATAGATTAAGTTACTATAAGTTTTGCTAATTAAAAATTCGTAAATGTAAATGCGTTTAAAAAAAAATTAAAAAAGCATAAAATTCGATTTTCAAATGACTAAAACAGCTTCTTGAATGAATCCTACATCAAAACGAAGTATATAATAATACGTTTTTGGAAAAAAATTTAAAAATCGTAGTCATTTTATATAAAATTTTGCAAGGACTTTTATAAAAAAAAAATTTGGGACGTCATTTTTAAGATATCTACATCTATAAACTAAATTTTGAAAAAAAAAAAAAATGTTTTTTTTTTTTTAAATCCAAAAAAATAATTGTCGAAATTTTTTTCAGTAAACATTATTATTGCAATTTAATAGCTATCATGTAAAAAAATAGTTGAAATTGATTGATTCATGAAATTGATTGATCAGAATTAAAAAAAAAAACGGTTCTATGGCAGGTACCGTTAATACTGGTTTTTATAAGAAATTGTTTGCATTTAGAGATAGACCCTATCCAAAAAAATGACCATGATTTTCTTAATCAAAATCGTGGGAACCATTTTGGAGAAAAATTAGTTTTTCTATAACAAATATATCCCTAGACAGTTTTTGAATTACTTATAACGGTACCTGTTTGTTATTTTTGTTAAAAAAAAAAATTCAAAAACTGTCTGGGGATAGTCTCCAAAAAACGCCACATATCAAGTTTGAAGTAAATCGACCCATCCTTGTTTATACTGTGGCTTCAGATAGACAGACAGACAGACAGAATTGTTGGAACCACTTTTTTCTCATTCTCTATCATTGTAATGTCATGTTTGATTGTTATCTCAACCTTTTTTACTTGCGATAAATGTCGGTACTATAGGGCAAGCTTAGGATTCGTAAAAAAAATCGCAATCGAGATAACAATCAGATAATTACGATGGTAGAGAATGCGAAAAAAGTGGGTCCCTCAATATTGTCTGTCTGTGTATACTTGGAGCTACAATGGCTCTAACGATTTTGATTAAAATTGTTGTGTCTGCTTTTGTAAGTAGGACTATACTTTTGAAATGAAAGAAATGTTTGTAAAAATTCTACTAACGGTACCTCCCATTTTTGATTTTTGACTTTCTCTTAAACGACTCAACTAATTTGATGATTTTTTTTTTTTATACGGGAGCTCCTTAATAATTTCAAAATTATTTTATATCAAAATTTTCAAAAACGTAATTTTTGGATTTTTATAAAATCTTTAAATTTTTTTTTTGAAAAATCAATTTTCCAGAACGGGTCACTGTATTTTTTTGAAATTTTGATTTTAGATGTACAATAATATTATTTTAAAATGGCATACCAAGTTTATTTTTAAACAAGGTTTGAGAATTTTTGTATACAAAAAAAAATTTTTTTTCTTTAAACGGCTCTAATGATTTTCAATTTGTTTTCTAAAAATGTATCTTTCTTAATCAAATACAATGGCATACTTTGTTTCGATGGCATACTTTGTTTGGAGCTCAAAATAATTTAAGAAGTTGTTTATGTTCGTTTAGTAATGAATTTTTTTATTTTTTTATTTTTATATAATTATTTATTTATAAAAACTTTATGTGAGAAGCTTTAACGACCACAGCAACTGTTCTGTAAAACTAAGAGCAAATACGTGGCACCCATTCGTGCATTTTAATTTTTACAAATGCATAACTTGATACATAGTACCTAAATATATAGCAAGTAAAAATATTAATTACATTTGTAATCAAAAACTTTTGCGTACTGTTGCAAGATTTTTTTTTTACAAAAAAAGGTAAAATATTGAGAATTAAAAAAATATATGAGAATTAAGTATTCCGGTTTTTGGTTAACTCCATTATTTTGAAAATCAGTACCATTGTTCATTGGAACAATTTTTCGCTACAATGCAGAACTAGCCTAAGTCACAAATTCTTAGTTTTGCAGTAAAGCATTTTGAAATCTTTAAATTGGTACTACTCCAAGGAAAATTATAATTTTGTACTGAACCTACCGACAAAAGTATTGCACTTAGGAAGACCGTTCGAAGACTGAAATGCACGGTATTCATTATGCTAGAATGAAAAACCCGATTTTTAAGATTTTGGACTTTGCATTGTATCGGTGAATTAAAAAAATTTCAAGTTTGTACACTGTTAAAAATACTGGCATTCAAATGAATATTGTATAACTACGCCAAAAAAAATATTTAAATTTTATAGTTCTAATGTATTGAATTTTCGAATTCAATAGAAACATATTGAAATTTAATATTTATGTATTAAAAAAACAAGTCCGTTTTGTTGAATATTAACACAAATAAGCGTAAGTAAGAAATAAGAAAGAAAATAGAACAATAAAGAGAAAACAGGAAAGAATAATTTCATACAACTTATAGTAATATTCTTTTCCTTTTTCTCTTTATTATTCTTTCTTTCTAACTTTTTGGCAATGAAACAGAACGTTATCCACAGAGTATAGTTTTGTAATATTATAATGGCGATATTATTATCTTATTTATTTTATCAGCAAATTCTGTGAAGTGAAATCTTAAAGCAATTAAAATTTTGTCAGTAACTCATACATTTTACTTTGAAAACACCCCAAGTGCATTAAAAAAAGTACAAATTTAGTTTATTTGTTTTTACATTTTTATGAGACAAAGGGTTACGCAAACACAAATTTTGTGGAAGAAATGAAGCTATTGTTGCAAATACGTTTTTTTTTTTAAGTTTTAAAATGGCTTCTGTAATCATCTTCGTCTGTCTTGTTCTTTTAATACAGTTTGATTAAAATTCAGACAAACCCACCCCCCCTTTTTTTACCCATTATAATTAAAATATAATACTTTTTCGTATTAAAGAAAATATAGTGAAATATTAAAGTGTTAAATTTGAATTCTTTGGGTTAAATTCTAATCCTTTGGATTGCATTCTAGATTCTAGTCCTTTTTGTTATTAAAAATATTCATTTTAATAAAAAAATTATTAGAATGTAATACAAAATAATTGAAAAAAATCTAATATATACGAAATATTAACACTGTATTGCCTGCGGCTGTAATACAAAGACTGTATTAAAAAGTAAGCCAAAATTTATAACAGTGTAGTGCTCTATATACAAAAGTGACATTTTAGGAATGTTTTTGTAAGAAAAATATAAGGCTTTATTGAAAATGGTTGAATTTCGAACTTAGGCAATCCTCAACTTTTTGCGTTCACAGATTCCTATTATCTTGAGCCTAACAAAAGTTATCGTGTTACGGCATGCATATAAGTTACTGTTGCACTTAAAAATGTGATGCGTCATAAAGAAATAGACTTATTCTGGAAAAAGGTATCATAAGTATCTTTTAAACGAAGCAAGATATTAAACATTTTTTATGTTAATGTTTAATCTCGTCAAGTTCTAAAACTTTCCTTTTTCAAAATTAGTTTTGCAACGAGTACGTTGCTTTTAACTTGAGATAAAGATAATATAGGGCAAGTTTAGGATTCGTAAAAAAAATCGAACTCGAGATAACAATAAGACATGACATTACGATGATAGAGAAAGCGAAAAAAGTGGGTCTCGCAATTCTGTCAGTCTGTCAGTCTGTCAGTCTGTCAGTCTGTCAGTCTGTCAGTCTGTCAGTCTGTCAGTCTGTCAGTCTGTCAGTCTGTCAGTCTGTCAGTCTGTCAGTCTGTCAGTCTGTCAGTCTGTCAGTCTGTCAGTCTGTCAGTCTGTCAGTCTGTCAGTCTGTCAGTCTGTCAGTCTGTCAGTCTGTCAGTCTGTCAGTCTGTCAGTCTGTCAGTCTGTCAGTCTGTCAGTCTGTCAGTCTGTCAGTCTGTCAGTCTGTCAGTCTGTCAGTCTGTCAGTCTGTCAGTCTGTCAGTCTGTCAGTCTGTCAGTCTGTCAGTCTGTCAGTCTGTCAGTCTGTCAGTCTGTCAGTCTGTCAGTCTGTCAGTCTGTCAGTCTGTCAGTCTGTCAGTCTGTCAGTCTGTCAGTCTGTCAGTCTGTCAGTCTGTCAGTCTGTCAGTCTGTCAGTCTGTCAGTCTGTCAGTCTGTCAGTCTGTCAGTCTGTCAGTCTGTCAGTCTGTCAGTCTGTCAGTCTGTCAGTCTGTCAGTCTGTCAGTCTGTCAGTCTGTCAGTCTGTCAGTCTGTCAGTCTGTCAGTCTGTCAGTCTGTCAGTCTGTCAGTCTGTCAGTCTGTCAGTCTGTCAGTCTGTCAGTCTGTCAGTCTGTCAGTCTGTCAGTCTGTCAGTCTGTCAGTCTGTCAGTCTGTCAGTCTGTCAGTCTGTCAGTCTGTCAGTCTGTCAGTCTGTCAGTCTGTCAGTCTGTCAGTCTGTCAGTCTGTCAGTCTGTCAGTCTGTCAGTCTGTCAGTCTGTCAGTCTGTCAGTCTGTCAGTCTGTCAGTCTGTCAGTCTGTCAGTCTGTCAGTCTGTCAGTCTGTCAGTCTGTCAGTCTGTCAGTCTGTCAGTCTGTCAGTCTGTCAGTCTGTCAGTCTGTCAGTCTGTCAGTCTGTCAGTCTGTCAGTCTGTCAGTCTGTCAGTCTGTCAGTCTGTCAGTCTGTCAGTCTGTCAGTCTGTCAGTCTGTCAGTCTGTCAGTCTGTCAGTCTGTCAGTCTGTCAGTCTGTCAGTCTGTCAGTCTGTCAGTCTGTCAGTCTGTCAGTCTGTCAGTCTGTCAGTCTGTCAGTCTGTCAGTCTGTCAGTCTGTCAGTCTGTCAGTCTGTCAGTCTGTCAGTCTGTCAGTCTGTCAGTCTGTCAGTCTGTCAGTCTGTCAGTCTGTCAGTCTGTCAGTCTGTCAGTCTGTCAGTCTGTCAGTCTGTCAGTCTGTCAGTCTGTCAGTCTGTCAGTCTGTCAGTCTGTCAGTCTGTCAGTCTGTCAGTCTGTCAGTCTGTCAGTCTGTCAGTCTGTCAGTCTGTCAGTCTGTCAGTCTGTCAGTCTGTCAGTCTGTCAGTCTGTCAGTCTGTCAGTCTGTCAGTCTGTCAGTCTGTCAGTCTGTCAGTCTGTCAGTCTGTCAGTCTGTCAGTCTGTCAGTCTGTCAGTCTGTCAGTCTGTCAGTCTGTCAGTCTGTCAGTCTGTCAGTCTGTCAGTCTGTCAGTCTGTCAGTCTGTCAGTCTGTCAGTCTGTCAGTCTGTCAGTCTGTCAGTCTGTCAGTCTGTCAGTCTGTCAGTCTGTCAGTCTGTCAGTCTGTCAGTCTGTCAGTCTGTCAGTCTGTCAGTCTGTCAGTCTGTCAGTCTGTCAGTCTGTCAGTCTGTCAGTCTGTCAGTCTGTCAGTCTGTCAGTCTGTCAGTCTGTCAGTCTGTCAGTCTGTCAGTCTGTCAGTCTGTCAGTCTGTCAGTCTGTCAGTCTGTCAGTCTGTCAGTCTGTCAGTCTGTCAGTCTGTCAGTCTGTCAGTCTGTCAGTCTGTCAGTCTGTCAGTCTGTCAGTCTGTCAGTCTGTCAGTCTGTCAGTCTGTCAGTCTGTCAGTCTGTCAGTCTGTCAGTCTGTCAGTCTGTCAGTCTGTCAGTCTGTCAGTCTGTCAGTCTGTCAGTCTGTCAGTCTGTCAGTCTGTCAGTCTGTCAGTCTGTCAGTCTGTCAGTCTGTCAGTCTGTCAGTCTGTCAGTCTGTCAGTCTGTCAGTCTGTCAGTCTGTCAGTCTGTCAGTCTGTCAGTCTGTCAGTCTGTCAGTCTGTCAGTCTGTCAGTCTGTCAGTCTGTCAGTCTGTCAGTCTGTCAGTCTGTCAGTCTGTCAGTCTGTCAGTCTGTCAGTCTGTCAGTCTGTCAGTCTGTCAGTCTGTCAGTCTGTCAGTCTGTCAGTCTGTCAGTCTGTCAGTCTGTCAGTCTGTCAGTCTGTCAGTCTGTCAGTCTGTCAGTCTGTCAGTCTGTCAGTCTGTCAGTCTGTCAGTCTGTCAGTCTGTCAGTCTGTCAGTCTGTCAGTCTGTCAGTCTGTCAGTCTGTCAGTCTGTCAGTCTGTCAGTCTGTCAGTCTGTCAGTCTGTCAGTCTGTCAGTCTGTCAGTCTGTCAGTCTGTCAGTCTGTCAGTCTGTCAGTCTGTCAGTCTGTCAGTCTGTCAGTCTGTCAGTCTGTCAGTCTGTCAGTCTGTCAGTCTGTCAGTCTGTCAGTCTGTCAGTCTGTCAGTCTGTCAGTCTGTCAGTCTGTCAGTCTGTCAGTCTGTCAGTCTGTCAGTCTGTCAGTCTGTCAGTCTGTCAGTCTGTCAGTCTGTCAGTCTGTCAGTCTGTCAGTCTGTCAGTCTGTCAGTCTGTCAGTCTGTCAGTCTGTCAGTCTGTCAGTCTGTCAGTCTGTCAGTCTGTCAGTCTGTCAGTCTGTCAGTCTGTCAGTCTGTCAGTCTGTCAGTCTGTCAGTCTGTCAGTCTGTCAGTCTGTCAGTCTGTCAGTCTGTCAGTCTGTCAGTCTGTCAGTCTGTCAGTCTGTCAGTCTGTCAGTCTGTCAGTCTGTCAGTCTGTCAGTCTGTCAGTCTGTCAGTCTGTCAGTCTGTCAGTCTGTCAGTCTGTCAGTCTGTCAGTCTGTCAGTCTGTCAGTCTGTCAGTCTGTCAGTCTGTCAGTCTGTCAGTCTGTCAGTCTGTCAGTCTGTCAGTCTGTCAGTCTGTCAGTCTGTCAGTCTGTCAGTCTGTCAGTCTGTCAGTCTGTCAGTCTGTCAGTCTGTCAGTCTGTCAGTCTGTCAGTCTGTCAGTCTGTCAGTCTGTCAGTCTGTCAGTCTGTCAGTCTGTCAGTCTGTCAGTCTGTCAGTCTGTCAGTCTGTCAGTCTGTCAGTCTGTCAGTCTGTCAGTCTGTCAGTCTGTCAGTCTGTCAGTCTGTCAGTCTGTCAGTCTGTCAGTCTGTCAGTCTGTCAGTCTGTCAGTCTGTCAGTCTGTCAGTCTGTCAGTCTGTCAGTCTGTCAGTCTGTCAGTCTGTCAGTCTGTGTTATCATGTGTTACAGTAAATAGTTTTTCATCGGTTAAAAATGGTACCTCCCATTGAGCCGTCTTTCTCTTTTCTCATTTTCTCGTAAGCGACTCCATGGATTTCGATGAGAATTTTTGCACAAGAGGTTTTCAACAATTTTCAAGTTATTTTCTATCAAAATTTTGAAAAAAAAAAACATTTTTTGGATTTTTAAAAAAGTTTCAAATTTTTTTTTTCAAAAACCAATTTTGCGAAAACGCGTGAATGATTTTTTTTTGAAGTTTTTGTTTTAGATGTCCATTAATATTTTCTTAAAATTGGCATACAAACTTTTTTTTTAAACAAAGCTTTAGAATTGTTTTCCTAAAAAATTTAATTTATTTAAAAACGATTTTCAATTTTTTTTTTATAAAAACTAATCTTTTTTATCGAAATAAATGACATACTTAGTTTTGAGATCAAAACAATTAAAGAAGTTGTTTAAGTCATTTTAGTAATAAATTTTATGTTTATTTTTTTAATTTCATATAATTTTTTATAAAATTAAAAACTTTATAGATGAAGCTTTAGCATCCACAGCAACTTTGACCCTAAGAGCAAGTACGTGCGACCCAGTCGTGAATTTTATTTTCATAACTTTGGAAGCCTGGTGTCTCACGAAAACCTCCTCCGAACATAGCATGATGTTCAAAAATTTGCCTCGTCATGATGACCAAAATGTTTACCAGTCCCCCCACTATAAGCAAAGAAAAATAATTTATTACTATTTGTTCAATAATTTTTGTACAACATGAAAAAAGATATCTTCACACTTCATAGTTCCATACAAAATGTAAAAAAGACTAGTTATTTTTAACCAGGTGTAACTCAAAAATATTACAGCTAAAAAATATTAATATTTGTTCAGCGTGTGTCAAAGTTTCATAGTTTTTGAACAAAATTGAGTTCATTATTATGAATGAAACAATGTTTGAATAAAATGAAAACAGCTGAAAAAATTCGTTGTTTTCACATAGCTATACCTCTAAAACTATAAAAGCTAAAAGCTTTCAAAAACTCCCAACAACAGTTGTAAGCATAAGGTTAAAGTCTACCAAATTCAGCATTTAAGGACTAATAGTTCAGCTCAAATTAAATATTGACTCAAAGAGCAAAACCCCATATTATTTCCATATTATTTATTGGATTTTTCTTGAAAACGGCTCTAATGATTTTTATTAAACTTGGTCTATGTTATGGTATAAGTGATTGTAACAATACTGCGTTTCTAGTTTTTCTCAAAAAATACGAAATCCAATAACTCGAAACCGTTATATGGGAGACAAAACTTTTTTTTGAATATCTTGTTTATTTTGTTGCACACTCAATTGTAAACTAGCTTTTAAATTCACCCTTTTCCAAATCCAATACATTCTTTTGCCAATTCATTCTTTTGCAATTCAATTTCATCCGTTTCCAACTTAAATTCACCCTTTCCCAACTTTAATTCAATCTTTTGCAAATCAAATTCACCTTTTGCATTTTCATTTTTTCAAAACTCCAACATATTTATTTAGGTTTAAGGAAAACAAAATATTAACAAATTCAAACTCGATAGCAGAAAACCTAAGAGTTATTTTTCTATTTTATATTGTTCCTATTGATATAGGTTTTTCACTTTAATTCCCTTTTGCACATCAAATGCGTCCATTTACAAGTTAGCCTTTTGCTAACTAAATTCATTTTTTTGCAATTCAAATTCATCCTTTTCTTCAATTTTTTTCAAATCAATTTCACAATTTTGCAAGTCAAATCCATCTTTTCATATGAAAAAAGAAAATGAAATTTTATATTTTCAATTTCAGTCTTTTGCTAACTAAGTAGATTCTTTTGCAAATTAAATTCATCCTTTTGCAAATAAAATTCACACTTTTTCAAGTAAAATTCTTACTTCTGCAAATCAATTTCACAATTTTGCAAATCAAATTCATCTTTTCATATGAAAAAACAAAATGAAATTTTAGATTTTCTGTTTTAGTCATATTTTGTTGATATTTTGTTTTACATAAAAAATAAGTAGGTTAACACAATTTTGTACAGATGAATTGGTTTTGCAAAAGTATGTAAGTAATTAAGTATGCAAAAGTGAAAATTGATTTGCGATAGAAAAATTATGAGTTTGTTTTGCAAAAGGGTACATGTACCTATATTTATAAATTATTTCATATTTAAATGTTACATTGGAAAATACTAATCGTGATTTCTATTTTCTTACATTTTCAGAATATTAACACAACAAAGCACCAATACAAACATAGTATAAAAAAAAATTCAAAAAAATAACTGTCACAATACTACAACAACTCCAAATATTCAAATACATAACCAAAGATTAAATCATGCAATGGCTTTACGCTTAACAACAGTAACTTTAAACAACATCCTCGAGCTCGATAGCTATATAGAGCTTTAAATATTGTTAACTGGTATGTTTGGTTTATTTTCAATTATTTTCTTGATGTTCACCTTCAAACTGAAAGTGGTTCTGGAATTTTTGTTGTTGTTGTTGACGTTAGTTTCGGTTTTAACCATCAATTCATTGGCAAATGCTAGGCACTTAGTGTTTTGTAGCTCAATCGAACGGACAGACCTCACGTGTGTGGATACTCAAGCAATTGTCACGCTGTCTATACCGGAACACAATACAAACTCACAGCCGCCTTAGAGTCCGGTATATCCACCTATTTGTGTGTTCTTTTTGTGTTGTGATCTTTGAGTAAAGAGTTAAGAGCATAAACATTATTTGCTGTCGTTTTCAAGCTTAAGTCCTTTTTTTAAGTAACGACCTTGCAATTTTTCGTTTTTTTTCTTGTAATATCACAAAAATCTGCAGTGTTCAGATACAAACTGCACTGAATGTATTCGTGAGATACATTTTTTTTTACTATACATACATTGACCATTAAAATTCACAGAGTTATCATCGGATTCGCAGTTGGAAACAGCAAAGTGGAAGCATCCAGTTTTAATTTATTTTTTTTTCTGCCATCGAACAAAAGTGAAAGTACATCAAAACAATATGTTTCTTATTAAAATGTAAGTACACCTGATAATTATCATTTATTACCATTATTTAAGTGAAAACAAATATATGCGCCAATACCCGTATTCATGGTCTTGAAGTTTTCAAGAGAGTAAGTGATTAATGGCCAATTGAAATGAAAAGTTTAAATTAAAAATTTCACAACACAAAACGACTTGCGGAAAAATACCTTAAAATCTGGCAGCTTTATTCGTTTTTTTCTGGTTATTTGTCATATAGCCCAAACACGGCATCAGCGAGAAAAAATAAAAAAAAACCGTTAAGTACGATTGTAAAATAAATTTGCAAGCCTGCATGCTTAAGATCTCTTGCACATTATATAAATTTTAAATTGAAATATCGATAAATGTCTTGCAACGGATATAGAAGGTGAACTAACAACACAAAAAACTATATCTATTAAAAATTTTTTGATTCAAAAACTGTTGTAGTTGCACTGTCTTCGTTTCTTGTAATCCTAACTTACTTATGTACAATCCAAGTTGGTGTTTAAATATTAAATTATAAAAATTAATAGTTACGCTTATATTGCAAAAATAAAGTTTTATTTGTTTATTTATTATATTCGAAGTAATTCAGCACTTGATCGCACCACCTACATTATATGTAAGATGAGGCCTCCCTCTACTTCTACCCTCTATTTTATAAAGTATCCTAGATAAATAAAATCTTTGACTACTTCGAAGTTATAACTGCCAATAGTGATGTTTCGATAAAGTCACTCAAATGGTGTTAGGTCTTGCATGGTGTTGGAATTGCATAGAGTAATAGAGGTAGGACTTGTCTGAATTAAAAGTTGAGACCACACTATGTCAAAAGCATGTGACAAATGGGTGATTCTGTGCACTTGGTCTACTGTCGAGTACTTGCTTCTAATGTCATCTTCCATTCACAGCGAGAAATATATTTGAAATTTTAAGATTTTTGGTAGCAAATGGAAGATGAAATCTGGTTTTGTGACTGTGTGCAAAACTTTTTCGTAATCATTTGAAGGATTCAGGGAAAAACGGTATAGGTCCATTCAAACTCAGTACGAGAAAAATGCTATTTAAAATGTAGTTTTTCCTACAACTTAGTACTTACTACATGTACATAGTTTATTTGTATTTCAAGAAAGAATAAAATTGGTTTTGTCAAAGTTAGTATACCCTCAGAAATGAAAATGAGTTCAGTGGTTTATGCATGTGTCTGTTTTGCTTGTTAAAGTGTAGTGAATCAGTCGAAAGAGATAAGTACCTTTCATCAGCTCACTGACTATATTGTTAACCGTAGGAATAGCAGGTGCACAGTTCAGTTGTCCTATATTTGTTATATTTTTGTCACCCTTAGTCTTTCACCTTGTAAAAGAGAGGAAATAGGCATCTGTGTCCTTTAGAACATGATACATTCTTTTTTCCCTCGCTCCCTGAATGGTCTGCAAGAGAAGCAGGATAGCGAAGTGACTACTGCATGCTTCGGTTTTATTTGTTCCCGTTTGCTGGATTAGTCAAAGGGGATTATCCCTTCGTCAAGAGGATCTTACCAATCGCCTCACTGACTCTGAGGCGAGAAGTAAAGGAGAGACCCGCTGGTGTGGTTTGTGGTCTCGCTTTCTCACACCACCACCACCATAAGTATTACTGAAATTCACACACAAGTCCTTTTGATTTTATTATTTGCCCAACACGTTGCAAAAATATTTTCTCAAAGACTTTCGATAGTGGTATTGGCATCTGATAACACTAATTGTTGCATGCACTCATCAACGAGCTGTAAAGAGTTCTTTATACAAAAAAGTAGAATAACATTGGGTAGTTAGGGACTAAATAATTAGTCAATTTTCTATTATATGATTTTTTTGACAGCTGACCAATCACAATTATGCACAGAAAACAAGGTATGCTTTTAATGAACACCATGTCGCTATTTTGAAAAAATGATGACGTAGTAGTCATCTCCGATACTGGCAATCGAGATTGTTGTTGTAAATATCAGTTGCATTGTTGTTGTTTTCAATGAAAAAACTTGTTTTCTTCAAATCCATAACTGACGTTCGGGCGAACTGCCCATGAGAAATATGAATATTATATCACAGACAACTGTCAAAAACCTAATGAGCATACCTTGTTTTCTGTTTATCAAGACCCGAAAATTGGTTGACTATTAAAGCTGAAACACAATCACGCTTTAGGGAGACGCTTCGTTGCGTTACGTTGAGAAATCCTCAAAGCGCGCTTCTGTCAGAATGACAAACAGCTGATTGAAATATTCTATCTGTTGTCAAAAAAAACATTCAATTGGGCTTTTACCACAGACGTCACGCAAAAATAAAAAAAAATGATGACAAAAAAAAAATGGCAGCTCTCTAGTTCGAAGAAAGTCAGTAGCTTACAAATAGATATTAATGAATATTTAGTGCTTAATCAGTTGGCTTTCAACTAAAAATTAACATAATAATACATAATATAAAAAAAATATACACTTTTTTGCAAAAATACTGAATATGGTATGCGTTGTTTGTTTACATTCTTCGAACAAGATTTACCGTTTTCTTTTTTTTTCTATTTTTGTGTGAAAGAGAAGCGACAAAGACAAATGCGTAAAAAGCCTAATAAATTTCAAAGAATTAAAAAGAGGAAAATAAAATAAATAAATAAAATGGAAAAAAATTATTAAGATAGCCAAATTAAGCTGTGTCGCTTATTTATTATAATTTGTTACCAATTAATATATTTTTCTTACCACATTTAAATTTTCCATTTTACGAATTAAAAAGCACCGATTACAAATTAAAACACAACTTAGAAACACAGAAACAGACTTTTTGAAAATTGAAATTCAAATGAAATTATTTATGAATGAGAAACGTCAGAAAGCGCGCAAAAGTTCAACCAAGTTGAACTTTTTTTTGACCGATGGTGGCTTTATTACGTTTTCTTACGTTTCCTTACGCTTGTCAAAAAAAGCGTACGCAAGAAAAGCGTCATTGTGTGAGGTTACACAGATTTCCTATAGTTGAACTTTTCGCAGTTGTCAAAATCGACGGCAAAGCGTGATTGTGTTTCTGCTTTTAGGTGTTGAACGTTTCCTGAACCTGTTCGTAAAAGACAAAAACTACCAGTATAAAACCTCGTAAGGGTCACCTTTAACTCATATAGCTAATTCACCGTTCAAACTAAGAAGTGGACAAGGGTATTAATATCAATACCTTCTTAAATTTTTTCTCTCAACAAACAAAGAAAAAAAAACAAGTTAAGTACGCCAGTCACGCATGTGGCGACTCTTGAGACTTCACTATTAATAGAACCACAAGAAAGTATAAAGACTTGAAATATAAAAAAAAACATACATTACATGGCGTAGTTTGTCTTCTTTTTTTTGTTTTGCAAAAAAAGCAAGCTCACCTTATAAGTTAGACGGCGACGGAGGGTGTCGCGCGGCAGCGTATACCTCACACACTTGGGAGTGAATACCATTAAAATGTCAAGCATCTCTCTTATTGCGAACTTAATTACCTTGTACACAATAACCAGTTCAAACACGTAGCTTGCTGACCTTTCGTTCAGTCTTAGTTTTATGTATTTCTTTAAATGTTAAATCATTCTTCTGAGCTATTGTTTGTACCTAACCCAACCTGTAAATACAAAAAACAATTGGCTGAATTTCTCAGACAGTTGAAGTTAAGAGGAATACCAAAGAAAAAGCTGCTGCCTTGGGTGACGAGTTTAATATTAAGTATTCCAAAACCGGTAGCTGGTATTTTTGTAAAAATACATCAATTATGGTGAATCATTTCAAAGAAACAGGCAATAAAAACCCTTCTAACGGAAGCCTACTGAACATTCCCGACCTACCTCACATATTATAAATATATGTAGTTTCAACGATGTATCGATGACCGACGATTTGGAATTCCGGTTTTCATTCCAACATTTTTTTTTCACAACCAAAAACGAGTAGGTGTAGTAACCTACCTATCTGCATCATACATTTCTTCATTTATTATGCATTTCTGCTTATGCTTAAGCTTGATTTCGCTTGGCTTAATAAACCTGATCACGAACAGAGTTGTTGGCATGAAAAATCCCTAGCATTACATATTTTACATCGTTGATTTTCTTAAATGTATCATGTAGGTAACACAAGAGGCCATCAGCATCAATTATAAACGCTTCGACCCGACGCCGACGTGTGTCTTCATTTATAATAAATACTATTTCAAGCGAAAGTAGACGAACTAATAAAACTAACCAATTCCATCTCGAAGATTCCTACCATCACCGAACATATTATATAATATTTTATTTGGATATAAACACTGTGTATGAAAACTGATTAATGTTATGTAATGTTACAAAAACAGTAAACTTAACATTCATTTTAAAAGCAAAACACCTAGTTACGTAACAGGGAAGATTCTTTTGAATTGGTGAAACTGAAGCACACTTCGCTATTTTGTTTTCATTTAAGGCAAAAGGGTTAGAACAAGAAGCTGACGTCAAAAGTATGATAAGGGTATTCGTGCAACTTCGTTAAACACTAGATAAGTTTATCTTTTGACAAATGAGCTGTCCATTTTTTTAAGGATACATTTTTTTCGAAGATTTCGCTGCGGTAAATTACCAAATTTATTTGTATAAACTTATCCAAATGTCATTGTGGCATTTAAGAACTAGGCGTGTTCAGATTACCTATATCAAACATCTCAGAGTTCAGAGAACTAAAAAAAATGTGTTGGCATTCTATTACTATCGGATCGCTATAAAATTGTGAATTAAAACATATTATATATAAAAAAACATTACGAGCTACGGAAATCAAGAAGCAAATATAATGGGAGCGCCATATGATGGTTTGCATTAACTCATTTTTGTCCGAGCACTGCTGTGAGCTGACGAGCATTAACGTTCTACCTTAATACGTGACTTAAGCTTAGAACGCGACTCTTTTCATGTATACAACATTAATTATTTATTGTTCCGATACATTCGGCTCTAATCTTGCGTCGGTTCGGGGGAGGTTTTTCATTTGAAGATATCTTAAAAATCTGAACGCGTCTAATCTTTCACACATATTTGACGTTTATTACACAGCATTTATTCAAATGAATAAAAAGAACTTTTATGCAAAATTTGCGTAAGCTTATCTTGTTGCACGAATATCCTTAATATACTTGTATTATATACTTATATTATATGTATATTCCTTTCCTCGGGAAATACCTTATCATGAATTCCATTCGTATTGTTACCAATGTACGAACGAACACACCTAGACGGGTTATGGTTATAACTAATTACTGAATCTCTGAACGCTTGCATTTAAATTTCGAACTTTCGAACTTCGAACGGAACGCATTCAATCTACATCTGTCTCTATCTGTCTATGTATATTTATCTCTTTTACTTAACGAAACTAGAGATCTATGGAAACTTCGAGGAGAAATGAGAGGATTATTAATACGAGGTCGGAGAAGGAGATCGAGACAGTTTAATTTTAACAGTGATAAGAATAAGTGATTGTGAAATTGTTATTTGGAAGTGTATTTTCTTGTAAATTGTAAAGAGTAACAGTGAAACAGTTTGTTGTAGATAAAAGTGTTTGTTAATTTGAGAGTAAATAAAAGTGAAGTAATAAAAGTGAAAATAAGTATATTTGAATATAGAAAAAACATTACATTTGTGTCAGAAGTGAAATAAAACTTATTTAATCTATGACTATAGATAAATTCAAATATTGTGAAAAAAAAGGAAAAAGTGAAAGTGTTGGTGTTCTTATTAATTGAAGAGTAAGAGTATAAATGAGTTGAATTGTGTTGAGCTTAAGGCGGAATTAAAGAAGCGAGGAACAAAAAATTATTTAATTATTCGTCTTTTTTTCACTTCAGATTCTGTGATGTAGTCAGTTTAGAGCAAACTTCAACCTACAATCAGAGGCTCATCATAAGTGCATGTGTTAGTGGTTAGTAAAATAAAATAAAATAAAATAATAAATAGCTAACACATGCACAAAAAAAAATAAAATATAAAATATACATAAAAACAAATTATAATTAATAATTAATATAAAATCATTCACCACACATATGACAATCAAGAGAGTGGAGCACTGATCCGGAATAATGTTTTTAATACAGATTTAGTTAAGTTAAAGTCTACAGTCAAATCATTTTAATTAAAAAGTTTACACATACGGCTTAAGGGCCCGTGTACGCCATAGTTTGTTCTATGAAATTCAATGTGTAAGAGTTCTAATCTTCGCAGGTGGTGAGATCCTCCGCGAGAGTTTATCCCGATACAGGAGCATCTAGAGCAGCACAACGAGAATCTGTACACATTCCAATTTGAAATCGAAATGGCTAAAGAACTGCTGTGGATTTGTCTAATATTATGGCTCTCCTTCTCGCCCAAAGAGAAGAGCAGAAGAAAGACCAAAAGAAAATTCTAGAACAATTCGGTCGTGCTGTATCGGACATCAACCTCCAGAGATTAATCCGAACGGCTGGTAAACGAACGTTTTCAGAAGCATTAACCTTCGTTTTGAAAATGGAAGCAGCAAGCAAGGGAAGGGTTGAAATTGGAGAACGCTTGTGCCAGAGAGTTGATTTCCGAAGAAACCGAGAAGGACCTGCACGATGCTGGAACTGTTACAAGAACGGACATCTTCAGTGTCAGTGTAGATTACCTCCAAGAAGATCTGCATGTAAACATTGTGGAAGCAGGAAGTCTTCCTCAGAACAGTGTAACAATGACAGCAACGTTACTTCTCGATCTGTCTCCCAGTCGAGAAATGAGAAATAAGAAACATCTTCAAGGGGCAGAAGCTGGTCTCTGGTATCGATGGCCCCAAAACACTATCCAAGTCTCCCAAACCAGACGAGACAACACAAGTTTGACAGTGGAGGCAATAATTAACGGTAAAAAAACATGTGGCTACAATTGACATCGGTGCCACAGCCTCCATTGTGCGTAGAGACCTGGTGAAAATGACATGGCTACACAACACCAATAGCTATCGTCTTAAGCTTGCAACTGTAGAGTCAGCAAGGGTGTACGGAGAAGTCCATCTTAAGATCCGATTGGCAGAACTGGAGTTTTCACATCTATTTTTGGTAGCACATATATGTGACGTGTGCATTTTGGAATCGATTTCATGAAAGGCCATGGTGTGATACTGGATATTGGAAACGAAGTTCTGAAATACTGCTGTCAGAACTGTCACCAAAGAAGATGTGACCTTGCCTCCTTCTTCAGAGATATTTATTTGAACAAAATAGAAGGGTGCCCTTGGAAGCCATCGATACCTCTGAAGAATCATCCCAAAACTTCATCATTGGGAAGACACTTGTGGCACCAGCCAACAACATGGTCTCTACACGAATTCTTAACATCAAACCGTACGAAGTCAAACTTAAAAGGGTGAAATTGTCGAGCAATGCGAATCTGTGTCAGCAATAACGAAAATCAGTGATGCTAGCACACTAAAAGAGGTTGAGTCTGAGAAACTGATACCCGTAAGGGCCAATATCCTCAAGTCATCTAACTTGAGTCAACATCAACTTAGGATGGCTGGTAGTCTTCTTCAGGAATATGTTGATATATTCTCTTCACCAGATGGACAATATGGTCGAACACAACTTGTTAATATCGAATTGACACATGAGACGCATGACCAATTCGTCAACCAGCAAGACTTCTCCCATTGGCCAAACAAGGAGAAGTTGAGAAAATGAGAGCGAGTATGAAGCAAGATGGTTTGATGGAAAATTCCAAAAGTCCTTGGGCGTCACAAGTGGTTCTTGCGGAGAAGACAGACAGAAGCAATTGATTTTGTGTAGACTACCGCAGGCTCAACAATGTGACCATGAAAGACAGGTACCCTTTGTCCAGAATCAGCGATACCTTAGATGCCACGGAAGGAGCTCAATGTTTCACCACGTTGGATTTGCAAAGTGGCTACTGGCAAGTATAAATCCATCCAAAAGATAGGGAGTAGACGGTGTTCTCAACGGGAAATGTTCTGTGGCAATTTAAAGTGATGCCTTTCGGACTCTGCAACGCTCCAGCAATAGTTGAGCGTTTGATGGAGTGTGTGTTACAAGGGCTTACATGGAAATCCTGCGTTGTATACTAGGACGACGTAATCGTATACGGAAAGAACTTTAACCAGCACTGTGAAAATCTTAAAGCTGTCTTCCAGAGACTTCGAGAGGCTCATCTCAGGTTGAGTCCCGACAAATGTGCGCTTTTCAAGAGCGAAGTGATATACTTGGGACATATCATCTCATCCCAAGGAGTAATGACTGAAGTTGAAACCGTGCAGAATTCGCCAACACCTCAGGACAAACATCAACCGCGCACCTTCCTTGGTTTAGCCACCTATTACCGCCGATTTGTGAAAAATTTTGAGAGTTCAAGTGGTCAGGTGAGTGCGAGAAAAGCTTCCAGGAACTCCAGCAGCGACCTTGCAATGCCCCCGTGCTGATCTATCCCACACCATGAAAGTCTTTAATCATAGATGCTAATGCAGTTAACGTCGGAATCGGTGGGGTACTGTCGCAAGTTTATGATGGCGAAGAGAAGAATGTAGCCTACCATAGCAAGGAGGCGATTTAGGAGTCAATATAACACTCGAAAAATGGTGCCGAAAATGCGATACTTGTGCTCCAACGAAAGGACCCGGCAGAAAAGTCCACAACAAAATGCATCAGTACAACGTGGGAGCACCTTTCGAGAGGATTGCTGTAAACGTTGCAGGCCCTTTTCCCGAGACCAACAGTGGGAACCGATACAAACTAGAGGTGATAGATTACCTTAGCAAGTGGCCTGAGGCGTTCGCCATCCCAAACCAAGAAGTCGAATCAGTTATGGATCAGATTGTCTTTAAATGGGTAATCTGGTTTGGAACTCCATTCTGACCAAGGACGGAACTTTGACTCCAAAATCTTCCAGGAGGTCTGCTCACTCCTTGGTATTGAAAAGACGAGTACAAAACCAATTCATCCACAATCTGATACTATGGTTGAGCGTTTCAACAGAACTCTCAAGGAGCACCTTTCCAAAGTCGTGAGTGACTACCAACGAGACTGAGATCGACACGGTGCCGTGCATTCGGGACGTACTCCATCAGAAATCTTGTTTGAGACGACGATGCGGCAACCGAATGAGTTCAAATGTGTATGCCTCACAAATGAACCACACAAAACTGAAGATTACGTGGACAACCTAAGGGATAGGCTAAGTGACATCCACCAGGGGGATTAAAACCCACTTTGACGCACAAGCAACATTGACTGGATTTTATGAAGGAGATCTTGTGTGGCTCTTTAATATTCATCGCAAAAAGGGACTGGCACTTGAATTGCAACAAAACTGTGAAGGCTCTTATACCGTGGTAACAAGAATCAATGAAGTGGTATACCGAATCCAGAGGGGTGTCCGAAGGAAACTAAAGTTGGTTCACAGTGACCGTGTACATCGCTATAAAGGTGAAGGAGGTGTTGAAATTGCTGGCGACGATCAATCTTAAGAAGTGGGCAATGTTACGAATGTAAGAGCGAACACACCCAGACGGAATGACACATGTAGGTCTTTGCTTATGACTAATAACTGAAGCACTGAAAACTTCTATTTAAATTTCGAACTTTCGAACTTTGAACGGAACGAAATGGAACAGCAACTTAACGAAACTAGAAATCTCTAGAACAGTGGCGTATTGTTGGGAGGGGGGCTCAGGGGGCTCAAGCCCTCCGCCCCCCCAAGCCACCAAGATCATAATATTGTTTAGGTGGTTTCATCATAATACAGATGATTAACTGAAACTTTCTCGTAAATCTTAGAGATTCAAAGGGAGCTTAGATACTTGACCCCTCCCCCACAAAATTTTTTTTTGGATACGCCACTGCTCTAGAACCTTCTAGCAGAAATGAGAGGAGTATAAATACGAGGTCGGAGAAGGAGATCGAGACAGCTTAATTTTGACAGTGATAAGAATAAGTGATTGTGAAATTGTAATTTGGAACTGTTATTTCTCGTAAATTGTAAAGAGTAATAGTTAAACAGTTTGTTATAGATAAAAGTGTTTGTTAATTCACTTCTACGATGAGAACAAAATTCATGATAAGTCCGATTAACTTTTTCAAATAATTACTAAACCTGGTGTTAAGGCGTAGGCTGGGGTGTTATGTAAACTGAGCTTGGTAAAAATAGGAACACCAATGACAGTAAAAAGTTGAACAATTGCTAAGCAGATGTATGTACCTACCTATATCTATGGGATAACGAAAACATTGAATGCAGGCGATATATCGTTTTAGCTTAGTGGTGCTTTGTTTCAGACTTAAAGATTTAGATATTATTTTGCTCTTGGTAATCCCCTAAAGGGCATAGGAGGACCTCCACTCCTCCTACACTGAACCAAAAATGGAACATGATATGAAGGAAAAACTTAATGACAAAAGTCATTAAAAATTGCCTTAGAGTCGAGTTAATTAAAAATAAGAAAACCTGAACGTTCTGCGTTGTTTCTATGAACAGCAGTCATTGAAAACTTTTTGAAACAATTCACAAAACAAATGAACTTTTTCATTTGATGTAGGTTGATTTCATGTATTTTTTCTTTGAATTTATGAGTCATTTCATGCGATTTATGCAAAACTTCATGGGATCCATGAAATTTTTCATTAATTTTGTAGATACTTTTATATTGATTCTAGGAATAGTTTCCTTTTTTAAATGCAACCAGTCATAGAATGAAAGAAAAGTAATATTGTGAACAACGTAAATTTGTTAAATTAAAGTAATAATATAAGTGCTATTGAAATGGAAACAGATTTCAAGTACTTAACCAAATAATATTTTAAGAAAAAATGCCTTTATTCATCTTATTGTTTATAGAAAAAATCTAAAATATAACAAACTACTTGCGATTTAAGGCGCACCCATACTAAAATGTCGCACCCACATAATGTCATTGACGACAAAGAAGCAGCAATAAAAATATGTAGTTGTTATGGAAATACAACAAGTTGTTGGTATAGTTACATTAAGCATTGTTTTGGGAGAGCCTTCATTTTGTGAATATTGATCTTTTTATGTTTTAATCTTTGGCCGAGTCGTCGATGTTGAGATTCCCTTCTTCGTTTTGTCTTCATTAACAGCCAATCCCATTTTTGCCACCTCCGATTCAATACTGGCAAATGCACCAACCACAGCTCGCTTTGTTCTGCCGATTATATCTATGTCATCTGCATAAGCAAGTAGTTGAACGGACTTTTGATAAATTGTATCAGTGGTGTTAACTTATGATCTGCGTACAACTGCTTCAAAAACGATGTTAAATAGGTTGCATGATAACGCGTCACTTTGTCTTAGACCTTTCTCAACATCAAACGGTTCAGTATTGTTTCTACCGACTTTGACGGAGCAGCGAGATTTCTCCATTGTCATCCTGAACAAGCGAGTTTAGCAGGGATGCCGAGATATTTCATAGCTCTATATAACTCGTCTCGTGACGCAACTTTAAAGTCGATAAAGAGATGGAATTCACGGTTTTTTTCAAAAATCTGTCGGAGTGTGAACATTTGATCGACTGTTGATTTGATAGGGGCAAATCAGATCGTTGAGAAGGGGTTTTAGGCAATCACACAGTATTGACGACAGGATTTTGTATGATACATTTAGGAGGCTAATTCCTCTGTAGTCGGTACATGTCAGAGCGTCTCCTTTTTTGTGGATGGGGGACACTATGCCAAGGTTCCATTCATCGGGCAAGCTTCCATCCAACCAGATCTTACAGATGAGTTGGTGCATACTCCCTACCAACCCATCTCCTGCTGCTTTGAACAATTTGGCTGGTAAGCCATCCGCACCAGCAGCCTTATACGACTTAAGCTTGGCGTGCTAAGCTCACTTCATCTAGGTCAGGTGGACGGAGTTGTTGGCCGTAGTCTTCCAAATTATATGGAATAACAGCGGAATGTTCGCTACCGTCGCCGTTCAGGAGTCTAGAAAAATGTTGCTTCCAGATCCTCAGCACTGGATGTGTGTCTACTACCATCTTCCCCCTCTCATCTGGGCAGGCTTCCGTTCTGTCCTTGTAGCCTTGGGTAGATTTTCGTACCCTCTAATAGAATTTTCGAACATCTCCTCTGCCGGTGCAATCCACAATAGACTCGACCGCCCGCTTCACGTGCTCTCTCTTTTTCTTCATGAGAAGTTGGCGTTCCTCCCTTCTTTTTTGCCCGTAGAGCTCTCGGGCTGCTCTCTCTGGTTCTTGTTTTCAGCATTGCCTAATAAGCCTCATTCTAAGCTGCATGCACCAGCCGGCATTCTTCGTGGAACCAGGAGTTTCGTTGTTATTGCTTATGAAAACCCAGTACATTAGTGGCGGCACTGCTGATGGCTGGTTGCCAGTGTTTCCATTGGTCGTATGGTCTGGCTGACCCAGAGATTAAGAGAAACGCGGTCAGCTAAAGTTTAGGCGGTTTCTTGCGATTTGAGTTTCGTGACATTAAATTTCTTCTCAGCATCTGCTCAAGGAGGTCGTAAGACTCGTCAATAATTCTGTCATCCTTCTGATCGTGGAGGGCGTGAACACAGATCAGCAGCACGTTCTGAAATGTTGCTTTGATATCGCGTTAAAGTCCAAGAATTCTTGCCTAAGTCTTCCCCTTATTACAAAACCGCATCCAAACAGCCGATGACCCTGCTGCTTGACGCACTTCCCGTGGTAGATAACACAATTTCATCCGTCGCATGCCCTCTCCATCCCATCGCACCTCCTGGATAGCTGTTACGTCAGCCTTTAGCCTATCCAGGTTTTCCACTTATTGTTGGGTTGCACGTGGCCTGTATGAGGACAGTTCATTCCACGTACAGATCCGAAATTCATTGTTCTTGTTTCGTTTGCTGGATTCGCCAACATTAAGATCATTTGTATCCGAGACATTTTGTTGTTTCGGAACAGTTTTTTTTTTGTCCGTGGTACAGAAGTTACCCCGACGCACAACCCCAAACCCAGAGGAACAGACTCCGAATATGTCGTAGTAGCCCGTATAAGGTTAGGTTAGGTTAGGTTAAGGTGGCTGTCAGGAAAACTACTGACACACCTAGGCCAATAATAGGCCCATTGTGATACCACATAAAAAGTTAGGAAGTTTCTTTAATTAAACCAGTTGGAGCTTTTAATAAACCGATGGAGACTGTGAATGTCAGTCTTGATGAAGTCGCTTATATCTTCAAAGAAATATTCACCTAACTGAATTTTGCGTCGTTGGGATAGAGCGGGGCATGAACACAGAAGGTGTTGGATTGTTTCTTCTTCCTCCTCGTCCATGCAACTTCTGCAAAAATCGTTAGAGAAGACCCCTAGTCTTCTGGCGTGTATACCTATGATGCAGTGTCCACTGATGACACCTATTGTGGTGCTAATATGCAGTCTGCTTAGAGACAACAAGCACTTAGAACGCTTCGGATCTAGTACTGGCCAGATCTGTTTAGTCCTTAGACAAGTAGAGATATCGGTCCATCTGTTGTTTGTCATCGTAATAGCATCCTGTTTCAGCATAAGTATACATGTAGCGATAGGTATTCCAATATTCACCTTGTTAGGTAAAATTGGACTTACGGTTCCTTTTCTGGCTAGTTCGTCGGCTATGCAGTTACCTGGAATGTCTCTGTGTCCCGGCCGGCACCCAGAAAAGGTGAATGTTGAACCGTTCTGCCATCTCTAAGAGAGATGAACGACAGTTTCGGGCAGTTACAGAGTTTGTGGCAGCTGGACCGAGAGATTTGAGGGCTGCTTGACTATCTGAGAAGATACAAATATTCAACATGGATATCACGTTTTCTTTGAGCCAGGATTTCCGCTTGGAACACGCTACAATAATCAGGAAGACGGAAGCAGAGATTTAGATTAAGTCTTTCTGAATACACTCCGCCAACCACCCCATTTTCTGTTTTTGAACCATCCGTATAGAAAGGAAAGCCCGTATAAGGTGTTCACTAAATAGTTCAGCCTGACTGGAACTGTAGACGCCACTGTTGATTCCATCTTAGGAATTCCTCCGCTGAAACCTTGATGAAAGGAGGAATGCCTTGGAGAGAACACCCCCCTCCATCTCTCGTTTGCTGCTCCCAACAGCCTTTCACACATGCCAAAACCTTATCTCCAGCTGAGGTACTAGGCACCCGATGTTCACCACTTGGAGGTGAGAGTAGGAGTTGGTAGTCAGTGGCCGATTTTGTGAAAAACCTGTGGACGCTTGAGTCCTCTTGGTTGCGCATAACTACCCGTTCTGAAGAACTGGTTGAATGGTTTTTCATAAAAGTTTCTAATTATTTGGTCATAAGAGAAAAATAAATTTGCATTTATACATTATTCGTATGAAAATTTAATAAAAATTAATGATTTTGCCTGTATGATCGCTATTCATAAAAAGTAAAAACAATAATTTTTTCAGTGTATCTTGTATTTATTTCGTTTGTTTTACTTATCACGACAATATCATAACACATTAAGAAACAGTATTTTAAATCAAAAAGCGCAAGCATAAAAATACATTGCAGATATGTGATATTTTCGTTTCGTACGATTTCACTGCAATACTTCCTCTACCGTCTACATGTCTATGTGAACGGGTTCTTACTTTTCGAATTGCAATGCAATCGTTGCTTTTTCCAAGCGTGTGAGCAATCCGATGCTATTTACTCCTATGTATATTACTGTCTATAGATTCTTAACTCGTTCTGATATGAAGCTCATCCACCAGAAGAAGCACGTATTAAACATTGGGGCGGAACAGTTTTGTCTCTTAAGCCTAATTTATAGTTCAGCGCAAAAACAAAAAAATAAATTTACAAAACTGTTTTGTGTCTTTTCTGTCCATCGTTTTTATTATATAAAAATGCAAACTTGTTTGTCATATTTCAGATAGCACGAAGGATACTTTTTTTTTGTAACCAATCAATACAAAGGGATAAGAATGCAATTTCTTGTTTTCTTGCATGCAAAAATTTTGTTGCATGCAAAAAAAAACAAAATTGCATTTGTAGCCTCTGGTACCAGTTAATATAGGAAAAAAAGATAATTTATGTATTGGTTACGGTGATTTGAAAATATAAACATCAAAATATGGTACAAAATTATTCCCAAAACAGACTAAAATTAGCTTTGAATTTTTGTTTTTGCACGCTGAACTGTAAACTAGTCTATAGCTGAGAATTATTCCTATATATTTTGGACAGCATTCCGAGCTATTGCCTTCTTAATACGGGTCTTCAGTTTCGCCTTAATGAAGACACTTTCTTTACTGGTTGTCCTTAAATATTGACTTGAAGGGATGAGTTAATTTTCAGCCCCATTACTTCTTCTTCTATCTCCACCCAAGTTTTCATTTGATGGAGATCCATGATCCTGCCGCGTCATTGGCCGCATAGTCTATACAGGTATTTAAGTGAATGAATTCCTCCATTTTTGTTCATCAAAACATGGTACTAACAAGAATAGTACTTAATGGCAATAGTGTGCAACTCTACCTAACTTCGAATATATCTGACAACCGTATTCTATGCAGATCGTGACATTTGTATCCATAACGATGGATGTTTAATAATAACTTTAACTTATCTAGAATGCCCCTTCTTTCGAAGGCAGGCAAAATAAATTATATGTTGACACTTATCAATGAGCAGCAGCGGAAATGGTGATCGATATTGGATGCACTACTCAATAATGATCTGCAGTATACTAATGTGATAAAATAGGTGGATCCAGTGGACAAACCTGCTTGAAATGCACACTTTTCTGCCTTTAAACATGTGGCGTCAAATATTACCGATTAAGAATTTTCTGGATCGTTACTTTTGACCGAAAAACATTTTACCGAAACACGATTGATTTCAAAGACTAAGTGGATTGTAAAAAATGCTGGAGTATCGAATGACCGAAAATTTTTGATACTGTTCGAGATTTGCACTACTTTTCCAAAAAAAGTATTAAAAACAAATGAAAAAAAAATATCTCTTTAAAAAAAAATATTTTCAGGAAAAAGGTTTTTACCTCTGTAAAAATATTAAGTTCTCCAAAGAATTTCACCCCAGACACTACTTCTGGGGCGACAATTTAAAATAATGCACTCGGTTAGCTACTTTTATTGAACGACGAATTCGTATTCAATTCACTTTTGTCATTTCATTCACCGAAAATTAAGAAAATTATAAATTATTCTCATCGATTTGTGTCACCAAAATGAAATAATAATATGTATGCAAAATATGGCACATATTGGAGATTAGGGGTTAAACTATTGTCTTTAAATATTAAATTTGTTCTACGAGCGTGTTGTGAACATAATTTCATTTTTTCTCAACCCACCATACACCTATTTTGAAATTTTAAGCAATTTTTTCAGCATTTAATAAAAAAAAATATACTTCAAAAGACCTAATAAACAAAATAAAAGATTTTATTTGTTTATTTCTGAAACAAATATTGAATTTTTTTAATATTATTTCAAGAATTTCAAGAAAATCAGAATTTAAAAAAAACCGTTCTATGGCAGGTACCGTTAATAACAGTTTTTTTAAAAAATGGTTTCCATTTAAAGATAGACCTTATCTAAAAAACTGACTATGATTTTTTTAGTCAAAATCGTAGGCAACGTTTTTGAGACGAATGAGTTTTTCTAAAACCGGTATATGACAGGTACCGTGATTTGGGGTCCAAAAAAAAAATTAAAAAAAATTTCTGGAGATATTCTCCAAAAAACGCCACATACCAAGTTTGAAGTAAATCGACCCATCCGTTTAGGCTGTGGTCTCTGATACATACAGACAGATAGACAGAATTGTCGGACCCACTTTTTTCTCATTCTCTATCATCGTAATGTCATGTTTGATTGTTATCTAAATTTTTTTTTTGTACGAATGCATAACTTGATATATGGTACCCATATCGCAAGTAAAAAAGTTTATGGAACGTACTTTCAATCAAGAAAAACTTTGCTTACACTAACCCCAAATCTAATAGTGACCACAAGCAGGGGCACTTTTTGTATATTCGAGATCTGAGAGTTCTACGTTTCAATCGAAAAAAGTCTTTCAAACGAAAAAAGTATCTTCATCTTTAAAATCGATTAGCGGCTAAACCAGCGGTGCTAGATAGGGCAAAGTTAGCACTTTTTAAAGTTGAATTCTGGCTAAACAAGGCATCTAAGAGAATTAAAAGTGGCATATTTGTGATCTTGCAGTTGACACAAAATAGCAATTTTTGTAATTGAACGTGATTTGCGGGTAAACAAGGCGTAGTATACCCCCAAAGTGGGCACATTTTTTGTGTTAAAATGAGAATTTTTATGGATCGTGAAAACGGCAGCATGTCCCCCTCAAACATACCTCGCTTTTTGCATATTCGAGATCTGAGAGTGCTACCTTTCAATCGAAAAAGGTCTTTCAAACGAAAAAAGTATCTTGATCTTTAAACTCGATTTGCGGCTAAGCCTGCTGTGATTTTCAATCTTTGATTCCGGCCTAACAAGGCATCTTAGAGAGTTAAAAATTGCATATTTGTGATCTTGAAGTTGGCACGAAAAAAACTATGTTTCCAAAAATTAATCGAAATTTTAGTTTCTATAATGGCAACATTTTAAAACTATAAACTTAAAATTCCATTGGTTCGTTAAGTTACAAGCTTTTAATGCCAACTATATCCGATATTTCGAGATTTGACCTAAAATTTTGATAAACCATAAAACTCTTGTTAAGTTGTAAGCTATATATTTTGAGACTCTAAACACAAAAAATCCCTCTCGCAATCTTAAGCTATAAGCGTTTATAAAAATGTAGTAAATTTTTTTAAAAATGTATGCTCAAAATAGTTCATTATTCTTATCAGTATTCTTTTCTGATATCATTCTTAAAGATCCATGGCGAGATTTTGAAATATAAACATTTCAAATTTCAATCACACTAGTTGCATTTTATTTTTTTATGAGAAAGAACTTCAATCGTGATTTTCTCTTTTTTTTTTTTGTTGCAATCTAATATTGAATATTTTTGACAAATAAATCCCACCTAAAATACATTAATTAATATAAAAAAAGTTAAAACATATGAAAACAAGCGATTCAGCTTAAAATATTAATTCTGAAAAAAAACGAACAAAATTGTCATAGCAACCACCTCCGTTCGCAAAGGAAATTAACAAATTAAAAAAACTAAACGACGAATTCTGTTTTTGCTTTGTTCCACTGATTCGCATGGAATCGTGTCTCCAAAATGAAAAGCAATCCAGGGATGGCTACGAAAATTAAAAAGTAGTAATCCGGGGGCGAAAAGAAAAGTATAATTTTTTGGTGAATCGTTATTCGGTCAAATGTAATTCGGTCAAACGTGATTCGGTCAGAAGTGATTCGGGCAAACGTTAATCGGTCAAACGTAGCCAACCCAGAATTTTCGTCGCAACCTAGATTTGCACAAAGCCATAATTTACATTTGATTTAAGTTTATTATTCAATATTTCAATTGAAAAACTAAATGTTACGTTTTCAGATGCTTTTTGGGTTGCTTGATACTGCTTTGCAGTGCGGACGTTTCACAAAATCTAACAAATGAAAAAAACGATGTTGTTGACAAAGCTGATGATCCATTTGAAACAGCACACAAAATTCCTAATCCCCCCAAGGAAGAATTCCACACAGCACATAAGATCTCAAACCAACCTAAGGCCGATTATCCGATAATGGAGAAGAATGATGATGATGATAACTCCAGTTCTTTGATGCAATTGCAGCAAACTCAAAATTTGCTCTCGACAAAAGAAAGACCTGAATTAAATCCAATTTTGAGTGCCCTGATTAACGAAGACGTTATGAAGAGCATAGAAGCTAAACGTGCAATTGAACAGGAACAACTTGATGCTATTGCCGGTTATGTTGATGCTGATTTCTCATCGACAACAGAGATTCAACCAATAGTTTTAACAACTGCCAAATCCACATTGAAAGATGAAGCTAAAGCAACAATGATAGAAGATGAAGCAAATGCTGGACTCATTGATAAACAAATAAACTTGTTCGCTGCTGGATCAGAAAACAACCAAAAGTCCCGGATTCAAATCAAAAAGAGCCCCACGGGAATGGATTACGAATACGAATATGTTTACTATTATTACGATGACGACGAAGGTACTCCAGTTGGCGGAGGAAAGCAGCAACAAGAAGCTGAATCGACACTTGTTCAAGAAACCAGCAAGCGAGGAGCTCAGCCTTTGGAACGTGGCAAATCACGTTACACAAATATAGAACGTAGTACAACTTCTGCGCCGGATAATGCTCTAGTAAGTGGAAAGGCCAAGGGGCGTGCTAATGTACCAGCGGCAACCAATGATGTAGACGAAGGTCGTTTGCCAGTAATAACTCGTTTTCCATCACGTGGAAATAACAATGATGCCAATCCAACAGTTTCGCTTGAAAATTTCCAAAACACTGCAAGTGCTTCGAATGAGAAGAGCAAGAAGATCAGCGTTAAGCATCCTAGTCTTGAGTTGGTAGACAGTGAAACCTTTAACACAGATGAAAAACAATCTAAAGGATCTCCACGCAATGGTGATTCCGAAAAGACCACACCAGCTGCAGCAGTAATTAGCGAAGCACCAACTGAAACAAAAAGTGAAGAAAAGAACAACTTGGATGACAAAATTACTGACGAAATTGAACAAACGACTCCATTGATGGAGAAGGCTGCTTTGGACTTGTATGCAATTTTAGCTAATGAAAATCTAGAAATGGACATGACCACCGATTTAGAAAAGGATCTGACAACTATCATGCCAACAGATTTCAATGAGGATATTATGACGACAATGGAAAACGAAGACCAGACTATTATTCCCACAACACCTGCCCCTTCAAGTACAACTACAACAACTGTACCCCCAACAACAACAACTACAACCACAACAACCACCACAACCACAACGACGACAACTCCAGCACCGCCAACGTCCTTGTTTGGTGCTGGTCGCCGTGGATTAGCCACAGCAGGAAGAAATCGATTCCGTTTGAAATCTGGTGCAGCTGAACCAACTACAACAAGTACAACAGAAGCGCCCGTTACACCAGCTGGAGAGACATATGGTTCAAGCTCGGGCGGACTTAAAGGAAGAAGTAAGTTTAGTTTTATATGTTTTTTAAATTTCAGTTTATGGCTTTTAAAATTCTTTGGACTAACAATGTTCATATTTCTCGTTATTAGATCGTTTCCAGCGCCCATCATTTGGAAATCGTAAGGCTTCTGTAACTTTAGCTCCATCTTCGTCGTCAGATGCTGTTGAAAAAGAAACTATCGCCAAAGAAGCAGAAAAACCAGTGGAATCTACGCCTGCACTTTACGGTAGAAGTATGTTTACAATGATTATTTTAGTTTTTGACAAGAAGTTTCGAGATTATGTTTTTGTGCTAGCATTTGGAAGACAAGTCGTTTTCCTCTTTTTTAAATTCAGATCTCAAAGTTGAATTATAAGGCCTTGCTATTTTCTTTCAAACTCTTCAATTTATTATTGTTTACCTTAAGAAACTGTAAAGAAAAAGCAATTTTAAACAATTTTAAAATTCTTCGACAGCTTGAACTTATTTTTTTTTAAATTTACTTATAGCTCGTAATCGTTTTAACCTCCGTGGGTCTTCAATGACTTCAACAGCAGTACCCAGTACCGATCAGGAACGAAACGATGGGACTAACCAAATTTCGAGTACAACAGCACGCTCAGTACGTGCTCGTCCAACACTGAATATTCGGGGGCGAAGTCGCATTGGAGCCCGCCCATCACCCTCAACACAAGCACCAGCTTCAACAGACAACGACGATACTGCCACTCCAACTCCATTGGCTGCAGAAGCTGCCGAAGAAAAAACGTATTCATTGTCCTCTCTCCAAACCAGACCATCAAGGTTTAATCTTAATCGTGCACCTGGCAACAATCGTCTTTTGCCACGTTCACGCCTCAACGGTCTTCGTACAACATCAACAACTGCAGCGTCTATTGAATCCGCAGATGAAGTCAGCCTAGAAAATAGAGGAGAAGAGGCTGACAGTGAGAGTGAACCCAAAAACGATTCAGAGACAACAACAGCACCAGGAGGGCTGAACAAACTTAAATCCCGGCCACGCCTGCTGGTTCAACCGAAGACTGATAGCAAACTTAAAACATCACCTGCCATAGTTGCGGCTAGAAAACCCAATCCTCTGTTAGCGCGGAGGAAGCTCGCATTAGGAGCATCTACAACAGGTAATTTCAGCGAGGCCAACCGAATCGCCGCATACGAAAAGGAACGATAGTAAACTTATTGCCGATAGCTGTCTCTGTATAATCTGTACAAAAAGATATGGAGACAAATTGAAAATACGTTTACGTTCGCTCGTTTTAGTATGCGACGATTCAGTCCCAGCATTTAAAAATCCAATTATTTCCAATATTTCAGAATCAATTGTTGCCGCTGAAGAACAGCCCTCAGAGAATGCTGGCAGCGATAGCCATGCCGACAAATCCGAACCTGACTCAAGTTCGTCAACAACCGACGAAGTGAAGGCTGAGGACAATACCGAAATTCCAGAGACGACAACAAAACAAGCACGTGGCTTGGGGCTTCTAACGCAGAGAAGGCGTTTGCCTATAAGAAAACCCGGAACCCAGCTGTAGAATGTGCAGCATTTGCTGTCACTCAGTCGCCCATCCTCCTCGCCCTAATGCCCTGCGCCTTCGCAAACTCCATCCACACTCGAAATAAATACTCAACATTTTGCCTCTTCTTTTTATTTTAGTTTCTTTTTTTGTTTTTTAGATGTGCCTTATTTTGAAAGAACAAAAATTATTTTTAAACATAAAACATGCCGAGATTAATATATCACACTATTTTCTTATTTTTACATTTTAAAAGTTTGTAGTGAATCAATTTTAATTATCTTATATCTGTAATTTGAATTGTTTATATAAGAAAACATAAAATAAAACGACTATAAATCTGTGTGTTGTTAGTTATATGATGAATTGAAAGTCAGTGTTCTGTATTTTTTTTTAGTTTCAATCATTGTATATTTAGCAAAATAAAATAGGTCTAATATAATGCGGAAAAAATAAATACAAAAACGCTTAGAATTAGTAAGAAATTTAATTAAAAAAACTTATCTAACGTTTATGTAGAAACAACAAAAAAGATGTATGATTAGTGATAACTTTAAGTATTTTTCAATAAAAAAAAAGAAAACGAAAAACTACTACTACATAATGAACAAAAACAAATAAAACTGAAAAAACAAGCAGATTATAATAAATTTTAATTCTTTTAGTGTAAATGTTTAAACTAATTAAATGATTCATACTATTTTTTAACAGAAGATAGAAAAACAATGAATTTTTTCCCCAGGGTGCTCATCTATATATAAATTGTATATGTATATAAACTAAAGTACTATTATGACAGAAGAAAGTTTAATGCCCTGGGTGACCACCTTTGTGCTATGGGCGCTAGTGAAGGTTTATATAAATTTTGAGAGAGCCAAAATGGCAAGAAAGAGAGGGTGTAGTACATTTATTTTGATAACAATAGGCGAGAAATAATTTTCTTTTTACATTTTGAGAGAGAGGGAAATGGAAAAAATATAAATGGTATATAGAAGGGGTAGTAGGCTGACATCAGACATAAATGCATTGATCGTCACTTAAATGTATTAGAGATCGTCACTTATCTCTGTATGTAGGGATCAGTGATAAAATTGTGTTTTTTTGTTGGTATTTATTCTTGTAAGTATTTTATTCTTGTAGGTATTTTTATGCTTGTCGGTATTTATTTTCGTTTTCTTACTATAATGTAACATTATCAATTTTCCGTATGGGTGAGATATGTATGTATTTTAAGGACCTATTAAAGGTAGAAAAAATCATCAATTTTTTAGGGTACATATTAAAGTCGGTTCCCTTTAAAGTTCGTTCCAAAAATGAAACCTTAGAAACCATAGAATTTTCAGTATAAATGAACTGTCAAAATTTTTATGAGGAAAATATTCTGCAAAACATAGAATTTTATCACACAAATTTGAAGAAACCGTAGAAACAAAACCTGATGTTTAATTGTATAAGTTCGCTTTGACGTTTAACAAACAGCTGTTTGTTTCTGTAATAACGTAGGTCAATTAAAATATACAACTTGATGTAATTAATTCAATATTTATTGATAACTTTATTTCAATTTATATTATTTCTGATAAAGCCAAGAAGGGGCAAACTAGAGCTATCTATTTAAGTTACTTAAGATGACTGTCTGTCAGAGTTCAAGTCTCTTTCGAGTATACATGTAAGAATGTACTCTCGAAAGAGTATGCATGTCATTTGGATTTACACTAAGCAATCTTACTTCATTACAGTTTCCAACGTTTCCGCAAATATTTCTAATGGGGTGTTTGTAAATCTTTTGCGGAAATTTATATTTTTCTGCAAAGTGGAAAATTATACCCTTAGATGAATACCCTTAATATGAGTTTAAAAAAAAATAAACATCAAGTACCAGGGTTTTCATGCAAAATTGAACCAAAGCCAAACCCCAGTCGAACCAAACCCATTTGAACTCGATCCAGGTTTACAAATGGGTTAAAGAATATTTCAAGCTTGCTTCAGACCTGCAAGTATTTTCCGTTGATATTAACTAATATCAACGGAAAATACCGTTGGTTGGTTGTATTCTTGCTTAATGCAATAACATATAGATGTATAGTGGGACAATATTAAAAGAAAACAATACTATGGAATAACTTTGCGCGCCTTTTAAGCTTATTGGTTGTATTCTTTCTTAATAAAATAAAAGATAGGTGTATAGTGGGACAGTATACGAAAACCATACTATGGAATAACTTTTCGCGCTTTTTTTAATCAGTGGAAGTGTAAATGATTTTAAAATCAGAAAACCTATGATTTCATTGGAGTGCGGTTGGTTTTAATTGTGACAAATTAACTAATTGTGCTTTAAGTTGTGGAGTTCATATTAATCAGTTTTTTTCAAAACTAAAAGCTTTAAGTTGTGATTTGTGTTATCAGTTTTTAAACTAATTACAAGTACTTTAAAACTTATTTAATTGATTCAGTGACAGTGAATTTGAGGTGAATTCAAATCTAAAGTTTGTTTTTGTTTTTGGAACCATAGGGTGCCCCTGCACCATTTCATTTTTACAATAATTTTTGATTTTGCTATATTTTTTTTCTCATTTCTTAATTAATTTCTCTTTTATTGTGGTTTAAATTGTTATTTAGTTTTAATATAGTGTTTTTGCAAGGGTACTTGCATTCGTCAGCCTTCATTTTGAGTTATTTTAGTAAGTTTAATTTTTTTTTGATCTAATAAGTTTTTAATAGTTTTTAATGTATATATATAATATATTTGTTTTATTTCAATTATTTGTGCATTTCTTTAATTATCTCGGAAAATTCGTTCGGGATAACATAGGTGATAAATTAATTTATAAAGTGTAAGTGAGTGATTAAGTGATTAAGTGATTAATTGAGTGGTAATATATTTTGTTAAGTGACTTATTTTATTTGTTCGTTTTCTTTATTTCGGTAGTTAAACTTTCAAAATGGTTCATTGTTGCTATACAAACTGCGACGAAACACAAAGACCGCTATGCTCTTTGTCTTTCTTTCAACTGCCGACGGATCACAGAAGGGCAGTTTGGATGAAACATGGAAGTGTTTCACACATTAAGAATAAGCCAGCCTTATCCTACATGTGTGAGAAACACTTCTATGCGAAAGACATAAAACCCCAATCGTGGCGCAAATGTCTTACAAAATATGCCTTGCCATTGTCTTCTGCGTCCATTTGTAACTGCTCCGATATTGCGAATGACGCTTCATGTCTGCGCATAATGGAATTAGCAAGAGCATCTAACCCTACACGTCAACCACCGCGGGTTGTTCTTCCACCACCATCACTACGACCACAACCTTCTACATCCACATCCAATCCTTGCAGCCCAGCTTTATCACTGATAAATATGGCTGCAAAAACCTCCACAACATATGTCAGAGGTTATTCCCTGCCATCTGTTGCTCCTTGTTCCCACATATCTCCCTCCCAATTCCCTTCACCTGGTCGCTATTCATATAAAGCGGCGCAAAAAGTACGTCGGCCGATATCTTATCCTGTAAGCCTTTTTCGAACTCCAAGGAGGCTACAGAAAAACCGCGAATAGGAAAATGCTAGAAACACATATGGCTGCTGCGAAATTCACCCCGGAACTGGAAACTTTTATTAATTGTCAACTCTTCCATAAACGGAACACTATTTGGAAACCAGAAGAAAGGGATTTATTTTTAAAATTCTTCTATAAGTCTCCAGCGTGTTATACGTTTATGTTGAAGTCAGGATTTAGGATCCCAGCGGTAAGCACTATTTACCGATGGCGTTCCGAAATACGCCTTCCCACCGGATTTACCCAAAATATAAAGAATTTGCTATCAGACAAAGTAAAAGGCATGACGCTAATGGAAACAAAATGTGTATTACTTTTCGATGAAATGATTATAAGAAGGAACTAGAATACAACATTAAGGACGATGTTATATACGGATTCACTGACTATGGAGAGCTTGGAAGGAACACTTCAATAGCTTCAAAGATTTTGGTTTTTACACTCAGGGGACTGAACAAAAACTGGAAGCAAACAATTGCTTACTATGTTGGAGGACCAAATGGAGACCTATTGTACCAAATGATAAAAATTATACTTACTGGAGTAATAAAATGTGGACTGAACGTTGTTGCCACAAGCTGCGACCAAGGAGGGTCCAACCTCAGAGCATACAGCTTGCTTGGAAATGCCACGGAAAACCAATGGTGGGTAGAAATTGAAAATCAAATTATTTTCCTTCTCTACGATTATCCACACCTCTTCAAGAGCGTAAGGAACATCCTGCTGGAACTATAACGTTGTGTAGTTATATTCTATTAAATAACTTTATGAAGATGTTTTATGATTCAAAAATCATTTATTAAAATTCAATTTCTTAAATCTAAAATTATAAAGTTAATATCTTCAAAATGAAACGGCAGAGCGATGCCTTGTGCGTTTGAACTAGAAGTGTCGACTGTACGAATTATAAAATGATCTGATTTTTCTACAGTTCTTTTTCTTTTATTTTTTCTCTATAAGCTTAGCATATTACAAGTTAATTATCATCAATTCATCATCATGATACGCAATAAAACTGTGCGTCTCTGATGATCATAATTTTATAATCCCTTCTTTACATAGGAATGATTGTGCACGAGTAAGTAATTAATGCAATGCTCAATCTAAAATGAGTGTGAACAGTCTGTATTGCAAGTAAGGTTTAGAATTTTATTTTATAGTGTGAACCACTACATCACCCTCCTTCAAGTGAGCTCCTTCGAAGAAATGCGGAATGTAGCTTTATTGGGGTTTTCATTTTGTTGTGATTCATTTAGACTGGAGCACAATATGTTATAAGCCGGTTTTAGTCTGTCGATCGAAATTGTAAAATTTTTCCGTTTTTATCTATCACAAAATATTTCCTCATGCGCCGTATGACTCTAAAGGGGCCTTCATATGGGAGGCTGAGACCAGTTTTTATTTTATCGACTCTTATAAAAACTGCGTCACAGTCATCTAATCTTTTGGGTACGAAAATATTTTCTCGGTTATGACGTGTGTCAATTGGTATAAGATTTCTCATTGTTTCGCGAAGTTGATTAATTAGGGTATCTGAACTGACTTGCTGTGAATTGTTTTCTACGAAGATTTCGCCTGGCAAACGAAGGTTTTGACCATAGACCATCTCTGCGGGAGAGCATTGAAGATCTTCTTTGATTGCTATGCGAATACCAAGAAGCACTATGGGAAGCTCGGTACTCCAATTAATAGAGTTGCCTCTGGCTTTAAGGGATGCTTTTAGTTGGCGATGAAATCGTTCGACCATTCCGTTTGCTTGTGGATGGTATGATGTGGTGCGAATTCTTTGTGCACCTAACAATCTGGTTAGTTCGTTAAACAATTTTGATTCGAACTGACTGCCTTGGTCTGTTGTGATTTGTGAAGGAGTTCCAAATCTGGAGACAAAATTTTCAACAAATGGTTTCGCTACCGTCACTGCTGTTATGTATCTTAAAAGATATGCTTCGGGCCATCTCGTAAATCTATCTACAGCTGTTAAAATATAGGAATAGCCGTTGGATTCAGGGAGTGGGCCAACTAAG
Organism: Meliscaeva auricollis; assembly: GCA_948107695.1. NCBI lineage: Eukaryota > Metazoa > Arthropoda > Insecta > Diptera > Syrphidae > Meliscaeva > Meliscaeva auricollis. Next base: position 623,533 of record OX403620.1, on the reverse strand, counting down.
TCAAGGTGTATGTGCTCAAAACGACCCGAGGGGATGCTAAATCTCCCGAAACCTGACTTGGTGTGCCTATGAACTTTTGCCTTTTGACAAGCCACACATGATTTCGCCCATAGCGTTATGTTTTTATTCATTTCAGGCCAGAAATATTGTTCGGAAACCAACTTTCTACTACCCCGTATACTAGGGTGTGATAGGTTGTGAAGCTTATCGAATATTTGATAGCGCAGCGGGTGAGGTACATAAGGTCGGTTCTTTTTTGTTGAAGTTTCGCATATGATTTTGAAATCCGGGAAAATAAACTCGTCGAGGATGAATTTAGAGAGATCTTTCTTATCACCTTTTAACATTTTAGACAGTTCATCATCTAAGCTTTGCATTTTGGCTATGGTTTTAAGATCTAGAGAGTATTTTTCATTTTCTGATATGTCGAATTCATGCAAGCGTGAGAGGGTATCTGCCACTATGTTATCCTTTCCTTTAATGTACTGTATGTCTGTAGTGAATTGAGATATAAAGTCAAGGTGACGTGTTTGTCGGGGACTTCTCTCTGTTTTCGATGCTATAGCGTGCGTGAGTGGTTTGTGGTCAGTAAAAATAGTGAAATCTCGACCTTCAATTAAATATCTAAAATGCTTTATCGCGAGAAATATTGCGAGAAGTTCTCGGTCAAAAGCAGAGTACTTCCTTTCTGACTTGGACATTTTTTTTGAGAAGAATGCAAGTGGTTCCCACATTTGGTCAGTCTTTTGTTGTAAGACCGCTCCTACGGCTATGTTTGAGGCATCAGTAGAAATGGCATATTCACCGTCCGATTTTGGATGTACTAACAGAGTTGCATTGGATAGCGTATTTTTAACATTATTAAATGCATCATTCAAATGATCAGGCCAATCGAATGAAGCAGGTTTGGCCTTGGGCTTTTTATTCAATATGACCAGGTGTTCGTGCATTGGTGCTAAAATTTCCGCTAATTTTGGTATGAACCGATGATAATAATTTATCATGCCGATAAAGCGTTGCAATTGCTTTATGGAAGCTGGTTGCGGAAAGTTAAGAATCGCGTTTATTCTTTCTTTTGAGGGGATTATGCCATCAGCGCTGATTTCATGACCGATAAATTCTAATTTTGTGGCACCAAATATGCATTTTGATGTGTTTATTGTAACTCCGTGTTCTGAAAGTCTTTCAAAAAGCAATTCGAGATGGATTTTGTGCTCATCTTCATTTTTGCTTGCGACTAAAATGTCATCAATATATGAGAACACGAAATCGAGGTCTGAGTAGATTTTAGCAATGAGCTGCTGGAATGTTTGAGCTGCATTTCTTAAGCCGAAAGGCATTCTGCAAAACTCATATAAGCCAAACGGAGTTGTAATGGCTGTTTTGTTTATATCTTCGGGTGCTACAGGGATCAATTGATATGCTCTTATGATATCAATTTTTGAAAAAATATTGCATCCCCGTGCGTTCATTGAGAAGTTGTGTATATGTGAAATTGGATATCGACTGGGAACTGTGATGGCGTTGAGCCTGCGGTAGTCACCGCAAGGTCTCCAGTCAATGTTATTTTTCTTCTTCACCATAGGGAGAGGTGACGAAGCGGGTGAATCAGAGATTCGGCAGAGACCTATATTTACCATGTGTTCAAATTCGGTTTTTGCAGCGGTGTGTCGCGAAGGGTGTAGTCGGCGTGGACGGGAGTATGCAAGTGGGCCAGTTGTAACTATGTGGTGCACTATGCAGTGTTTAACTGGTGCAAAATAGTTTGGGGGCTCCACTAAAGAGGGGTATTTTGCAAGAATTTGTCCCCATTTGTTCTCTAGCGTAAAATGTAATGGAGTGGGAACATTGAATGTGCTTATTTCAGCTTTGCATTGCAAATTTGTTTTTGGATCTATTAGTCTTTTGTTTTGAAGATCAACGAGAAGACCAAATTTGTTTAAAAAATCAGCCCCTATTATGGGACGGCTCACCGATGCTTGAATGAAACTGTGAATGAAATCACGCCTGAGTCCGATGTTTAATTTGAGAAGCTTGGTACCAAAAGTATTGATTGTTGTCCCGTTGGCGGCTGATAGTAAAATATTTGTATTTGGACGTGTATCTGAAAATAGTTTTTTATTGTATGGTATAACCGACAGATCTGCACCCGTATCTATTAAAAATGTTAAATTGTTTATTCTATCTCGAATAAATAGACGGCGATTTGTTATATTCCCACTGTTTGCCGCAACAACAGTGGGTGAATTTAGTTTGGGAAGATAGAGGTTGATGCGCTCAAGTTGTTGTGGCTATTGGTTTTTACTGACGGTTTAACGTAACTGCAGGGTTTGGTACATTTCCGAGCTCGTGAGCCATAGCGTCTATGAAACCAACAAACTGAACTATTTTGAGAATCTTTGAACCTCGTCCTACTTGTGTTGCCTGGAGTTCGGTTTCTCTGAGAGCTTCGCGATCGAGGACGAGACCGAAAGTTTAGTGATTCTATCATCGATTCTAATTTGTCCAAACGAGATTCTATTCCGTTCGATTTATTTTTTGGGGTGATCGGAGCATGAGCACCGGAAACACTGTAAACACTAGCATGTTGCGAATTTGAAGCTTCGAAAATTTTATCTGCTAATGTTGTTAGTTCGTCAAGAGGCTTGTCTCCTACCGAAAGCAGGGTTAAATTAATTAACTGAGGCAAACGACGCATCCAGAGGTTTTTAATAATGTCATCGTTAAAAGAACTACCGGCAAGTTGTTTCATGGACCTAAATACTTCAGAATGTTTTCGATCACCTAGATCTGCCTTCTCCACAAGAGCTTCTAACCTTTTTATTATTTTTATTATTTATTTATTTATTTATTTTCTTTAGACTTTCATATTTTACCGAGGCTGGAGGGTTCGTCAAAATATCTATAACTGAATCACAAGTATCTATTGGAAGAGCGGCTACGGTGAGGCAATATTTTGTTTCTTGGCTTGTAATCTTGAAAACCGTAAATTGTGCTTCAGCCTGAATGAACCACGTTAATGGGTTTGCGTTCCAGAAGGGAGGCAAACGTACGCGCATTGAATCAATGTGTGAACCTTCGGGGAGATCACGTGAAGGAAGAGAAGGTGGAGGAGTTTGCTGTTGTGGTGGATTTGCTTCGGATTTTTGGGATGTCCCGTTACCCTCACTACCATTCCCCATGTCGAGCACAAAAGATTTCGATCTTTATATTTAAATGATGTATTTGGATTTATGTATTCAAAGTATCTATTTAATATTTTATATATATAGAAATGAAAATGTTTTTTTTTTTATATTTCGAAAAAGAACCGTAGATTGAAATCTTAAATTTATATAAATTAAAACTAATTTGAAACGCGAGAGCACAAGATAACACTCTTACCTTACAACTTCAAATTAATTTTTATGATGATTTGCTGCATACGATTTGGATGCTGAGGGTTCTTCTCTTCGTTAGATACTTCTACTGATTGGATACTTCTTCTGGTTGAATATTGTATGGTGTTTTAAATGGTTAACCATACAAGGCTGGATTGTGGAGTCCCAATACTGCTATTGCTGATTATATTTAGGTGTGAGAGCTTTCTATTGTTGATTGATTCGGTGCTCTAGAAGTCTGGTATTGCCACGAGTGATTGAGATTACTGAAATCACTGGCTTTTGTTCAAAAGGACTTCTTGGCGTGTGTTCTAGTTCAGGCACGTGATTTCGTATTTTGGTTGTTGGATTGCGTTTTATTTGTTTGCTTAACTCGGGGTCACCAATTATAACGTTGTGTAGTTATATTTTATTAAATAACTTTATGAAGATGTTTTATGATTCAAAAATCATTTATTAAAATTCAATTTCTTAAATCTAAAATTATAAAGTTAATATCTTCAAAATGAAACGGCAGAGCGATGCCTTGTGCGTTTGAACTAGAAGTGTCGACTGTACGAATTATAAAATGATCTGATTTTTCTACAGTTCTTTTTCTTTTATTTTTTCTCTATAAGATTAGCATATTACAAGTTGATTGTGCACGAGTAAGTAGTTAATGCAATGCTCAATCTCAAATGAGTGTGAGCAGTCTGTATTGCAAGTAAGGTTTAGAATTTTATTTTATAGTGTGAACCACTACAGAACACCAGATTCATGTTGGAAATGAGATTGTCAACTGGAAGTCTTAAAAGATCTTTTTGAACAGGACTCGCAGGGAACCTTTAAGGTTGCGCACAAGCTAATGAAAAAGCACATAAACCCAAATTGCTATGAAAAGTTGTGTGTCAGGTATGCCACGCAGGTTTTCAGCGATACGGTTTCTACGGCTATTTTGTATGCTAAAGGGTTTTCCAATAAGAGGTGTTATTTTGATATTCAAAGAAAAATGGCATTTTTGGAGATAAATGATCGGATGTTTATTTCATTATAAAGAAGAAGGTATGCCGTTAATAATGGAACACAACATCAGCCAAATGACCGCCAAGACCACGCTTACAGGACCATATCCTTTTCATGAAATTTTCCATAACCAAATCGCAAAGTGGCTGCCCTATGTCCTCGATAGCCTCACGAATTTCATCTTTGAGGTCTTGAATCGACGCTGGTAAATCACAAGATCTCGGTGGCCAATTGTGATCACCTCTTCGAGAGATAACACGGTCCGGAAACTTTTCCCGTAAAAGATCGATGGTTTCATTGCTTGTGTGGCACGTAGCGCCGTCTTGTTGAAAGTAAACGTTGTCCAGATCAATACCATCCAATTCAGGCCATAAAAAATCATTAATCATCTCTCGATAGCGCAATCCATTGACCGTAACTGTTGCTCCAGCCTCATTTTCGAAAAAGTAAGGTCCAATGACCCCGCGGGACCATAAACCACACCAAATAGTCACGCGTTGAGGATGGAGAGGCTTTTCAACAATAACTCTTGGGTTTTCCGAGCCCCAGATGCGACAGTTTTGCTTGTTGACGTAGCCTCCGAGGTGAATATGGGCCTCATCAGTCAAGATGATTTTTCGATGAAATTCCGGTTCATTTTCATGCATTTCAAGGACCCAATCAGCAAAGACACGACGTTGTTGATGATCAGCCGGCTTGAGTTCTTGTGTTAACTGAACTTTATAGGCCTTAAGACCCAAGTCTTTATGCAAAATACGGTGTAATGACGTTTGTGGAATGCCTAATTCCAAAGAACGACGAGGAATGGACAAACCTGGGTTTTCTTCAACACTTTGGGCTACAACAGCAATATTCTCAGTTGTTCTTGAGCGACGTGCACGGGTTTTATTCTTCACATCACTAACTTGTCCCAACAGCTCGAATTTGTCCACCAATTTCTGTATTGCGGTCCAAAAAAGTGCTTCACGACGACCCAAAAATGTTTTAGTTTTACGAACCGTCTCTGCCAAATTTTCACCATTTTTATAGTGAATTTTAATAATTTCAATGCGTTGTTGAAGCGTGTATCGTTCCATTTTTATTAATAGCGTAGTTTCTACTTGTCAAGTGTCAAAAAATGACAGCTTCAAAAGTGACAGCTACCGAAATAGCGGTAGCTATTCGGTAGCAGCACAGGCTGCTATGGATCTGAAGAAGAAATAAATATTGCAAATTCAACAGCTGCATTTCTTAAAAGACTGAAAGATTTGTTTGACAATCTGAATACAGGACAATTGCATTCAAGAAATCCTAATATGCAAGTATTCAGCGATTTAACAGACACGATGGATTCGTTGATAACCGCATGGCATTGGATAGCGACATGGAAATCAACATCGGAAAGGAAACCATACCCACCTTGCTTCAAAGGATTGCAGCAAAAATTATTGGGAATAGAAGAGATGTGGAAGTACCAAAAAAGCAAAGATGCGGACCAAAAGTACTTCATACTATCACATTTAAACACGGACGCCACAGAAAATGTGTTCTCAATGGTGAGGTCGAACAAAGGATCATACGACCAAAACCCATCTGCTTGGAGATTCATTAGAAATCTTAAGCAAATCATTTTCCAGAACCTATGTTCAGCTGAACATTCTGGATATGATGATGCTAAAGCGGGACCTCTTCTTAATGGAGCAGCCTCCTCACTGCATTACCGACTGAATCAATCTCATTCAGAACATGAAAAGAGACAAATATTTAGTATTTTGACAACAACATACTACAGAAAAAGCCAACAACAGATAACAAAAACAACACGCAATTGAATGTGTAAGTAAATATCGGTGATATATTTTGCTCTGTTGCTTCCATTGAATGGGTATGTTTCGATGGTATAGCTTCGCTGGTATCGTACACCATTCGCCGTTGTCTTCGTCTTCGTTGTAGATAGTATTTTTTTTAATCAAAGGTGCACGGTTCGTGATCGTTGTTCGGGAGTGTTGTATTCGATTTTATTCGATTTTAATTGTTTTTAATTTTTATTAATTGTTTTGTGACGGTTTAATTTATTTTATTAGTTTTTTAATTAAATTAAATTATTTGTGGTATAGCAGGTAAGTGCTTGTTGGCTGTGTGTTGTATGTTTTACGGAGTGAGCGCGCGCGCATTTTATAATTTTATCGATCGCGATGTGTGCATGAGTGTTGTGTGGTTGTGTTTTTCTTTTAATTAAAAAAAAAAATAATTATTATTTGGTTTGTTACCAATTTAAATTAATAAATTTATTAAAATTATGTGTACATAACAGATATGGCGTGATCTGTTTATATACTTTGTGTAGGTATGTACATATTATATACACACAACATCGGGAAATTGAATTTCCAATTGGAAAGTGTAATGTAGTGCTCGACTTTCACTTATCGCGGAGTTTGTTTACATTACTTTGAGTAATTTTAATTGAGTGTTTTTTTTTTTTTTTTTTTTGTTTTCAATATATTTATCAAAATAAGTTTGAGATGAGTGTTTGTTAACTTCGGTGAATTTCAGTTGTGTTGTTTTATTTATATTTCTCTGCAATTCGATGCATTTATTCGAGTATTGATAGAGAGATTTTGTTTTAATATTTTATTGTGTGATGAAATAGTTTTCGATGAATTATTTTGATTGTGACGTATTTGACGTTACGTTTTGATATTTGTTTATATTCAAAGTGGTGCACAAGTGAATTATTATGATTTTATTTGATTCATATTGATTAAATTAATTTTGTGAATTGAATTTAATAAAAAAGAGATGATGTTGTTGACATTTGTTTTGTTAATGTCTGTCATTTTATTTACATTTCACATTTTGTGGATTGTGTTTTTTTTTTGTTTTTTGCTCAGTTTGAAGCTTATATTTTATAATTTGAATTTAATAAAAATAAAATATTTTGTATGAGAGATGATGTTGGTTTGTGTAATTAAGAAGTTTTAATTTAAAATGTTTATTTATTTTAATATTTAATGCTTGTGTTGTTCCAGAACATGATTTTATTATTATATTTATATTTCAAGTGTTTATATAATTTAAGAATATTTTTTTTTTTAATAAAAGGTACTGTAGTACATAATGTACTTGCATTTTGAATTGAAATGAAGTTTTTTTTTTTTTTTTAGATTATTAAAGAATTATATTTGATGGTAATAAAATTTTCGAACATCGATTGGAGTTTTTTTTTTTTTTTTATAATTTTACAACGATGGTGGTTTGTGCTCATAGGTTTGGGTGTTGATAACTGCTTTAATCTTAAACAATCGTGGTTTGTGTGATGGATTGATTTGTTTTTAGAAGGCATATTTTAGCGATCGGTCGCTTCATGCATCCGGTTTTTGTTTTTATTGTGACAACTCGCACTAGTCCGTCCGATCCTGAATGAACTTCTTCAATTCGCGCTAAGTTCCAATATGTCGGTGGTAGTCGCTCATCTTTTAGAAGAACCAGATCTCCAATCTTCAGCATTTCTTTAGTTTGTGTCCATTTCGGACGCTGCTGGAGCCGCGAAAGATATTCCGAATTCCATTTACACCAAAATCCTTCGGACAGTGCTTGAACGTGTTTCCATCGATCTAAGTGTGAGCTGTTGATGTTGGTTTCGCCTTGTGGCACCGCGTGTAATGATTCACCAACCAGAAAATGCGCAGGTGTGAGTGCATTCATAAAAATAAAAACAAATTTACACCTTAATTTTAAGAATAAGTTTGATACCTATGTAATAAAGTTAAAAGTAATAAATATTAATTTGATCACATATTGAAATTTGTTGTATTAATAAATCTTTTCTGTACATATTCTAAATATAAATTATATATTAATCCTAAAATATTTATTTGATTCATAAAAAACAAAAAAAAAAAAAAAAAATACAAAAAAAATACAAAAATACAAAAAAAAAACAAAAAAACAAAAAAAGTACTTTTTAGGAATATATATTTATTTATTTGCATGTATTATTTATTTATAAGGTATATATTTTTTATAATCAAAAATGACGTAATGCATGTGCAATATGTTTGTGTTCTTATTTTATTATTATTTTATAATTTATTTTTTTAGTAGCAATAGAACGAGGAATATGCCTACTGGGGAAACCTCGATAAAAAAACGCATCTTGCATCACCCCAATGGGTGATGTGGAAAAAAATACTTGTCATAAAATTTTAAACTTTTTATGTAATGAATAAAATTGATTTGGTTTTCTTTAATAAGAACATAAGAAACTACTTACATAAAAAGATTTTCAGACGGTTAACTTAACGCTGGAAGGGTAACCATATTTTTGGACCGCAGGTTGTCGAGAAACACTGTGAATTAGAACAAATGCCATTTTGTTGACTTATAAGAAAATTGATTTTTTAGGTTAAAAAGGTAAGTACATTAAAAAGATTTGATTTTTGTTTGCGATTATTTACTGCGTTCACATTCGTATAGGATAGCCTATCCAAGATACCTTCGCTACGAGTATATTTGCGAATCTTTTTCCGTCAGCTGTTACTTAACATAGAATTACAACAACAGAAAGGTATATGGATAGCTTTACATTTTTATGTGAAGGCAGCCATTTTATGCAGTTTGACAGTTTCATTACCTTTACCCCGTTTACATGCAGGTCTGAAGCAAGCTTGAAATATTCTTTAACCCATTTGTAAACCTGGATCGAGTTCAAATGGGTTTGGTTCGACTGGGGTTTGGCTTTGGTTCAATTTTGCATGAAAACCCTGGTACTTGATGTTTATTTTTGTTTAAACTCATATTAAGGGTATTCATCTAAGGGTATAATTTTCCACTTTGCAGAAAAATATAAATTTCCGCAATTATTTACATGAACACCCCATAAGAAATATTTGCGGAAACGTTGTGTGAAACGACTAGATTTTATTATTAAAATTAACAAAAATAATTTCCAACTTCTTTAAATAAAACACAACCATTTCATTTGAATTTAAATTTTGAAGTAAGTTTTATTTTAATCATAAGACCTTATGTACAATCCATTCGTACAATAACGTCATCAATTATATGACGTCCCAAGACAGTAGCTCAGTTGTGGAACGTATTTGGTACATCATTGCCATATTTGCTATTATTAAGTGTAGTAGAGTACTTGCACGTACTTTTTTTCTATGTACTTTCGTACATTTTCCCGCCTCGCATTGATTTGATAAGCTCATGTAACGTGTAAATGTCATCTCGTTTGCATCTTGTTGATTCTTCAAAATTTGATATCTTGGCATCACTTTCTTAAATGATAGTGCCATGAAACTGCATTACCGACTGAATCAATCTCATTCAGAACATGAAAAGAGACAAATATTTAGTATTTTGACAACAACATACTACAGAAAAAGTCAACAACAGATAACAAAAACAAAACGCAATTGAATGTGTAAGTAAATATCGGTGATATATTTTGCTCTGTTGCTTCCATTGAATGGGTATGTTTCGATGGTATAGCTTCGCTGGTGTCGTACACCATTCGCCGTTGTCTTCGTCTTCGTTGTAGATAGTATTTTTTTTAATCAAAGGTGCACGGTTCGTGATCGTTGTTCGGGAGTGTTTTATTCGATTTTATTCGATTTTGTTTTTAATTTTTATTAATTGTTTTGTGACGGTTTAATTTATTTTATTAGTTTTTTAATTAAATTAAATTATTTGCGGCATTCAAATCGTCTATGCTGTCGGTCAGAGGGCATAAGGGCCTCGAGTTCAAACACGCTTCAATTTGAGCAAGAAGCGTCGCGAGCTCCTCAAAAGTAAGCCTTTCCTTTCCAACAACGCGTTTTAGATGGTACTTGACGGATTTCACACCCGCTTCCCACAAACCTCCAAAGTGGGGAGAAGCGGGGGGAATAAAGTGCCAATTTGTACCAAAATTTGCTAAGGTTTCTGCTATTCCTTTCCAGTCATGTTGTGCGTCAGTCAACATCTTTGCTAACTCGTTGTTAGCACCAACGAAATTCGTCCCACAGCCGCTATAGACCTGCTGGCAGCTTCCTCTTCTTGCAGTAAATCTTCGGAATGCGGCCAGAAACGCCTGGGTTGTTAAATGTGACACTACTTCTAAGTGAATGGCCTTCGTTGCCAAACAGATAAAAACAGCGAAATAGCCTTTCAGTATTTTTGCACCACGTGCCTTCCATGATTTGATATCGATGGGTCCAGCATAATCGACACCGGTATGGCTGAAAGGTCTTGCCATACGGACCCTAGCAGCTGGCAAATTTCCCATCGATTGCTGCATTTAAGATGCTTTTTGCCGGCAGCAAGAAATACATCTGTGCAACTGATATTTAACGCACCTTCTTATTTGCCCAATCCTGTAATGTTGTCTGATATAGCCAATCATCTGCTGAATACCGCCATGAAGTGTACTTTTATGAGCTTCTCTAACAACCAGACTCGTGAAGTGGTGGTTGCTCTGTAATAGTATGGGATGTTGCGCATCGTAAGAGAGGAGGGAGTTCTCTAAACGTCCACCCACTCGTAAGACCCCATCAGTATCAACAAACGCATTTAATGCTCGCAGGGTCTTAGGGATTTTCGACCTTTCTTTGATTTGACATAGTTCTGTCTCAAACATTTCTCTTTGGGCTGCTTTAACGATAAAAAGGTGAGCCAACTCCAATTCCCATGGATTTAATGGACCGGCGATAACTCCATATAATTTAGGTCGACACTTTATGATAAAGCGGACACAAATAGCGATGACACGTGTGATCTCCAGAAGACTCGAAGAGTTGAAAATAGCCTGCAGTATACTATCGCTTCCTGTAAAGTGTATGGTTAGTACCTTAAGCGTGCGTTTCTCTTCTTCAGTGTTGTTTTCAATGGGCTGATCTGGAGAATCGAAATCCCATTTACATCGCAGAAATTCTGGTCCAATCCACCAAGCGTCCAGTGACTGAAGTTCCGATGGAAGTACACCCCTGGACTCCAGATCGGCTGGGTTATGAAGTGTTGCAACATGTCCCCAGCAATCGATCCCTACTAACCGTTGGATTTCTGACACTCGGTTGGACACGAATGTGGTCCTTTTGGCAGGAGTAGCTTGTATTCAGGCTAGAGCTTTTGTGGAGTCCGTCCAGGCGTGTATTTTGATATTCGGAATGGCCAAAACTTCCTTAGTATACTGCAATAGTTGCGCCAAAACTACTGCACCACAGAGCTCAAGACGAGGCAGAGTAATTGTTCTCTGACTTGGTGCCACTCTTGTCTTTGACAGAAGAAGATTGAGGTGAATGTTGCCATCATTATCAAGGACGCGGATGTAAACTGCTGCACCGTATGCTTTCATTGAAGCGTCACAAAAACCATGTAACTCGATCGCCTTGTTGGTCAAACTCATATGAGTCCATCGCGGAATTCGAAGTTGTTCGGTAAGAGGAAGTTCCCGATAAAAAGCTTCCCAATCTTTCTTCAAACCCGTTGGAATCGGATCATCCCAATCACAACCAAGGTTCCATAGTCTTTGCATCAAAATTTTTGCTGTGATGATGCATGGTGAGATCCAGCCTAGTGGGTCAAACAGCTTGGCTATTGTGGACAATATTGACCTCTTTGTGGTTGCTTCTGTTGAAGGTTGCAAGTTCTGATACGAAAAACAATCATCGATGGGAAACCACTTGATTCCAAGTGTTTTAACGTGGTTAGACAAGTTAAACGGAAGTTCAAAACCAAGTTCCCGATCTTGAACTGGAATGTCTTCGATGAGGTCCCTGACATTACCTGTCCATTTCCGCAAGTTGAATCCCGCTGACGCTAAAAGTTGCCTCTTCGATCGAATCAGCACCACTGATCAGGTCATCAACGTACATATCCTCACGGACCACCTTCGCCCCTTCCGGAAAATTGTAGTTCTCATCTTCAGCTACCCTTTTTAAGATCTTGATGGCAAGATAAGGTGCACTTGCTGTCCCAAAAGTTACGGTGTTCATCTTGAAAAACCTTACCAGTGACGTTCTCTGATCTCTCCACATAATCAGCTGAAAGTATCGATCTGGGAAACTAACCAAAATTTGCCGGTACATATTCTCGATATCGGCCGTAAATGTGATTCTGTGAGTCCGCCATCTTAGAACTAGATCAATGATGCTAGTCTGCAATTTCGGACCCACCAAAAGACGGTCGTTGAGGGATTTCCCATCCGAAGCTTTTGCTGCTGCGTCAAACACTACTCTCAGCTTTGTAGTGGAACTAGCTTCTTTAAACACGGCATGATGTGGCAAGAAATAGTGAAACGGGGTTTCCAAAACCGAATCATTGGCATATATTTCTTCCATATGGTTCAGGTCTTCGTATTCCATGATGCATTTTGTGTAATCCGCAAAAAGTTTTGGGTCGGCATCGAGTTTCTTTTCGAGATGTTGCAATCGTCGAAAAGCGCTTTGTCGGTTTGAACCCATTGCAGGAAGACTTTCACCCTTGAACGGCAGCTTCACTTCATAACGCCCGTCTGGTAAACGCCTGGTATGTTGTGCAAAATGCTCTTCACAAGCAATGTTTTCAAGGGTTTCATGTGTCTGGAACGGCATTTCTTCCATCTCCCAAAACTTCTCCATCTGTGAGCTTAGGTCCGCAACTTGGACAAAGCTGCGTACTTGCCGGGGCGATTCCGCTGGAACCTTCCCTAACACGATCCACCCTAATTGCGTATTTTGCGCGATCGGTCCGATACCATCCAGCGGCCGTTTTATTTCTGGGAGAAATATTTGGGCGCAAACATCACTTCCCAGCAGAAGATGGGTCGGGAGATGCCCAGTCAGCGACTTGAAGACCAATGCCTGAATGGCAATCTCATACGTCGAGTGGCGGGAAGCAAAACGTACTTCGACGGAGTTTTGCGTTGTGCCGCTGCTGACCAACCCTAACCCAGATACCTCGACAAAGGTACTCCGCTTTTCTAGCTTCAGCAGTTGTGCAGCAGCTTCGGTGATGAAAGATGTTTCTGACCCAGTATCGATCAGAGCACGTAGAAGGCGTAGTCTGCCATCTGCACTTCGGGCCTTAACAACTGCTGTTGCTAGAAGCACCTGGTGTGTTGGGATACGATCACCATGCGACGTGTGGTAATTAAAACTTTGTCCATTAACTGGTTGGAGTTGTTGTTGTTGTTCACCCATTGGCTGGAACTCGGACGCGTTTGGATTCACGGACGCCTGAAATGCGTTCGAGCTGGGATTTTTATTCGGAGCTGATGTACTAGCTCCAGATTGTTGTTGTGTATGTTGTTGTGTGTGTGTGCTGGGATTTTGTTGTGTGTTTATATGCAGAAGTGAATGGTGCCGTTGTTGACAGAAATAGCAGGAGCTGGAACTGGGGCAATCGTGTAGAGAGTGCCTATAAGAAAGGCAATTTTCGCAAACCTTCAATCTCCGAATAGCATCTCTTCGTCGCACGTTGTCCATATTCAGAAACTGCTGGCACTTCCTTAGCGAATGCTTGTCTTGGTTGCATATGTATTTTGCATACCAACTGCTCTGGAGTGTTCGTCTTCGGTACTGGCTTGGAAGTGGGTTTGGCTGCTTGCTTGACGTGGAAAGCCTTGGATTTGGCAGGTTGAAAACGTGGCTTTGTGTTGACGGACAGCTCATCTTTGTTTCGGCTTACTGCACCAGGTTCCTGTTGGCCCACAACCTCAAGAGTTCGGAAACGTGTCTCCAAGAAATCGGTGAATTCCTTAAAACTGGGTAAGTCTTTTCGATTCCCTAATTTTTCTTCCCATAGCCTTTGACTCGTGCTAGGAAGTTTCTGGAACACAAACCAAATCAAGACTGTGTCCCAACTTGACACCGGAACGTCCATATTTTCCAGAGCCAGGAAACATTCTCTTGTAGTGTACAAGAGCTCTTTAAGCCCGGACGCAGATTCACGGATCAGAGAAGGTTGACCAAAAAGAGTTTGCATTTGTATATGCACCAGAATGCGCTTGTGGTCATATCGCTCTTCTAACAGCTCCCAAGCCTTCTCATAACTAGCTGCTTCCACCGATATATTTTGCATAAAACGATTGGCATCGCCGATTAAACATGACTGCAAAAAATGCAATTTATCGATGTCTTCTAGGCTCTTATTATTATGCACGAGAGCTTGGAACCTATCGTGGAAAGCACGCCAGGTGATATATGATCCGTCAAACTTTGGTAGATCGATTCGAGGAAGTCGGATTACCGATTGCGATGACGTTGCTACTGCTGATGGTGGAGCACCAATGTTAGAAGACGCCCCACCGGTTGGTGCGGATTTTGCCATTGCGTCCACTAACTCTGCACGATACTCCAGGTAAATCTGTAACGTACGCTCGAGATGTTGTCGAATGAGGGATGAAAATTAAAATTCTCAACCCCTTAAACCACCCACTCGCTACACTACCAGAAGGCTTCAGAGCTTACAGGGACTCTAAAACTGTCCTGACAGCAAAAGTGGATGGGTGTCTAGTTTTCCCACTGCGCGGCATGCTTGCATAGCCAAAGGTTAACTCGTTGGAGGGGGGATTCTTGAGCAGGAAACTAGACGGCCGTTACGTTTTTCATGCCCTTAAAACCGTACAAAAATTCGCGAAGCCAAAAATTGTCTTATTTGCGAAGATATACATAATTCTGAGTCTTTGTGAAAGTGAGGAGAGCTAGCTGTAATGCCCTCTGAGTACTATCCCACCCCAGTGCCACACGATCCTACTCTATGAGCATGACCATGCGACCAACCTGGTTACCATGGCCTCTTAATATATGGTAACCCAAAAAGAAAATGAACAACACATATTATGTTTTTATTGCGTCGTCTTCCGCGTCACTTGAGCTGATTCTCGTCCGAGCCACATCCACCAAAAAGTAAAAATCTAAACCATTACCATGGTTTTTAAATTAAACTTCAAAATTCGAAGATGATAAAGATCCTCAGATTGATCTCAAACATTAAAATATATAATACTATCTATAACCGAGAGAATGCAAATCGAACTCATCTGTATAGATAAATTCCCAATCAATTAAAAAGAGGTCGTTTTTTTCAAAAATTGTATAGGTAGATACAAACAAAATTTAAAATCAAATTAAGAACTAAATAAACATATTATAGTAACACCTTAATTATAAAAAAAATTATAATAGTTTTCTTATACAATGAAACGTAAAATCAGAAACTATTAATCAAAATCTTAAATTGTTTACTTTCAATGACTTAAAGTTATGAAAGTAGATTTCTAATGAAGTATCAAATCACAAACGTCACACAAAGTAAAGCAATTGAAATAAATCGCTAAGCACTATGATATCTTGCTGACAATAGTATCACCAACGAGAAAGATCTAACTTTTAGTTAAATATGTTTCTGTTTTCTTTTTGTTTGTTTTAGGCTTAAGCTTGTTCTTTCTTTTCTTTCTTACTTTTAAATTTCTTTCGTTTGTTTTAATTAATAATAATAATGGTTTAAGTAATAAAAAAAAAATAGAATAAAATCCGATAATCAAATATTCACTCGTTCAAATTAATATGTATTAGGTAATATAATAAAAATCACTCACCGCATAAATTGCATTTGCATACTGAGTGTATTTTTGTTGTTTGTTCTTATAATTT
The DNA here is from genome assembly GCA_948107695.1 of Meliscaeva auricollis. Lineage (NCBI taxonomy): Eukaryota > Metazoa > Arthropoda > Insecta > Diptera > Syrphidae > Meliscaeva > Meliscaeva auricollis. The sequence continues at coordinate 607,551 of OX403620.1, read as the reverse complement.
GTAGTTGGTCAATTCCTCCTGATGGTGTGCACAGCATCGCAGGTATTATTTTGCGATATTTTGCTTTATGTTTCTGGATGCTTCCAGGATGTATTATGGATGATTTTGAACGTGTGGATGATTTTGCATGTATGGTTGTTTGTTGGTATGTGTGATATTTTTTTGTAGATCTTGTTCTTTTTTTTATGGTTAGGGTTTTAAAAAAAATCACAAAAATATGATAATAATATAAAGCGCCAAGATGAAGAGTTTGAGGGTGTTTTTTTTTCTCTTCTTGTAGCGCTTGGAGAAATCTTAATGATTTTATCATAGATCGCAGGTTTTTTAAGACTTTAAAAAGTCTGATTTTAATAGATTGATTTTGAATTATTTTAAATCGATTTTCGGCACCTGGAGCACCTGATTAAAAAAAACCACAAATACTTAGTTTTATGAAGGTACACATTAGGAGCGAAGATAATTACATATTTAAGTAAAATGCTCACCTTGAACTTTTTGTTTTAAGGCTCACTATCAATTATTGTAGGTAGATAGGTGAGTACCTATTATAAAATTTAGACAATTTGAAATTCCTCCACCTTGAGCACCTGGTAGAAAAATTCACGGCGTAAGGAAAAGGGATGTTTAATTAATTTTGAAGAAACTCTCACCTTTTTATTTATGTTGAAAATATGTATATATTTATGCACAAAATATTTTAAAAATGTTTTAAAATTTTTTTTTTTCACTTAAAAAAAACTTTTCAAAAAAAAAACTTGAAAAAAAAGAACTTGGAAAAAAAACTTGTAAAAAACTTATAAGTTTGTAATTTTGCTCGTCACTATCACGTCTTATTTGTTCGAAAAAAACACAAAAAAAAGAAAGATTTTGGCTTTGACGCAAATATTTATACCCTTTTTCAAGGCTAAAAGTTTTCTCACACATACACTCAAAAAAAACCATCATGGACGAAATTTTTGTATTTCCGATTCTTAGTTTTCTCTATGGATTTTGACCACAAAAATACAAATTATACCTCAAAATTAATCTCGGAATTTTTGAAAAATAGGTGTTTTATTATTGAATTAATTTAGTCAAAATCCAATGATTTTTAAGTATTTTTAATTTTTATTTTGTATTTAAATGTGAGTTTTTCGATATACAGATTTATATTTTCGAAAACTTTCTTAAATAAATTTGTCCTTGAAAAACATTGTGTATCATTTGTTGTTTTCCAAAATTTTCTTATACAAATTTACAATAAGTTCAGTTTTTGCTACATGTTATTCCAGGTGTCTCGTGGTGCGAAGGTTAAAGACGCCGAATCTATCTTTGATGCATCTGGTTCGAATCCTGGTGCAAGCGCCAATCCTGTTTTTTCTTATTTTCATTTTTTATATATATTTTTTTCGAAATTTTTCATTCTATACTTTTTTTTTATATCTATACAAAATAACTCTAAAAAAACGATCTTAAACAGCTTTGGAGAAAGTGTAGAATATCTATTGGATTTTGTATAGAATTTTAACAACTCTACCCAATATCAAATAAAGCTTAGCTTTGCTCCTAAACATATGCAACACTTCTTTAATTTGTGTTCTTTATGTTGTTAACATAAGTTATACAGAGGTCTACCCAATCATAGTTTCTCAAACTGTTTTAACTCATACCATACACTCATAGAAATTCAGTAAAAATTCAGTCACCAGTGATGTTATAAAAAACTGAGCAACCAATCAAAAAATTAGGCAGAGTGATTTTCAACCTACACTACGAGCGAAGCTCAAGAGTTTTAGAAGGTGGTAGTAAAAACGACAGATTTCTCACAAATCTCATAAATTTGATCATATACCACCAATAACTCTTCCTTCTTTAAACCTTCTTCCAGCATACCTATACCAATGATAGCTTCGTGATAAGCTTTTGACGTCATCCTCTAATTTTGCTAAACGACCTGAAGCGTATTCTGGGACCCTACGTTCTTTCGGCGGTTTTTTAAAATTGGTGAGATCTTTAATTATTTTACTTAAAATACCTTTCTGGAGCTCACCATATTTATAATTTTTGTTATCAACCATTGTAATTAGTTTTAATTTTAGATTAACAGGATAAATCAACTTTAAAAGTAATATTGTGCAAGACTTACTGCTTTGTCTGCTGCTGCGGCCGTCTTGATGTTGCAATTCTGCTTTGGGGCTCCGCTGACGCCTTCAATGACAACTCGCACGTCTTTATTTTAATTTTAGTTTTAAGTTATTTTTTAAGTTAGATTTAATTAGATTTTAAGATGAATTAATTGAAAACTCACTTAATTTAAAAAATTATTGTCAATGCAATTTAAATTTCTTTTTTTTTTTTTTTTGTACACACACACACCGCACACACTAATTGTCTTTAAATGTTTTTAAAAATGTTAATTTTATGTTCATAAAAAAAAAGCTCGAAGGACCAATGTGAAGACTAGATTTTATTATTAAAATTAGCAAAAAATAATTTCCAACTTCTTTAAATAAAACACAACCATTTCATTTGAATTTAAATTTTGAAGTAAGTTTTATTTTAATCATAAGACCTTATGTACAATCCATTCGTACAATAACGTCATCAATTATATGACGTCCCAAGACAGTAGCTCAGTTGTGGAACGTATTTGGTACATCATTGCCATACTCTACTACACGTAGAGTACTTGCACGTACTTTTTTTCTATGTACTTTCGTACACGTTGGAAACAAACAGCTGTTTGTTAAACGTCAAAGCGAACTTATACAATTAAACGTCACAAAGTTTATCAGGTTTTGTTTCTACGGTTTCTGCTTCAAATTTGTGTAATAAAATTCTATGTTTTGCAGAATATTTTCCTCATACAAGTTTTGACAGTTCATTTATACTGAAAATTCTATGGTTTCTAAGGTTTCTATGGCTTTTCCGCGATTACATGAATACCTCTATTATCTCGAATTCCTTTCAAAAAATCGATTTAGCATCGACCCCTTAATTTCTTCCGAATCCCAAATTCCAAATTTACACCTGTTTACACACTCGTATTTAACATTCAATCTTTTTTTCTTTATTTTTACAAGTTTTTTTTTAATATCGGAGCTTAAGAAAAATCAGAAAGTCTCAGATCAAAATTTCCATTTAAAAACGAAATCGACCTGAAGCAAGAGATTAAAAACAAGCGATTTCATTTTTCTCTTCCAGCAGTTTATTTTTGGAACGAACTTTAAAGGGATACGACTTTAATATGTACCCTAAAAAATTGATGATTTTTTCTACCTTTAATAGGTCCTTAAAATACATACATATCTCACCCATACGGAAAATTGATAATGTTACATTATAGTAACAAAACGAAAATAAATACCTACAAGAATAAATACCAACAAAAAAACACAATTTTATCACTGATCCTTACATACAGAGATAAGTGACGATCTCTAATACATTTAAGTGACGATCAATGCATTTATGTCTGATGTCAGCCTACTACCCCTTCTATTTATTTATTTATTTATTTATTCATCTACGATTTTACATCAACAGATATTTTAAAAGTAATAATAGACTTAAAATACATATACACTATTTTACGATAGACTTAATGCTACATTTAAATTAGATTTAAAGGCTTCGCGAGACATAATTAAATCAAAATTTTCATCATATATAAAGTTAAATAATTTACTACATCTTGAGATTGGATCACGTGAACCATAGGAGGTATTATGAGGAGATTCCCATAAAAAGTCTCTCGATCTTAAAGATCTCTGGGGTGTATAAATATTTAACTCAAACAATAAATTCCCACAATCAATGGTGCAACAAATAAGATCACGAACGAACATGACACTGTGCACTTTACGCCTAGCTTCTAGAGACTGCAAATCTAGCAATAAACATTTCGAGACATACGAATGCCGTTGATTACAATCGCTTCCAAAAAATCTACGAAGAGCGAAGCGGAAAAAAATTTTTTGAAGTTTTTCAATTCTGTTGATATTTTTAGCAGTTGAAGGATTCCAAACAACAGAACAGTATTCCAGCATAGGTCGAACTAAAGAACAAAACAGAGCCTTAAGAGTATATGGATCCTTATACTCCAGAGAATTCCTTTTCAGGAAGCCAAGAGTTGAGTTAGCTTTCGACACAAGCCAATTAATATGGAGATCAAATGTAAGTTTCCTGTCGAAAATCACTCCTAAGTCATTGAATTCATCAACGACAGTTATACACTTATTAGAAAAATTATATGAAGGAACTATATGTAAGAGAGATCTGCTATAGAGCATACATGCACACTTATCAATGTTAAGTTCTAGGTCATTTAAAGCACACCATTTGGAAAATTTATTCAGATCTTTTTGAAAAAGTAAACAGTCATGTATATTGGATACCACAGCATAGAATTTGATATCATCCGCAAACATTAAGCAATTGCAAAAACTAAGTATATTAGGCAAATCATTTACAAGGAGTAAGAAGAGAATAGGACCTAAATGGCTTCCCTCGGGAACACCTGAATTAACTAGTATTATTTTAGAAAAAATGTCACCAATGGACACAAGTTGCTTTCGACCATGAAGATACGATTTTAACCACTTCAACATGGAACCAAAAAAACCAAATGCATTAAGTTTCGTGAGTAGCACATTAATGTTAACTCTACTAAATGCCTTCTTGAAATCGGTGTACACGACATGAATTTGCTTATGCTGCTCTTAAAAGTTTATACAGAAGTGACTGAATTCTACCAAATTAGTACAGGTTGATCTGCCTTTCATGAAACCATGTTGGCAATCAACAATTCTGCAGCTTACCTCCTTTGTAATTTTAATTTTTACTAATTCATCTAGCATCTTTGGTATAACTGAGAGCTTAGAAATAGGTCTATAATTCAAAACATTATCTTTTTTCCCATTCTTAAAAACAGGGTTAATACAGGAAACTTTCCACTCATCAAGAAATATTCCACATGAGAGTGACAAATTAAATAAAATTTGAAGTGGTCCACAAAGTGACGATGCGCAGTATTTTAGAATATTTGGATAAAAACCCAAGATATCTGGTTTAACTGAAGGTTTCAGATTAACCAAAGAATAAAAAACATCATCAACATTAAACTGAACTATGCCACAATATTGTACAGTATTCAATGAGTCAAAATAAGCACCATCATTGGTAGTGGATATATTTGAAGAGTTGTAGATAGTTTGAAAATAGTCTGCAAACATATCCACCACTTCTTCCGGTTCTGAAGACACCCGATCACCGTACCTCATTGTTGTTGGAAAGCCAGTGCTCTTTCGCTTGGAATTTACAAACTGCCAAAATAATTTTGGAATATTTTTCAGGTCTCGCTCTATGGATTGTATATGGGAACTATATAAAAATTTTGAAAGAAACACGAATTCTCTCCTAAGTCTACTAAAAACTCTATAACTTTCCGGAGACTGTATTTTTTGAAATTCTTATGTGCTTTAGTTTTTGCGTTTTTTAAATTAACAAGTCGAGAATTATACCAAGGAGGGTGGGAATTTATATGTTTGTAAACAAGTGGGACAAACTGATTTAACGTACTCTTAAATATTGTCGAAAATCGAAGAAAAATCTCACTTACAGACATCCCCTGAAATTCAGTGATCCAATTTACACTATCAAATGCGAAATTCATTTCATTTATGTTAACTGGATTAAACTTATAAACTTTATTATTTGAATTGACATATGACTTATGTTTTGAAAATTATAATTTATAATTCTGAAACAAATAGCATTATGGTGGATTGAGTTTTTTAAGAAAGGAGAACAATTTTCAAAAACTACATTTAAGTTTTCAGATATAAACACAAGATCAAGTAATCTATTTAAAACATTAAAACTATCATTTATTTGAACTAAATTTAATGAAAAAAGATAATCAATAACACATATTTCAACATCGGATGATAATTGTAAAGGAATCATTTTAGTTTCATTACAGCGGAGCCATTCTAAAGAGCCTAAATTAAAGTCACCAATTACACAAATATTGAATCTTTTATTTTCATACTTAGAAATGACATTTTCGATGTTATTTAAATGTTTTTCGTATATAGATATACAGCTTCCAGGTGGAATGTAGCTAAGAAATATGAGAAGATCTTCATTTGAAGACTCGTTAAAGTTGAGTCTAACACATATTTGCTCAATATTTAATTTTGATTCGATATGTTTTATATCTATGTCAACACCAGCAGCAATTAAGTTACGACGAACAGCAAGTAAAACTCCACCACGCGCTTTTTATCCACATCAAAGCGATCAAGTCGAAAAACCGAAAAAAGAGAAACATTGGTAAGCTCTTCTGTCAATATGTGCTCATGCATCCACGTTTCGGTAAATGCAATCAGATCATATTCACAAGCATCTATTGATAAGAAAAGATCACCAAGCCTTGAACAAAATCCTCCCATATTTTGGTAATAAATATTAATTCCATCAGATTTACGAGAAACGAAAGCTTTGGCCGTTTCTGCTTGTGGTGGTTGTGATGATTGTTGACAGGAGAGGGAAACATTTGTACAAACATCATGTGTATTGATCGTTGTTGGTGGTGTATTATGACGTAAAACATCTATGATGTCATTTTTGACGATTCCAATGTAGAGAGATTTACTACAACACTCTCGACTGGTTGTTGGTTGTTCGATGCTCTCTGAATCGGTGGATCGAAGACTTTTACAGTTCCGTTTTTTGGAGAAGAGGTAAAGAGCTTTACTCTCATTCCAGGTGGCCAAGTCTTAGCTGAGAGCATTTTACCAGAGTATTGAGATGGTATTCCAATTTTAAAATTAATAAATTTCCAATGAGTGGCAATGAGTGATTTTTTCATAAGTTTATAACAAGAAATGTCATCAATTAATATTCCAGTTCTTTCACTCACAAATAATTTAATTTCTTCTTCTGTGTTTTCGTTTGAAAATCTCGATATGTGAAACCAACTTTTATTTTCAGAAATAATTGTCACATTGGGATTATTGTTTTTAGCTCCAACACCAACAATAGCATGATTTGAATTATTTTGAATAGGAATATGGTTTTGATTTTCATTATCATTATGCACAGATTTTTTATCATGATCATTGGTAAGAGAGAGAGAGATAGATACATCACTGTTATCACAAGACGTTTGGCAATTGAGACTAGGAGGGACAACATCCACTTTAGATTGACTGGGGACATTAGATTTAATTGTTAAAGCATTAAATTGATTATTAAGCACATTAAAGGATTTTTTTAGGTTTATTAGTGCACTAGACATCTCCATAATTTTGTTTTTTAGAACACTATCACCATCCGTACAAATATCACAGTGAAACTTAATGTTCTTATTACTTTTTATAATGGCGAACAAATCATCCTTAATCTTCGCACATAGTTTGTGGAAACTTTTGCCACAATTTCCATAACATTTAATTGGATCTATTTTTATAAATGTAAGGCAAGCAGCACATCTTTCCATTTTTAAATGAATTAAGAACTACGGAACGAAAATTATAATTATAAATATGAAAAACAATTTAATACACGAGAACGTAGTTAAACACGTCCGACTCGCTTCACTCTCACTCTCTCTCACTATATACCATTTATATTTTTTCCATTTCCCCTCTCTCAAAATGTAAAAAGAAAATTATTTCTTACTCCCTCACTCGCCTATTGTTATCAAAATAAATGTACTACACCCTCTCTTTCTTGCCATTTTGGCTCTCTCAAAATTTATATAAACCTTCACTAGCGCCCCCAGCACAAAGGTGGTCACCCAGAGCATTAAACTTTCTTCTGTCATAATAGTACTATAGTTTATATATACAAAGGTGCTCATAAGAAACTATCGTTTCCTAAGAAAAGTCTGTATCCTTACTCACCCGCGTCATCCCGCGGGTTTTAAAACGTGTTTCTTTACTTCTTTCTGAAACGAAAATGCCAGAGCCACAACGGATTACTCAGTTGAACGCAAACAAATTTTCGATCTTGATACTATTTCGTAGACTTTAAAAAAAAACTTCACACAGATGTAAATAAGTGTTGGATTAAACATACATAACTAAAGGTTAAGCAAAGTGTTTTGTAATATAACTTTTTGTTATATTTTTCTGGGTTCAAATAAAACTTATTTCCACTTTACTTATTCACTTTTATTTACTTTCAAATTAACAAACACTTTTATCTTTAACAAACAACTGCTTTACTGTAACTCTTTACAATTTACAAGAAAAAATACTTCCAAATTACACTATCACAACCACTTTATATTTATCACTCTCAATATAAACTGTCCCTACCCCCCTCTCCGACCTAGTATATATTTATCCCCATTCCACTTTTTCTCGAATAATCTAGAAATCTCTGGTTTCGTTAAGATATATACAAATATACACAGACAGATATGAACCCACAGATAGGGACCTACAGAGGCCGATAGAGACAGATACACTTCATTCCATTTTGTTCTGCTTGCTGAATAAAAGAATTCAGAGCTTAGTCATTACGCAAGCTTTACATGTGTCCTTTGGTTAAGGTGTGTTAACTCGTATATTCATAACGTCGTTGTCCCGAGGAATTTCATGACTTCCTTCACCTTTATAACGATGTAAATGGTCGCTATGAACCACCCTCGGACTCCTCTCTAGATTCGGTAAACCACATAATTTATTCTTATAACCACCGTGTAAGACCCTTACACCAATTCTGTTTCAGATTCGTATCAAATTGTGGATGTCAATCAGCCTCTCCTTTAGGTTGTCCACGAAATTTTCAGTTGATTGTGGTTCATGTGTGTGGCATCCAAACTTCAACTCGCTTGGTAGCCGCATCGTGGTCCCAAATAAGATTTACTATGCACCGCACTTCTATAAGCCATCAGGAATGGTTGAATGTGTCGATCCCAGTCTCGTTGGTAGACACCCACGACCTTAGAAAGGTGCTCCTTAAGATTTCTGTTGAAACGTTCTACCATCCCATCAGATTTTGGATGAAGTGGTGTTGTTCTTGTCGTTTGATGCCTAGGAGTGAACAAACTTCATTGAAGATGTTGGACTAAAAGTTCCGTCCTTAGTCAGATATCCAGGCAAACCCAAACTTGCTCACCCAGTTAAAGACAAGACAAGCCACTTGCTAAAGTAATCCATAACTACTACAATGAATCGGTTCCCACTTTTGGTCACCGTAAAAGAGCCAACGGGGTCTAAAGCGATTCTCTCGATAAGTGCACCTATGTTGCATTACTGCGTTTTGCTTTGGACTTTTTTGCCAGGTCCCTTAGTTGCAGTACAAATGTCGCATTTTCGGCACCATTTTTCAACGACATCTTTGGCGTGAAGCCAATAAAACCGTTGTATCTTTTCCAGTTTTCAAATGGCCGCCAGGGGTTCCGTCAAGCATTTCCCGAAGAACGTCTATGACTTTAACCACTAATGGGATCTGCTCTTACTTGCTGGGTGGCGACATACACCCTCTTTGGCTCTCTTCTTTTTTGGCGAATAATGCTTGCAGTGGGGCTTACAGGGTCACCGTGACAAGGCGTCTGCGTTTGAGTGAAGCCTTCCCTTTGGATGCTGAATTTTGGATCTTCAGACGGATGTCTCCTTACACTCTGGCTGCTTCTCCAGTTGCAGTTTTCAGACGGTAGCTATTGGTGTTTTGTAGCCATGTCATACTCACCAGGGGCCTATTTCATAGATCATGCATTATATACAATGTATGATATTGACATTTCTGATGTATTATATCTGTTTCATAGAAACGTTGTTTGATGAATTGTCATACATCATTGTATGAACGGAGAATCGACTGGAAGTATTCCAATATTGTACGATATTATACAGTTTCATAGAATTTTATCATACATCGTTTTGATACAACAAATTGCAAACAGCAAAACTTTTTGCTATAAGCAATGATTTCAATTAAAATATAGTATGTAGAATTGAGTTTTAAGGCTTGCCCAAACCAAACCGCGACAGTGCGACACGACACTGCGACACGGTGACGCCAAAATTTATTTACACAGAGTCATTATGAGAGTACCCACACCAAATGCGATTAATCGTAAAACGTTTTTCATATAAAAAACGTGTCTCACATGTCGTGACGCACTGTCGCACTTTGGTTTGGGCAAGCCTTTAAGTGACAATTTAAATATGAAGAAGATTTATGGATTATTTTGGTTGTTCTCAAAGTAAATATGTAACATTAATTGGCTCTTATGTTGTTTTTTTTTTGTTCTCGAAATTTGAAGTCGGACATGGATATTGTTTGACACATTAATGAACTCTACCACGACAAGAGCCGATAATATATCCAAGCAGAATTGAAAAAAATATCAAAAAATATATTTATTATATCACTATAGAATAAATAAATGCATTAACTTTATTTTTTTTTATATAAAATGTTTTTTTTTTAAAGGAATTTCTCCACTGTTAAACTTTTGTTGTCTCCTTTGGTATGTAAGACCTGGATAGTAGTTTTGGGGCCTTCGATACCAGAAACCAGCTGTGAAAAAGGTCGAGAAATTACGTTGCTGTTGTCATTACTCTGTTCTGGGAAATCCTTCCTGCTTCCACAATGTTGGCATGCAGCTCTTCTTTGTGGCAATCTACGCTGGCGGTGGAGATCTTCCAGTATCATGCAGACCAATCTCGCTGGTTTCTTCGGAAATCAACTCTCTGACACAGCATTATTCAACTTGAGCACCTTGAGAAGCTTGTTCTGCTGCTTCCATTGTCAAGACGAACGCTTATGCTTCGGGAAGCGTTCGTTTTCCAGAAGTTCGGATTGAGTTCTGGAGGTTAATGTCGGGAACAGCTTGAACAAATGATTCTTTTGCAAGCTAATTGATTAATTGAACTCCTACAGTTGAATATGCCAGATGAGCGAGCCGTTCGATGTCTGCTTGGAGTTGCTGCAAAGTTTCTTCTCTTTTCTGGACGCGAGTCCAGCCGCAGGCCCTCTTAAAGCATGCGTCAATGCTTTGAACTTGTCTTCGTCGTTTTTTTTCATCAAAAATTAGCGGATGCATTTCTTTTTCCTTTGAGTATTCCCCACAACTTTCTCGAACTTTAATTTTCCCAACCTTATCTAACTCTTTTGCAATGTTTTCAATTCTGTTCTCGAACTGATCTTGACCGGTCTCCAGCTTCGAAAATATTTTTTCAAAACCTTCGATACGCTCATCAAAAGCAAACAACTTTTTTTCGACGATGAAAAAATACAGGAACTACAGGAAAAGAAGAATTAATTACTAATTCAACACAATTTTTAACGTCTGTACAGCTGGATGGTTCCAAAAAAAAGAGGACTTTTCAAATTACAATTTTAGCAGGAGGTAAGATCGAACAGGAAAAAAACATATTTTAAGTTTACAGCTTACGGTTAGGGTAACGTGGTCATGGATGCATCACGCTTTATTCGAACGATCACAACTCTTTCAAAGTTAACTTTTTGTGCTCGTTCTTACTTGCGATATGTATATATTATGTGTACTATAGGGCAAGTTCAGGATTTGTAAAAAATCAAACTCGATATAACAATAAGACATATCATTACGATGATATAGAGTGCGAAAAAAGTGGGTCTCGCAATTTTGTCTGTTCCCCTGTCTGTCTGTCTGTGTATACCTAGAGCTACAGCCTAAATCACTGAACCAATTTTCTTCAAATTTGGTGGTTCAGGATTTTTGGTGACTCCCTAGAGGGAAAATTGAATTTATTTTTTTTTAGGATCGAAACTAACCCGCCATATAACCATTGAAGAAAACGGCTCTAACGATCTTGATTCAGTTTTATGTGTCTGGTTTTGTTAGTAGGGTCATATTTTTAATATGAATGAAATGTTTGTAAAAGTTCTACTAACGATAGGTACCTCCCATAGAACCATTTTTTTCATTTTTCACTTTCTCTAAAACGAGTAAGCTAATTTTGATGAATTTTCTCATCGTTAACAACCTTACAATTATTTGATATCAAAATTTTCCAGAAAATAATTTTTGGTTTAAAAAAAAAACTTTCAAATTTTGTATTTTTTTAAATAAATTTTTCGAAAATGGGTCACTGCATTTTTTTGAAATTTTGGTTTCAGACGTTCATTAATATTTTCTTAAAAATGGCGTTCCAGAGAAGGTCCGAGAGTTTTTATATATAAAAAATTAATTTTTCAAAAAAAATATTTCAAATTTTTTTTTTAAATCCAAAAAAATAATTTTCGATTTTTGTTTCACCAAACATTATTACTTAAAAGTTTTCATGTAAAAAAAAAATGGTAGAAATTGTAGACGACGTGTTTGCTATAATTAAGGAAAAAGATAAAGACGCGATCTTGGAATTCTTGAACCATTACCATACTAAACTCAAATTTACTGTTGAAACTGAGCTAAACCAAAGCTTACCCTACCTAGACATCATAATATTCAGAACAATAAACAAAATCAAATTTAACTGGTATTCAAAAACAACAGCATCTGGTAGAATGATAAATTTTCTCTCCACTCAACCCTTACAACAAAAAATCAACACGGCGAACAATTTTATAAATAAAATAATACAAATAAGCGATATAGAATTTAAAGAAGAAAATATAAAAACAATAAAAACAATACTACACATGAACAATTTTCCAAACTACTTAATACAAAATCTAATTAACAAAAACATCAATAAAACTAATCAAAATAAAAATTCTCAACAAAATCCAGACGTTGGCAACACTATGCGATACTATGGTATTTCATATATTCCAAACTTAACGGACAAGAGAAACTTAAATAAAATAATAAATAAAGAGAATGTGACATTCGCTCACAAATCAAACACAACAATAAAACAATTATTCACCAACACAAAAAGCAAAATAGAAAAAGAACAACAACATGACATAATTTATAAAATTGGGTGCAGTGGCAAGGAGGGGGAGTCGTGCAATATGATCTACATCGGGACAACAAAGAGATCATTGGAGACGAGACTAATCGAACACAAAGCGGATATTCGGAACAAAAGAGAATCTACTGGGTTATCACAACATATAATAGAAACTGGCCACTCTGCAGACTTCGATAATACAACAATAATGGACAAGGAAAAGAGAACAAATAAGAGATACACACTTGAAAGTCTACGTATACAACAAAATATAGAGAAAACAATGAATACTCAAGAAGATAGAGACAAAACAATAGCAAGTTATTCTTTGGCATTAAGAGCGGTGTAATTTTCTGTTATAATTCAAATTTAAATTCAAATTGTTTTTCATTTAGTTTTTCTAAAGTGCAGCTGTGATGTATGTTTTTATTTTTTATTTTAACTTTTATTTATTAAATGTCAATAATTTATATTTTTATTTTAGAAAATTCAAAAGTTTTTAATTATTAATTATCTGTCGACTAATAAATGTAACAAAATAATATTTTCATGTAAGTTTAAACAATTTTTGTAATAGTGTAAAAAGTATTCAATATAATATTTAACAGATTTAATAAAATACCCCTGAAGAAGTCGAGAAATTACGACGAAACGTAGGGAGAAAGTATGAAGTAAAGATTTTTATTTGCATATAAAAGGAAGTGACCAAAAAAGCCCGATTTAACATAAACATTAATAGTTCAAATAATTGGTCAAATTATCATTAATTCAGAAATTGATTGATTTATGAAGGAGTTAATCAGAATTTAAAAATACGGTTCTATGGCAGGTACCGTTAAAAACGAATTTTGAAAAAATTGGTTTTCATTTAAAGATAGACCTTATCCAAAAAACTGACCATGTTTATAATAAGTTTATCTTAAACCGGACTGATAGACTGACAGACTGACAGACTGACAGACTGACAGACTGACAGACTGACAGACTGACAGACTGACAGACTGACAGACTGACAGACTGACAGACTGACAGACTGACAGACTGACAGACTGACAGACTGACAGACTGACAGACTGACAGACTGACAGACTGACAGACTGACAGACTGACAGACTGACAGACTGACAGACTGACAGACTGACAGACTGACAGACTGACAGACTGACAGACTGACAGACTGACAGACTGACAGACTGACAGACTGACAGACTGACAGACTGACAGACTGACAGACTGACAGACTGACAGACTGACAGACTGACAGACTGACAGACTGACAGACTGACAGACTGACAGACTGACAGACTGACAGACTGACAGACTGACAGACTGACAGACTGACAGACTGACAGACTGACAGACTGACAGACTGACAGACTGACAGACTGACAGACTGACAGACTGACAGACTGACAGACTGACAGACTGACAGACTGACAGACTGACAGACTGACAGACTGACAGACTGACAGACTGACAGACTGACAGACTGACAGACTGACAGACTGACAGACTGACAGACTGACAGACTGACAGACTGACAGACTGACAGACTGACAGACTGACAGACTGACAGACTGACAGACTGACAGACTGACAGACTGACAGACTGACAGACTGACAGACTGACAGACTGACAGACTGACAGACTGACAGACTGACAGACTGACAGACTGACAGACTGACAGACTGACAGACTGACAGACTGACAGACTGACAGACTGACAGACTGACAGACTGACAGACTGACAGACTGACAGACTGACAGACTGACAGACTAGCAGACTGACAGACTGACAGACTGACAGACTGACAGACTGACAGACTGACAGACTGACAGACTGACAGACTGACAGACTGACAGACTGACAGACTGACAGACTGACAGACTGACAGACTGACAGACTGACAGACTGACAGACTGACAGACTGACAGACTGACAGACTGACAGACTGACAGACTGACAGACTGACAGACTGACAGACTGACAGACTGACAGACTGACAGACTGACAGACTGACAGACTGACAGACTGACAGACTGACAGACTGACAGACTGACAGACTGACAGACTGACAGACTGACAGACTGACAGACTGACAGACTGACAGACTGACAGACTGACAGACTGACAGACTGACAGACTGACAGACTGACAGACTGACAGACTGACAGACTGACAGACTGACAGACTGACAGACTGACAGACTGACAGACTGACAGACTGACAGACTGACAGACTGACAGACTGACAGACTGACAGACTGACAGACTGACAGACTGACAGACTGACAGACTGACAGACTGACAGACTGACAGACTGACAGACTGACAGACTGACAGACTGACAGACTGACAGACTGACAGACTGACAGACTGACAGACTGACAGACTGACAGACTGACAGACTGACAGACTGACAGACTGACAGACTGACAGACTGACAGACTGACAGACTGACAGACTGACAGACTGACAGACTGACAGACTGACAGACTGACAGACTGACAGACTGACAGACTGACAGACTGACAGACTGACAGACTGACAGACTGACAGACTGACAGACTGACAGACTGACAGACTGACAGACTGACAGACTGACAGACTGACAGACTGACAGACTGACAGACTGACAGACTGACAGACTGACAGACTGACAAACTGACAGACTGACAGACTGACAGACTGACAGACTGACAGACTGACAGACTGACAGACTGACAGACTGACAGACTGACAGACTGACAGACTGACAGACTGACAGACTGACAGACTGACAGACTGACAGACTGACAGACTGACAGACTGACAGACTGACAGACTGACAGACTGACAGACTGACAGACTGACAGACTGACAGACTGACAGACTGACAGACTGACAGACTGACAGACTGACAGACTGACAGACTGACAGACTGACAGACTGACAGACTGACAGACTGACAGACTGACAGACTGACAGACTGACAGACTGACAGACTGACAGACTGACAGACTGACAGACTGACAGACTGACAGACTGACAGACTGACAGACTGACAGACTGACAGACTGACAGACTGACAGACTGACAGACTGACAGACTGACAGACTGACAGACTGACAGACTGACAGACTGACAGACTGACAGACTGACAGACTGACAGACTGACAGACTGACAGACTGACAGACTGACAGACTGACAGACTGACAGACTGACAGACTGACAGACTGACAGACTGACAGACTGACAGACTGACAGACTGACAGACTGACAGACTGACAGACTGACAGACTGACAGACTGACAGACTGACAGACTGACAGACTGACAGACTGACAGACTGACAGACTGACAGACTGACAGACTGACAGACTGACAGACTGACAGACTGACAGACTGACAGACTGACAGACTGACAGACTGACAGACTGGCAGACTGACAGACTGACAGACTGACAGACTGACAGACTGACAGACTGACAGACTGACAGACTGACAGACTGACAGACTGACAGACTGACAGACTGACAGACTGACAGACTGACAGACTGACAGACTGACAGACTGACAGACTGACAGACTGACAGACTGACAGACTGACAGACTGACAGACTGACAGACTGACAGACTGACAGACTGACAGACTGACAGACTGACAGACTGACAGACTGACAGACTGACAGACTGACAGACTGACAGACTGACAGACTGACAGACTGACAGACTGACAGACTGACAGACTGACAGACTGACAGACTGACAGACTGACAGACTGACAGACTGACAGACTGACAGACTGACAGACTGACAGACTGACAGACTGACAGACTGACAGACTGACAGACTGACAGACTGACAGACTGACAGACTGACAGACTGACAGACTGACAGACTGACAGACTGACAGACTGACAGACTGACAGACTGACAGACTGACAGACTGACAGACTGACAGACTGACAGACTGACAGACTGACAGACTGACAGACTGACAGACTGACAGACTGACAGACTGACAGACTGACAGACTGACAGACTGACAGACTGACAGACTGACAGACTGACAGACTGACAGACTGACAGACTGACAGACTGACAGACTGACAGACTGACAGACTGACAGACTGACAGACTGACAGACTGACAGACTGACAGACTGACAGACTGACAGACTGACAGACTGACAGACTGACAGACTGACAGACTGACAGACTGACAGACTGACAGACTGACAGACTGACAGACTGACAGACTGACAGACTGACAGACTGACAGACTGACAGACTGACAGACTGACAGACTGACAGACTGACAGACTGACAGACTGACAGACTGACAGACTGACAGACTGACAGACTGACAGACTGACAGACTGACAGACTGACAGACTGACAGACTGACAGACTGACAGACTGACAGACTGACAGACTGACAGACTGACAGACTGACAGACTGACAGACTGACAGACTGACAGACTGACAGACTGACAGACTGACAGACTGACAGACTGACAGACTGACAGACTGACAGACTGACAGACTGACAGACTGACAGACTGACAGACTGACAGACTGACAGACTGACAGACTGACAGACTGACAGACTGACAGACTGACAGACTGACAGACTGACAGACTGACAGACTGACAGACTGACAGACTGACAGACTGACAGACTGACAGACTGACAGACTGACAGACTGACAGACTGACAGACTGACAGACTGACAGACTGACAGACTGACAGACTGACAGACTGACAGACTGACAGACTGACAGACTGACAGACTGACAGACTGACAGACTGACAGACTGACAGACTGACAGACTGACAGACTGACAGACTGACAGACTGACAGACTGACAGACTGACAGACTGACAGACTGACAGACTGACAGACTGACAGACTGACAGACTGACAGACTGACAGACTGACAGACTGACAGACTGACAGACTGACAGACTGACAGACTGACAGACTGACAGACTGACAGACTGACAGACTGACAGACTGACAGACTGACAGACTGACAGACTGACAGACTGACAGACTGACAGACTGACAGACTGACAGACTGACAGACTGACAGACTGACAGACTGAGTTTTTAGTTTTTCTGAAAATATACGAATAACTGAAATATGATGAACACGATTTTTGGGAAATTTTTCATTTTTTTAGATATTTCCGTATTATATCATTACTATATCCACTAATTTCATTCAAAACTTGTCACCAGGTCGTTTTCACCATTTTAAAAAGTATTTTGTGTTTAGTTTTTCAAAAAAAAAAAGTTTTGAAAAAAAAAAAATTAAGCAAAGAAATGATTATTTTACGAAATTTTTTTCAATATGCAAATATATATACAATAATATTTAGCTACAAGAGCAAGTTCGTGCGATCTAGACGTGCATTTTCTTTTCTTTAAATGATACAAAATAAAAAAGAGCCATATCTCATAAAGAGAAGGAAAAAAATAGGTTTACTATTTTAAATTAAACAGACAAAAAACAAAATATACCCAATATGACAAAAGAGCAGCTTCAATGAGTCCCAAAAGCTGGCTGTTTCCTTTACGTTGCATAAAACACGGTTTATATTATTTGTGGACAATTTTTCGGATCAGATTGCGACTTCCTAGAATCCAAAACTGTTGACAAACGAAGTCGAACGTTTCAGAAACTCCTGCATGTAGATATCGATTGTGAAAATCTGTAATAATTAGTTTAGATATTGGATTAGTTTTTCGCAAAATTATTGGGTGTTTAATATTGAATGATACGCTTGCGTTTTTTATGCGTCCACCGATACGACGAAGTCCATCACTGTCCAAACACTCGGCGTACCTCCAAAGTTTTGATTTAGCAGGTAATTGGTTTTCATCATCCTTGAAGAATTTTAATTGGACGAATTTTAAGATGCTAATTCTTGCTTTTTGGAGTTCAGCACATTTCAGGCCATGAACAGCCCGTGGTTTGATTTTTTGTTGCAGGTTGGAAATGTATCTAAAGATGTTTGCCACTACACGTTGTAGGTGATTCCAACACGAAATCTTTTCTATCAGTTCTTGTAAGACATGCCCATCAAACGACGTGACGAGTGCACGCCTTACGACTGATTTTTCTTATAAGTTAGCTGATTCAGTATCCGAAGATGAATGTTTCGATTTTGGCCAGTAGTCTTCTGAATCGGATAGGCAGGACGAATCGGTCCACCAAAGAGTGTGATCGATTAAGTTTGAAGGTAGTACGCCACGTGACGCACAATCAGCAGGGTTTTACTCGGAGGGAACATGTCGCCAAGCTGATCTGGGCAAAGTATCTAAGAAATCAGCGGTTCTGTTGGCGACAAAGGTTGCCCACCGACACGTTTAGGTGAAGACAGCCAATGGAGAACGATTTTGGAATCGCACCAAGCGACGGTTTTGTGATTTTTTTCTATTAAATGATGATTTTATCAATTTTATTAACCGCGCCAGCAAAAACCGCAGGGCAGAGCTCGAGACGGGGAATAGATACCGGTTTTAAAGGGGGTACTTTAGTTTTTGGGGAAACCATAACAACATTCACTTTTCCGTCCGCAGATTTTGACCGGGCATACACAACTACAGCGTAAGCTAGAGATGACGCGTCTGAAAACCCATGAAGCTCGATATTGTCTACAGATGAAAACACATTTCACAACACACAAATCTTTTCAAAACATGGCAATTGTTCACGATAGTTCAACCATTTGTCTGCGAGATCAGATGGAAGGGGGTCATCCCAACCCAAATTAAAGTTCGAAGACCAAAGACTCTGAAAGAGCATTTTAAAAAGGATCACTGAAGGAGCTAGTAGTCCTAAAGGGTCGAAAATACTGGCTACGCGGAAGGTTTCGAAATTGTTAGGCGAAAATAGTACACATTAGAAACCGGGTTAAAGTACATTCCTAAGACTTTAACGAGTGACTGTGAACGTTCAGGATCGACGAAAGAATATTCGCAGTCTTCTGGGTTTTGTTTAGCTAGAGCCCAACAATTGCAGCTCCATTTACGAAGTTGAAATTTAGCTTTTAATAATAACGAAATAAGTTCAGATTGCAAATCAAGCAACAATTGAATGGAGGTTCCGCCTGTCATGACGTCGTCAACGTAGACGTCACTAAGCAAAATCCGGGCTGCATTTGGATATATAGTTTTATGGTCCTCTACGAGTTGTTGCAGTACACGTACCTATAAAAATGGAGCCGACGCTGTACCATATGTTTGACGCCACACGATGCGTTGCTAATCACTTACCATATCGCTTACTCATATTTGTCGAAACATTTTAACAATGTCGGCGGTAAATACATAACGATGCTGGTGAAAACGTAGACAGACACCAATTAGATCGCGTTGTATAGGCGGTATTCCTCCATAAATTTAAAATAGTGTTCTTTCAATTTAGAATTACTTCGGAACCGACTCTCCATTGAATATAGACGAGAAACTGCCGACTGTAGTGTACCGTCGAATTTTGGTGAGGGAATTTTGAACGGAAGTGAGACCTCATATTTTCCGTCAGAAGTGCGATTAAATTTTTTTTGGAAGTGTTTTTCAGCTGGATCGTTAAAGGCATCGAACGTATTATGAGGCGAGATTTGTTCTAGCTCCCAAAATCCCTGGAGAAGACCATCGAAGGACTATAACTCCAAATTACGAGTATTTGAATCAACGAAACCTCCAGAGATAACCCAACCGAAAGACGTGTTTTGAGCGATAGGTTTACCTTCGGGTCCAAAAATTTGTTCTGATTTTAAAATGGACCAAACCTTATCAGCCCCAAAAATAATGTCAACGGCAGAAGAAACATTGAATAGAGGATCTGCGAGATCCAAGTTGAAAAGATAGTCCCATGCCGATATATTAAATGACTTAGATGGTAAATCCAATGTCAATTTATTCAATATATGAGCATCGATCGTTAAATTATTAATGTTATAACGATACCTAAGTGTCAGCGACACAACTCCTTTAGTATGTCTAGCTTCAGTTGAACCTATTCCTAACAATGGGATTCGAGAGTGCGTTCGCTTAAGCCCAAGTTTTTGAACTAGTGATTCAGTTATGAGTGACGCTGCAGACCCTGTATCCAATAAAACGCGAACATCTATAAGTTGATTTTGGTCATTTTCAAGTTTAGCAAGAACAAATCACGTTGGTTTTGGTAAAGGTTCTACGTGATGGAATGTCTAATTCAAGATATTTAGCACATTGGTATAAGTTATAGGGCATTGCGAGCTATCTTCCACCGGCTTAGCTACTCGTACTAATGCTCTAATTGGACCTGCCTGCTTTCCATGAGACGTTAACGAACGATTTAGTGGCTGGCACGACTCTAACGCATCGCACCGTTGCTCGAGAAAATCAATTAGGGACGTTATTGTCATGTCTTCGCGAGTTCCGATTTCTTTTGCCCAAGCCTTCTTCGTTTCACTATCTAATTTATTTAATAAAATATAAATTAACCACGGATCACGATTGTTCTTCGATAAAGCATTTAGACCGCGAACCACTTTATCTGCACTGTCTGTTATTTTTCGAAGAGTTTGTGCATTTGGAGCATTCATTGAAGGTAACGACAAATATGTCTGAACAAAGGACTGAACGACTAAGTTTTCCCGATCGAAACGCTTTTTCAGCCTATCCCAGGCTTCTGTATAGTTTGCATCTGAAACCTTTATATGTTGGACAAGATCGGCTGCAGTCCCACTTAAAAAAGATTTCAGATACTGAAACTAAATAGTATTGTGAGTGGATGATAAATTTTCTTTTATATCCACCGAACCCAAAAACAGATCCCGAAACGACGGCCAGTCCTTATAATCACCGGATAATTTTGGAATTACGATAGGTGGCAAATTAATTTTTGCAGGAGTTTTCGCTGAAGAATCTAATAAACTTTAAAAGGCGCTCTGTTCATTTGCAACACGTTCTAAAACTTCATTTTTTGACTTTTGATTAGCTTTTCTTTCACGTATGGCCTCAGTCAATCCCGCATGTGCCTCAAAATATTTATTTTTATACACCCCGAAATCATTATTAAAATCCTCGACCTCTTCGTGTGCTACATTCGGAAGGTATTCGTAATGCAGATTAGTGAATTCCTGCCATGCTTCATTTACTCTACTCAAACGAATTTCAAGCATCTCCAAAGCTGTTAATTGTTCTATGGATGTTATAAATTCGACCGCCCGAGTTAAGGTGGCTTTTGCCAAACCACGCTTTTGCTTAATCACGCTCATATTTCACAAATATTATAAAGGTTCGACGGTGAAATATGAAAACCGAAAAAAAAATAATTCTATTAACAAAAGAATCGTCTTTAACAATTAATTGTTCACGAATATGTACATTTAACGAAAAAACATTGTATATTTATACATATAAAATGAGGATTATTACCACGAGGAGCACACGAGTTCTTATATTGATTTATATATATTATGTGGTGTATGAAACCCACGAAAGGTCAAGAAAATTTGCACTTTATAAGTCTTTGCGCACAAGATTTAATTCACCGATTCAATTATTAAATCCGGCTCGAAGGACCATTATGTTTTCGATTTAAGGAGATTGTAAATTTGATTTTAAGTTCAATCGAATTCGAATTATGAAAATCGACGACTAGCTTACTATTTAAAAACACGTTGCCAATATACCACGCTATAATAAATTATGTTTATTCAAACATTAATGTATAATAATAAGAAATATGATACTCAGCCAAGGTGTGGTATGCTCGGTGATCCAAATCCAAGTGAACGAGATAATCGGTCGATATCAGTGAAGATTATGCTAAGCGTTGATTTTATATCCACGCATATTCGTAAAATAGTGTTTTTTGTTGTTGCAATTAGTTTATGCTGTTGCAACAGAAGAGCAGAGAGAAAACTCACCACACCCTGGACCAGCACAAGAGTAGGAAAGTTATTTGTAAAAAAATACATGATTGATAAGGTTATTACATCAACAAAAAAATGCATAAGAGAAGTTGAATTCAAAGAATATCAAAATGATACTTAGATAATAATGATGTTAATTATTCAGTTAAAGCATGTACACTGCACAAAATTTAAAACAAAAAGTTAATGATTTTATTAATGAAATGATTTTAAATGATGAAATGATTTTAAATTACAAAATGATAAGAAGAAAGTTGATTATAGACAATTGCTTGTTGGTTTCAAAACAACGGTTTTTACAAAATAAAAAAACTACCTTTTTAAAAAAAATGTTTTATTATTATATCCATTTTTATTGAAAAAAATTATATCTTGAAAACTCATGCCACCAGTTGTCATATCCAGTTTCGTTCTATTTTGAAATTAGCTTTCAAAAAAAAAGTTCTACTGTCAATGTGAATTTCGTTACGTTTTTTGTCACTTGCGATCATATTTGTAAAATATGAAAGTACGTTTTTTAAGATTAATGATGAATACTTAGTTGATAGACTTCTGCTACATTATGTAGGTACACGAAGGGCTGGAAAAGGGCTACAAGAACAATAACGAAAACTAAAGGATACCTGTGGAAAAATATGATTGTTATTACTTTCATTGCCCTCTTCTTTTTTGCCACACAAGGCTTTTTTTATATCAAAAGAACTGTTGCAATCAAAATATTAGGCCCGTCCTACCGAGTATCGAAATCAGATATCGACATCGAGTATCGACATCGAGTATCGATATCGACTATCGATATCGAGTATCGACATTGAGTATCGACATTGAGTATCGACATCGAGTATCGACATCGAATATCGACATCGAGTATCGATATCGACTTTCGATATCGAGTATCGACATCGCGTGTCGACATTGAGTATCGACATCGAGTATCGACATCGAATATCGACATCGAGTATCGACATCGAGTATCGACATCGAGTATCGACATCGAGTATCGACTCGAGTATCGACATCGAGTATCGACATCGAGTATCGACATCGAGTATCGACATTGAGTATCTACATCGAGTATCGACATCAAGTATCGACATCTAGTATCGACATCTAATATCGACATCGAGTATCGACATCGGGTATCGACATCGAGTATCTACATCGAGTATCGGTATCGAGTATGGACATCGACTATCGATATCGAGTATCGACATCGAGTATCGATATTGAGTATCGACATCGAGTATCGATATCGAGTATCGACATCGAGTATTGACATCGACTACCGACATCGAGTATCGACATCGGGTATCGACATCGAGTATCGACCTCGAGTATCGGTATCGAGTATCGACATCGAGTATCGACATCGAGTATCGACATCGAGTATCGACATCGATTATCGATATTAAGTACCGATATCGAGTATCGACATCGAGTATCGACATCGAGTATCGACATCGAGTATCGACATCGAGTATCGACATTGAGTATCGACATCGAGTATCGACATCGAATATCGACATCGAGTATCGATATCGACTTTCGATATCGAGTATCGACATCGCGTATCGACATTGAGTATCGACATCGAGTATCGACATCGAATATCGACATCGAGTATCGATATCGACTTTCGATATCGAGTATCGACATCGCGTATCGACATTGAGTATCGACATTGAGTATCGACATCGAGTATCGACATCGAATATCGACATCGAGTATCGATATCGACTTTCGATATCGAGTATCGACATCGCGTATCGACATTGAGTATCGACATCGAGTATCGACATCGAGTATCGACATCTAGTATCGATATCGAGTATCGACATCGAGTATCGACATCGAGTATCGACATCGATTGTCGACACCGCGTATCGACATCGAGTATCAACATCGAATATCGACATCGAGTATCGACATCAAGTATCGACATCGAGTATCGATATTGAGTATGGATATCGAGTATCGATATCAAGTATCAATATCGAGTTTCGACATAGATATCGATATCGAGTATCGACATCGGGTATCGACATCGAGTATCGACAGCGAGTATCGATATCGAGTATCGATATAGAGTATCGATATCGAGTATCGACATCGAGTATCGACATTGAGTATCGACATCGAATATCGACATCGAGTATCGACATCGAGCATCGACATCGAGTATCGACATCGAGTTTCGACATCTATTATTAACATCGAGTATCGACATCGAATATCGACATCGAGTACCGACACCAAGTATCGACATCGATTATCGATATCAAGTATCGATATCGAGTATCGACATCGAGTATCGACATCGAGTATCGGCATCTAGTATCGATATCGAGTATCGACATCGAGTATCGACATCGAGTGTCGACATCGAGTATAGACATCGAGTATCGACACCGCGTATCGACATCGAGTATCAACATCGAATATCGACATCGAGTATCGACATCAAGTATCGACATCGGGTATCGACATCGAGTTCGACCTCGAGTGACGACATCGAGTATCGGCTCGAGTATCGACATCGAGTACCTGCATCGTGTATCAACATCGAGTATCGACATCGAATATTTACATCGAGTATCGACATTGAGTATTGACATCGAGTATCGACATCGAGTATCGACATCGAGTATCGACATCGAATATCGACATCGAGTATCGACATCTAGTATCGACATCGAATATCGACATCGAGTATCGACATCGAGTATCGACATCGAGTATCGACATCGAGTATCGATATCGAGTATCGATATCGAGTATCGATATCGAGTATCGACATCAAGTATCGACATCGAGTATCGACATCGAGTATCGACATCGAGTATCGACATGGGGTATCGACATCGAGTATCGACATCGGGTATCGAGTTCGACCTCGAGTGACGACATCGAGTATCGGCATCGAGTATCGACATCGAGTATCGACATCGAGTATCGACATCTAGTATCGACATCGAGTATCGACATCGATTATCGACATCGAGTATCGACATCGAGTATCGACATCGGGTACCGACATCGAGTTCGACCTCGAGTGACGACATCGAGTATCGGCATCGAGTATCGACATCGAGTATCGACACCGCGTATCGACATCGAGTATCAACATCGAATATCGACATCAAGTATTGACATCGAGTATCGACATCGAGTATCGACATCGAGCATCGACATCGAGTATCGACATGGAGTATCAATATCAAGGTTCGACATTGAGTATCGACATCGAGTATCGATATCGAGTATCGATATCAAGTATCAATATCGAGTATCGACAACGAGTATCGACATGGAGTATCAACATCAAGGTTCGACATTGAGTATCGACATCGAGTATCGATATCGAGTATCGATATCGAGTTTCGACATCGAGTATCGATATCGAGTATCGATATCGAGTATCGACATCTAGTATCGATATCGAGTATCGACATCGAGTATCGACATCGAGTATCGACATCGAGTATCGACATCGAATATCGACATCGAGTATGGACATCGGGTATCGACATCGAGTATCGACATCGAGTATAGATATCGAGTATCGATATCGAGTATCGATATCGAGTATCGACATCGATTATCGATATCGAGTATCGACATCGATTATCGATATCGAGTATCGATATCGAGTATCGACATCGAGTATCGATATCGAGTATCGATATCGAGTATCGACATCGAGTATCGACATCGAGTATCGACATCGAGTATCGACATCGAGTATCGACATCGAGTATCGACATCGAGTATCAACATCAAGGTTCGACATTGAGTATCGACATCGAGTATCGATATCGAGTATCGATATCAAGTATCAATATCGAGTATCGACAACGAGTATCGACATGGAGTATCAACATCAAGGTTCGACATTGAGTATCGACATCGAGTATCGATATCGAGTATCGATATCGAGTTTCGACATCGAGTATCGATATCGAGTATCGATATCGAGTATCGATATCGAGTATCGACATCTAGTATCGATATCGAGTATCGACATCGAGTATCGACATCGAGTATCGACATCGAGTATCGACATCGAATATCGACATCGAGTATGGACATCGGGTATCGACATCGAGTATCGACATCGAGTATAGATATCGAGTATCGATATCGAGTATCGATATCGAGTATCGACATCGATTATCGATATCGAGTATCGACATCGATTATCGATATCGAGTATCGATATCGAGTATCGACATCGAGTATCGATATCGAGTATCGATATCGAGTATCGACATCGAGTATCGACATCGAGTATCGACATCTAGTATCGACATCGAGTATCGACATCGATTATCGACATCGAGTATCGACATCGAGTATCGACATCGGGTACCGACATCGAGTTCGACCTCGAGTGACGACATCGAGTATCGGCATCGAGTATCGACATCGAGTATCGACACCGCGTATCGACATCGAGTATCAACATCGAATATCGACATCAAGTATTGACATCGAGTATCGACATCGAGTATCGACATCGAGTATCGACATGGAGTATCAATATCAAGGTTCGACATTGAGTATCGACATCGAGTATCGATATCGAGTATCGATATCAAGTATCAATATCGAGTATCGACAACGAGTATCGACATGGAGTATCAACATCAAGGTTCGACATTGAGTATCGACATCGAGTATCGATATCGAGTATCGATATCGAGTTTCGACATCGAGTATCGATATCGAGTATCGATATCGAGTATCGACATCTAGTATCGATATCGAGTATCGACATCGAGTATCGACATCGAGTATCGACATCGAGTATCGACATCGAATATCGACATCGAGTATGGACATCGGGTATCGACATCGAGTATCGACATCGAGTATAGATATCGAGTATCGATATCGAGTATCGATATCGAGTATCGACATCGATTATCGATATCGAGTATCGACATCGATTATCGATATCGAGTATCGATATCGAGTATCGACATCGAGTATCGATATCGAGTATCGATATCGAGTATCGACATCGAGTATCGACATCGAGTATCGACATCGAGTATCGACATCGAGTATCGACATCGAGTATCAACATCAAGGTTCGACATTGAGTATCGACATCGAGTATCGATATCGAGTATCGATATCAAGTATCAATATCGAGTATCGACAACGAGTATCGACATGGAGTATCAACATCAAGGTTCGACATTGAGTATCGACATCGAGTATCGATATCGAGTATCGATATCGAGTTTCGACATCGAGTATCGATATCGAGTATCGATATCGAGTATCGATATCGAGTATCGACATCGAGTATCGACATCGAGTATCGACATCGAGTATCGACATCGAGTATCGACATCGAGTATCGACATAGAGTATCGACATCGAGTATCGACATCGAGTATCGACATGGAGTATCAACATCAAGGTTCGACATTGAGTATCGACATCAAGTATCGACATCGAGTATCGATATCGAGTATCGATATCAAGTATCAATATCGAGTATCGACAACGAGTATCGACATGGAGTATCAACATCAAGGTTCGACATTGCGTATCGACATTGAGTATCGATATCGAGTATCGATATCGAGTATCGATATCGAGTATCGACATCGAGTATCGACATCGAGTATCGATATCGAGTATCGACATCGAGTATCGACATCGAGTATCGACATCGAGTATCTACATCGAATATCGATATTGGGTATCGACATCGAGTATCGATATCGAGTATCGATATCGAGTATCGATATCGAGTATCGATATCGAGTATCGATATCGAGTATCGACATCGAGTATCGACATGGAGTATCAACATCAAGGTTTGACATTGAGTATCGACATCGAGTATCGACATCGAGTATCGACATCGAGTATCGACATCGAGTTTCGACATCGAGTATCGACATTGAATATCGATATCGAGTATCGATATCGAGTATTGATATCGAGTATCGATATCGAGTATTGATATCGAGTATCGCTATCGAGTAGCGATATCGAGTATTGATATCGAGTATCGATATCAAGTATTTACATCGAGTATCGACATTGAGTATCGACATCGAGTATCGACATCGAGTATTGACATCGAGTATCGATATCGAGTATCGACATCGAGTATCAACATCAAGTATCGACATTGAGTATCGACATCGAGTATCGATATTGAGTATCGATATCGAGTATCGATATCAAGTATCAATATCGAGTTTCGACATAGATATCGATATCGAGTATCGACATCGAGTACCGACATCGACTATCGACATCGAATATCGACATCGATATCGACATCGGGTATCGACATCGAGTATTGACAGCGAGTATTGACATTGAGTATCGACATCGAGTATCAACATCAAGGTTTGACATTGAGTATCGACATCGAGTATCGACATCGAGTATCGACATCGAGTATCGACATCAAGTATCGAGTATCGACATCGAATATCGACATCGAGTATCGACATCAAGTATCGACATCAAATATCGACATCGAGTATCGACATCGGGTATCGACATCGAGTATCAACATCAAGTATCGACATTGAGTATCGACATCGAGTATCGATATTGAGTATCGATATCGAGTATCGATATCAAGTATCAATATCGAGTTTCGACATAGATATCGATATCGAGTATCGACATCGAGTACCGACATCGACTATCGACATCGAATACCAACATCGATATCGACATCGGGTATCGACATCGAGTATCGACAGCGAGTATTGACATTGAGTATCGACATCGAGTATCAACATCAAGGTTTGACATTGAGTATCGACATCGAATATCGACATCGATATCGAAATCGGGTATTGACATCGAGTATCGATATCGAGTATCGATATCGAGTATCAACATCAAGTATCGACATTGAGTATCGACATCGAGTATCGATATTGAGTATCGATATCGAGTATCGATATCAAGTATCAATATCGAGTTTCGACATAGATATCGATATCGAGTATCGACATCGAGTACCGACATCGACTATCGACATCGAATATCGACATCGATATCGACATCGGGTATCGACATCGAGTATTGACAGCGAGTATTGACATTGAGTATCGACATCGAGTATCAACATCAAGGTTTGACATTGAGTATCGACATCGAGTATCGACATCGAGTATCGACATCAAGTATCGAGTATCGACATCGAATATCGACATCGAGTATCGACATCAAGTATCGACATCAAATATCGACATCGAGTATCGACATCGGGTATCGACATCGAGTATCAACATCAAGTATCGACATTGAGTATCGACATCGAGTATCGATATTGAGTATCGATATCGAGTATCGATATCAAGTATCAATATCGAGTTTCGACATAGATATCGATATCGAGTATCGACATCGAGTACCGACATCGACTATCGACATCGAATACCAACATCGATATCGACATCGGGTATCGACATCGAGTATCGACAGCGAGTATTGACATTGAGTATCGACATCGAGTATCAACATCAAGGTTTGACATTGAGTATCGACATCGAATATCGACATCGATATCGAAATCGGGTATTGACATCGAGTATCGATATCGAGTATCGATATCGAGTATCAACATCAAGTATCGACATTGAGTATCGACATCGAGTATCGATATTGAGTATCGATATCGAGTATCGATATCAAGTATCAATATCGAGTTTCGACATA
This sequence comes from Meliscaeva auricollis, assembly GCA_948107695.1. Lineage (NCBI taxonomy): Eukaryota > Metazoa > Arthropoda > Insecta > Diptera > Syrphidae > Meliscaeva > Meliscaeva auricollis. The sequence goes on along the minus strand of OX403620.1, from coordinate 577,046 downwards.
GATATCGATATCGAGTATCGACATCGAGTACCGACATCGACTATCGACATCGAATATCAACATCGATATCGACATCGGGTATCGACATCGAGTATCGACAGCGAGTATTGACATTGAGTATCGACATCGAGTATCAACATCAAGGTTTGACATTGAGTATCGACATCGAATATCGACATCGATATCGACATCGGGTATCGACATCGAGTATCGACATCGAGTATCGACATCCAGTATTAACATCGAGTATCGAAATCGAATATCGACATCGAGTACCGACATCAAGTATCGAGTATCGACATCGAATATCGACATCGAGTATCGACATCAAGTATCGACATCAAATATCGACATCGAGTATCGACATCGGGTATCGACATCGAGTATCGACATGGAGTATCGATATCGAGTATCGATATCGAGTATCGATATCGAGTATCGACATCGAGTATCGACATTGAGTATCGACATCGAATATCGACATCGAGTATCGACATCGAGTATCGACATCGAGTATCGACATCGAGTATCGACATGGAGTATCAACATCAAGGTTTGACATTGAGTATCGACATCGAGTATCGATATCGAGTATCGACATCGAGTATCGACATCGAGTATCGACATCGAGTATCGACATAGAATATCGATATCGAGTATCGATATCGAGTATTGATATCGAGTATCGATATCGAGTAGCGATATCGAGTATTGATATCGATTATCGATATCAAGTATTTACATCGAGTATCGACATTGAGTATCGACATCGAGTATCGACATCGAGTATCGACATCGAGTATCGACATCGAGTATCGATATCGAGTATCGACATCGAGTATCAACATCAAGTATCGACATTGAGTATCGACATCGAGTATCGATATTGAGTATCGATATCGAGCATCGATATCAAGTATCAATATCGAGTTTCGACAAAGATATCGACATCGAGTATCGACATCGAGTACCGACATCGACTATCGACATCGAATATCTACATCGAGTATCAACATCAAGGTTTGACATTGAGTATCGACATCGAGTATCGATATCGAGTATCGACATCGAGTATCGACATCGAGTATCGACATCGAATATCGATATCGAGTATCGATATCGAGTATTGATATCGAGTATCGCTATCGAGTAGCGATATCGAGTATTGATATCGAGTATCGATATCAAGTATTTACATCGAGTATCGACATTGAGTATAGACATTGAGTATCGACATCGAGTATTGACATCGAGTATCGATATCGAGTATCGACATCGAGTATCAACATCAAGTATCGACATTGAGTATCGACATCGAGTATCGATATTGAGTATCGATATCGAGTATCGATATCAAGTATCAATATCGAGTTTCGACATAGATATCGATATCGAGTATCGACATCGAGTACCGACATCGACTATCGACATCGAATATCGACATCGATATCGACATCGGGTATCGACATCGAGTATCGACAGCGAGTATTGACATTGAGTATCGACATCGAGTATCAACATCAAGGTTTGACATTGAGTATCGACATCGAGTATCGACATCGAGTATCGACATCGAGTATCGACATCAAGTATCGAGTATCGACATCGAATATCGACATCGAGTATCGACATCAAGTATCGACATCAAATATCGACATCGAGTATCGACATCGGGTATCGACATCGAGTATCAACATCAAGTATCGACATTGAGTATCGACATCGAGTATCGATATTGAGTATCGATATCGAGTATCGATATCAAGTATCAATATCGAGTTTCGACATAGGTATCGATATCGAGTATCGACATCGAGTACCGACATCGACTATCGACATCGAATATCAACATCGATATCGACATCGGGTATCGACATCGAGTATCGACAGCGAGTATTGACATTGAGTATCGACATCGAGTATCAACATCAAGGTTTGACATTGGGTATCGACATCGAATATCGACATCGATATCGACATCGGGTATTGACATCGAGTATCGATATCGAGTATCGACATCGAGTATCAACATCAAGTATCGACATTGAGTATCGACATCGAGTATCGATATTGAGTATCGATATCGAGTATCGATATCAAGTATCAATATCGAGTTTCGACATAGATATCGATATCGAGTATCGACATCGAGTAACGACATCGACTATCGACATCGAATATCAACAGCGATATCGACATCGGGTATCGACATCGAGTATCGACAGCGAGTATTGACATTGAGTATCGACATCGAGTATTAACATCAAGGTTTGACATTGAGTATCGACATCGAATATCGACATCGATATCGACATCGGGTATCGACATCGAGTATCGACATCGAGTATCGACATCCAGTATTAACATCGAGTATCGAAATCGAATATCGACATTGAGTACCGACATCAAGTATCGAGTATTGACATCGAATATCGACATCGAGTATCGACATCAAGTATCTACATCAAATATCGACATCGAGTATCGACATCGGGTATCGACATCGAGTATCGACATGGAGTATCGATATCGAGTATCGATATCGAGTATCGACATCGAGTAAATAAATTTATTTTCAAACTTATTTTTATTTTATGATTTTCTTCTGTTAATTGTCTAAGTAAAGGATTTTGTTGTGAAATTATTGATGTCCTGGTTTGAGGCCGATACCTTTTTTTTTTTTTTTTTTTTTTTTTATTTTTTTCAACTTATAACTATCTTAAAGCTAGACAAAAATTCATAAAAACTAGCCTACTTATCCATAACTTATATCTAACTTACTGGCCCCATACGAGCGCTCTAAATTAATTCATGATCTTAATACTAATGCCTTTCGGCCTTAAAACTATTTTTAAGACTAATATTTCGTGGTTTTTATTTTTTACCAAGAAATAATGAAAAAAAACTTGGTATCTTTATCTTTTTTTTTTTTAATTTTATATAAAACTTAAAACTAATTAAAACTACCCATAACTAATTAAAACTACTTATAACTAATTAAAACTACTTATAACTAATTAAAACTTCTTAAAACTCCTTTTTTTTTTTATTTTTTTTTTTGTGCCACCATAACTGCCCTACTTAAAACTAACACTTAAAACTATGTAAGTCGGCCAAGACATACCAAAGCAACTACCATATTATCCTTTTAATTTAAGCATTATTTAACCACCAAAACTGGTTCTCTTGCTTCACCCTATCTCTTCGGTCCCGATCGGACACAGTCCTACTGAACCGAAGACGCTCGGCTCCGCCTTGTGCGATGACGTCTCTGTCATACAGTAGCCGCCTATCCACGGTTCTTCGCCCGATGTGGTAGATAAGCGGTACCGCCAATCTATCCTGTACGAGCCCCCGACTATCAAAATAGAGAAAAGCCTCGGGCGGGGTAAAACCGCTCAAACGCGCACTCTCGAAGTATTCGTCGTTAGGGTAGTAAGCCCCGAAGATCAAGCTGTTGGCTGATGACATCGCTCTTGCAATGTGACCCCGAATCAGCTTTACCAAAAAATTATCAATTCTGTTTATGTTGGCCCCGTTGTATAGAACCTGGTTGGAATAATAGTGTGTGTACTCCGACTCTGGTGTTCTGTGCAATCCAAGGCAGAGTCTAAGACACTGCCTCTCAAACACCCTAATCTTTTCCATTTGAGATGGGGCAACGTTGAACCATACCGGGCACCCATAGACAATCATCGGCCTGATAAGGACCATGTAACAAATCACCTTCACCCTGCTGTCAAGCTGGCTGCTATAAAACAACCGTTTCGTCAGGGCAAAAGCTCCCCTAGCCCTGGCTAAAGCAGCATTTATATGTCTATCGAAATACAAATACTGATCCATCCAGATGCCAAGGTACTTTACTACACTTTTACTCGTCAGTGGCTGTCCATATGGCCCTACGATCACCAGCTTGCGCCAGTTCTTTCTCGTATCCCTTGAGGCCCTAGCCAAAGGGGTCCTAAACAGAATTGTTTCGGATTTCTGAACGTTGATTTTCAACTTCCAGTCATCACAATATCGCTGAATTTTGTCGAAGTCACGCTGCAGAAGAATTCTGATGACCTCAACTGTTGGACCTGATCGGCATACGCAATTGCCTGAGTTAGACTACCTATCAGATCGCTGGTGTAAATGCTGAATAAAATCGGCGAGTTCACCGCTCCCTGCTGAAGACCATTTTCAATATCAAAAGTTGCGGTAGAAGTTACATTGCCACTTTTGACAACAAACGTTCTACCATTAAGCATATCATAAAGAACATACAATAGTGGTTTACTTATGCCCAGTCTGGTAAGCTTTAGATAGAGACCCTCTAACCATACGGTGTCGAAAGCTTTCTCCAAGTCAACCAGACAAGCACCCGTGCATTGTTTTTTAGATTTGTTCCATTGGACATCAGAAACGAGCTTAGACGCGGCATGAATTGTGTCATGCCCCGCCCTAAACCCGAACTGATTATCTGGTATTATATTGTTGTCCTCCGCCCACTTGGACAGAGCCCTATTGATAACCTTTTCAAATACTTTGCTGATGCTCGGAAGAAGACTTAACTACCGGAGATTTGCCGGATTGGAGTTATCCTTACCCTTTTTCGGGTAAGGTCTTCCACCGCACTGGATAATATGCATTATTCAGCGCGTTGTTAAACAGTGTAGTATAAATGTCAATTGCTTCCTTCGGTAAATGTCGTAGTACAATATTGGATATACCATCGACACCTGCTGACTCCTTTTTCTTTAATGAATCGAAGATGAGCTGGAGCTCCACCTTCGTAACTAGCAGGGAGTTATCCCCATTTGGCTCGGCGATGATGGCGTTTGCCAAGTGATCTTCATTAAACCCGGTAAAACCAAGATTCTCCGATCGCCATTGCGTAATATCATTACGAAGATAGAAGTGGTGAAGAAGGGCCCTGTTTTCCAGGTCATGATTCGGGCGAATGCTTGCATTCACCTTGTACACTTGCTGGAAAGCAGCACCCACAGCCTCCACTTTCTCTTGTGGATCTTCGATTATAAAGAGGTCGTCGTCGAAGACGGCCTCATCTGGATCTATGCCGGCGTTAAGAAGTACGTCTCTATTTTCTGTCGTTCTCTGAAGCTTAAGACACGGAAGGTCATTTTTCCTAAAAATCTTATTAATTTGCGGGAACATACTCGGGTCGCTCGAATTAACGGCCCGAATTTTCTTGTCCCAGTACAAATTAATAGACAACCTATAATTTTCTTTGATCAATTGGTTGATGTTCTTTATTGATGACTTCAGTGTCCCAATTTCCAGATCACGTGTGTCAGTAAATCGTCGGTACAAAAGTTTGAGTCTTGTCAGTAGTCCACTTTTTTGTCTGTGTAGTGCGTCAATGGTCGCGTTCCGGTAAATGTTGTTATGGTCATGTTCTTTGTATTTCGGTATAGTACTGTTCATCGTTCGTTGGATTGTGTCGTCCATTTGTTGGAGGTATCCGTCGATTTCAGTATTGGAAAGATTCCGGTCATTTGGTGGGGTTATAATGTTCGAACGTAGTTCAGTTGATAGGGCGTTGGTGAAGCGTGGCCAGCGCATCTTACTGTAATTGTAAGAGTGCACTGGGACTCTTCCAACTCCATAAGATCGTTCGAAAGCTGTATTACGGCTGCTAGTCCGCAGTGGTCACTGTCGTACTCGATCGTCCGTAAGCAGTTTCTTGCGTGTGTACCTACAGTGTCTGTTATTGTCAGTCTTGAGTCGATTAGCAATAAATCCAGATAGGAACCGCTTCTCAGAAACGATGGCCTATCTGTAGCCCGCAGATCGATTCTATATTCAATATTGTACTGACCCATCCAATTATAAAGATGGCTACCTCGAGGATTTTGTATTTGATTTCCCCAATCTTGGTGTTTGGCGTTCAAATCACCAGCCATAATGAAGTAGTTTTCATCCAAGTTCAGTCGTAGGACCTGGAAAAGTTTCTCGAGCTCTGACGTAAAGTCGGTTGGCTGAGGTGCTTCTGCCGCGTAGGCCGACACTACATACGCCCGCTTCCCTTTTTGGAGAGGGATGCATATAATGCAAGCCTCAAGCGACCGAAATTTTCGCACTTCACTATTGTATATTACTTTATAACTAATGCCTTTTCGAACGAAGATTGCGACGCCTCCCCCTTGAGTGGAGTCTCTTCTTACGATATTGTAATTATTGTTTGTGTTGCGGTAAATTTTACCACAACAAGTTTCATCGACCCATTCTGTATTCCCTAACCCCTTTTACCAACCCCCTTTCTTTTGCGGCTCCAAAATGCTTGAAGAGTTGATAAGATACCTGGACCATCAGCCAGAAGCTTGCTCTTTGAGTATCTTGGAAATGCAACAAAAATAGGTCACCGATGAATCATGGTGGGATTGATGGTTCCCACAACTTAAATCTATTGTTGGACGGGCGGTCCGCAATTAATACAAATTGAGGAATAAACAAAGAGGGTTAAAAGACATGAAGCATTTACCCATGCCCAACGAGGATGTGAATTATAATTCACCAACGTAAATTTAGCATGGCCGAGTGTCCAACATAAGTGTCTGTACATAAAAGTAAAACCACTTTGCGATGTACATCCCTTCCCCTAATTCTGCGCGAAGGTCTACGGTTTTTCGGTTATTTAACTTTCGCTCTTGACATCGAATCATATCTCTCGATTTTATTTGGAGAATGGTGGTGATTCCGTCCGGTGAAAATGTTTTCCTAAAGAGTATAGTTGGGCCGTAATGGGCTGGGGACTTTGCGTAGTTTAAATAGTTTTTCGCTTTATTCTTTTATTTTGTAATTGACGGATTGGGGCTGAACTCGTCCATTGAGCCACTGTTGGTGAGAATATCACCAACGCATGAGATCGCATGCGATGGTTTGTTCGACTTCGGCGCACACCTTAGCCTTAAGCTAGTTGCTGCAGTGAGACCGAGACAGAACGCCTCCGTGCATAAGATCAGAGTAGGATGGCTATATGGTCGTGGTATGATGAACGAGCCAGGCTGTCATTTTGCAAGTCACTTTTGAAAAACTTGTGAAATTAGAGAGTTGGGAAAAAGGAGAATTGAAGAGCGAAAAACTATAATTAACTAACTGGCGATTTTTTTTTCTTTTATTAAACAATTTTTTTGAATTTTCCTCTTCTTAAGAAAATTAAGAAGGCGAAGATTTTGGATTGAGAACTCCAGTTGGGAGTTGTTTGAATTGTCTGAGGAGAGCGTTTCATCCGGAGGAGTTCACAAAAACTACCCCTTTGAAAATTGGTTGAAGGAAAGATATTATTCTGTGTCAAGATAAGTATATTAGTTTAAAATTGTTAGTGATCAATTTTGATTAAAATTCAACATTTGTGCGTGGCCATAAAAGGGCAAAAATTTCAACCGAATAGGCCTTCGCTATTCGTCCTTTGTTTCTCCCGATATTGCGGGACTCGCGACCGTTTGGTAGTTGTACTTGTGTTTCGGGATTTTTTCCCAAAGTGGTTTTGATTTGTGTCTTTGTGGCACAAAACATTGTTTTATATTGGTTTCATAGTTACTTAATTACTCTGTTGTTCTTTAATAACTTTTAATTGACTGAAAAGATTCTGGGTTTTCATCCGGCTTTGCACGGTTTCCCAGACATTTGAATCTTAAACAGAATCTTTTACTTCAATTTTGAAGATTCATTTTCAGCTACGGTTAAGGCAAACTACCATAAAAAGTTTCCTGGCGCCCATTCCACCTTAAATAAGTACGTCCCTGTACTTCCATTATCATTAATAATATTGTATCTGATACCTTTTTTTTATTAAATTAATTAATTGATATTCGATAAAAAAGTCTCCACGATAAAAAAAAGAATCCACCCCAATACTGAGCTACGGGTGGCAGCACTTAATGTGCGGCTCGTTGTAGAATTTTCATTTTTTTATGAAGTTGATTGTCAAGGTGACATTTCTGTCATTGTCTTTAAATTAAATTCGCGAAGCACACCGGTGGTGCTTTCGTTTTGATATAATTGCTTATTTGGTTTTATTTGGATTCGGAAATCCTTTTTGTGTTTCTGTGGATTGTAGTCCACCATCCTAAAGTTAAAATAATTCATAGTAAAGTGAAAATTTTGCAACAATTGGCGTCCACAACGTGGGGCTCTTTGTGGTTTTTGTTGAGTTGGAAAGGATTGGTTTTCGTGTTAATCCATCTCTTTGTGCATTGCCCTTTTAGGGAAGTGGTGTATATATATAATATCTTGTCATAAGCATTTACTTGGTGTTCTTTTTTTTCCTGCCTAGGTGATATCCAGAAGTGCAAATTCTACCTGTGTCTGAACAAAATTTAACCTTGGGGAATTATAACCTAAATACACATTACTGTGTGTCCATTGAGTGAGTGTAAAGGATTTACATACATAAGTGGCAAGTGAGTTTTTTTTTTCGTACAATATTGTTGGATATCATTTTTTTTTTGCAACGGTTTTAATTATATTATCTTTTTGATAATTCATTATTAAATTATTTTTTTTTCTTTTTTAACATTTTAATCGTGAGCATATTGTTGTCTCGCTCTGATTCGTGTATTGATTTCTCTGACAATTTAAGTACTTTATTTTTGGAGACCAAGTACAGGGCTGCCCCTGCGAAATTTTAGTTGCCACTTTGACAGCTCTTTATTTATTTGATAATTATTTTTTTTTACCATTTTATTTTTTTTACGTCACGCTTTGATCTTATACTACTATTTATTAAATATTATTAGTGTTATTGATTATTATATTCCTTACTTATTATTACTGTTGGTTTTCGACTATTAGTCAAAACAACACATTTTGATATTCGCTGGATTACAATAATATTTTTGGATTACAATAATATTTTTTTTTTGTCCCAAATATACTTTGAATTCCTGGTCGAGAGTTATCATCGCACAAGAATTTCCATTTTGTCGTGGTGGGTTATATTTTACATTAATCTTTATTAATAACACCGACTTCTTTTGTTTTTTTTTTTCAATTTTCTCGCCTGTGTTAACTGAAAGTTTAGAGATAAAATATTCGCGGTACACCGTTAAAATAGAGGTAAATAGATTGTCACAAGAGGAAATAACGTATGAGATCGAATGTCGAGGTTTAACGGTCGGGACCGTGGAAGAAATGCGCAAAGCGCTTCGGGTTGCGCTAAAATTAGAACGAAGGAACTCTTTTTGTCCTCCCGCTTATCCGTTCACGTTTGAAGAGGATCAGACAGCGGTTGAGAAGAAATTAACTGAAATCGGAAAACTTTTAGAAAATCCTCCAAAGTCGGAAACTTCAAAGGAATACTTAAAAATACTCGCGAAGGTAGAATGGGGTTTGCGTCGAATGGATAAATCGGTACCGGAAAACGAAAAGGAAGATAAAATCAAGCTCGCGTTAAAGAATAAGTTGGTCATGTCTATGGCAGCTTTAGGGGTCGACGATGAAGAAGAAATTGATTAAGAAAAGGAAAAAGAGAAGGAACCAGGGGTCGAAAAGCAGCGTTCAGCTGAATACCCAAAGAACGCGGCCGTGATAACTTCTGCCGGTACATCAACAAGTTCATTAGTGGTTGAGAGCGAAGTCAACCCTGCGATTCAACGCGTCATCGTAAATTCGGAAAAATTTTTAAATATCACGAAGTGGGACGTGAAGTTCACTGGAGAACGCTGTGGTGCTTCCGTGAACTCTTTCCTAGAACGGGTTAATGAAATGTGCCAAGCTAGGGGGGTTTCGGAAACCCAACTTTTTAAAGCGGCTGTTGAGCTTTTTGTCGGGAAAGCGTTGATTTGGTTCAGGGCAGTTAGGGTGTTGGTCAAACTCGAGTTTTTGCCACCGAATTACGACGACCAGCTTTTGGATGAGAGCGCAGATTTTTGGGCGTTATCGGGTATAGTCCCGGATCTAAGATCACGTGAGTGGAACTTCTCAGAACAGAACAGTCCTGTTTTGATTTGTTCTATTACAGAACGTTCAGAGTTGAGTGTAAAGGAAATCGAAAGTTTGGAATCTTCCATAGAAGATTCATTTCGAAAAATGCCTGAAGGGTTAGGGTGTACAACGATGGTTGAGCACAGAATTCGCACGTCGGCGGAACCGATTAAACAACGGTATTATCCGGTTTCTCCGGCAATGCAAGTCCATATTGACAAGGAGCTAAATGAAATGCTAGAGGCAGGAGTTATTGAGAGATCGACGAGTGCGTGTTCATCTCCAATTCTCTTAGTCAAAAAGAAAGATGGTTCATTTAGGTTCTGTGTTGATTACAGAAAATTGAACAAAAATACTGACAGGGATGCGTATCCACTTCCATACATAAATTCTATTTTGGACAGACTTCGAGGCGCGAGGTTCTTGTCTTCGCTAGATATTAAGTCTGCGTATTGGCAGATTCCTATGGAGGAGGAATCTAAGCCATTTACTGCCTTAACGGTTCCTGGGAGGGGTCTCTTTCAATTTAAAAGAATGCCTTTTGGCTTGCATAATTCTCCTGCGACTTGGCAGAGGTTTATCGACACAGTTTTGGGTGCCGACCTCGAGCCATTTGTTTTCGTCTATTTAGACGACATCATCATCATTTCGGAAACCTTTGAGAAACATCTCGAAATTCTGAAGAAGGTGATGAAAAGGTTGTGTGATGCGGGTCTGAAGGTTAGTAGGGAAAAATGTAACTTTTGCATTCCATCTCTAAAATTCTTGGGATATATAGTGGATCGAAATGGTTTACATGTAGATCCAGAGAAAGTGGAAAGTATGGTTAGGATTCCAGCACCGAGGAAGGTGAAAGAAGTAAGGAGCTTTATGGGAACAGTTTCTTGATACCGACGATTTGTACCAAACTTTGCGGAACTGCTTAGGCCACTATCAGATCTACTCAAAAAGAGTCGAAAGTTCATTTGGACTCAAGAGTGTGAAGATAGTTTTAGGAAGGCAAAAGAGTGTTTGGTGACGGCACCTATACTGACTTGCCCAGATTTTAAACGACCATTCGTCGTTCAAACAGACGCGTCAGATTACGGCATCGGTGCAGTTCTTTCACAGAACTTTGATGAGGGAGAAAAGGTTGTCTGTTACCTTAGTAGGTAGTTGAATCGAAACGAGCGAAACTACAGTACCACAGAAAAAGAATGCTTGGCGGTACTTCGGGCTATCGAGAAGTTGCGACCATATATCGAAGGTGTTCGATTTACAGTCGTTACGGATCATTATTCCTTGGTATGGTTAAGTAATCTGAAAGACCCACAGGGTAGGTTAGCACGGTGGGCAATTCGGCTCCAACAGTTTGATTTTGAAATCATTCACCGCAAGGGTAAAGAGCATGTTGTTCCGGATATGCTTTCTCGAGGAGTGCCGCATTTGGGTGGTATCTCAGATGAGGAGGTAGACCCGTGGGTGACCAAAATGATTTCAACAGTCAATTCAAATCCTCTAAGATATCCAGCCTGGAGAGTTGAACAAGGTCACTTGTTTAAACTCGTAAAGGCGAATCATGTAGTGGTACACGAGAACAATCAAGAGTGGAAGAAAGTGTTAGGTAGGAACGAACGGCGAGGGATTTTGCAAGAATTTCATGACGGTCCATTAGCAGGACACATGGGGGTTCGAAAAACTCTTGCCAGAATTGGGGCTAAGTTTTACTGGCCAAAAATGAGGGCCGATATCACTAAATATGTTCGAAATTGTAAAGTTTGCCAACAAGTAAAGCCAACGAATGAAAAGCCTGCTGGGTTGATGAGTAAGAGAGTAGGGACAAAATCACCGTGGGAAATGATTTGTATTGATCTTGTAGGTTCACTTCCTAAGTCGAGTAGGGGTTTCACTTATATTCTTACAGTGGTAGATTACTTTACGAAGTTTCCACTATTGTTCGCGTTGAGGTCGGCCACTGCGAAGGCTATTTGTCGGGAACTGGAGAATAATGTTTTTCTACTTTTTGGCATACCATCGGTGATCGTCTGTGACAACGGTCCCCAGTTTCGATCAAAGGAACTGGAAGCGCTTTGCCAGGCGTACGCGTCACAATTGAAATTTACAGCCCATTACCACCCGCAGGCGAATCCTGCGGAGAGGATCAACCAGATCCTTAAGACTATTAAGGGCTTACGTTGCAGAAAACCACAGGGTATGGGACCTGCAACTCAGCAAAGTGGCGTGTGCTATTCGCACTTTACAACATGAGGTATTGGGGGTCTCACCCTATTATGCTAATTTTGGGAGGGATATGGTTACCTCAGGTCGAGTAGTGCCATCAGTAGGAGATACTTCCGGGAACGCTCAGGATCCGGAGGGGATCAGAGAACGTTTCCGAGAACTAAGATTGGATATAGAAAAGAAACTACAAGTAGCCTCGAAACGAGCTGCCGAAACATACAATCTTCGACGGCGTGATGTCCAATATCACCCCGGCGAAATGGTATGGCGACGAAATTTTACGTTGTCGGATGCCGCGAATTATTATGCAGCCAAGCTAGCACCGAAGTTTGTCGGTCCGTTTGAAATTAAGAAGTGTGTGTCACCTTAGACATACGTCTTACAAGATAGTAATGGTAAAGAGCGCGGAACTTGGCATGTTAAAGATTTAAAACCGTACACCGATGCATCCTAAAGTAATTTATTTCTAACGTTGTTTAATTTTTGATTCTAATTAACATTTTACCTTTATGTTATTATATTTTTATTTTTATAATTATTTTTCTTTTACATTTATAATTTACATTTACTTTGATATTTTTTTTTGGTGGAAATCCTTTTTAATTTTTCACAGCCTGGGTACTTCTCTGAAAATGTGTTACAGTTCATATGAAATGTAACCACATTTTCTAGGAGGTAAGGGTGGGATTTGTTGCGGTAAATTTTACCACAACAAGTTTCATCGACCCATTCTGTATTCCCTAACCCCTTTTACCAACCCCCTTTCTTTTGCGGCTCCAAAATGCTTGAAGAGTTGATAAGATACCTGGACCATCAGCCAGAAGCTTGCTCTTTGAGTATCTTGGAAATGCAACAAAAATAGGTCACCGATGAATCATGGTGGGATTGATGGTTCCCACAACTTAAATCTATTGTTGGACGGGCGGTTCGCAATTAATACAAATTGAGGAATAAACAAAGAGGGTTAAAAGACATGAAGCATTTACCCATGTCCAACGAGGATGTGAATTATAATTCACCAACGTAAATTTAGCATGGCCGAGTGTCCAACATAAGTGTCTGTACATAAAAGTAAAACCACTTTGCGATGTACATCCCTTCCCCTAATTCTGCGCGAAGGTCTACGGTTTTTCGGTTATTTAACTTTCGCGCTTGACATCGAATCATATCTCTCGATTTTATTTGGAGAATGGTGGTGATTCCGTCCGGTGAAAATGTTTTCCTCCAGAGTATAGTTGGGCCGTAATGGGCTGGGGACTTTGCGTAGTTTAAATAGTTTTTCGCTTTATTCTTTTATTTTGTAATTGACGGATTGGGGCTGAACTCGTCCATTGAGCCACTGTTGGTGAGAATATCACCAACGCATGAGATCGCATGCGATGGTTTGTTCGACTTCGGCGCACACCTTAGCCTTAAGCTAGTTGCTGCAGTGAGACCGAGACAGAACGCCTCCGTGCATAAGATCAGAGTAGGATGGCTATATGGTCGTGGTATGATGAACGAGCCAGGCTGTCATTTTGCAAGTCACTTTTGAAAAACTTGTGAAATTAGAGAGTTGGGAAAAAGGAGAATTGAAGAGCGAAAAACTATAATTAACTAACTGGCGATTTTTTTTCTTTTATTAAACAATTTTTTTGAATTTTCCTCTTCTTAAGAAAATTAAGAAGGCGAAGATTTTGGATTGAGAACTCCAGTTGGGAGTTGTTTGAATTGTCTGAGGAGAGCGTTTCATCCGGAGGAGTTCACAAAAACTACCCCTTTGAGAATTGGTTGAAGGAAAGATATTATTCTGTGTCAAGATAAGTATATTAGTTTAAAATTGTTAGTGATCAATTTTGATTAAAATTCAACATTTGTGCGTGGCCATAAAAGGGCAAAAATTTCAACCGAATAGGCCTTCGCTATTCGTCCTTTGTTTCTCCCGATATTGCGGGACTCTCGACCGTTTGGTAGTTGTACTTGTGTTTCGGGATTTTTTCCCAAAGTGGTTTTGCTTTGTGTCTTTGTGGCACAAAACATTGTTTTATATTGGTTTCATAGTTACTTAATTACTCTGTTGTTCTTTAATAACTTTTAATTGACTGAAAAGATTCTGGGTTTTCATCCGGCTTTGCACGGTTTCCCAGACATTTTATTTTCTAGCGACATAATAAATCCATTAAATTCCACTTTGGAATCTTAAACTGAATCTTTTACTTCAATTTTGAAGATTCATTTTCAGCTACGGTTAAGGCAAACTACCATAAAAAGTTTCCTGGCGCCCATTCCACCTTAAGTAAGTACGTCCCTGTACTTCCATTATCATTAATAATATTGTATCTGATACCTTTTTTTTATTAAATTAATTAATTGATATTCGATAAAAAAGTCTCCACGATAAAAAAAGAATCCACCCCAATACTGAGCTACGGGTGGCAGCACTTAATGTGCGGCTCGTTGTAGAATTTTCATTTTTTTATGAAGTTGATTGTCAAGGTGACATTTCTACCTGTGTCTGAACAAAATTTAACCTTGGGGAATTATAACCTAAATACACATTACTGTGTGTCCATTGAGTGAGTGTAAAGGATTTACATACATAAGTGGCAAGTGAGTTTTTTTTTTCGTACAATATTGTTGGATATCATTTTTTTTTTGCAACGGTTTTAATTATATTATCTTTTTGATAATTCATTATTAAATTATTTTTTTTTTCTTTTTTAACATTTTAATCGTGAGCATATTGTTGTCTCGCTCTGATTCGTGTATTGATTTCTCTGACAATTTAAGTACTTTATTTTTGGAGACCAAGTACAGGGCTGCCCCTGCGAAATTTTAGTTGCCACTTTGACAGCTCTTTATTTATTTGATAATTATTTTTTTTTACCATTTTATTTTTTTTACGTCACGCTTTGATCTTATACTACTATTTATTAAATATTATTAGTGTTATTGATTATTATATTCCTTACTTATTATTACTGTTGGTTTTCGACTATTAGTCAAAACAACATTTTGATATTCGCTGGATTACAATAATATTTTTGGATTACAATAATATTTTTTTTTTGTCCCAAATATACTTTGAATTCCTGGTCGAGAGTTATCATCGCACAAGAATTTCCATTTTGTCGTGGTGGGTTATATTTTACATTAATCTTTATTAATAACACCGACTTCTTTTGTTTTTTTTTTTCAATTTTCTCGCCTGTGTTAACTGAAGCCGTGATAACTTCTGACGGTACATCAACAAGTTCATTAGTGGTTGAGAGCGAAGTCAACCCTGCGATTCAACGCGTCATCGTAAATTCGGAAAAATTTTTAAATATCACGAAGTGGGACGTGAAGTTCACTGGAGAACGCTGTGGTGCTTCCGTGAACTCTTTCCTAGAACGGGTTAATGAAATGTGCCAAGCTAGGGGGGTTTCGGAAACCCAACTTTTTAAAGCGGCTGTTGAGCTTTTTGTCGGGAAAGCGTTGATTTGGTTCAGGGCAGTTAGGGTGTTGGTCAAACTCGAGTTTTTGCCACCGAATTACGACGACCAGCTTTTGGATGAGAGCGCAGATTTTTGGGCGTTATCGGGTATAGTCCCGGATCTAAGATCACGTGAGTGGAACTTCTCAGAACAGAACAGTCCTGTTTTGATTTGTTCTATTACAGAACGTTCAGAGTTGAGTGTAAAGGAAATCGAAAGTTTGGAATCTTCCATAGAAGATTCATTTCGAAAAATGCCTGAAGGGTTAGGGTGTACAACGATGGTTGAGCACAGAATTCGCACGTCGGCGGAACCGATTAAACAACGGTATTATCCGGTTTCTCCGGCAATGCAAGTCCATATTGACAAGGAGCTAAATGAAATGCTAGAGGCAGGAGTTATTGAGAGATCGACGAGTGCGTGTTCATCTCCAATTCTCTTAGTCAAAAAGAAAGATGGTTCATTTAGGTTCTGTGTTGATTACAGAAAATTGAACAAAAATACTGACAGGGATGCGTATCCACTTCCATACATAAATTCTATTTTGGACAGACTTCGAGGCGCGAGGTTCTTGTCTTCGCTAGATATTAAGTCTGCGTATTGGCAGATTCCTATGGAGGAGGAATCTAAGCCTTTTACTGCCTTAACGGTTCCTGGGAGGGGTCTCTTTCAATTTAAAAGAATGCCTTTTGGCTTGCATAATTCTCCTGCGACTTGGCAGAGGTTTATCGACACAGTTTTGGGTGCCGACCTCGAGCCATTTGTTTTCGTCTATTTAGACGACATCATCATCATTTCGGAAACCTTTGAGAAACATCTCGAAATTCTGAAGAAGGTGATGAAAAGGTTGTGTGATGCGGGTCTGAAGGTTAGTAGGGAAAAATGTAACTTTTGCATTCCATCTCTAAAATTCTTGGGATATATAGTGGATCGAAATGGTTTACATGTAGATCCAGAGAAAGTGGAAAGTATGGTTAGGATTCCAGCACCGAGGAAGGTGAAAGAAGTAAGGAGCTTTATGGGAACAGTTTCTTGATACCGACGATTTGTACCAAACTTTGCGGAACTGCTTAGGCCACTATCAGATCTACTCAAAAAGAGTCGAAAGTTCATTTGGACTCAAGAGTGTGAAGATAGTTTTAGGAAGGCAAAAGAGTGTTTGGTGACGGCACCTATACTGACTTGCCCAGATTTTAAACGACCATTCGTCGTTCAAACAGACGCGTCAGATTACGGCATCGGTGCAGTTCTTTCACAGAACTTTGATGAGGGAGAAAAGGTTGTCTGTTACCTTAGTAGGTAGTTGAATCGAAACGAGCGAAACTACAGTACCACAGAAAAAGAATGCTTGGCGGTACTTCGGGCTATCGAGAAGTTGCGACCATATATCGAAGGTGTTCGATTTACAGTCGTTACGGATCATTATTCCTTGGTATGGTTAAGTAATCTGAAAGACCCACAGTTTGATTTTGAAATCATTCACCGCAAGGGTAAAGAGCATGTTGTTCCGGATATGCTTTCTCGAGGAGTGCCGCATTTGGGTGGTATCTCAGATGAGGAGGTAGACCCGTGGGTGACCAAAATGATTTCAACAGTCAATTCAAATCCTCTAAGATATCCAGCCTGGAGAGTTGAACAAGGTCACTTGCTTAAACTCGTAAAGGCGAATCATGTAGTGGTACACGAGAACAATCAAGAGTGGAAGAAAGTGTTAGGTAGGAACGAACGGCGAGGGATTTTGCAAGAATTTCATGACGGTCCATTAGCAGGACACATGGGGGTTCGAAAAACTCTTGCCAGAATTGGGGCTAAGTTTTACTGGCCAAAAATGAGGGCCGATATCACTAAATATGTTCGAAATTGTAAAGTTTGCCAACAAGTAAAGCCAACGAATGAAAAGCCTGCTGGGTTGATGAGTAAGAGAGTAGGGACAAAATCACCGTGGGAAATGATTTGTATTGATCTTGTAGGTTCACTTCCTAAGTCGAGTAGGGGTTTCACTTATATTCTTACAGTGGTAGATTACTTTACGAAGTTTCCACTATTGTTCGCGTTGAGGTCGGCCACTGCGAAGGCTATTTGTCGGGAACTGGAGAATAATGTTTTTCTACTTTTTGGCATACCATCGGTGATCGTCTGTGACAACGGTCCCCAGTTTCGATCAAAGGAACTGGAAGCGCTTTGCCAGGCGTACGCGTCACAATTGAAATTTACAGCCCATTACCACCCGCAGGCGAATCCTGCGGAGAGGATCAACCAGATCCTTAAGACTATTAAGGGCTTACGTTGCAGAAAACCACAGGGTATGGGACCTGCAACTCAGCAAAGTGGCGTGTGCTATTCGCACTTTACAACATGAGGTATTGGGGGTCTCACCCTATTATGCTAATTTTGGGAGGGATATGGTTACCTCAGGTCGAGTAGTGCCATCAGTAGGAGATACTTCCGGGAACGCTCAGGATCCGGAGGGGATCAGAGAACGTTTCCGAGAACTAAGATTGGATATAGAAAAGAAACTACAAGTAGCCTCGAAACGAGCTGCCGAAACATACAATCTTCGACGGCGTGATGTCCAATATCACCCCGGCGAAATGGTATGGCGACGAAATTTTACGTTGTCGGATGCCGCGAATTATTATGCAGCCAAGCTAGCACCGAAGTTTGTCGGTCCGTTTGAAATTAAGAAGTGTGTGTCACCTTAGACATACGTCTTACAAGATAGTAATGGTAAAGAGCGCGGAACTTGGCATGTTAAAGATTTAAAACCGTACACCGATGCATCCTAAAGTAATTTATTTCTAACGTTGTTTAATTTTTGATTCTAATTAACATTTTACCTTTATGTTATTATATTTTTATTTTTATAATTATTTTTCTTTAACATTTATAATTTACATTTACTTTGATATTTTTTTTTGGTGGAAATCCTTTTTAATTTTTCACAGCCTGGGTACTTCTCTGAAAATGTGTTACAGTTCATATGAAATGTAACCACATTTTCTAGGAGGTAAGGGTGGGATTTGTTGCGGTAAATTTTACCACAACAAGTTTCATCGACCCATTCTGTATTCCCTAACCCCTTTTACCAACCCCCTTTCTTTTGCGGCTCCAAAATGCTTGAAGAGTTGATAAGATACCTGGACCATCAGCCAGAAGCTTGCTCTTTGAGTATCTTGGAAATGCAACAAAAATAGGTCACCGATGAATCATGGTGGGATTGATGGTTCCCACAACTTAAATCTATTGTTGGACGGGCGGTTCGCAATTAATACAAATTGAGGAATAAACAAAGAGGGTTAAAAGACATGAAGCATTTACCCATGTCCAACGAGGATGTGAATTATAATTCACCAACGTAAATTTAGCATGGCCGAGTGTCCAACATAAGTGTCTGTACATAAAAGTAAAATCACTTTGCGATGTACATCCCTTCCCCTAATTCTGCGCGAAGGTCTACGGTTTTTCGGTTATTTAACTTTCGCGCTTGACATCGAATCATATCTCTCGATTTTATTTGGAGAATGGTGGTGATTCCGTCCGGTGAAAATGTTTTCCTCCAGAGTATAGTTGGGCCGTAATGGGCTGGGGACTTTGCGTAGTTTAAATAGTTTTTCGCTTTATTCTTTTATTTTGTAATTGACGGATTGGGGCTGAACTCGTCCATTGAGCCACTGTTGGTGAGAATATCACCAACGCATGAGATCGCATGCGATGGTTTGTTCGACTTCGGCGCACACCTTAGCCTTAAGCTAGTTGCTGCAGTGAGACCGAGACAGAACGCCTCCGTGCATAAGATCAGAGTAGGATGGCTATATGGTCGTGGTATGATGAACGAGCCAGGCTGTCATTTTGCAAGTCACTTTTGAAAAACTTGTGAAATTAGAGAGTTGGGAAAAAGGAGAATTGAAGAGCGAAAAACTATAATTAACTAACTGGCGATTTTTTTTCTTTTATTAAACAATTTTTTTGAATTTTCCTCTTCTTAAGAAAATTAAGAAGGCGAAGATTTTGGATTGAGAACTCCAGTTGGGAGTTGTTTGAATTGTCTGAGGAGAGCGTTTCATCCGGAGGAGTTCACAAAAACTACCCCTTTGAGAATTGGTTGAAGGAAAGATATTATTCTGTGTCAAGATAAGTATATTAGTTTAAAATTGTTAGTGATCAATTTTGATTAAAATTCAACATTTGTGCGTGGCCATAAAAGGGCAAAAATTTCAACCGAATAGGCCTTCGCTATTCGTCCTTTGTTTCTCCCGATATTGCGGGACTCTCGACCGTTTGGTAGTTGTACTTGTGTTTCGGGATTTTTTCCCAAAGTGGTTTTGCTTTGTGTCTTTGTGGCACAAAACATTGTTTTATATTGGTTTCATAGTTACTTAATTACTCTGTTGTTCTTTAATAACTTTTAATTGACTGAAAAGATTCTGGGTTTTCATCCGGCTTTGCACGGTTTCCCAGACATTTTATTTTCTAGCGACATAATAAATCCATTAAATTCCACATTGGAATCTTAAACTGAATCTTTTACTTCAATTTTGAAGATTCATTTTCAGCTACGGTTAAGGCAAACTACCATAAAAAGTTTCCTGGCGCCCATTCCACCTTAAGTAAGTACGTCCCTGTACTTCCATTATCATTAATAATATTGTATCTGATACCTTTTTTTTATTAAATTAATTAATTGATATTCGATAAAAAAGTCTCCACGATAAAAAAAGAATCCACCCCAATACTGAGCTACGGGTGGCAGCACTTAATGTGCGGCTCGTTGTAGAATTTTCATTTTTTTATGAAGTTGATTGTCAAGGTGACATTTCTACCTGTGTCTGAACAAAATTTAACCTTGGGGAATTATAACCTAAATACACATTACTGTGTGTCCATTGAGTGAGTGTAAAGGATTTACATACATAAGTGGCAAGTGAGTTTTTTTTTTCGTACAATATTGTTGGATATCATTTTTTTTTTGCAACGGTTTTAATTATATTATCTTTTTGATAATTCATTATTAAATTATTTTTTTTTTCTTTTTTAACATTTTAATCGTGAGCATATTGTTGTCTCGCTCTGATTCGTGTATTGATTTCTCTGACAATTTAAGTACTTTATTTTTGGAGACCAAGTACAGGGCTGCCCCTGCGAAATTTTAGTTGCCACTTTGACAGCTCTTTATTTATTTGATAATTATTTTTTTTTACCATTTTATTTTTTTTACGTCACGCTTTGATCTTATACTACTATTTATTAAATATTATTAGTGTTATTGATTATTATATTCCTTACTTATTATTACTGTTGGTTTTCGACTATTAGTCAAAACAACATTTTGATATTCGCTGGATTACAATAATATTTTTGGATTACAATAATATTTTTTTTTTGTCCCAAATATACTTTGAATTCCTGGTCGAGAGTTATCATCGCACAAGAATTTCCATTTTGTCGTGGTGGGTTATATTTTACATTAATCTTTATTAATAACACCGACTTCTTTTGTTTTTTTTTTCAATTTTCTCGCCTGTGTTAACTGAAAGTTTAGAGATAAAATATTCGCGGTACACCGTTAAAATAGAGGTAAATAGATTGTCACAAGAGGAAATAACGTATGAGATCGAATGTCGAGGTTTAACGGTCGGGACCGTGGAAGAAATGCGCAAAGCGCTTCGGGTTGCGCTAAAATTAGAACGAAGGAACTCTTTTTGTCCTCCCGCTTATCCGTTCACGTTTGAAGAGGATCAGACAGCGGTTGAGAAGAAATTAACTGAAATCGGAAAACTTTTAGAAAATCCTCTAAAGTCGGAAACTTCAAAGGAATACTTAAAAATACTCGCGAAGGTAGAATGGGGTTTGCGTCGAATGGATAAATCGGTACCGGAAAACGAAAAGGAAGATAAAATCAAGCTCGCGTTAAAGAATAAGTTGGTCATGTCTATGGCAGCTTTAGGGGTCGACGATGAAGAAGAAATTGATTAAGGAAAGGAAAAAGAGAAGGAACCAGGGGTCGAAAAGCAGCGTTCAGCTGAATACCCAAAGAACGCGGCCGTGATAACTTCTGACGGTACATCAACAAGTTCATTAGTGGTTGAGAGCGAAGTCAACCCTGCGATTCAACGCGTCATCGTAAATTCGGAAAAATTTTTAAATATCACGAAGTGGGACGTGAAGTTCACTGGAGAACGCTGTGGTGCTTCCGTGAACTCTTTCCTAGAACGGGTTAATGAAATGTGCCAAGCTAGGGGGGTTTCGGAAACCCAACTTTTTAAAGCGGCTGTTGAGCTTTTTGTCGGGAAAGCGTTGATTTGGTTCAGGGCAGTTAGGGTGTTGGTCAAACTCGAGTTTTTGCCACCGAATTACGACGACCAGCTTTTGGATGAGAGCGCAGATTTTTGGGCGTTATCGGGTATAGTCCCGGATCTAAGATCACGTGAGTGGAACTTCTCAGAACAGAACAGTCCTGTTTTGATTTGTTCTATTACAGAACGTTCAGAGTTGAGTGTAAAGGAAATCGAAAGTTTGGAATCTTCCATAGAAGATTCATTTCGAAAAATGCCTGAAGGGTTAGGGTGTACAACGATGGTTGAGCACAGAATTCGCACGTCGGCGGAACCGATTAAACAACGGTATTATCCGGTTTCTCCGGCAATGCAAGTCCATATTGACAAGGAGCTAAATGAAATGCTAGAGGCAGGAGTTATTGAGAGATCGACGAGTGCGTGTTCATCTCCAATTCTCTTAGTCAAAAAGAAAGATGGTTCATTTAGGTTCTGTGTTGATTACAGAAAATTGAACAAAAATACTGACAGGGATGCGTATCCACTTCCATACATAAATTCTATTTTGGACAGACTTCGAGGCGCGAGGTTCTTGTCTTCGCTAGATATTAAGTCTGCGTATTGGCAGATTCCTATGGAGGAGGAATCTAAGCCTTTTACTGCCTTAACGGTTCCTGGGAGGGGTCTCTTTCAATTTAAAAGAATGCCTTTTGGCTTGCATAATTCTCCTGCGACTTGGCAGAGGTTTATCGACACAGTTTTGGGTGCCGACCTCGAGCCATTTGTTTTCGTCTATTTAGACGACATCATCATCATTTCGGAAACCTTTGAGAAACATCTCGAAATTCTGAAGAAGGTGATGAAAAGGTTGTGTGATGCGGGTCTGAAGGTTAGTAGGGAAAAATGTAACTTTTGCATTCCATCTCTAAAATTCTTGGGATATATAGTGGATCGAAATGGTTTACATGTAGATCCAGAGAAAGTGGAAAGTATGGTTAGGATTCCAGCACCGAGGAAGGTGAAAGAAGTAAGGAGCTTTATGGGAACAGTTTCTTGATACCGACGATTTGTACCAAACTTTGCGGAACTGCTTAGGCCACTATCAGATCTACTCAAAAAGAGTCGAAAGTTCATTTGGACTCAAGAGTGTGAAGATAGTTTTAGGAAGGCAAAAGAGTGTTTGGTGACGGCACCTATACTGACTTGCCCAGATTTTAAACGACCATTCGTCGTTCAAACAGACGCGTCAGATTACGGCATCGGTGCAGTTCTTTCACAGAACTTTGATGAGGGAGAAAAGGTTGTCTGTTACCTTAGTAGGTAGTTGAATCGAAACGAGCGAAACTACAGTACCACAGAAAAAGAATGCTTGGCGGTACTTCGGGCTATCGAGAAGTTGCGACCATATATCGAAGGTGTTCGATTTACAGTCGTTACGGATCATTATTCCTTGGTATGGTTAAGTAATCTGAAAGACCCACAGGGTAGGTTAGCACGGTGGGCAATTCGGCTCCAACAGTTTGATTTTGAAATCATTCACCGCAAGGGTAAAGAGCATGTTGTTCCGGATATGCTTTCTCGAGGAGTGCCGCATTTGGGTGGTATCTCAGATGAGGAGGTAGACCCGTGGGTGACCAAAATGATTTCAACAGTCAATTCAAATCCTCTAAGATATCCAGCCTGGAGAGTTGAACAAGGTCACTTGTTTAAACTCGTAAAGGCGAATCATGTAGTGGTACACGAGAACAATCAAGAGTGGAAGAAAGTGTTAGGTAGGAACGAACGGCGAGGGATTTTGCAAGAATTTCATGACGGTCCATTAGCAGGACACATGGGGGTTCGAAAAACTCTTGCCAGAATTGGGGCTAAGTTTTACTGGCCAAAAATGAGGGCCGATATCACTAAATATGTTCGAAATTGTAAAGTTTGCCAACAAGTAAAGCCAACGAATGAAAAGCCTGCTGGGTTGATGAGTAAGAGAGTAGGGACAAAATCACCGTGGGAAATGATTTGTATTGATCTTGTAGGTTCACTTCCTAAGTCGAGTAGGGGTTTCACTTATATTCTTACAGTGGTAGATTACTTTACGAAGTTTCCACTATTGTTCGCGTTGAGGTCGGCCACTGCGAAGGCTATTTGTCGGGAACTGGAGAATAATGTTTTTCTACTTTTTGGCATACCATCGGTGATCGTCTGTGACAACGGTCCCCAGTTTCGATCAAAGGAACTGGAAGCGCTTTGCCAGGCGTACGCGTCACAATTGAAATTTACAGCCCATTACCACCCGCAGGCGAATCCTGCGGAGAGGATCAACCAGATCCTTAAGACTATTAAGGGCTTACGTTGCAGAAAACCACAGGGTATGGGACCTGCAACTCAGCAAAGTGGCGTGTGCTATTCGCACTTTACAACATGAGGTATTGGGGGTCTCACCCTATTATGCTAATTTTGGGAGGGATATGGTTACCTCAGGTCGAGTAGTGCCATCAGTAGGAGATACTTCCGGGAACGCTCAGGATCCGGAGGGGATCAGAGAACGTTTCCGAGAACTAAGATTGGATATAGAAAAGAAACTACAAGTAGCCTCGAAACGAGCTGCCGAAACATACAATCTTCGACGGCGTGATGTCCAATATCACCCCGGCGAAATGGTATGGCGACGAAATTTTACGTTGTCGGATGCCGCGAATTATTATGCAGCCAAGCTAGCACCGAAGTTTGTCGGTCCGTTTGAAATTAAGAAGTGTGTGTCACCTTAGACATACGTCTTACAAGATAGTAATGGTAAAGAGCGCGGAACTTGGCATGTTAAAGATTTAAAACCGTACACCGATGCATCCTAAAGTAATTTATTTCTAACGTTGTTTAATTTTTGATTCTAATTAACATTTTACCTTTATGTTATTATATTTTTATTTTTATAATTATTTTTCTTTAACATTTATAATTTACATTTACTTTGATATTTTTTTTTGGTGGAAATCCTTTTTAATTTTTCACAGCCTGGGTACTTCTCTGAAAATGTGTTACAGTTCATATGAAATGTAACCACATTTTCTAGGAGGTAAGGGTGGGATTTGTTGCGGTAAATTTTACCACAACAAGTTTCATCGACCCATTCTGTATTCCCTAACCCCTTTTACCAACCCCCTTTCTTTTGCGGCTCCAAAATGCTTGAAGAGTTGATAAGATACCTGGACCATCAGCCAGAAGCTTGCTCTTTGAGTATCTTGGAAATGCAACAAAAATAGGTCACCGATGAATCATGGTGGGATTGATGGTTCCCACAACTTAAATCTATTGTTGGACGGGCGGTTCGCAATTAATACAAATTGAGGAATAAACAAAGAGGGTTAAAAGACATGAAGCATTTACCCATGTCCAACGAGGATGTGAATTATAATTCACCAACGTAAATTTAGCATGGCCGAGTGTCCAACATAAGTGTCTGTACATAAAAGTAAAACCACTTTGCGATGTACATCCCTTCCCCTAATTCTGCGCGAAGGTCTACGGTTTTTCGGTTATTTAACTTTCGCGCTTGACATCGAATCATATCTCTCGATTTTATTTGGAGAATGGTGGTGATTCCGTCCGGTGAAAATGTTTTCCTCCAGAGTATAGTTGGGCCGTAATGGGCTGGGGACTTTGCGTAGTTTAAATAGTTTTTCGCTTTATTCTTTTATTTTGTAATTGACGGATTGGGGCTGAACTCGTCCATTGAGCCACTGTTGGTGAGAATATCACCAACGCATGAGATCGCATGCGATGGTTTGTTCGACTTCGGCGCACACCTTAGCCTTAAGCTAGTTGCTGCAGTGAGACCGAGACAGAACGCCTCCGTGCATAAGATCAGAGTAGGATGGCTATATGGTCGTGGTATGATGAACGAGCCAGGCTGTCATTTTGCAAGTCACTTTTGAGAAACTTGTGAAATTAGAGAGTTGGGAAAAAGGAGAATTGAAGAGCGAAAAACTATAATTAACTAACTGGCGATTTTTTTTCTTTTATTAAACAATTTTTTTGAATTTTCCTCTTCTTAAGAAAATTAAGAAGGCGAAGATTTTGGATTGAGAACTCCAGTTGGGAGTTGTTTGAATTGTCTGAGGAGAGCGTTTCATCCGGAGGAGTTCACAAAAACTACCCCTTTGAGAATTGGTTGAAGGAAAGATATTATTCTGTGTCAAGATAAGTATATTAGTTTAAAATTGTTAGTGATCAATTTTGATTAAAATTCAACATTTGTGCGTGGCCATAAAAGGGCAAAAATTTCAACCGAATAGGCCTTCGCTATTCGTCCTTTGTTTCTCCCGATATTGCGGGACTCTCGACCGTTTGGTAGTTGTACTTGTGTTTCGGGATTTTTTCCCAAAGTGGTTTTGCTTTGTGTCTTTGTGGCACAAAACATTGTTTTATATTGGTTTCATAGTTACTTAATTACTCTGTTGTTCTTTAATAACTTTTAATTGACTGAAAAGATTCTGGGTTTTCATCCGGCTTTGCACGGTTTCCCAGACATTTTATTTTCTAGCGACATAATAAATCCATTAAATTCCACTTTGGAATCTTAAACTGAATCTTTTACTTCAATTTTGAAGATTCATTTTCAGCTACGGTTAAGGCAAACTACCATAAAAAGTTTCCTGGCGCCCATTCCACCTTAAGTAAGTACGTCCCTGTACTTCCATTATCATTAATAATATTGTATCTGATACCTTTTTTTTATTAAATTAATTAATTGATATTCGATAAAAAAGTCTCCACGATAAAAAAAGAATCCACCCCAATACTGAGCTACGGGTGGCAGCACTTAATGTGCGGCTCGTTGTAGAATTTTCATTTTTTTATGAAGTTGATTGTCAAGGTGACATTTCTACCTGTGTCTGAACAAAATTTAACCTTGGGGAATTATAACCTAAATACACATTACTGTGTGTCCATTGAGTGAGTGTAAAGGATTTACATACATAAGTGGCAAGTGAGTTTTTTTTTTCGTACAATATTGTTGGATATCATTTTTTTTTTTGCAACGGTTTTAATTATATTATCTTTTTGATAATTCATTATTAAATTATTTTTTTTTTCTTTTTTAACATTTTAATCGTGAGCATATTGTTGTCTCGCTCTGATTCGTGTATTGATTTCTCTGACAATTTAAGTACTTTATTTTTGGAGACCAAGTACAGGGCTGCCCCTGCGAAATTTTAGTTGCCACTTTGACAGCTCTTTATTTATTTGATAATTATTTTTTTTTACCATTTTATTTTTTTTACGTCACGCTTTGATCTTATACTACTATTTATTAAATATTATTAGTGTTATTGATTATTATATTCCTTACTTATTATTACTGTTGGTTTTCGACTATTAGTCAAAACAACAAAACAACATTTTGATATTCGCTGGATTACAATAATATTTTTGGATTACAATAATATTTTTTTTTGTCCCAAATATACTTTGAATTCCTGGTCGAGAGTTATCATCGCACAAGAATTTCCATTTTGTCGTGGTGGGTTATATTTTACATTAATCTTTATTAATAACACCGACTTCTTTTGTTTTTTTTTTCAATTTTCTCGCCTGTGTTAACTGAAAGTTTAGAGATAAAATATTCGCGGTACACCGTTAAAATAGAGGTAAATAGATTGTCACAAGAGGAAATAACGTATGAGATCGAATGTCGAGGTTTAACGGTCGGGACCGTGGAAGAAATGCGCAAAGCGCTTCGGGTTGCGCTAAAATTAGAACGAAGGAACTCTTTTTGTCCTCCCGCTTATCCGTTCACGTTTGAAGAGGATCAGACAGCGGTTGAGAAGAAATTAACTGAAATCGGAAAACTTTTAGAAAATCCTCCAAAGTCGGAAACTTCAAAGGAATACTTAAAAATACTCGCGAAGGTAGAATGGGGTTTGCGTCGAATGGATAAATCGGTACCGGAAAACGAAAAGGAAGATAAAATCAAGCTCGCGTTAAAGAATAAGTTGGTCATGTCTATGGCAGCTTTAGGGGTCGACGATGAAGAAGAAATTGATTAAGGAAAGGAAAAAGAGAAGGAACCAGGGGTCGAAAAGCAGCGTTCAGCTGAATACCCAAAGAACGCGGCCGTGATAACTTCTGACGGTACATCAACAAGTTCATTAGTGGTTGAGAGCGAAGTCAACCCTGCGATTCAACGCGTCATCGTAAATTCGGAAAAATTTTTAAATATCACGAAGTGGGACGTGAAGTTCACTGGAGAACGCTGTGGTGCTTCCGTGAACTCTTTCCTAGAACGGGTTAATGAAATGTGCCAAGCTAGGGGGGTTTCGGAAACCCAACTTTTTAAAGCGGCTGTTGAGCTTTTTGTCGGGAAAGCGTTGATTTGGTTCAGGGCAGTTAGGGTGTTGGTCAAACTCGAGTTTTTGCCACCGAATTACGACGACCAGCTTTTGGATGAGAGCGCAGATTTTTGGGCGTTATCGGGTATAGTCCCGGATCTAAGATCACGTGAGTGGAACTTCTCAGAACAGAACAGTCCTGTTTTGATTTGTTCTATTACAGAACGTTCAGAGTTGAGTGTAAAGGAAATCGAAAGTTTGGAATCTTCCATAGAAGATTCATTTCGAAAAATGCCTGAAGGGTTAGGGTGTACAACGATGGTTGAGCACAGAATTCGCACGTCGGCGGAACCGATTAAACAACGGTATTATCCGGTTTCTCCGGCAATGCAAGTCCATATTGACAAGGAGCTAAATGAAATGCTAGAGGCAGGAGTTATTGAGAGATCGACGAGTGCGTGTTCATCTCCAATTCTCTTAGTCAAAAAGAAAGATGGTTCATTTAGGTTCTGTGTTGATTACAGAAAATTGAACAAAAATACTGACAGGGATGCGTATCCACTTCCATACATAAATTCTATTTTGGACAGACTTCGAGGCGCGAGGTTCTTGTCTTCGCTAGATATTAAGTCTGCGTATTGGCAGATTCCTATGGAGGAGGAATCTAAGCCTTTTACTGCCTTAACGGTTCCTGGGAGGGGTCTCTTTCAATTTAAAAGAATGCCTTTTGGCTTGCATAATTCTCCTGCGACTTGGCAGAGGTTTATCGACACAGTTTTGGGTGCCGACCTCGAGCCATTTGTTTTCGTCTATTTAGACGACATCATCATCATTTCGGAAACCTTTGAGAAACATCTCGAAATTCTGAAGAAGGTGATGAAAAGGTTGTGTGATGCGGGTCTGAAGGTTAGTAGGGAAAAATGTAACTTTTGCATTCCATCTCTAAAATTCTTGGGATATATAGTGGATCGAAATGGTTTACATGTAGATCCAGAGAAAGTGGAAAGTATGGTTAGGATTCCAGCACCGAGGAAGGTGAAAGAAGTAAGGAGCTTTATGGGAACAGTTTCTTGATACCGACGATTTGTACCAAACTTTGCGGAACTGCTTAGGCCACTATCAGATCTACTCAAAAAGAGTCGAAAGTTCATTTGGACTCAAGAGTGTGAAGATAGTTTTAGGAAGGCAAAAGAGTGTTTGGTGACGGCACCTATACTGACTTGCCCAGATTTTAAACGACCATTCGTCGTTCAAACAGACGCGTCAGATTACGGCATCGGTGCAGTTCTTTCACAGAACTTTGATGAGGGAGAAAAGGTTGTCTGTTACCTTAGTAGGTAGTTGAATCGAAACGAGCGAAACTACAGTACCACAGAAAAAGAATGCTTGGCGGTACTTCGGGCTATCGAGAAGTTGCGACCATATATCGAAGGTGTTCGATTTACAGTCGTTACGGATCATTATTCCTTGGTATGGTTAAGTAATCTGAAAGACCCACAGTTTGATTTTGAAATCATTCACCGCAAGGGTAAAGAGCATGTTGTTCCGGATATGCTTTCTCGAGGAGTGCCGCATTTGGGTGGTATCTCAGATGAGGAGGTAGACCCGTGGGTGACCAAAATGATTTCAACAGTCAATTCAAATCCTCTAAGATATCCAGCCTGGAGAGTTGAACAAGGTCACTTGTTTAAACTCGTAAAGGCGAATCATGTAGTGGTACACGAGAACAATCAAGAGTGGAAGAAAGTGTTAGGTAGGAACGAACGGCGAGGGATTTTGCAAGAATTTCATGACGGTCCATTAGCAGGACACATGGGGGTTCGAAAAACTCTTGCCAGAATTGGGGCTAAGTTTTACTGGCCAAAAATGAGGGCCGATATCACTAAATATGTTCGAAATTGTAAAGTTTGCCAACAAGTAAAGCCAACGAATGAAAAGCCTGCTGGGTTGATGAGTAAGAGAGTAGGGACAAAATCACCGTGGGAAATGATTTGTATTGATCTTGTAGGTTCACTTCCTAAGTCGAGTAGGGGTTTCACTTATATTCTTACAGTGGTAGATTACTTTACGAAGTTTCCACTATTGTTCGCGTTGAGGTCGGCCACTGCGAAGGCTATTTGTCGGGAACTGGAGAATAATGTTTTTCTACTTTTTGGCATACCATCGGTGATCGTCTGTGACAACGGTCCCCAGTTTCGATCAAAGGAACTGGAAGCGCTTTGCCAGGCGTACGCGTCACAATTGAAATTTACAGCCCATTACCACCCGCAGGCGAATCCTGCGGAGAGGATCAACCAGATCCTTAAGACTATTAAGGGCTTACGTTGCAGAAAACCACAGGGTATGGGACCTGCAACTCAGCAAAGTGGCGTGTGCTATTCGCACTTTACAACATGAGGTATTGGGGGTCTCACCCTATTATGCTAATTTTGGGAGGGATATGGTTACCTCAGGTCGAGTAGTGCCATCAGTAGGAGATACTTCCGGGAACGCTCAGGATCCGGAGGGGATCAGAGAACGTTTCCGAGAACTAAGATTGGATATAGAAAAGAAACTACAAGTAGCCTCGAAACGAGCTGCCGAAACATACAATCTTCGACGGCGTGATGTCCAATATCACCCCGGCGAAATGGTATGGCGACGAAATTTTACGTTGTCGGATGCCGCGAATTATTATGCAGCCAAGCTAGCACCGAAGTTTGTCGGTCCGTTTGAAATTAAGAAGTGTGTGTCACCTTAGACATACGTCTTACAAGATAGTAATGGTAAAGAGCGCGGAACTTGGCATGTTAAAGATTTAAAACCGTACACCGATGCATCCTAAAGTAATTTATTTCTAACGTTGTTTAATTTTTGATTCTAATTAACATTTTACCTTTATGTTATTATATTTTTATTTTTATAATTATTTTTCTTTAACATTTATAATTTACATTTACTTTGATATTTTTTTTTGGTGGAAATCCTTTTTAATTTTTCACAGCCTGGGTACTTCTCTGAAAATGTGTTACAGTTCATATGAAATGTAACCACATTTTCTAGGAGGTAAGGGTGGGATTTGTTGCGGTAAATTTTACCACAACAAGTTTCATCGACCCATTCTGTATTCCCTAACCCCTTTTACCAACCCCCTTTCTTTTGCGGCTCCAAAATGCTTGAAGAGTTGATAAGATACCTGGACCATCAGCCAGAAGCTTGCTCTTTGAGTATCTTGGAAATGCAACAAAAATAGGTCACCGATGAATCATGGTGGGATTGATGGTTCCCACAACTTAAATCTATTGTTGGACGGGCGGTTCGCAATTAATACAAATTGAGGAATAAACAAAGAGGGTTAAAAGACATGAAGCATTTACCCATGTCCAACGAGGATGTGAATTATAATTCACCAACGTAAATTTAGCATGGCCGAGTGTCCAACATAAGTGTCTGTACATAAAAGTAAAACCACTTTGCGATGTACATCCCTTCCCCTAATTCTGCGCGAAGGTCTACGGTTTTTCGGTTATTTAACTTTCGCGCTTGACATCGAATCATATCTCTCGATTTTATTTGGAGAATGGTGGTGATTCCGTCCGGTGAAAATGTTTTCCTCCAGAGTATAGTTGGGCCGTAATGGGCTGGGGACTTTGCGTAGTTTAAATAGTTTTTCGCTTTATTCTTTTATTTTGTAATTGACGGATTGGGGCTGAACTCGTCCATTGAGCCACTGTTGGTGAGAATATCACCAACGCATGAGATCGCATGCGATGGTTT
Source organism: Meliscaeva auricollis (assembly GCA_948107695.1). NCBI lineage: Eukaryota > Metazoa > Arthropoda > Insecta > Diptera > Syrphidae > Meliscaeva > Meliscaeva auricollis. The sequence goes on along the minus strand of OX403620.1, from coordinate 545,096 downwards.
GTTCGACTTCGGCGCACACCTTAGCCTTAAGCTAGTTGCTGCAGTGAGACCGAGACAGAACGCCTCCGTGCATAAGATCAGAGTAGGATGGCTATATGGTCGTGGTATGATGAACGAGCCAGGCTGTCATTTTGCAAGTCACTTTTGAAAAACTTGTGAAATTAGAGAGTTGGGAAAAAGGAGAATTGAAGAGCGAAAAACTATAATTAACTAACTGGCGATTTTTTTTCTTTTATTAAACAATTTTTTTGAATTTTCCTCTTCTTAAGAAAATTAAGAAGGCGAAGATTTTGGATTGAGAACTCCAGTTGGGAGTTGTTTGAATTGTCTGAGGAGAGCGTTTCATCCGGAGGAGTTCACAAAAACTACCCCTTTGAGAATTGGTTGAAGGAAAGATATTATTCTGTGTCAAGATAAGTATATTAGTTTAAAATTGTTAGTGATCAATTTTGATTAAAATTCAACATTTGTGCGTGGCCATAAAAGGGCAAAAATTTCAACCGAATAGGCCTTCGCTATTCGTCCTTTGTTTCTCCCGATATTGCGGGACTCTCGACCGTTTGGTAGTTGTACTTGTGTTTCGGGATTTTTTCCCAAAGTGGTTTTGCTTTGTGTCTTTGTGGCACAAAACATTGTTTTATATTGGTTTCATAGTTACTTAATTACTCTGTTGTTCTTTAATAACTTTTAATTGACTGAAAAGATTCTGGGTTTTCATCCGGCTTTGCACGGTTTCCCAGACATTTTATTTTCTAGCGACATAATAAATCCATTAAATTCCACATTGGAATCTTAAACTGAATCTTTTACTTCAATTTTGAAGATTCATTTTCAGCTACGGTTAAGGCAAACTACCATAAAAAGTTTCCTGGCGCCCATTCCACCTTAAGTAAGTACGTCCCTGTACTTCCATTATCATTAATAATATTGTATCTGATACCTTTTTTTTATTAAATTAATTAATTGATATTCGATAAAAAAGTCTCCACGATAAAAAAAGAATCCACCCCAATACTGAGCTACGGGTGGCAGCACTTAATGTGCGGCTCGTTGTAGAATTTTCATTTTTTTATGAAGTTGATTGTCAAGGTGACATTTCTACCTGTGTCTGAACAAAATTTAACCTTGGGGAATTATAACCTAAATACACATTACTGTGTGTCCATTGAGTGAGTGTAAAGGATTTACATACATAAGTGGCAAGTGAGTTTTTTTTTCGTACAATATTGTTGGATATCATTTTTTTTTTGCAACGGTTTTAATTATATTATCTTTTTGATAATTCATTATTAAATTTTTTTTTTTTTCTTTTTTAACATTTTAATCGTGAGCATATTGTTGTCTCGCTCTGATTCGTGTATTGATTTCTCTGACAATTTAAGTACTTTATTTTTGGAGACCAAGTACAGGGCTGCCCCTGCGAAATTTTAGTTGCCACTTTGACAGCTCTTTATTTATTTGATAATTATTTTTTTTTACCATTTTATTTTTTTTACGTCACGCTTTGATCTTATACTACTATTTATTAAATATTATTAGTGTTATTGATTATTATATTCCTTACTTATTATTACTGTTGGTTTTCGACTATTAGTCAAAACAACATTTTGATATTCGCTGGATTACAATAATATTTTTGGATTACAATAATATTTTTTTTTTGTCCCAAATATACTTTGAATTCCTGGTCGAGAGTTATCATCGCACAAGAATTTCCATTTTGTCGTGGTGGGTTATATTTTACATTAATCTTTATTAATAACACCGACTTCTTTTGTTTTTTTTTTCAATTTTCTCGCCTGTGTTAACTGAAAGTTTAGAGATAAAATATTCGCGGTACACCGTTAAAATAGAGGTAAATAGATTGTCACAAGAGGAAATAACGTATGAGATCGAATGTCGAGGTTTAACGGTCGGGACCGTGGAAGAAATGCGCAAAGCGCTTCGGGTTGCGCTAAAATTAGAACGAAGGAACTCTTTTTGTCCTCCCGCTTATCCGTTCACGTTTGAAGAGGATCAGACAGCGGTTGAGAAGAAATTAACTGAAATCGGAAAACTTTTAGAAAATCCTCCAAAGTCGGAAACTTCAAAGGAATACTTAAAAATACTCGCGAAGGTAGAATGTTGTTTGCGTCGAATGGATAAATCGGTACCGGAAAACGAAAAGGAAGATAAAATCAAGCTCGCGTTAAAGAATAAGTTGGTCATGTCTATGGCAGCTTTAGGGGTCGACGATGAAGAAGAAATTGATTAAGGAAAGGAAAAAGAGAAGGAACCAGGGGTCGAAAAGCAGCGTTCAGCTGAATACCCAAAGAACGCGGCCGTGATAACTTCTGACGGTACATCAACAAGTTCATTAGTGGTTGAGAGCGAAGTCAACCCTGCGATTCAACGCGTCATCGTAAATTCGGAAAAATTTTTAAATATCACGAAGTGGGACGTGAAGTTCACTGGAGAACGCTGTGGTGCTTCCGTGAACTCTTTCCTAGAACGGGTTAATGAAATGTGCCAAGCTAGGGGGGTTTCGGAAACCCAACTTTTTAAAGCGGCTGTTGAGCTTTTTGTCGGGAAAGCGTTGATTTGGTTCAGGGCAGTTAGGGTGTTGGTCAAACTCGAGTTTTTGCCACCGAATTACGACGACCAGCTTTTGGATGAGAGCGCAGATTTTTGGGCGTTATCGGGTATAGTCCCGGATCTAAGATCACGTGAGTGGAACTTCTCAGAACAGAACAGTCCTGTTTTGATTTGTTCTATTACAGAACGTTCAGAGTTGAGTGTAAAGGAAATCGAAAGTTTGGAATCTTCCATAGAAGATTCATTTCGAAAAATGCCTGAAGGGTTAGGGTGTACAACGATGGTTGAGCACAGAATTCGCACGTCGGCGGAACCGATTAAACAACGGTATTATCCGGTTTCTCCGGCAATGCAAGTCCATATTGACAAGGAGCTAAATGAAATGCTAGAGGCAGGAGTTATTGAGAGATCGACGAGTGCGTGTTCATCTCCAATTCTCTTAGTCAAAAAGAAAGATGGTTCATTTAGGTTCTGTGTTGATTACAGAAAATTGAACAAAAATACTGACAGGGATGCGTATCCACTTCCATACATAAATTCTATTTTGGACAGACTTCGAGGCGCGAGGTTCTTGTCTTCGCTAGATATTAAGTCTGCGTATTGGCAGATTCCTATGGAGGAGGAATCTAAGCCTTTTACTGCCTTAACGGTTCCTGGGAGGGGTCTCTTTCAATTTAAAAGAATGCCTTTTGGCTTGCATAATTCTCCTGCGACTTGGCAGAGGTTTATCGACACAGTTTTGGGTGCCGACCTCGAGCCATTTGTTTTCGTCTATTTAGACGACATCATCATCATTTCGGAAACCTTTGAGAAACATCTCGAAATTCTGAAGAAGGTGATGAAAAGGTTGTGTGATGCGGGTCTGAAGGTTAGTAGGGAAAAATGTAACTTTTGCATTCCATCTCTAAAATTCTTGGGATATATAGTGGATCGAAATGGTTTACATGTAGATCCAGAGAAAGTGGAAAGTATGGTTAGGATTCCAGCACCGAGGAAGGTGAAAGAAGTAAGGAGCTTTATGGGAACAGTTTCTTGATACCGACGATTTGTACCAAACTTTGCGGAACTGCTTAGGCCACTATCAGATCTACTCAAAAAGAGTCGAAAGTTCATTTGGACTCAAGAGTGTGAAGATAGTTTTAGGAAGGCAAAAGAGTGTTTGGTGACGGCACCTATACTGACTTGCCCAGATTTTAAACGACCATTCGTCGTTCAAACAGACGCGTCAGATTACGGCATCGGTGCAGTTCTTTCACAGAACTTTGATGAGGGAGAAAAGGTTGTCTGTTACCTTAGTAGGTAGTTGAATCGAAACGAGCGAAACTACAGTACCACAGAAAAAGAATGCTTGGCGGTACTTCGGGCTATCGAGAAGTTGCGACCATATATCGAAGGTGTTCGATTTACAGTCGTTACGGATCATTATTCCTTGGTATGGTTAAGTAATCTGAAAGACCCACAGGGTAGGTTAGCACGGTGGGCAATTCGGCTCCAACAGTTTGATTTTGAAATCATTCACCGCAAGGGTAAAGAGCATGTTGTTCCGGATATGCTTTCTCGAGGAGTGCCGCATTTGGGTGGTATCTCAGATGAGGAGGTAGACCCGTGGGTGACCAAAATGATTTCAACAGTCAATTCAAATCCTCTAAGATATCCAGCCTGGAGAGTTGAACAAGGTCACTTGTTTAAACTCGTAAAGGCGAATCATGTAGTGGTACACGAGAACAATCAAGAGTGGAAGAAAGTGTTAGGTAGGAACGAACGGCGAGGGATTTTGCAAGAATTTCATGACGGTCCATTAGCAGGACACATGGGGGTTCGAAAAACTCTTGCCAGAATTGGGGCTAAGTTTTACTGGCCAAAAATGAGGGCCGATATCACTAAATATGTTCGAAATTGTAAAGTTTGCCAACAAGTAAAGCCAACGAATGAAAAGCCTGCTGGGTTGATGAGTAAGAGAGTAGGGACAAAATCACCGTGGGAAATGATTTGTATTGATCTTGTAGGTTCACTTCCTAAGTCGAGTAGGGGTTTCACTTATATTCTTACAGTGGTAGATTACTTTACGAAGTTTCCACTATTGTTCGCGTTGAGGTCGGCCACTGCGAAGGCTATTTGTCGGGAACTGGAGAATAATGTTTTTCTACTTTTTGGCATACCATCGGTGATCGTCTGTGACAACGGTCCCCAGTTTCGATCAAAGGAACTGGAAGCGCTTTGCCAGGCGTACGCGTCACAATTGAAATTTACAGCCCATTACCACCCGCAGGCGAATCCTGCGGAGAGGATCAACCAGATCCTTAAGACTATTAAGGGCTTACGTTGCAGAAAACCACAGGGTATGGGACCTGCAACTCAGCAAAGTGGCGTGTGCTATTCGCACTTTACAACATGAGGTATTGGGGGTCTCACCCTATTATGCTAATTTTGGGAGGGATATGGTTACCTCAGGTCGAGTAGTGCCATCAGTAGGAGATACTTCCGGGAACGCTCAGGATCCGGAGGGGATCAGAGAACGTTTCCGAGAACTAAGATTGGATATAGAAAAGAAACTACAAGTAGCCTCGAAACGAGCTGCCGAAACATACAATCTTCGACGGCGTGATGTCCAATATCACCCCGGCGAAATGGTATGGCGACGAAATTTTACGTTGTCGGATGCCGCGAATTATTATGCAGCCAAGCTAGCACCGAAGTTTGTCGGTCCGTTTGAAATTAAGAAGTGTGTGTCACCTTAGACATACGTCTTACAAGATAGTAATGGTAAAGAGCGCGGAACTTGGCATGTTAAAGATTTAAAACCGTACACCGATGCATCCTAAAGTAATTTATTTCTAACGTTGTTTAATTTTTGATTCTAATTAACATTTTACCTTTATGTTATTATATTTTTATTTTTATAATTATTTTTCTTTAACATTTATAATTTACATTTACTTTGATATTTTTTTTTGGTGGAAATCCTTTTTAATTTTTCACAGCCTGGGTACTTCTCTGAAAATGTGTTACAGTTCATATGAAATGTAACCACATTTTCTAGGAGGTAAGGGTGGGATTTGTTGCGGTAAATTTTACCACAACAAGTTTCATCGACCCATTCTGTATTCCCTAACCCCTTTTACCAACCCCCTTTCTTTTGCGGCTCCAAAATGCTTGAAGAGTTGATAAGATACCTGGACCATCAGCCAGAAGCTTGCTCTTTGAGTATCTTGGAAATGCAACAAAAATAGGTCACCGATGAATCATGGTGGGATTGATGGTTCCCACAACTTAAATCTATTGTTGGACGGGCGGTTCGCAATTAATACAAATTGAGGAATAAACAAAGAGGGTTAAAAGACATGAAGCATTTACCCATGTCCAACGAGGATGTGAATTATAATTCACCAACGTAAATTTAGCATGGCCGAGTGTCCAACATAAGTGTCTGTACATAAAAGTAAAACCACTTTGCGATGTACATCCCTTCCCCTAATTCTGCGCGAAGGTCTACGGTTTTTCGGTTATTTAACTTTCGCGCTTGACATCGAATCATATCTCTCGATTTTATTTGGAGAATGGTGGTGATTCCGTCCGGTGAAAATGTTTTCCTCCAGAGTATAGTTGGGCCGTAATGGGCTGGGGACTTTGCGTAGTTTAAATAGTTTTTCGCTTTATTCTTTTATTTTGTAATTGACGGATTGGGGCTGAACTCGTCCATTGAGCCACTGTTGGTGAGAATATCACCAACGCATGAGATCGCATGCGATGGTTTGTTCGACTTCGGCGCACACCTTAGCCTTAAGCTAGTTGCTGCAGTGAGACCGAGACAGAACGCCTCCGTGCATAAGATCAGAGTAGGATGGCTATATGGTCGTGGTATGATGAACGAGCCAGGCTGTCATTTTGCAAGTCACTTTTGAGAAACTTGTGAAATTAGAGAGTTGGGAAAAAGGAGAATTGAAGAGCGAAAAACTATAATTAACTAACTGGCGATTTTTTTTCTTTTATTAAACAATTTTTTTGAATTTTCCTCTTCTTAAGAAAATTAAGAAGGCGAAGATTTTGGATTGAGAACTCCAGTTGGGAGTTGTTTGAATTGTCTGAGGAGAGCGTTTCATCCGGAGGAGTTCACAAAAACTACCCCTTTGAGAATTGGTTGAAGGAAAGATATTATTCTGTGTCAAGATAAGTATATTAGTTTAAAATTGTTAGTGATCAATTTTGATTAAAATTCAACATTTGTGCGTGGCCATAAAAGGGCAAAAATTTCAACCGAATAGGCCTTCGCTATTCGTCCTTTGTTTCTCCCGATATTGCGGGACTCTCGACCGTTTGGTAGTTGTACTTGTGTTTCGGGATTTTTTCCCAAAGTGGTTTTGCTTTGTGTCTTTGTGGCACAAAACATTGTTTTATATTGGTTTCATAGTTACTTAATTACTCTGTTGTTCTTTAATAACTTTTAATTGACTGAAAAGATTCTGGGTTTTCATCCGGCTTTGCACGGTTTCCCAGACATTTTATTTTCTAGCGACATAATAAATCCATTAAATTCCACTTTGGAATCTTAAACTGAATCTTTTACTTCAATTTTGAAGATTCATTTTCAGCTACGGTTAAGGCAAACTACCATAAAAAGTTTCCTGGCGCCCATTCCACCTTAAGTAAGTACGTCCCTGTACTTCCATTATCATTAATAATATTGTATCTGATACCTTTTTTTTATTAAATTAATTAATTGATATTCGATAAAAAAGTCTCCACGATAAAAAAAGAATCCACCCCAATACTGAGCTACGGGTGGCAGCACTTAATGTGCGGCTCGTTGTAGAATTTTCATTTTTTTATGAAGTTGATTGTCAAGGTGACATTTCTACCTGTGTCTGAACAAAATTTAACCTTGGGGAATTATAACCTAAATACACATTACTGTGTGTCCATTGAGTGAGTGTAAAGGATTTACATACATAAGTGGCAAGTGAGTTTTTTTTTTCGTACAATATTGTTGGATATCATTTTTTTTTTTGCAACGGTTTTAATTATATTATCTTTTTGATAATTCATTATTAAATTATTTTTTTTTTCTTTTTTAACATTTTAATCGTGAGCATATTGTTGTCTCGCTCTGATTCGTGTATTGATTTCTCTGACAATTTAAGTACTTTATTTTTGGAGACCAAGTACAGGGCTGCCCCTGCGAAATTTTAGTTGCCACTTTGACAGCTCTTTATTTATTTGATAATTATTTTTTTTTACCATTTTATTTTTTTTACGTCACGCTTTGATCTTATACTACTATTTATTAAATATTATTAGTGTTATTGATTATTATATTCCTTACTTATTATTACTGTTGGTTTTCGACTATTAGTCAAAACAACAAAACAACATTTTGATATTCGCTGGATTACAATAATATTTTTGGATTACAATAATATTTTTTTTTTGTCCCAAATATACTTTGAATTCCTGGTCGAGAGTTATCATCGCACAAGAATTTCCATTTTGTCGTGGTGGGTTATATTTTACATTAATCTTTATTAATAACACCGACTTCTTTTGTTTTTTTTTTCAATTTTCTCGCCTGTGTTAACTGAAAGTTTAGAGATAAAATATTCGCGGTACACCGTTAAAATAGAGGTAAATAGATTGTCACAAGAGGAAATAACGTATGAGATCGAATGTCGAGGTTTAACGGTCGGGACCGTGGAAGAAATGCGCAAAGCGCTTCGGGTTGCGCTAAAATTAGAACGAAGGAACTCTTTTTGTCCTCCCGCTTATCCGTTCACGTTTGAAGAGGATCAGACAGCGGTTGAGAAGAAATTAACTGAAATCGGAAAACTTTTAGAAAATCCTCCAAAGTCGGAAACTTCAAAGGAATACTTAAAAATACTCGCGAAGGTAGAATGGGGTTTGCGTCGAATGGATAAATCGGTACCGGAAAACGAAAAGGAAGATAAAATCAAGCTCGCGTTAAAGAATAAGTTGGTCATGTCTATGGCAGCTTTAGGGGTCGACGATGAAGAAGAAATTGATTAAGGAAAGGAAAAAGAGAAGGAACCAGGGGTCGAAAAGCAGCGTTCAGCTGAATACCCAAAGAACGCGGCCGTGATAACTTCTGACGGTACATCAACAAGTTCATTAGTGGTTGAGAGCGAAGTCAACCCTGCGATTCAACGCGTCATCGTAAATTCGGAAAAATTTTTAAATATCACGAAGTGGGACGTGAAGTTCACTGGAGAACGCTGTGGTGCTTCCGTGAACTCTTTCCTAGAACGGGTTAATGAAATGTGCCAAGCTAGGGGGGTTTCGGAAACCCAACTTTTTAAAGCGGCTGTTGAGCTTTTTGTCGGGAAAGCGTTGATTTGGTTCAGGGCAGTTAGGGTGTTGGTCAAACTCGAGTTTTTGCCACCGAATTACGACGACCAGCTTTTGGATGAGAGCGCAGATTTTTGGGCGTTATCGGGTATAGTCCCGGATCTAAGATCACGTGAGTGGAACTTCTCAGAACAGAACAGTCCTGTTTTGATTTGTTCTATTACAGAACGTTCAGAGTTGAGTGTAAAGGAAATCGAAAGTTTGGAATCTTCCATAGAAGATTCATTTCGAAAAATGCCTGAAGGGTTAGGGTGTACAACGATGGTTGAGCACAGAATTCGCACGTCGGCGGAACCGATTAAACAACGGTATTATCCGGTTTCTCCGGCAATGCAAGTCCATATTGACAAGGAGCTAAATGAAATGCTAGAGGCAGGAGTTATTGAGAGATCGACGAGTGCGTGGTCATCTCCAATTCTCTTAGTCAAAAAGAAAGATGGTTCATTTAGGTTCTGTGTTGATTACAGAAAATTGAACAAAAATACTGACAGGGATGCGTATCCACTTCCATACATAAATTCTATTTTGGACAGACTTCGAGGCGCGAGGTTCTTGTCTTCGCTAGATATTAAGTCTGCGTATTGGCAGATTCCTATGGAGGAGGAATCTAAGCCTTTTACTGCCTTAACGGTTCCTGGGAGGGGTCTCTTTCAATTTAAAAGAATGCCTTTTGGCTTGCATAATTCTCCTGCGACTTGGCAGAGGTTTATCGACACAGTTTTGGGTGCCGACCTCGAGCCATTTGTTTTCGTCTATTTAGACGACATCATCATCATTTCGGAAACCTTTGAGAAACATCTCGAAATTCTGAAGAAGGTGATGAAAAGGTTGTGTGATGCGGGTCTGAAGGTTAGTAGGGAAAAATGTAACTTTTGCATTCCATCTCTAAAATTCTTGGGATATATAGTGGATCGAAATGGTTTACATGTAGATCCAGAGAAAGTGGAAAGTATGGTTAGGATTCCAGCACCGAGGAAGGTGAAAGAAGTAAGGAGCTTTATGGGAACAGTTTCTTGATACCGACGATTTGTACCAAACTTTGCGGAACTGCTTAGGCCACTATCAGATCTACTCAAAAAGAGTCGAAAGTTCATTTGGACTCAAGAGTGTGAAGATAGTTTTAGGAAGGCAAAAGAGTGTTTGGTGACGGCACCTATACTGACTTGCCCAGATTTTAAACGACCATTCGTCGTTCAAACAGACGCGTCAGATTACGGCATCGGTGCAGTTCTTTCACAGAACTTTGATGAGGGAGAAAAGGTTGTCTGTTACCTTAGTAGGTAGTTGAATCGAAACGAGCGAAACTACAGTACCACAGAAAAAGAATGCTTGGCGGTACTTCGGGCTATCGAGAAGTTGCGACCATATATCGAAGGTGTTCGATTTACAGTCGTTACGGATCATTATTCCTTGGTATGGTTAAGTAATCTGAAAGACCCACAGGGTAGGTTAGCACGGTGGGCAATTCGGCTCCAACAGTTTGATTTTGAAATCATTCACCGCAAGGGTAAAGAGCATGTTGTTCCGGATATGCTTTCTCGAGGAGTGCCGCATTTGGGTGGTATCTCAGATGAGGAGGTAGACCCGTGGGTGACCAAAATGATTTCAACAGTCAATTCAAATCCTCTAAGATATCCAGCCTGGAGAGTTGAACAAGGTCACTTGTTTAAACTCGTAAAGGCGAATCATGTAGTGGTACACGAGAACAATCAAGAGTGGAAGAAAGTGTTAGGTAGGAACGAACGGCGAGGGATTTTGCAACAATTTCATGACGGTCCATTAGCAGGACACATGGGGGTTCGAAAAACTCTTGCCAGAATTGGGGCTAAGTTTTACTGGCCAAAAATGAGGGCCGATATCACTAAATATGTTCGAAATTGTAAAGTTTGCCAACAAGTAAAGCCAACGAATGAAAAGCCTGCTGGGTTGATGAGTAAGAGAGTAGGGACAAAATCACCGTGGGAAATGATTTGTATTGATCTTGTAGGTTCACTTCCTAAGTCGAGTAGGGGTTTCACTTATATTCTTACAGTGGTAGATTACTTTACGAAGTTTCCACTATTGTTCGCGTTGAGGTCGGCCACTGCGAAGGCTATTTGTCGGGAACTGGAGAATAATGTTTTTCTACTTTTTGGCATACCATCGGTGATCGTCTGTGACAACGGTCCCCAGTTTCGATCAAAGGAACTGGAAGCGCTTTGCCAGGCGTACGCGTCACAATTGAAATTTACAGCCCATTACCACCCGCAGGCGAATCCTGCGGAGAGGATCAACCAGATCCTTAAGACTATTAAGGGCTTACGTTGCAGAAAACCACAGGGTATGGGACCTGCAACTCAGCAAAGTGGCGTGTGCTATTCGCACTTTACAACATGAGGTATTGGGGGTCTCACCCTATTATGCTAATTTTGGGAGGGATATGGTTACCTCAGGTCGAGTAGTGCCATCAGTAGGAGATACTTCCGGGAACGCTCAGGATCCGGAGGGGATCAGAGAACGTTTCCGAGAACTAAGATTGGATATAGAAAAGAAACTACAAGTAGCCTCGAAACGAGCTGCCGAAACATACAATCTTCGACGGCGTGATGTCCAATATCACCCCGGCGAAATGGTATGGCGACGAAATTTTACGTTGTCGGATGCCGCGAATTATTATGCAGCCAAGCTAGCACCGAAGTTTGTCGGTCCGTTTGAAATTAAGAAGTGTGTGTCACCTTAGACATACGTCTTACAAGATAGTAATGGTAAAGAGCGCGGAACTTGGCATGTTAAAGATTTAAAACCGTACACCGATGCATCCTAAAGTAATTTATTTCTAACGTTGTTTAATTTTTGATTCTAATTAACATTTTACCTTTATGTTATTATATTTTTATTTTTATAATTATTTTTCTTTAACATTTATAATTTACATTTACTTTGATATTTTTTTTTGGTGGAAATCCTTTTTAATTTTTCACAGCCTGGGTACTTCTCTGAAAATGTGTTACAGTTCATATGAAATGTAACCACATTTTCTAGGAGGTAAGGGTGGGATTTGTTGCGGTAAATTTTACCACAACAAGTTTCATCGACCCATTCTGTATTCCCTAACCCCTTTTACCAACCCCCTTTATTTTGCGGCTCCAAAATGCTTGAAGAGTTGATAAGATACCTGGACCATCAGCCAGAAGCTTGCTCTTTGAGTATCTTGGAAATGCAACAAAAATAGGTCACCGATGAATCATGGTGGGATTGATGGTTCCCACAACTTAAATCTATTGTTGGACGGGCGGTTCGCAATTAATACAAATTGAGGAATAAACAAAGAGGGTTAAAAGACATGAAGCATTTACCCATGTCCAACGAGGATGTGAATTATAATTCACCAACGTAAATTTAGCATGGCCGAGTGTCCAACATAAGTGTCTGTACATAAAAGTAAAACCACTTTGCGATGTACATCCCTTCCCCTAATTCTGCGCGAAGGTCTACGGTTTTTCGGTTATTTAACTTTCGCGCTTGACATCGAATCATATCTCTCGATTTTATTTGGAGAATGGTGGTGATTCCGTCCGGTGAAAATGTTTTCCTCCAGAGTATAGTTGGGCCGTAATGGGCTGGGGACTTTGCGTAGTTTAAATAGTTTTTCGCTTTATTCTTTTATTTTGTAATTGACGGATTGGGGCTGAACTCGTCCATTGAGCCACTGTTGGTGAGAATATCACCAACGCATGAGATCGCATGCGAGGGTTTGTTCGACTTCGGCGCACACCTTAGCCTTAAGCTAGTTGCTGCAGTGAGACCGAGACAGAACGCCTCCGTGCATAAGATCAGAGTAGGATGGCTATATGGTCGTGGTATGATGAACGAGCCAGGCTGTCATTTTGCAAGTCACTTTTGAAAAACTTGTGAAATTAGAGAGTTGGGAAAAAGGAGAATTGAAGAGCGAAAAACTATAATTAACTAACTGGCGATTTTTTTTCTTTTATTAAACAATTTTTTTGAATTTTCCTCTTCTTAAGAAAATTAAGAAGGCGAAGATTTTGGATTGAGAACTCCAGTTGGGAGTTGTTTGAATTGTCTGAGGAGAGCGTTTCATCCGGAGGAGTTCACAAAAACTACCCCTTTGAGAATTGGTTGAAGGAAAGATATTATTCTGTGTCAAGATAAGTATATTAGTTTAAAATTGTTAGTGATCAATTTTGATTAAAATTCAACATTTGTGCGTGGCCATAAAAGGGCAAAAATTTCAACCGAATAGGCCTTCGCTATTCGTCCTTTGTTTCTCCCGATATTGCGGGACTCTCGACCGTTTGGTAGTTGTACTTGTGTTTCGGGATTTTTTCCCAAAGTGGTTTTGCTTTGTGTCTTTGTGGCACAAAACATTGTTTTATATTGGTTTCATAGTTACTTAATTACTCTGTTGTTCTTTAATAACTTTTAATTGACTGAAAAGATTCTGGGTTTTCATCCGGCTTTGCACGGTTTCCCAGACATTTTATTTTCTAGCGACATAATAAATCCATTAAATTCCACTTTGGAATCTTAAACTGAATCTTTTACTTCAATTTTGAAGATTCATTTTCAGCTACGGTTAAGGCAAACTACCATAAAAAGTTTCCTGGCGCCCATTCCACCTTAAGTAAGTACGTCCCTGTACTTCCATTATCATTAATAATATTGTATCTGATACCTTTTTTTTATTAAATTAATTAATTGATATTCGATAAAAAAGTCTCCACGATAAAAAAAGAATCCACCCCAATACTGAGCTACGGGTGGCAGCACTTAATGTGCGGCTCGTTGTAGAATTTTCATTTTTTTATGAAGTTGATTGTCAAGGTGACATTTCTGTCATTGTTTTTAAATTAAATTCGCGAAGCACACCGGTGGTGCTTTCGTTTTGATATAATTGCTTATTTGGTTTTATTTGGATTCGGAAATCCTTTTTGTGTTTCTGTGGATTGTAGTCCACCATCCTAAAGTTAAAATAATTCATAGTAAAGTGAAAATTTTGCAACAAGTGTATGCTTCTGGTTTAGCTTGGTTTCGCTAGCCATCAACACATCAGGACATAGGTCTTTCAACAACTGGAATAGATTAGCTCTGCGTTCGATCCTAATCAGTGAATTTACATTCACGGCAAGGATCCTAAAGGGCCTCTCCGACAGCGCGCCCATTACGATCTAAGTTGCGCTAAGCTAGGCAGAAGCGAGTAGATATGGTCCACCCTTTCTGTCTGCTCCCTTATCTGGCCGATACCTTATTCATCATGCCATTGTGCCATATAATAGGCTACCAAAAAATGGGAACTAGTTGAAACTAGAAAAAGCTTGTCATGAGTTCCGTTCAGGCTTCCCGAAGTAGGTTTAGAATGAGCTGACCATTTGTCTTTTTTTTTTCAAAGATTTCTTAGCTTTATTTTATAAAGGTAAAAATTTTACCGCAGAATCATGAAATAAAAACCGAATTGTAGGAGGACGGCTGACTGTACCTTTCAAATAAGACCAACATTTTTAAAATCGGTTGCCATTGAGTTAAAAAGGGAGAAATATGAATCGTGTTTACTTATTAATATAATGTTTCTAATGAATAAAATCATCTTTATAAAAGTTTAAAATCCCTTCAAAATAAAAATTAGATGTGAGAAATGGTTTACTATGTTAGAAAAATGTTAAACAACCTCTTTCCACTCATCTCCCTCCTCATAATGTTCAACGAAATGTTGGCTTATGAAAGAGTATGTAGAAAAAGAGAAAGAAACCGAATAAACAACAACAAATCTGTGTGGGCTAGTAAAAATGCTAGTCGGTTCAATACACTTTGATAAACAATGAAACTCGATCTGGGTTTAGATTTATCATGTGGTAGCTTGGCGTAATGCGTAGTGCATGTGCTTTGCAATCGCTAGGTCGATGGTTCGAGCCCAGTTCGGGCATCAGTTTTTCAAATAATTTGAACATACATCTTCTTAGCACCACTAATAGAAGGAATCTGATGATCGGGTGTGGCAGCCTGTGAAATACCTATAATTCCAGCCTATGAAGTTTGTGGTAGCCCACACAGGTTGTTGTTGTTTCATTCAAACCTTTAATGTTAAATGACGGAAAAAGCAGCATAACTGCGAGTACTGCAAGCTATACAAAAACCCACTTTAATTGAAACCAATTCTTGACCAGTGTCAACCTCTTTCCACTCATCTCCCTCCTCATAATGTTCAACAAAATGTTGGCTTATGAAAGAGTATGTAGAAAAAGAGAAAGAAACCGAATAAACAACAACAAATCTGTGTGGGCTAGTAAAAATGCTAGTCGGTTCAATACACTTTGATAAACAATGAAACTCGATCTGGGTTTAGATTTATCATGTGGTAGCTTGGCGTAATGCCTAGTGCATGTGCTTTGCAATCGCTAGGTTGATGGTTCGAGCCCAATTCGGGCATCAGTTTTTCAAATAATTTGAACATACATCGGCTTAGCACCACTAATAGAAGGAATCTGATGATCGGGTGTGGCAGCCTGTGAAATAGCTATAATTCCAGCCTATGAACTTTGTGGTAGCCCACACAGATTGTTGTTGTTTCATTCAAACCTTTAATATAAAATAAACTTATTCATTTTGTATTTTTGTAAGAACAATTTAGTTGACTTCGTTTTAGCATTGAACTTTTTGAAGCTGAATCAACAGGTATGCCTTTAAAGTAACAATACATAATAGACAAATAAAGAAAACCGACAGACATTTGCATTTTTTTAACTCCAGTAATTAATTCCCGATGAACCAAAAAAACAGTACATGCGGTCACCTCATTCTCATATTCTTATTGGAAAAAATGTCTCACAAGATGGTTTACGTTATCCATGTTCGCAGATCAGATAAATTAAAAACTTGTCACATGAAAGAGAACCCTCCCTTGTAAAGCAATAACTTATGATGGGAGACCAACACTTCCTACCACAACTCACCGTACGAAGCTTTAACTTGCACTACGAAGCAAAAAAGATGGCAGCGAAAAGGAGGGAGGAAAATGTACAAAGGTGGGCTTGCGTTTGCCTTGTGTATGAAGGCCTTAGCCAACTGACTAGTTTGACATATTTCCGCTTAAGCAAATTATGGAAAACAATGCTTCATGTTTTTGGTGAGATTCACTTAAGAGTTATTCCATATGAAAACGTCTAAAAACAGGAAAAATCGTTGCTGTCTTATTTTAGATTTTACTGAAACTTTGTGAGGATGTTCTTTAGGACTATAAGGAAATAAATCCATGGTGATTTAATTTTAAATTGCGTTGCTTCCCCGCTACCCCCTTGCGAACTTTTGGAAAACGTCATTTTTATGTTATTTTAGTTTTGCTTCTTAAAACTTTTCTATTAAAGATATTTTTTTGTTTGAAACGGCATTTTAAAGCCTATTGTTATGTGCATCGCCCACAGTTATTTTGTTATTATTTCTATTCTGATGAATTGACACTTTGTCAATTCATAAATCGTATTGTATATCATTTTGCTTATCTCTAAATATGCTGAGTAACAGCATTCAATCATTGTATTTGTATATCTCTTATTATGCTGCATCAACAGCTTTTCAATCTTGTGTATCATTTTATGAGACGCTAATTCTTTGGCGTCTCCATCATTAAGTTAGTCGGAAATAAATATCAGAACTGAATAGTCGTTTCTCTTTTAACTCTTTAACGCATAACATTGGTGTCAGAAGTAAAGATGTTTTTTAATTTTTTTTCATTGTGCTTATTCCTTTGTATCCTATACCTGTGAGTATTATTTCATTGCATCAGTAAGAAGTAAGAAATTATTTGTGCGCGTACGCTTCATAATAAAAAAATATCTACTTTACAAGTAATTTTATTTGTGTGTACCTATCTCAATTGTTCATATTCATTCAATTCAACGGCTGTGTTATAATATTGTGGTATAATATTCATTAAAGCGTAAATCACTTTAATATCTGAATTTTGGTTACTTTAAAGAAAAAAAAAAAAAAAAAAATATTTTCATAATGTCTGTCGCAGATCACGACGAATTTAAAATCCAATCTCAACATGATTCAGAATCAAATCAACTGCTCCCTATAACTTTCTTAATTAAATTTATTAAAAAATTCGATGGATCGAGGGATGAACTTCCTTCCTTTATTTCAGATTGCAATAAAGCAATTGGTCTCGCATTAGAATCTCAGCAACATATATTATTAAGCTGTATCGAGAAACAAATTTCAGGAAAAGCTAAGGCTGCTTGTTTAAACAGAAAATTTGAGAATTGGGACGAATTAAAAATATTTTTAAAAACTATGTATCAAGATTCTAAACATTATTCGCAATTACTTTGTGAACTTACAAATCTTAAACAAAATTTTAACGAAACAGTTACTCGATTTGTTTTTAGAGTAGAAACGGTTTTAAAAAGAACAATAAACTCCATTCAACAACAGAATGTATCAAAGTCATCTTTAGAAGGTAGACTTGAGCTACTAAACGAGATAGTCCTAAATCGTTTTATTTATTTTTCTAACCAAAATATATCAAGTATTCTACGAGTCCGTGAAATTAAAACCCTTAATGAAGCTATTTCAATAGCAATCGCGGAGGAACAGGTTTCAAATATGTATAATAAAAAATTTACCCCAAAATATTCACAAAACTATAAAGTTAATAATAATCAGAATTCAGTTCGTTCAAAAGAACAAAATAGTAATACTAATCTTCATCTTGTTGAAACTAAAAATGAACCAAATTCAAGTAATTTTAAACTTTGCAAATATTGCAAGAAAAAAGGACATTTGATAGATGAATGTCGCAAACGAATTTATAACAATCAAAAGAAGCAACAACAATCAAAAAACTTCAATCCGACTTCATTACAAGTTGTCCAAATGGAGTCACCAAATTCGAACGAGACAACAAACAATTATTAACTGGAAATATTCTCTTTTCACAAACAAATTCATGTGTTCTCATTCCATGTAAGGAATCAAAAAATCAAATTCTTAAACTCCTTCTGGATACAGGATCAAATATTTCAATTGTAAAAGGTCAATCTCTTAAGCCTCAAACTTTCGTTTATCAAAACGAACAAATTTTATTAAATGGAATTAGTCAGAATAATCCCATTAAAACTTCAGGCTGTTCGAATCTTAATTTTAACTTTTATAATAAATCGATTTCATATAAATTTCATGTTTTAACTATGGATTCAAATATTCCTTTTGATGGAATTCTCGGAAATGATTTCCTTAAATCCATGGATGCAATAATTGATTACAAAACCCAATGTCTCCGTTTCAAGTACGGAAATATTCCAATCATTTCAAATAAAAGTTTGCCAAATTCTAATTTCATTGAAATTCAGCCTCGTACTGAAAAACTTATCTCAGTTCTTATTACAAATCCTCAAATTAAAGAAGGTATTCTTCCAGAACTTCATTTACAAGAAGGTGTATTTTTATCAAGAGCTATTACTCAAGTAAATAAGAATTATTATGCTCCCGCTTCAATTCTAAATACCACTGAAAATCCTATAATTCTTCAAAATCTTTCCTGTGAATTGGAACCATTACCCCCTACTCTTATTCCATTGAAAGAATCAAATAAATCTGATCGACTTCGAAATCTTAAAGCAAATTTAAGATTTGATCATTTAAATACTGATGAAAAATCTCAAGTTATCAAAATATGTGAAGAATTCAGTGATATATTCCATTTAGAAGGAGATGTCCTCACTTCTACATCAGCTATTCAGCATGAAATCATTACAAACAATTCAGGACCTATAGCGGCAAAAACGTACCGTTATCCTGAAAAACATAAATCAGAAGTTAACAAACAAATTAAAAAAATGCTCAAACAAGATATAATCAAGCATTCCGTATCTCCATGGTCCGCTCCTCTATGGGTGGTTCCAAAGAAAGTTGACACTTCTGGTCAACAAAAATGGCGTGTAGTTGTGGATTACAGAAAATTGAATAACGTCACAATTGGTGATGCTTTTCCTCTTCCAAATATTGTTGACATTTTGGATCAACTTAGTCATTCCAATTACTTCACAACTCTCGACCTAGCTTCGGGATTTCATCAAATAAATGTACGTCCAGAAGATCGTCCAAAAACCGCATTTTCAGCTCCGGACGGGCACTACGAGTTCATTCGTATGCCTTTCGGTCTAAAAAACGCTCCATCAGTCTTTCAAAGATTGATGAACAATGTGTTAACAGGCCTACAAGGTCTACAATGTTTTGTCTATCTAGACGACATTGTCATTTATGCGTCATCATTACAAGATCATCAATCAAAACTTAGAAATGTCTTTAAAAGACTTCGACTTAATAACCTTAAATTGCAGCCAGATAAGTGCGAGTTTATGAGAAAAGAGGTTATTTATTTAGGTCACAAAATCACAAGTGAAGGTGTTAAACCAGACTCTGAAAAAATTGACGTTGTATCTAAATTTCCAGTTCCTACAAATATAAAAGAAATGCAATCTTTCTTAGGTCTAGCAGGTTACTATCGACGTTTCATTGAAAATTTTTCAAAAATTACTCGACCCCTTACAAGTCTCTTAAAAAAGGATGTTCCATTTATATGGGGAAAAAATCAGCAATCTGCATTCGATTATTTATTTATTTATTTATTTATTTATATAAAGGTATCGCTGCATAAAAAGATTTCTCTTGTAAGTAATGCAGGTTGGTAGCATACATTTGAAAATATGAATTATAGTTAACTATTTATTAACAAAATATAAAAAAAATATATATATAAAGATATAAAGTGAAAAACAATGAAAATGTTACATTAACGAAACTTCAGTTTTCATTAGAAAAGTGAGAAGAGACCAAAGTAAAAAAACTAGCATTGTATCCAATCGTTGACCTAATAGAAATTGGCAATTGATTCCATATCCTAACTGCGTAAATGAAAAATTGACGTTGTGACGTTAGACTTTTGTGCCTAATTGGCTTCAGATTCAGATGTCTGTTTGACCGCGGAAAATTAATTTTATTATAAAGATATTCCGGTTGTTTTTGGTGAATAATATTATAGAGCATTTTGACGGATTTTAGCTTTAAAAAGTTTTCAAGTGTACATCCAAGCATGCGATTTGAATATTCAGAGACATGGTCGTAACGACCAAGGTTGAAAACATATCTTGCACATGAGTTAACAGCAACTTTGAGTTTACTAAAAGAGTTTGTGTCAGGATCACAGAAAAGTTCACAGCCATAGCTGATAATAGGGACAATAAGAGACTTCACAAGTTTAAGTTTTACTTCCAAGGGAAGGACGTTTCTGGTTACCGAAAGTCCTCTTAATGAGCCATAGATTTTTGAAACAACACTGTTTATGTGGTCATCCCAAGACAATCTGTTGTTAAATATAATCCCGAGATTTCTTACATTAAAAACCATATCAATACGTACATTGTTTAAAAAAATGGGAGGAAAACCACTCTGATCTATATGACGTCTCCAGAAGGTAATTGCTTTGGTTTTTGTTGGGTTAATCAACAAATCATTTTGGAAGGACCAGGAAAATATTGACTTTAAGTCAACATTCATTTTTGAAAAAGCATCTTCAATATTTTTGTATGGAAAACGTATATAAATCTGCACGTCATCAGCGTATATATGGAAAGAACTGTATTGTAGAGTAGTGGGGAGGTCGTTGATAAATAACGAAAACAAGAGAGGACCAAGGATCGAACCTTGAGGAACTCCCGCATTCGTAGGATGGAAGGATGAGAGCTTAGAGTTACATGATACAGCCTGAGACCGATTAGATAGATACGAGTATAAAAGTTTGCATGTCTACATTACGAAGTGTGAAACTGAATTCAGAATTGTTTCTAAAGATTGGTGTGCTGTTGATTGCGAGCTGGCTTGGAGCAGCAAATTTCAAATTTAACGCCTCAACATCAATATCTTCACGTGCACAAGGACTTTGTTTACAAACACCCATGTCTTTGACCTTCTTCCAAAAAAACTTAGAGGATCTATCAGAAGAAAATGTTTGTGAATAATAATTTAATTTTGCGATTTTAATCATGTTAACCACATTATTTCTAGCTCTTTTAAAGTCATTGTGCAAATCTAAGCATCGAAATCTCTTCCACCGTTTATATAACTCATTTCGTAGACTAATAGCATTAATTATATCGTGGTTCATCCAAGGGTTTGAGTTAATCCTGATCCTACGAGACTTAAGGGGAACGTATTTATCGAAAAGATAAGTTATGTTCTTATTAAAAATATCGACTTTTTCGTTTACAACAGGATTTGTAAAAATTTCATTCCAAGCCAAAACATTGCACTCAGAAAATAGATTCGCTAGCTCAATATTGTGAAAATCACGATACTGATAAGTTTCGGATTCATCACTGGTATTAATGTTCAGACCAAGTGTTGCAAAAACTAGATCATGGTAGGAAAAAGCGGGAAAAGATAGTTGATTATAATGACAAAGTAGTTTAGGATTGCTAATGAGAATTAGATCTAAATTAGATCTTAAATCAAAACTTACATCCGAACCGATATTACAATATCCGGATTTTTCAAAAGAGTTTATCCTTACAACGGATGCGTCAAACTTCGCAATATGTGCTATATTGAGCCAAGGTGAAATTGGTTCAGATTTGCCTATTTCCTATGCTAGCAGAACACTCAATAGACAAGAGTCAAACTACAGCACAACAGAACGAGAACTTCTCGCAATCGTCTGGGGTGTTAATCACTTTCGTCCATATTTATATGGTAGAACATTCAAAATTATAACAGACCATAGACCATTAGTTTGGTTGTTCAACGTTAAAGATCCTGGTTCTAAGCTTGTGCGATGGAGACTAAAACTCGAGCAATACGAATATATAGTATATTATAAACCTGGTCGTATAAACTCAAATGCAGACTGTTTATCCCGTATTCGTCAAGAAAACACATTAGAAACTAAATGTATGTATGTAGAAACTAAAGAAACATTTGGCGATTATGTTAAATTTTATTATAATTCCCTTTCACCACATATTCACGATTTTAAAGAACTCGAAGGGAATATACTTAACTCAAAAGAAACATTAGCTTATATTACTGCAATTGATCTTTCAAATGAAAACATTCATACCGATTCCATATTATCTAATTCTATTAATTCTGAAGTAATTCGCAATGTACCACATGAGTTATATTCAAATTATAAAACAATCGGCAAAAACAAACAAGTATTTTATCACTGTTTTGTAAAAAATAATTTCTACGAGAAACCTACCTATTCAGATTTCTTTTATACAATGCAAAACTTACGTATTCAATTAGAATTGAATAATATATCTTCTATCTCTATAGCAAATCCAACAGATGATTTCAATCAATTCAAATATCAAAAATGTAAAGATATTATTCTATTTGTGTTTAGAAATGCAAAAATCAGCATCTCGTTATACAAAAACGTTATTAAAACTCCAACTCCCGAACAAATTCCTTTAATTCTCAAAGAAAATCATGATTTACCATTATCTGGTCATTGTGGATATCGAAGGATGTTTGGCAGAATATCACAAAAATACAAATGGCATAAAATGCGTAATCAAATCAAAAAATATATTAAAGAATGTCAATCTTGTCAACTTAACAAAACCATGAGACGAACAAATAAAGCTCCCATGGAAATCACTAGTACAAGTAATAAACCGTTTGAAGCACAGAATAAAATTTTCAGGGATTTTAGTTAAGAAGTAGAACTGAGTACACTGTAAATTTCATATTTCTATCTCATGTCAAACATAGTGAAATAATAGCCTTAAGTAGGGGTTCTTTTGTCTGTTTAGCGTTTTTGCTGTTTTTTAAACAAGCAATTCACTTGGAAGATATAAAAAACACACAACTTTTATTTTGAGAATTAATAGCTAAAGTCTAAAAAAAAAAATACACTGTAAGTTTCATTTCCCATCTTTAGTCAAACCTAGTGAAATCATAGCATAAAAAATGTGTTTTTTCAAAAACTCAAAACTTTGAGCTTAAAATTTTTGCAGAAGGAGTACACCCATCTAGTTAATTTAGAGTTTATTTTATTAAATTGAATGTATATTTAATATTTGGTAAATATTAGCCACGTACACACAATATTCGAGGTTCTGGAGTCCTTCAAAAACAACAAAAAATCAACAAAATTACCGTATTTTCAAAAATTGTTTTTAATTCAGGGTTAATTGATACCTGATTTTTTATTCTTTAATCAAAAACTAATATTTATAGGCTTTAAAATGCCGTTTCAAACAAAAAAATATCTTTAATAGAAAAGTTTTAAGAAGCAAACTAAAATAACATAAAAATGACGTTTTCCAAAAGTTCGCAAGGGGGTAGCGGGGAAGCAACGCAATTTAAAATTAAATCACCATGGATTTACTTCCTTATAGTCCTAGAGAACATCCTCACAAAGTTTTAGCACAATCAAAAATGAGACAGCTTTTCCGATTGGACGTTTTCATATGGAATGACTCTTAATGAAAAACTACGCTTGTATCAGGCTTGTGTGCTGCGGTCTGCGGTATCAACCAACGAACTGTTTTGACATCAGCTACATTTCTGTTGGATATGACTTGCAAGTTATATAATCCAATATTTTATATCTCAAAATTACATATATTACTCTTGAGAAATGTTTTCGGAAATTAGAATTAAATGTGATCGGATTTAAAGTTGTACATTCCGTTTTTTGATTTAATGAAAATGTTTGCAGGTATCTTTTCAAGATTTATTTTTATGTTGAATTTTATATAACACAACTGCATAGTGGTTTAAGCTTTTAGAAACAGGTCATGCACATTTTAAGAAGGAGCTTCTCAATGAAAGTCTTTTCTTAGCTATGACTTCCTGTGCTTCTTCAAACGAATATTAAGCAGCCTAATCGAAATAATATTGAAGTTTAGCACATTGAAGCCTGTATTAGGCTTCAGATTATTCCTCTGATAGACTTAAATGAAGCCACATAGCTTGTTGAATATTTAATTTCGGTTCACAAGCTCAATGCAAGCACCTAAGCAGTGATGACTTCAAGAAAAGCAAAAACTTGACCTTATGGAAGTTAAATTGATAATTGGGGTATCGACACCGAGTATCGACATCGAGTATCGACATCGAGTATCGACATCGAGTATCGACATCGAGTATCGACATCGAGTATCGACATTGAGTATTGATATCGAGTATCGACATCGAGTATCGACATCGAATATCGACATCGAGTATCGACATCGAGTATCGACATCGAGAATCGATATCGAGTATCGATATCGAGTATCGACATCGACTATCGACATCAAATATCGACATCGAGTATCGATATCGAGTATCGATATCGAGTATCGAGTATCGATATCGAGTATCGAGTATCGATATCGAGAATCGACATCGAGTATCGACATCGAGTATCGACATCGAATATCGACATCGAGTATCGACATCGGGTATCGACATCGATATCGAGTATCGATATCGAGTATCGATATCGAGTATCGACATCGAGTATCGACATCGAGTATCGATATCGAGTATCGATATCGAGTATCGATATCGAGTATCGATATCGAGTATCGACATCGAGTATCGACATCAAATATCGACATCGAGTATCGATATCGAGTATCGATTTCGAGTATCGACATCGAGTATCGACATCGAGTATCGACATCGTGCATTGACATCGGGTATCGACATCAAGTATTGATTTGCTCGGTGGTACAAATCCAAGTGAACGAGATAATCGGTCGATATCAGTAAAGATGATGATAAGCGTTGATTTTCTATCCACGCTTATTCTCAAAATAGTGATTTTTGTTGTTGCGATTTGTTGATGCTATTGCTACAGAAGAGCAGAGAAAAAACTCACCACACCCTGGAGCAGCACAAGAGTAGGAAAGTTAATTGTAAAAAATACTTGACAAGCTAATTAGATCAACCAAAAAATGCATAAGTGAAGTTGAATTCAAAGAAAATCAAAATGATACTTAGATAACAATGATGTAAATTATTTAATCAAAGCATGTACACTGCACAAAATTTAAAGCAAAAAGTTAATGATTTTATGAATGAAATGATTTTAAATGATGAAATGATTTTAAATTACAAATTGCTAGGAAGAAAGTTGATTACAGACAATTGCTTGTTGGTTTCAAACCAACGGTTTTTACCCAATAAAAAAACTACCTTTTTGAAAAAAAAAGTCTTACTATTATATCCATTTATTACTTTATATTGGAAAAAATTATATCTTGAAAACTCATGCCACCAGTTTCATATCCAGTTTCGTTCTATTTTGAAATTAGCTCTCAAAAGAAAAGTTCTACCGTCAAGGTGAATTTCGTTAGGTTTTTTGTCACTTGCGATCATATTTGTAAAATATGAAAGTACGTTTTTTAAGATAAATGATGAATACTTAGTTGAAAGACTTCTGGTACATTATGTAGGTACACGAAGGGCTGGAAAAGGGCTACAAGAACAATAACGAAAACTAAAGGATACCTGTGGAAAAATATGATTGTTATTACTTTCATTGCCCTCTTCTTGTTTGCCACACAAGTAACCGTAACAATCAATTAAATAAAGGCTTTTTTTTATATCAAAAGAACTGTTGCAATCAAAATATTAGGCCCGTCCTACCGAGTATCGAAATCAGATATCGACATCGAGTATCGACATCGAGTATCGATATCGACTATCGATATCGAGTATCGACATTGAGTATCGACATTGAGTATCTACATCGAGTATCGACATCGAATATCGACATCGAGTATCGATATCGACTTTCGATATCGAGTATCGACATCGCGTATCGACATTGAGTATCGACATCGAGTATCGACATCGAATATCGACATCGAGTATCGACATCGAGTATCGACATCGAGTATCGACATCGAGTATCGACTCGAGTATCGACATCGAGTATCGACATCGAGTATCGACATCGAGTATCGACATTGAGTATCTACATCGAGTATCGACATCGAGTATCGACATCTAGTATCGACATCTAATATCGACATCGAGTATCGACATCGGGTATCGACATCGAGTATCTACATCGAGTATCGATATCGAGTATGGACATCGACTATCGATATCGAGTATCGACATCGAGTATCGATATTGAGTATCGAGTATCGATATCGAGTATGGACATCGACTATCGATATCGAGTATCGACATCGAGTATCGATATTGAGTATCGACATCGAGTATCGATATCGAGTATCGACATCGAGTATTGACATCGACTACCGACATCGAGTATCGACATCGGGTATCGACATCGAGTATCGACCTCGAGTATCGATATCGAGTATCGACATCGAGTATCGACATCGAGTATCGACATCGAGTATCGACATCGAGTATCGACATCGAGTATCGATATCGAGTATCGACATTGAGTATCGACTTTGTTCACGCAAGACTGCATGTCGCTGTGCACCCCCAGACACCTCAAGCACCCTAAACAGGCACTCCACTCCCCACACAACCTCCTACCACAGCTACTGTCCCAATGCCACTAAGTAAAAACTTAGGGACAATGGGCACCATCACTATAGCAGACAAACAGCGTTGCGGTGACCCCATGATCAGTAACAAAGGAGTCACGACGCACAGTGGGGCAGCTCCATACATGGTGATGATAAAAAGGTCACCTTGCAAAATTAAAGCAACGGGATTATAAACTTCGCTCTCTTAAAGTTAACGGAAAATCTGATATGAAGAGTGTGATTTTTTTTTTTTTAATGTTTCGTAGTCAAGGTTAGACAGCCCATCAAAGTAGACTTTTAATGTGCAAAAATCGCTTATTTAAAAAGTGCTAAAAAAGATTAACTTTAGTTTTATCCATAAAATCAAAATTAAGATCGGAAAAAAGTTTCACAAAATGTCACACCTAGATGAAGGTATGTAGATTATGATTGAAGTTTAAAAATATAAAAAAAGAAATATTTGCGTTGAAATAATTGAAATGAAAAGAAGAAATTTTGTTTACTTTTCACTTCATGTCTTCTGTTGGGGCAAAAGTCAAGCAGGTCTGAAAGTGGGAAAAGTAAGTAAGTACCTATACTACCAAAAAAACAAAAGTGCTTGACTTTTACCCCAAATATTTGTTTTCAATTTTTTAAAATAAAGTTATAGTATTTAAAAAGCTGAAAAATTGTTTACTTCTTTTTATAAATTTATTTTACAAAATTTTAGGAACAATATTCAATTTCTGTTTTTAATTCAGGGTTAATTGATACCTGATTTTTTATTCTTTAATCAAAAACTAATATTTATAGGCTTTAAAATGCCGTTTCAAACAAAAAAATATCTTTAATAGAAAAGTTTTAAGAAGCAAACTAAAATAACATAAAAATGACGTTTTCCAAAAGTTCGCAAGGGGGTAGCGGGGAAGCAACGCAATTTAAAATTAAATCACCATGGATTTACTTCCTTATAGTCCTAGAGAACATCCTCACAAAGTTTTAGCACAATCAAAAATGAGACAGCTTTTCCGATTGGACGTTTTCATATGGAATGACTCTTAATGAAAAACTACGCTTGTATCAGGCTTGTGTGCTGCGGTCTGCGGTATCAACCAACGAACTGTTTTGACATCAGCTACATTTCTGTTGGATATGACTTGCAAGTTATATAATCCAATATTTTATATCTCAAAATTACATATATTACTCTTGAGAAATGTTTTCGGAAATTAGAATTAAATGTGATCGGATTTAAAGTTGTACATTCCGTTTTTTGATTTAATGAAAATGTTTGCAGGTATCTTTTCAAGATTTATTTTTATGTTGAATTTTATATAACACAACTGCATAGTGGTTTAAGCTTTTAGAAACAGGTCATGCACATTTTAAGAAGGAGCTTCTCAATGAAAGTCTTTTCTTAGCTATGACTTCCTGTGCTTCTTCAAACGAATATTAAGCAGCCTAATCGAAATAATATTGAAGTTTAGCACATTGAAGCCTGTATTAGGCTTCAGATTATTCCTCTGATAGACTTAAATGAAGCCACATAGCTTGTTGAATATTTAATTTCGGTTCACAAGCTCAATGCAAGCACCTAAGCAGTGATGACTTCAAGAAAAGCAAAAACTTGACCTTATGGAAGTTAAATTGATAATTGGGGTATCGACACCGAGTATCGACATCGAGTATCGACATCGAGTATCGACATCGAGTATCGACATCGAGTATCGACATCGAGTATCGACATTGAGTATTGATATCGAGTATCGACATCGAGTATCGACATCGAATATCGACATCGAGTATCGACATCGAGTATCGACATCGAGTATCGACATCGAGAATCGATATCGAGTATCGATATCGAGTATCGACATCGACTATCGACATCAAATATCGACATCGAGTATCGATATCGAGTATCGATATCGAGTATCGAGTATCGATATCGAGTATCGAGTATCGATATCGAGAATCGACATCGAGTATCGACATCGAGTATCGACATCGAATATCGACATCGAGTATCGACATCGGGTATCGACATCGATATCGAGTATCGATATCGAGTATCGATATCGAGTATCGACATCGAGTATCGACATCGAGTATCGATATCGAGTATCGATATCGAGTATCGATATCGAGTATCGACATCGAGTATCGACATCAAATATCGACATCGAGTATCGATATCGAGTATCGATTTCGAGTATCGACATCGAGTATCGACATCGAGTATCGACATCGTGCATTGACATCGGGTATCGACATCAAGTATTGATTTGCTCGGTGGTACAAATCCAAGTGAACGAGATAATCGGTCGATATCAGTAAAGATGATGATAAGCGTTGATTTTCTATCCACGCTTATTCTCAAAATAGTGATTTTTGTTGTTGCGATTTGTTGATGCTATTGCTACAGAAGAGCAGAGAAAAAACTCACCACACCCTGGAGCAGCACAAGAGTAGGAAAGTTAATTGTAAAAAATACTTGATTGACAAGCTAATTAGATCAACCAAAAAATGCATAAGTGAAGTTGAATTCAAAGAAAATCAAAATGATACTTAGATAACAATGATGTAAATTATTTAATCAAAGCATGTACACTGCACAAAATTTAAAGCAAAAAGTTAATGATTTTATGAATGAAATGATTTTAAATGATGAAATGATTTTAAATTACAAATTGCTAGGAAGAAAGTTGATTACAGACAATTGCTTGTTGGTTTCAAACCAACGGTTTTTACCCAATAAAAAAACTACCTTTTTGAAAAAAAAAGTCTTACTATTATATCCATTTATTACTTTATATTGGAAAAAATTATATCTTGAAAACTCATGCCACCAGTTTCATATCCAGTTTCGTTCTATTTTGAAATTAGCTCTCAAAAGAAAAGTTCTACCGTCAAGGTGAATTTCGTTAGGTTTTTTGTCACTTGCGATCATATTTGTAAAATATGAAAGTACGTTTTTTAAGATAAATGATGAATACATAGTTGAAAGACTTCTGGTACATTATGTAGGTACACGAAGGGCTGGAAAAGGGCTACAAGAACAATAACGAAAACTAAAGGATACCTGTGGAAAAATATGATTGTTATTACTTTCATTGCCCTCTTCTTGTTTGCCACACAAGTAACCGTAACAATCAATTAAATAAAGGCTTTTTTTTATATCAAAAGAACTGTTGCAATCAAAATATTAGGCCCGTCCTACCGAGTATCGAAATCAGATATCGACATCGAGTATCGACATCGAGTATCGATATCGACTATCGATATCGAGTATCGACATTGAGTATCGACATTGAGTATCTACATCGAGTATCGACATCGAATATCGACATCGAGTATCGATATCGACTTTCGATATCGAGTATCGACATCGCGTATCGACATTGAGTATCGACATCGAGTATCGACATCGAATATCGACATCGAGTATCGACATCGAGTATCGACATCGAGTATCGACATCGAGTATCGACTCGAGTATCGACATCGAGTATCGACATCGAGTATCGACATCGAGTATCGACATTGAGTATCTACATCGAGTATCGACATCGAGTATCGACATCTAGTATCGACATCTAATATCGACATCGAGTATCGACATCGGGTATCGACATCGAGTATCTACATCGAGTATCGATATCGAGTATGGACATCGACTATCGATATCGAGTATCGACCTCGAGTATCGATATCGAGTATCGACATCGAGTATCGACATCGAGTATCGACATCGAGTATCGACATCGAGTATCGACATCGAGTATCGATATCGAGTATCGACATTGAGTATCGACTTTGTTCACGCAAGACTGCATGTCGCTGTGCACCCCCAGACACCTCAAGCACCCTAAACAGGCACTCCACTCCCCACACAACCTCCTACCACAGCTACTGTCCCAATGCCACTAAGTAAAAACTTAGGGACAATGGGCACCATCACTATAGCAGACAAACAGCGTTGCGGTGACCCCATGATCAGTAACAAAGGAGTCACGACGCACAGTGGGGCAGCTCCATACATGGTGATGATAAAAAGGTCACCTTGCAAAATTAAAGCAACGGGATTATAAACTTCGCTCTCTTAAAGTTAACGGAAAATCTGATATGAAGAGTGTGATTTTTTTTTTTTTTAATGTTTCGTAGTCAAGGTTAGACAGCCCATCAAAGTAGACTTTTAATGTGCAAAAATCGCTTATTTAAAAAGTGCTAAAAAAGATTAACTTTAGTTTTATCCATAAAATCAAAATTAAGATCGGAAAAAAGTTTCACAAAATGTCACACCTAGATGAAGGTATGTAGATTATGATTGAAGTTTAAAAATATAAAAAAAGAAATATTTGCGTTGAAATAATTGAAATGAAAAGAAGAAATTTTGTTTACTTTTCACTTCATGTCTTCTGTTGGGGCAAAAGTCAAGCAGGTCTGAAAGTGGGAAAAGTAAGTAAGTACCTATACTACCAAAAAAACAAAAGTGCTTGACTTTTACCCCAAATATTTGTTTTCAATTTTTTAAAATAAAGTTATAGTATTTAAAAAGCTGAAAAATTGTTTACTTCTTTTTATAAATTTATTTTACAAAATTTTAGGAACAATATTCAATTTCTGATAGCTAAATTTTATTATAAAATTGTTTTTAAGTGTTTCAATTTTTTTTCAAAAAAAAGTATCTCAAAATTGTTATACCAATAGTCCTTCTTCTCAATACAATTTCTCTGCTCCTTTTCTGTTCTAAATTGCAAGTTAACAATATTTTTGAACTTTTCAAACAATTATTTAAATGAAAAAAGGTTGTGAAAAATTTTAACTCTACCAAAAAAATATTATGCTTTCCATTTTATTTACAATTTTGAGCCTTAAATAAAAAAAATAAGTAAATTGACATCTACACTAAATTAAATGTTATTTTGCCTAGTATTTCGACAGCACTAAATTACAACATAATTGTGTACTCAAATGTTTCTTACCCAAGGTTTCGTTGCTTCAATACGAATTCGAAACTACTAAATTCCAAAAAATCCCATTTTTGAAATATCTTAATCTGAACAATCAACAAATCTTGTATTATATTAAAATAATATGTCCCGCAGAGTAGGTTTATTGAAATCACTTCTATTCACAGGATTTTCATTGAATTTGGAAGGGTGGCAGACATGTTATTTTCAAGTGCTTTTAGATCTCACGACAACTTTTGCGTTCAAAAATTATACTGAGATCTAAATATCAAAAGAATTTTAAAATATTTTTTGTTGACATTTTTAATATTGTTATTTCTCAAAAGCGTGAAGAGATTGTTTTAGAATATCTCAGAAGCGCGAGTTATGGATGAATAACTCCCACAACATTTAATTGATTATCCACCTCATTCAAATATCTTATGGATAGTTTAATTAATGCATTACTTTGTTTATTGTTTTATTTATTATTTATTATTTACTGGTTAATTTAATATTTTTGTTAAAATTCAGATTTGATTGATATTTAATATTAATTTTTGTAAATAGTTTTTATATATAAAATTGTTTATTCAAAAGGAAACACATCTTTTTACTTCCAAAAGAATAAACCATAACTGGCGCAGTCAATATTGTTGGTATTGATTCGGAGGGCACAATAATTAACAAATTTAAATTTATAAAAAAAAAATCAAAAATTAAAATACACGTTATAAATAATCAAGAATAAAAATATAACAATTAAAGAAGAAGATCAAGAAGATATTGACTAACCATACGTTGTAAAAAGTTAAATTGCATAGAAAAAGAAAATTTCAAAACGTGATTGACTTGAAATTGCAAAGGAATATTGCATTAACATCAACAACAAAATAAAAATCTTAAAACTATTATATAAACGTGAACCTCACATCAAAAGAACATTGGTGGCAGTGAAGAAATTACCAACAAGGAGCAGAGCAAGGATTTCAATTCTTTAGCTCAAGAACTCAACTCCCAATCTGTAGTATGAAAGGCTTTACTCAAGAGTACAAATAAAAAAAAAATAACAGAAAATATATATGCATGTAAGTCGTCAAATTGAACATTACAAAACTACTCTTTGCCCTTATTTTCAAATTATTATTAAATTTATAATCATATGCCAAAAGTAAAAAAAGTTAAGAAACACAAACCTTACTTTAATATTAAATTAGAAATTGTTAAGGAAGATTTAGTTAACACTAAGAATTTTAAAATGAATACCGGCACATTTAATAACTTAATTGAAGAATTACCTGGTATAAGTTTGACTGGCTTCAATACTGAAGCAAACACAAATTTCTGTTCAAATTTTCGAACCGAAAATACGAACCAAACTACCGCAGCAGGAACATTAAATTATGCCAATATTAATTTAGTCATTAATTCATTAAAAATTCCTGATGCAATT
The DNA here is from genome assembly GCA_948107695.1 of Meliscaeva auricollis. NCBI lineage: Eukaryota > Metazoa > Arthropoda > Insecta > Diptera > Syrphidae > Meliscaeva > Meliscaeva auricollis. The sequence goes on along the minus strand of OX403620.1, from coordinate 512,271 downwards.
AAAGATTTGCCACATTTTGATGGTAATCATAGATTATTGCATGATTTTATAAACAATGTTGAGGAAATTTTAAAAGTGATGACTACCATAGATAAAACACCTTATGCTGGTATTATCTTGAGAGCTATTAGAAATAAGATCATTGGTCAAGCCAATGAAGTTTTGAATATGTTTGGAACTCCATTGGATTGGCTTCAAATAAAAACAAACCTTATCTTACATTATTCTGATAAGAGAAATGAAACTTCTCTTATACGCGATTTACATAACTTAAAACAGTATAATGATTCAATTGAAGTATTTTACTCTAAAATTGTTGAAATTTTATCAACTTTAAATAAACATATTCACATTCACGAAAAAGACTCGACGTTTTAAATGCAAAAAGTAATCTTTATTCTGAAATGTGTCTTAACACCTTTCTTATTGGTCTCCAAGAACCGCTTGGATCTACAGTAAGAGCAATGAAATCAATATCTCTTGCAGAAGCTTTTAGTTATTGCATTAAAGAACAAAATTCTTTTTATATGAGACATTCAATTCCAACCTTTTATCAAAACTATAGAACACTTCTTCCGAACAAATTTCAAAATTCAAACACAAACTTAAATACATCTATTTCTAGAAATTTTTCAAATCAAAAGCAATATAATGCACCTCAAAATCAAACTCTTTTCACACCCAACAACAACAGATTACCTTTTAACCATAAACCACAACACAATTCCTACATTAATCAAAACATTCGCAAATCAACTGTTACTCCAATGAAAGTATCTACTGGATACACACGAAACACTCAACAACCGAGTTTCAGAAACTCAACAAACAACAACACTAGTAAAAATTATATTGGAAAAATGCACAATTTAAATTCAGACAACACATATAAATTAAATCCAGAACTATTTAATTATTCAAATCTAGAACAATTTTTACCAAAAACTGAAAATCCAGAACCAGATTATGATACCTATTATGACGGATATAACGAAATTGATAATAGAAATTTTTCGATAAATTGCCTCGGACAAATTGGATACCTTAAAAGACATAGTTCAAGTTCATTGCCATACATAAATATATTATCTCCTTCTGGTAGATCGTTGAAATTTTTAATTGATACTGGTTCATCAGTTAGCTTTATTAATCCCGGACTTACCAACCCTGACTTTCATGAAAAAATAGAACCAATAACGATTATAACTATTTTTAATAAACACGAATTAGATCAACATGTAACACTACCCGCATTTAAAGAGCTAAATACAAATGAGCAATTAAAATTTCTAGTCTTTAAATTTCATTCATATTTTGATGGCTTAAAAGGATTAGAAATTATGAAACTTTTGAAATCTAATGTTAATATCAAAGATAAACTTTCTGAAACTAACAATACAAAATTACCCCTTATATGTCTAATGTTTTCACAATTTTTTCAAATTCAAAATCAATTCTTAAACTTCCAGTAGATATTGAAAATGGTGATATATATTTAAAAACTACAATTATTAATAAAAATTTAAAAATTCCAGAAGGCATTTATAATATAAGATTTTAAGTTATGCTTTTCGCGCGTATCAATCATTTTAAGTTTAATTAAATTTTACGAAACTCACCTCGTATTTATGAGAAATATTTAATTTTATTTCTTCGCCCCGACGTTTCGAAGAACTTTCAAACTTCGTGGTCACGGGATTACAATGGGTTTGATGGATGTTGTTAATTGTTGTTCTTGTTCTCGATCGCACACGCATTTATAATTCCAAAAATTGGCACTGTTTTTTCGAAATAATAAATTTGTCTGATCAGGAGCAAATTCTATTTTTCGAAGAACCACTTAAAGTTGAAACATTTAACAGCTTCAACGAAATAAATAATTTTAACATAAAATACACAACAGACGAAACGGAACAAGTGGCATGTAATGATATAACAAATTTTCTAAGGACAGACCATTTGAATTGTGAAGAAAAGAAAGCACTTTTCAAACCTTTCAGAAAGTTTGATGATATTTTCTTCAAAGAAGGTGATAAATTGTCTTTTACTAATCAAATAAAACATAGAATAATTACAAACGACGACATAACGGTCTATACAAAATCATATAGGTACCCAGAAATTCACAAAATGGAAATTAAAAAACAAATACAAGAATTATTAAATCAACAAATCATAAGACCTAGTTTTTCTCCATACAATATTCCCATTTGGATAGTTCAAAAAAAAAAGAGATGCAACTAAAGTTCAAAAATGGAGTTTAGTTGTAGATAATAGGAAATTAAACGAGAAGACAGTTGGAGATCGTTATCCAATTCCAAACATTACAGACATTTTAGATAAATTAGGTAGATGTATGTATTTTTCCACATTAGACTTAGCATCTGGATTTCATCAAATTGAAATCCATTCACGAGACATTTCAAAAACAGCATTTACAGTTGAAAACGGCCACTATGAATTTATAAGAATGCCATTCGGCCTAAAAAATGCTCCGTCTACTTTTCAATGAGTAATGGATGGAATTTTAGGTGAATTACAAGGAACAGTGTGCTTAGTATTTATGGATGACATAATCGTGTTTTCATCTTCACTGCAAGAACACTTAGAAAATATTACCAAAGTTTTTTTAATATTACGAAACGCTAATTTAAAAGTTCAACTTAATAAATCAGAGTTTTTGCATAAAGAAGTAAGCTTTCTTGGACACATAGTGACTTCTGAAGGTGTTAAACCTAACCCTGAAAAACTTCGGTCTATTAAAGAATATCCTCTACCTCGAACCCCAATAGAAATCAAATCATTTCTTGGATTGTTGGGATATTATAGAAAGTTCATTCAAGATTTCGCTAAAATAACAAAACCACTCACTGTTTGTTTAAAAAAAGGAAGAAAAATAATACTGGACGATAATTATATCAAATGTTTTGAACATTGCAAAGATATACTAAGTAATGACCCACTACTTCAATACCCAGATTTTTCAAAAACCTTCAATCTAACAACTAATGCTAGCAATTTTGCACTGGGTGCAATATTAAGCCAAGGTCCTATAGGAAATGACAAACCAATTTCGTATGCTTCACGTACACTCTCAGACTCAGAAACAAAATACAGTACCGTAGAGAAAGAATTATTGGCTGTTGTTTAGGCGACTAAACACTTTCGACCTTATCCTTATGGACGTAAATTTAATATTGTAACAGACCACAAACCTCTGACATGGCTATTTTCCCTTAAAGACTCAAACTCAAAACTTATCTGGTGGAGCTTCGGATTCTAATTCAGAATACTAAAATTCTTCAAAAAAGTGATCATAGGTTAGAAAAAAATTATTTTTTAAACAAGTAGAATTCGTTAATTAAAACTTTTTTAATAAGCGATTCCAGGTTAATTTATACAATATTCCTGAAATTTAAAACTGTACCAGAGGTTTCAATAAACTACTACCTTTGTCATAAAAACACAAACAGCCATCATAATAGCATTTTTACCTTAAAAAATAATTGGTATCATAAAATGGCCATTTCTGTCCTACTGTGCGACGTGACCAGGAATGGCCACCATCCTGCTCATTCATCACCAGCCATAAGGTCTGGGAATTGTGAGTAAAACCCTAACCTTAACCTTCAAAAGGCACCCCAATCCCCACATAACCTCCTGCAACAGAACAAGTCTATAGCAAGAAGCACGTTGGGGTGACCCCACAACCGGCACCAAATAAGCGAAGTGAGACCCAAGTCCCACATCCGCTCAATCGCTACCAGCTGTAAGGTCAAGGGATTGCGGATTCATTACTCTACCTGCCGGAATACCCAAAGACCCCAAAAACGCACAGCCGCAGCCTACACAAGTTCTGTGTAGGTCCCGGGCGATCATCCAAGACTCCATGTAAACAAGGAGTCAAGTCCTGCCAACAAGGACCCACAACAAAAGAACCCCTTGTTACAATGCAGTTACTACTACAAGGACCAACAGAATGCCATTATTGCCGACGAATCCGAAAGACTTGCTCAGCAAAGGTGGCAAGACTTTCAGCCGTTTATCTTGTGAGGAGAACACGGCTGAAATCCCAAGCGTCATCCACCCGCACCACACCCATCGCAGTGAGATCTCTGCAGCGAGCATAGCGCTGGCAGTCCACCAGCACATGCCTCCAGTCCTCTCTCGCAGCCCCACACGCACACTCTGCCGACTCTGCCAAGGTCCTCAAATGCAAGAAAGCATTCAAGGAACCATGTCCAGTCAACAGAAAGCCCGTGAAGAGTGAGAAATCCAGACAATCCCGCAGCGAGATTGCCACCTGGTAAGAACACATTCCCTAAGCAGGTCTCTCCTTTCGGAGAGACTCATGCCACCAGCACCAGCGCATTCGTCCCAGTCAGATGCCAAGAGCGGCCACTGCCTCCGTAACCTGCAAGCAATACTTTTACGTATCACCTCCAGGTCAAGCGGAGGCACTCCTGCCAACACCTGTAAGGCCTCAGTAGAGACAGTTCTACAAGCCCGAAGCGAACCAAGGAGCATAATCCTCTGTGAACTGAGGATCATACTTCTCCCTTTCACAGTCTTAATACAGTCGTACCACACAGACGCACCAAATATTGCACAAGCAACAAGTAGTCCATCATATACAGTACGACGCGCAGACCCAGAAAGGCCCCAGTCACACCTCAGCATTCTGGAGACTGTTGGCACAAGAGAGGTGAGCTTCAGTCTCACCTGTTCGAGATGAGGAAGGAAGCTCATTCTCTCTCCCAGGGTGATACCAAGATACTTTACTTTCGTATCGTATCTTAGAGTCACCCCGCCAGCCCTAACACAAGGACGACAATTCAAGGACAATTTGCCCTTGAGTAGCATCATAGATGTCTTTTCCACAGCTACATCCACCCCAACGTCCGCACCCCAGTTGCCAACCATGCCCATGACCTCCGTGCCCCTGCTTTCCAGCGCAATCCGAGATTGGCCTTCAACAAGAACAAGAAGATCATCAGCATAAGCAATGCATCTGCAATACGGCTGCCAAGAGGAAAGCAGCTGCAGCAGAGGATCCATCATGAGGTTCCATATATATGGACCCCCGACAGACCCCTGAGGACATCCTCTCTCAACATCCACAGAGAAAGAACCCACAGAACTGACAGCACGAGCGGTCCTGCTAGAGAAATAGCTCCTCCAGAGACCTACCTCGCGGCAACCCATCTGAACTAACCTACGTTCAACCATCGACCAGTCAAGGTAGTCAAACGCACCCCTGAAATCGATAAAGAGGCCAAGAACATACTTCTCGGTCGACACACGAACAGAGTCACAGACGCGTAGCCATGCATCTTTGACACTGCAACCTGGTTTAAAACCAAACTGGAATGGACATTGCTCAGGTATACTCTCCATCAGTCTGTTGTAGGGACCCCTATACCAAACAAAAAAAAATCTATCTAAAAAAATAAACACACGGAATTCCACACACCAAATAAAATTATAAAAATAACACCCTGTATTTGCGGAATAATCTTCGAAAAAGGAAAACATCTGGTTTCTTTCGTTAAATACCAAAAAGGAAATAGGGGACATTTTCTGTCTCAGCCCTTGATTATCGATAAGATCTAATCATAAGTCTTTTCCATTTTAATACTGGCCGAGTGTGGAAGCTAAGTGTGACAGTTCTCTTGCCCAATCCATTATATCTACCGAAGTTCGACTTTCATATATTCTTCGTCGAGAGAAAAAGGTAAAATTCGGACCTGACTTAATAAATGTTAACTATAGTGAATAAAAAAATTACCATTTATAAAAAAATTTTCGTATAGTCGTATAAAAAGATAATTCGTCTTACGCGTTGCATCAACACGTAAAGCATTTAGAGCCCATTCCCAACTTCAGCGATCTCCGATTACACTGCCGTGCATGTTAATTATATTATTAATAAGTCAAGGTAAATTTTAAAGCTTAATTCTAAGCGCGCCAATTAAACGAAGAAAACAAAATTTAACATTTATATAAACCCGTACAGAGATTGCCAAAAGGAAAGGGATTGGCCTTCAAACGCCAGCGCGTGTAGTGCAAGAACTTTCATAGTTCTTTGACACTCGGCCATACAACTCGCAAAATCCCCGATCAAAAACTGTAGGAACGACACAAAAAAACCTACGCATCAGCGACTCTCTTGGTCCGACAGGGCCGAAAGATTCCAAAATCAGTGTATTTGTGCTTACAAGTCCTATATATATTGATTGGGATATATAACACCATCAACGTCCCTCGTCGCCACGATCAACATATATACTACGTCACCCAAGTGCGACCCGTCAGTGAGCAAGAAGCTACTACTTACCCGCTGCACCTGCAACACCTAAAATTACATATTGCTTAGATCAGTATCCACTTGTCAACCGATCACAGCTGCGACCTACCGAGTACCGACTCCTCTAACCTCACTGCGCCCGAAAGCCTACGAACCTGCACTTGCGCACTACAATCATCACGCTCTTGTTCGATCAGTGACTCGCGATCGATAAAAGTGCCAAAAACCTTATCAACCAGAGCTGATAAGACTTTCGAGTTATAAATTGGCAACACCTCTCGGACAACGATCATACATATGTATCGATTTAGATAGGCTTAATATTTTGTTTGTAAGCTCTTCTGTGGTCAGTGATAGTCCAGGTTACACGACGAAAGAAAAATCAAAACAAAAATAGAAAAAAAAAATCAAGATAAGTATTTAATTAATTTAAAGCAGGAATCGTTCAAGTGCTTTAAGATTTTGTTTTTTTTTTATTTGATTAGCGTTAAATCAAGTCAGAGCTGTTCTTCAACGTATGCTGTGCACAACATCGTCGGAGTACGAGCCAACTTTAGTAAAGTACCTATAAGAACACGTAAGCTTTCAAATGAAGCATTCTGGTGAGTCCATTTCCTTTTATCTTTGAATTACATTATCTTAAATCTATTGAACGAAAAGAAAGTGTTAAGGGTTGAAAATTTGAGCAAACCTTTTTTTTTATGCTCAGCAATTAATAAAAAAAGAAAAATACTCAAATGAGAGAGTTCATTTCTCTTTAAAAGAAAGTAGAGAGAGTATTTGTTGTCTCGTTTATTGAAAGGAGAAAGAGAGATAGACATACATACATTATGTTCAATTTGATTGATTGAGAAAAAAATTAAATGAGACACAAAATAATAAATTAAAAACATTGGTGCATACACATAAATAAGAAACATATTAAATTTACCTTAAAGTTTTCATATTCAGAGAAAATGAAATTAAAAAGGTCAAATTAAAATATTTAAAACTTAAATCTAATATCACAGATCAATAAAAAAATTAGAAACTAAGTAACATAGCATTTGACTAAAATCGAAGTGATACAAATTGAGAAAAATTTAAATACTTAAAACTTAAAGCTAATATCACGGATGATCACAGAGAGTATTTGAATTGAAAGATATGTGTTAGTTATTAAGAATCAAATCGATACAAAAATAAATATTGAAGTTTAAAATGAAATCTTTATTTTCCGTTTCCGATTGTTATCATTTATCTTGAGGGATTAAATTAATCATAATGATTAATTAAACATTTTTTTGTGCTAGAAGGGGGCGTACAATGAGAGGGTACATTCGACGGAAAGCGAGTGGATTTTATTAATTCATTTCAGCTTTAAATTAGGGGCTAATGTCATAATTATAATTTGCGAGATATTAGCCAAGGATGGTCAGAGTTCATGGAACTTGGCTGAGGGTGGGCAACGCAAAGGAAACTTATAACATCTCATAGTTTCCAAACACAATATTCAGAATAATTAAACATTCGTATCTGGTTTTCATTTTTGGGTTGAATTGTAGTTTGAATATATATTGACAAAATTCAGGCATGTAAATTTTAACGGGTCCGGTAGCAGTGCAAGATCCCACGCCTCCGTCGAGCTAGTGTCGCGCGATCGCAAGCATGCCTGCCGCACTTCCCTACCAGGACAACCTAGTCTACGTCCTTTTGAACCTTGAGGGGTTCCTGTTCCTTTTTTGTTTAGTGGGAAATATATCCGTGCATATCGTAGAATAGGGTCAACTTTACCGTTACACTGTCAACCAAGACCCTTTCCAGCACCTTCCCAAGTACTGGAAGGAGACTGATTCCACGATAGGATCTAGGATTAGTCCTGACCCTATCAGAAGACTTCAGAAGAATCACTACCTTTGCAGATTTCCATTCCAGGGGAAAATAATTTTCCCTGAAGCAGCTCGAGTATAGTGCCATCAGGTATTCGGGGATCGCCGCCCAGATGGCTTTCACCATCCCGCCAGTCAACCCATCGAAACCCGGCGACTTCCTCGATTTAAGCCTAGCAATGGCACAGCCAATTTCCCCTTCCTCTACCATAGGAGCCAAATCAGGTAAGTCCACGGATAAACCCACATGACCAGCCCCCCTGGGAAAGAAAGACTTCATCAGGGCATTCACAGAGTCCTTCCATGACGTGAGTACACGCCCCCCGTCATGAATGGTCCCTATATCCAAAGATTTGCTTCCCCGACAAACACGATAGAGTTTACCCCAAGGGTCTCCACGGTGCTCCTCGGTGAAGCCTCTCCACTCGTCATTCATGCTACCAATCAACATCCTCTTGTATTCAGCCAAACCTTGCCGAAGCGCAAGCCTCGACTGATCCGCGTCTGTCAATTCGCGTCGCCTGCAAATTTGGAATTGCTTGCGCAATCTCCTCACTCCCAAGCGCATAGCCTGGAGTTCTGGTGTCCACCACCTGACCCTTCTTGGATTCACCTTGCGGATCCTCTGGAAGTGTCTGTCATTGACATCCCATACGCATCCATTTAACATGGCAACCTTGTCATCAACACCCAAACTTTGAAAGGCGTCAAGCGACATCGATGTAACCCTTCTCGCGACATCAGACTGGTATGAAACCCAGTTGACGTCGCGTAGATGCCAGCCTTTCGCATCCAGCTCAACACCGGCATCCGGATTGGAATTAAGAGGAGTAATCTCAACCTGCAATAGGCTGTGATCACTCACCCCTTCAGCCGTCCGAATGAACTGTGGTATTTTGTTTTTGAAGCTTAAACACATTTTCGATTTGAAATGTGGCGACCGGAATTATCGGTTCCAGAAATCACTATTCGTCAGCTGCGCTACATTCAACATCGACTGTTGAAGAAAACAAATTTTTCTATCCTGAAGGAGTTCTTGAGACGACTCGGAATATCGGTAGGAGATACCACTTTTCGCAATGCGCCTCGGTTCTGTTTCAGTTATTTTTCGACTTCAAAATATCTAAACATCAACACCGTTGCTTTACAAATTCAATACTATTTTCGACCTTTAATAACTGAGAACCATAAGCATCATATACAAATTTCACTACAATAATACTTTTCGTCTTAAATTGAGAAGTGATTTATTTTCATTTAAAACTGCGCTTAAGTTTTTATTGTGAAAGTTGTAAATTTAAACATACATTTTTAAACCTTTTTACTTATTCTGAATAAACCGTCAGCTTACTTACTCATTGTACAAACCCTAGCACCTTTATGAATTGAATACAACCGAACAAAAATATATTACTTACGTTTTTATTATTTAAATATATCTAGTTGTCACAAAATTACATTTATATCCCAATTACCAATATAATCGTATCTAAAAACAAATTATAAATATTTCTAAAACAACAAAGTACCAAAACTAAAAGCATACAATCATTTTTATACCTACGTACAAATATACGAGTTTTTTTTGAGTTCATAATTTGGTTTGGAAGTTATTTCAAATATGCCACCGAAAAAGAATACTAACTGGCAAGGTAATAAAGCTGGAAACACTCCAAATGTAGCTGCTCAACCAATTGAAGAACAAAATTTAAACCCATCTCACAATGACAATATTCCAACTGGGTCAAATGCGGTTAGAAATAATGACAGCCGTCGCGAGTTTAATAACGAAGGCTTCACAGAGCATATTCAAACGGTAGTTAATGCAGCAATTGGTTTAAATCGAACTGAAGTTCTTCGCAGAAGGCAAGAAGAGTTCACAAGACAAAAAGAGGAAATCCAACAGATGTTTGAAGCGACTGTTCGCAAACACTTAGTTGTGCCAACTCCTACACGGAACGAAGCCGAAGATTACGATGTCGTTCGACAACAAAATCCTCGAGAAATAGGAGCTACGCATCAAGCATCTGCCTCAACTCAAACTTCGCGAGCTGAGCAAGAGTACAGCGAGAACGTTGCAAATTTTTTAAATCGATTAGGAAATATTAATCTAGATTCCGAAACACCCAATGTTGTACCACCCACCACCACATCCACATCTACATATAAACGAACAGATTACCATAAATGGGGTCTGAAATTTGATCCCAAGAAAATGACTGTGGATGATTTCATATTTAGATTGAGTAGGCTTAGGGAATGTTACAACACAACATGGCAAGAAGTGTTTTTAAACTTCCATCAGTTTGTCACAGGTGAAGCAGAAACCTGGTACTGGTTATATCTAAATTCACATCCTAACACCGACTGGTCTACCTTTCGAGTCGCATTATTCGAACAATTTAGAAGTTTGGAGACTGACTCCGAATTGTCTCGTATTATGTTTGACCGACGTCAAGGAGCTAACGAGAACTTTGACGATTTTTATAATGATATCCAGAAGCTTAATACTCGTCTCTATAGGCCAAAGACTTCACGAGAGATTATCGATCTCCTAAAACAAAACGTGAAGAGACGTATAGGAGAGCTTATCATAACTTTTTATACGAATAGCTTGCCTGAAATGATTCACGTATGCAGAACCATTGAAAGGTACATAAACAAACAAGATGCTGCTCGTTTGAAAGCAAACTTTCCCACAAACTTTCGAAAACAAGTCTCTGAGTTAGACTTGGATTCAGATACTTATGATCCACTTCTACAGGTTGAAGCAATGTCCTATACTCAGAAGAAAATAGATACATCGTCTTACCTATGCTGGAACTGTAGACAGAAGGGCCATTCGTATAGAGAATGTCCAAGCACACAAGCAACATTGTTCTGCTACAAGTGTGGCTTCCAAAACACGACATCTCCTAATTGTCCGAGATGTACGGGAAACCGGAAGCGGGGCGATCCAACTTCCGGGGAGAGTTGCCCTCAAACCAAGAACCCGGAAAACTAAATCACGAGAACCAATACTCGGATACCGATTTATATGACAAAAATAACTCACCTGATTAACCAAAAATAAACACACCTGATTTGAAAATAGAATATGAAGAGAAACTAACTTTAAGTAATCCTCAACAGATAACAATATTAAAAAGAACACAAGAAACCTCCCATGATTTAATACCAAATGAAAGATCAAAATCTTTTCATGAAAGGCTTCAAAACTATTATGAGGTTAGAGATCGTATTTTCAATACGAAACCCTCTAAACGAATTTTAAAACTTCGGGAACGATTTAAGAAAAAAACTAACGTCTTTAGAGCAATCTCTGCAACTTGTCTCAGTGGCAGTGATGATCCGCGTCCATATGCAAATATTTCCATTTTTGGCAGAAACATGCTTGGTTTACTGGACAGTGGTGCCACGATTAGCTGTCTCGGAATGGGTTGTTTAGAGTTGCTAAAAGATGTAGGGGTTTCTTTTAAATCATTTCATTCGAATGTTCGAACTGCCAGTGGTCAGCGGCAATCCATTGTTGGTGAGATATCCACTGATGTTACCTATAAAGGTAAAACGAAAACTTTAACGTTGTATCTTGTGCCTTCCTTCGACCAACAGTTGATTTTGGGAGTTGACTTTTGGGCATTGTTTGAGATCGCTCCCAAAGTGATTTCTGAGATTATTTCAAATATTTCTATGAACAAATGTGACCCGAATGCACACGAATTAACAGTAGATCAAGCCATCGTCTTAGAAAATGTGATCCAAATGTTTCCGTCCTTTGCTAAATGTGGCCTTGGACGAACACATCTCGAGGAACACTATATAGATACAGGTAGTGCTGAGCCCATAAAGCAAAGACACTATCCCGTATCTCCAGCGGTTCAAAAACTTATGAATGCTGAATTGGATAATATGCTGGAGATGGGCATTATTGAGCTGAGCAATAGCTCTTGGAGCTCGCCGATTGTCTTGGTACAAAAACCTGGCAAAAATCGTTTGTGCCTCGACTCTCGGAAAGTCAATAAATGCTCAAAAACAGACGCCTATCCACTTCATCATATGGAAGCACTGCTGAGTCGAGCTTCAGATACACACTTTATTTCAAGTGTAGATCTGAAGCACGCCTTTTGGCAGATTCCGCTGGAGAAGGCATCGCGGGAAAAGACAACGTTTTCTGTGCCTGGCAGGCCCCTGTACCAATTTGTGGTTATGCCATTTGGTCTTCACGGTGCAGCCCAAAGGTTGTGTCGACTAATGGACAAGGTGGTCCCACATGAGTTGAGAAAAAAAGTGTTTGTGTATCTGGATGATCTTCTGGTGATTTCGAGTTCGTTTGAAGAACATATGGGCATATTAAAGGAATTGGCTGAACGTCTAAGAAAAGCGGGACTTACAATAAACTTAGAAAAGTCCAAGTTTCGTTTTCGATACCTCAAATATCTCGGTTATATAGTAGGAGGGGGGTGTCTTAAAACAGATCCCGATAAAGTTGCAGCTATCCAAGAATTTCCTGTGCCAAAAACAGCTCGACAAGTTCGTCGATTTTTAGGTTTATCCGGTTGGTACAGGAGATTCATCAAAAATTTTTCTGATATCGCCACGCCGATTTCGGATACCCTTAAAAAAGGAAAAACTTTCGTCTTTGGACCTGAAGCTATTGAAGCTTTCGAAGAGCTCAAACGTGCTCTTACTTCTGATCCGGTTTTAATAAATCCCGATTTTTCAAAACCATTTGTAATTTTATGCGACGCTTCGACGTTTGGTATAGGTTGCGTTTTATGCCAAGTAGATGAAGATGGGGTTGAAAGGCCGATCTACTACTACTCGCATAAACTCAACTCTGCGCAACGCAATTATAGTGTTACAGAGTTAGAGTGCCTGGCGGCCGTCCTAGGCGTTGAAAAATTTAGGTCTTATGTTGAAATGCAAGAGTTCAAAATAGTGACTGACCATGCGAGTCTAAAGTGGCTCATGAGTCAAAAGGATTTAAGTGGACGTCTTGCTAGATGGAGTCTAAAACTCCAACGTTTTGCGTTTGAGATAGAACACCGAAAGGGTTCACAGCATGTGGTACCTGATGCACTCTCCCGAGTACATTGTACTGATGAGATTGTTTTTGGAAACGCGAATGAAGTCAACTCTTTCGATGTCCTTCATGTTGATCTTTCAGATCCATCTTTTAAATCAGATGAGTATGTTAGGTTAATGGAAACGGTGGAGAAAAATCAAAGTCAACTGCCTGATCTTCAAGTGACAGAAGGTTTTGTCTATAAGAAGGTCAAATTCAGTACAGGTAATCCAATTGAGGATGACCAAACATGGAAATTATGGATACCTTCTACAATGACGTCTCACTTGATTCATTTGGCACACGATCCACCAAAGGTTTCGCATGCTGGAGTTGCGAAAACGCTGTATCGCCTACGTGATCGTTTTTACTGGCCTAATATGGCGGCACAAGTCAAAACGTTCATTGCGGACTGCAGTGTGTGTAAGTCATCTAAAGCACCGAACTCAACCCTAAGACCACCAATGGGACAATCATTTGTAGTAGAGAGACCTTTTCAACACGTCTTCATCGACTTTTTAGGCCCTTATCCTCGATCGAAACAAGGTAACGCATACATGATTATATGTTTAGACCAACTTACCAAATTTGTGATTATCCAACCTTTACGTAAGGCTACGAATGAGTCAGCCATTAAGTTTCTCGAAGAGAATGTGTTTTCAATTTTTGGTGTGCCCGAATCATTACTCTCCGACAACGGAAAGTAATTAATTAGCAAGGATTTTTCAAAACTTTTAACAACTTATGGCATAAGGCATATAAGAACAGCTTCGTATTCGCCACAAGCGAATGCCAGCGAAAGAGTAAATCGCTCAATTCTAACCGCCATACGCTCTTACATCTCCAAAAACCTAATCAATCCAACTGGGATAAGCATATTCCGTCCATAGCTAGCGCTTTGCGAACAACCACCCACGCAGCTATAGGAATGTCCCCGCATGAAGCCCTCTTTGGGCAATCGAAAGTAGAGCATGGGAATGATTATCTTCTTCTTAAGAAACTTAAAGGGCTTAATAATTCCGAAATCGAAGTCATACCAAAAAGATGTAAAATTAACTTAATCCATAAACACTTAAAAGACTCTCTAGCAAAAAGTCACCAAAAATTATGAAAATACATATAAATTGCGAAGTAGACACAAAAAGTTTGTTGTTGGACAAAAAGTGTTCAAAAGAAATTTCATTCTGAGCGATAAAGCAAAAAAACGAAATGCTAAATTATGCCTAAAATTTACTCCAGCTTTAGTCAAGAGTATCCCTAGTGATAACCTATATGAGCTCACAGATTTAATAGGCAATGTACTTGGCGTATTCCATGCAAAAGATATAAGAATATAATCGTCAAAAATTCTAAAATTGTATTCCAAATTAAGATTACACTTTTGGAAAAAACTGATGGTCCATTTCATTTCACTTTTGTTAAATAGAATTTCCAAAATTGAAAAGTTTTGTAGGGACCCCTATACCAAACAAAAAAAAATCTATCTAAAAAAATAAACACACGGAATTCCACACACCAAATAAAATTATAAAAATAACACCCTGTATTTGCGGAATAATCTTCGAAAAAGGAAAACATCTGGTTTCTTTCGTTAAATACCAAAAAGGAAATAGGGGACATTTTCTGTCTCAGCCCTTGATTATCGATAAGATCTAATCATAAGTCTTTTCCATTTTAATACTGGCCGAGTGTGGAAGCTAAGTGTGACAGTTCTCTTGCCCAATCCATTATATCTACCGAAGTTCGACTTTCATATATTCTTCGTCGAGAGAAAAAGGTAAAATTCGGACCTCACTTAATAAATGTTAACTATAGTGAATAAAAAAATTACCATTTATAAAAAAAATTTCGTATAGTCGTATAAAAAGATAATTCGTCTTACGCGTTGCATCAACACGTAAAGCATTTAGAGCCCATTCCCAACTTCAGCGATCTCCGATTACACTGCCGTGCATGTTAATTATATTATTAATAAGTCAAGGTAAATTTTAAAGCTTAATTCTAAGCGCGCCAATTAAACGAAGAAAACAAAATTTAACATTTATATAAACCCGTACAGAGATTGCTAAAAGGAAAGGGATTGGCCTTCAAACGCCAGCGCGTGTAGTGCAAGAACTTTCATAGTTCTTTGACACTCGGCCATACAACTCGCAAAATCCCCGATCAAAAACTGTAGGAACGACACAAAAAAACCTACGCATCAGCGACTCTCTTGGTCCGACAGGGCCGAAAGATTCCAAAATCAGTGCATTTGTGCTTACAAGTCCTATATATATTGATTGGGATATATAACACCATCAACGTCCCTCGTCGCCACGATCAACATATATACTACGTCACCCAAGTGCGACCCGTCAGTGAGCAAGAAGCTACTACTTACCCGCTGCACCTGCAACACCTAAAATTACATATTGCTTAGATCAGTATCCACTTGTCAACCGATCACAGCTGCGACCTACCGAGTACCGACTCCTCTAACCTCACTGCGCCCGAAAGCCTACGAACCTGCACTTGCGCACTACAATCATCACGCTCTTGTTCGATCAGTGACTCGCGATCGATAAAAGTGCCAAAAACCTTATCAACCAGAGCTGATAAGACTTTCGAGTTATAAATTGGCAACACCTCTCGGACAACGATCATACATATGTATCGATTTAGATAGGCTTAATATTTTGTTTGTAAGCTCTTCTGTGGTCAGTGATAGTCCAGGTTACACGACGAAAGAAAAATCAAAACAAAAATAGAAAAAAAAAAAATCAAGATAAGTATTTAATTAATTTAAAGCAGGAATCGTTCAAGTGCTTTAAGATTTTGTTTTTTTTTTTATTTGATTAGCGTTAAATCAAGTCAGAGCTGTTCTTCAACGTATGCTGTGCACAACATCGTCGGAGTACGAGCCAACTTTAGTAAAGTACCTATAAGAACACGTAAGCTTTCAAATGAAGCATTCTGGTGAGTCCATTGAGTGTGTGAAGTTAGCCCCCCTTTTTTTGAAATCGTTATTTTTGAAAGTTGTTCCAGGTTGTTCCCGGTTTGTACCGGAATGTTCCAAATTTTTTTGGAAAAATATTCAAAAATGAGGGTTTTAGACCTAAAAAACCGTTTTTGACCTAGCCCCCCTTTTTTCGAAAATTGAATTTTTGAAAGTTGTTCCGGGTTGCAAAAGTTGTTCCTAACAATGTTCCAAATTTTTGGACCTCTAACTTCAATATTTCGTAAGTTATGGCCCAAAAACAAAAAAAATGTAGCCCCCCTTTTTTTGATTTTTTGAGTTTTTACATTTTTTTCTTGTTGAAAAAAGTGTTCTAAACATTGTTCCAAAAAATTAAGCTCGTAAAATTTGTATTTTTAAAGATACAATTTTCGAAAGGTTTTTTCAAAAACTGTAAAAAAAATATACTTAAAATTTTTTTTTTTCAAAAATTAGTTTCGAAAGCAAATATTTAATGCCTCATACATGTTTTGAAAGCAGCCTATATTTTAACAATAACAATATAAGCTTAAAAACTCACTTTAAAAAAAAATCCTCAAGTTTATAAATTTTCAAAAAATTTCATAAGCCCCCCTTTTTCAAAAACCAAAAATCCAAAACTTGTTCCAAGTGAAACTGTTAAATCCCTGTGACATAGCGAAGTTTGATCAAAATCTATTAAGAATTAGATGTTCAAAGTGACTTAAACGGTTTAAATAAACTTTAAGCTCTCCTGACCCCCCTTTTTGATAAATTCAAAATCAAAAAATTGTAATATGTTTATTTTACGATTCTCTATAACATATTAAAATTCCATTTCTTTAAAATATTTTTTTAGCCCCTAAAATCTCAAAAAACTGACCCCAACCCCCCCAACCCCAAAACAAAAAATTTTAAAAATGTTCCAAATGCACAAATATTCAAACAAAATTGTTCCAAAATTTCATCAAAATATATTGGAAAATACAGATTTAAAGCCAAAAAAACAAATTTACGATATTAGAAAATAAGATCGTTTTTAAACCACATTTTTTTAAATTTCAAAAATCAAAAAATTGTTTCGCAACTATCAAGGTACCGCTCAAACCGATCCATGTTAAAATTGATAAAAAATTCATGTATGATTTTATTTTTGTTGATGTGCTCCCTAGGCCCCCATTTTACAAAAATTATGATTTAAATTTTTTTCTTAAAAACACTACAACCACTTTAAACAACCCTAATGGTTTCATTCGGAAAAAATAAAAACTAAAGATTTTAAAAATAATAAACAAAGTCTACGATATTAAATAAAAATTCTTGTTCTGGCCCCCCATTTTTCGAATTTCAAAAATCCAAAACTTGTTCCAGGTTGTTCTAGGGGTCCTCTAAAATGTTCCCGAAAATCGTTTCTTAATATTGATTTTTAGTATGAAAAAAATCAGAAAAATGCTCCCCCGGCCCCCCTTTGGACATATCCAAAATCCAAAAGTTGTTCCAAGTGCAAAACCACCCGAATCCAAATGTTCCAAGATTTCATTCAAAAATATTGAAAATTGAACATTTAAAGCCGAAAAAAGACTTTGGGTGAAAAAATCCTGTTAATATTGTTCTGGCCCCCCCTTTTCGAATTTCAAAAATCCAAAACTTGTTCCAGGTTGTTCTAGGGGTCCTCTAAAATGTTCCCGAAAATCGTTTCTTAATATTGATTTTTAGTATGAAAAAAATCAGAAAAATGCTCCCCCGGCCCCCCTTTGGACATATCCAAAATCCAAAAGTTGTTCCAAGTGCAAAACCACCCGAATCCAAATGTTCCAAGGTTTCATTCAAAAATATTGAAAATTGAACATTTAAAGCCGAAAAAAGACTTTGGGTGAAAAAATCCTGTTAATATTGTTCTGGCCCCCCCCTTTCGAATTTCAAAAATCCAAAACTTGTTCCAGGTTGTTCTAGGGGTCCTCTAAAATGTTCCCGAAAATCGTTTCTTAATATTGATTTTTAGTATGAAAAAAATCAGAAAAATGCTCCCCCGGCCCCCCTTTGGACATATCCAAAATCCAAAAGTTGTTCCAAGTGCAAAACCACCCGAATCCAAATGTTCCAAGGTTTCATTCAAAAATATTGAAAATTGAACATTTAAAGCCGAAAAAAGACTTTGGGTGAAAAAATCCTGTTAATATTGTTCTGGCCCCCCCTTTTCGAATTTCAAAAATCCAAAACTTGTTCCAGGTTGTTCTAGGGGTCCTCTAAAATGTTCCCGAAGATCGTTTTTGATATAAGTTTTAACCTGCTCTGTTCATAAACATAGAAATATCAAAAACAAATATTTACGTAAAAACCAAAGTGGTATTCAATGTATAGTATGTATTATTTTTTTGCAAAAAAAGTGCTCAACATGATTGAGATAATTTTTTGAATGAATAAGAGTAAACTTTTATTTTACTGGCGCGACGTTATTTTCAATTTTTTAGAAGGGGGCCGGGGAGCAATTTTCTGATTTTTTCATACTAAAAATCAATATTAAGAAACGATTTCCGGGAACATTTTAGAGGACCCCTAGAACAACCTGGAACAAGTTTTGGATTTTTGAAATTCGAAAAGGGGGGGCCAGAACAATATTAACAGGATTTTTTCACCCAAAGTCTTTTTTCGGCTTTAAATGTTCAATTTTCAATATTTTTGAATGAAACCTTGGAACATTTGGATTCGGGTGGTTTTGCACTTGGAACAACTTTTGGATTTTGGATATGTCCAAAGGGGGGCCGGGGGAGCATTTTTCTGATTTTTTTCATACTAAAAATCAATATTAAGAAACGATTTTCGGGAACATTTTAGAGGACCCCTAGAACAACCTGGAACAAGTTTTGGATTTTTGAAATTCGAAAAGGGGGGGCCAGAACAATATTAACAGGATTTTTTCACCCAAAGTCTTTTTTCGGCTTTAAATGTTCAATTTTCAATATTTTTGAATGAAATCTTGGAACATTTGGATTCGGGTGGTTTTGCACTTGGAACAACTTTTGGATTTTGGATATGTCCAAAGGGGGGCCGGGGGAGCATTTTTCTGATTTTTTTCATACTAAAAATCAATATTAAGAAACGATTTTCGGGAACATTTTAGAGGACCCCTAGAACAACCTGGAACAAGTTTTGGATTTTTGAAATTCGAAAAGGGGGGGCCAGAACAATATTAACAGGATTTTTTCACCCAAAGTCTTTTTTCGGCTTTAAATGTTCAATTTTCAATATTTTTGAATGAAATCTTGGAACATTTGGATTCGGGTGGTTTTGCACTTGGAACAACTTTTGGATTTTGGATATGTCCAAAGGGGGGCCGGGGGAGCATTTTTCTGATTTTTTTCATACTAAAAATCAATATTAAGAAACGATTTTCGGGAACATTTTAGAGGACCCCTAGAACAACCTGGAACAAGTTTTGGATTTTTGAAATTCGAAAAATGGGGGGCCAGAACAAGAATTTTTATTTAATATCGTAGACTTTGTTTATTATTTTTAAAATCTTTAGTTTTTATTTTTTCCGAATGAAACCATTAGGGTTGTTTAAAGTGGTTGTAGTGTTTTTAAGAAAAAAATTTAAATCATAATTTTTGTAAAATGGGGGCCTAGGGAGCACATCAACAAAAATAAAATCATACATGAATTTTTTATCAATTTTAACATGGATCGGTTTGAGCGGTACCTTGATAGTTGCGAAACAATTTTTTGATTTTTGAAATTTAAAAAAATGTGGTTTAAAAACGATCTTATTTTCTAATATCGTAAATTTGTTTTTTTGGCTTTAAATCTGTATTTTCCAATATATTTTGATGAAATTTTGGAACAATTTTGTTTGAATATTTGTGCATTTGGAACATTTTTAAAATTTTTTGTTTTGGGGTTGGGGGGGTTGGGGTCAGTTTTTTGAGATTTTAGGGGCTAAAAAAATATTTTAAAGAAATAGAATTTTAATATGTTATAGAGAATCGTAAAATAAACATATTACAATTTTTTGATTTTGAATTTATCAAAAAGGGGGGTCAGGTGAGCTTAAAGTTTATTTAAACCGTTTAAGTCACTTTGAACATCTAGTTCTTAATAGATTTTGATCAAACTTCGCTATGTCACAGGGATTTAACAGTTTCACTTGGAACAAGTTTTGGATTTTTGGTTTTTGAAAAAGGGGGGCTTATGAAATTTTTTGAAAATTTATAAACTTGAGGATTTTTTTTTAAAGTGAGTTTTTAAGCTTATATTGTTATTGTTAAAATATAGGCTGCTTTCAAAACATGTATGAGTCATTAAATATTTGCTTTCGAAACTAATTTTTGAAAAAAAAAAATTTTAAGTATATTTTTTTTACAGTTTTTGAAAAAACCTTTCGAAAATTGTATCTTTAAAAATACAAATTTTACGAGCTTAATTTTTTGGAACAATGTTTAGAACACTTTTTTCAACAAGAAAAAAATATAAAAACTCAAAAAATCGAAAAAAGGGGGGCTACATTTTTTTTGTTTTTGGGCCATAACTTTCGAAATATTGAAGTTAGAGGTCCAAAAATTTGGAACATTGTTAGGAACAACTTTTGCAACCCGGAACAACTTTCAAAAATTCAATTTTCGAAAAAAGGGGGGCTAGGTCAAAAACGGTTTTTTAGGTCTAAAACCCTCATTTTTGAATATTTTTCCAAAAAAATTTGGAACATTCCGGTACAAACCGGGAACAACCTGGAACAACTTTCAAAAATAACGATTTCAAAAAAAGGGGGGCTAACTTCACACACTCGAGTCCATTTCCTTTTATCTTTGAATTACATTATCTTAAATCTATTGAACGAAAAGAAAGTGTTAAGGGTTGAAAATTTGAGCAAACCTTTTTTTTTATGCTCAGCAATTAATAAAAAAAGAAAAATACTCAAATGAGAGAGTTCATTTCTCTTTAAAAGAAAGTAGAGAGAGTATTTGTTGTCTCGTTTATTGAAAGGAGAAAGAGAGATAGACATACATACATTATGTTCAATTTGATTGATTGAGAAAAAAAATAAATGAGACACAAAATAATAAATTAAAAACATTGGTGCATACACATAAATAAGAAACATATTAAATTTACCTTAAAGTTTTCATATTCAGAGAAAATGAAATTAAAAAGGTCAAATTAAAATATTTAAAACTTAAATCTAATATCACAGATCAATAAAAAAATTAGAAACTAAGTAACATAGCATTTGACTAAAATCGAAGTGATACAAATTGAGAAAAATTTAAATACTTAAAACTTAAAGCTAATATCACAGATGATCACAGAGAGTATTTGAATTGAAAGATATGTGTTAGTTATTAAGAATCAAATCGATACAAAAATAAATATTGAAGTTTAAAATGAAATCTTTGTTTTCCGTTTCCGATTGTTATCATTTATCTTGAAGGATTAAATTAATCATAATGATTAACTAAACATTTTTTTGTGCTAGAAGGGGGCGTACAATGAGAGGGTACATTCGACGGAAAGCGAGTGGATTTTATTAATTCATTTCAGCTTTAAATTAGGGGCTAATGTCATAATTATAATTTGCGAGATATTAGCCAAGGATGGTCAGAGTTCATGGAACTTGGCTGAGGGTGGGCAACGCAAAGGAAACTTATAACATCTCATAGTTTCCAAACACAATATTCAGAATAATTAAACATTCGTATCTGGTTTTCATTTTTGGGTTGAATTGTAGTTTGAATATATATTGACAAAATTCAGGCATGTAAATTTTAACGGGTCCGGTAGCAGTGCAAGATCCCACGCCTCCGTCGAGCTAGTGTCGCGCGATCGCAAGCATGCCTGCCGCACTTCCCTACCAGGACAACCTAGTCTACGTCCTTTTGAACCTTGAGGGGTTCCTGTTCCTTTTTTGTTTAGTGGGAAATATATCCGTGCATATCGTAGAATAGGGTCAACTTTACCGTTACACTGTCAACCAAGACCCTTTCCAGCACCTTCCCAAGTACTGGAAGGAGACTGATTCCACGATAGGATCTAGGATTAGTCCTGACCCTATCAGAAGACTTCAGAAGAATCACTACCTTTGCAGATTTCCATTCCAGGGGAAAATAATTTTCCCTGAAGCAGCTCGAGTATAGTGCCATCAGGTATTCGGGGATCGCCGCCCAGATGGCTTTCACCATCCCGCCAGTCAACCCATCGAAACCCGGCGACTTCCTCGATTTAAGCCTAGCAATGGCACAGCCAATTTCCCCTTCCTCTACCATAGGAGCCAAATCAGGTAAGTCCACGGATAAACCCACATGACCAGCCCCCCTGGGAAAGAAAGACTTCATCAGGGCATTCACAGAGTCCTTCCATGACGTGAGTACACGCCCCCCGTCATGAATGGTCCCTATATCCAAAGATTTGCTTCCCCGACAAACACGATAGAGTTTACCCCAAGGGTCTCCACGGTGCTCCTCGGTGAAGCCTCTCCACTCGTCATTCATGCTACCAATCAACATCCTCTTGTATTCAGCCAAACCTTGCCGAAGCGCAAGCCTCGACTGATCCGCGTCTGTCAATTCGCGTCGCCTGCAAATTTGGAATTGCTTGCGCAATCTCCTCACTCCCAAGCGCATAGCCTGGAGTTCTGGTGTCCACCACCTGACCCTTCTTGGATTCACCTTGCGGATCCTCTGGAAGTGTCTGTCATTGACATCCCATACGCATCCATTTAACATGGCAACCTTGTCATCAACACCCAAACTTTGAAAGGCGTCAAGCGACATCGATGTAACCCTTCTCGCGACATCAGACTGGTATGAAACCCAGTTGACGTCGCGTAGATGCCAGCCTTTCGCATCCAGCTCAACACCGGCATCCGGATTGGAATTAAGAGGAGTAATCTCAACCTGCAATAGGCTGTGATCACTCACCCCTTCAGCCGTCCGAATGAACTGTGGTATTCCCACACTCCAATCCCACGGGCAACTAAGCTGTTCAACTGACACCACGCACGTTCTGCTAAGTCAGTATATATCGTTCTGCTAAGTCAGTATACGAGCAGCTTATTTGCCCGTCATTCGAAACCACACTCAATGAGTGTGGGAGTAAGCAATAAGTATTTATAATAAAATATCATAATAAAAATCAGTTACAAGAAAGTACTCAAACCGTGAGTTATTATTGTGTTAACATATCATGGCGATCTTGCAGGAGGTGTTTTGTGTTCAGTAAGCATTTAAGACTAATTTCCATATTATTTGATTAAAATTGACCAAGTGTGTTTTTTGTGCCAATGTATCAATGGTGCGTCAAATATTGAAAAAAAAATGCTACTACAAGTTTCTTTTATTTGAAAAAAAAAATCTCACAAAGTTAATAACACAATAATAACTAAAACGTTTCGGGAAATCGTAAATGTCGTCGAAATGACTTAAAAACAACATTTATAAAAAGACATAAATTATAAAAAGACACAAGACATAAAAAGTATTTTGCTGGTGTATACGACTCCAATCAACAGCCATCAAGCATCAATAGCGAACAGTAATCACAAATGCCCTGTCAACAAATGATTCCCTGTCAGCAAATTTGCCAAGGAAGTAAAATTAACCGTAATTATATTTGTAAGTGGATGATGAAAATATTTCATTAGACAGTTTAATAATACAGTTAATACAGTTTGTTCGATAAAGTATGTAAATGTAATAGAATGACTTGTGAAGCAAAATGAAGCCGTAATTATATTTGTAAGTGGATGATGAAAATATTTCATTAGACAGTTTAATAATACAGTTAATACAGTTTGTTCGATAAAGTATGTAAATGTCATAGAATTATTTGTGAATTTTCCATTTTTTTATTAAACTTAATCTTGTTGAGCATATTGCTATTGCTATTCTGAATTTGTATTCGATCATTTTTTAGAAACCGGTTTAATCTTTTCTCCAAGACTCTAAATTAATTGCGGACGAATAAAACAGAGGCGACCGTTCAAGACGTTATATATATATTTTTCTCATCAAATTAGATAGGTAATGGCACTGTTGAAGAAATTGCAAAGCGGCATTTTAATGGCCTTATCAGGATACCAAATTGGTAAAGATAGGCAGGAAGAAAAAATAGAAAAGCTTAGAGATATCCAAAATAAATTTTATGAACAGATAAATAACAACAACCAACCAACCCAAGACAATAACCAAACATTAATGATCTTAGTAGTTGTTTTCATAGTCGTTGTAATTTTGTTTTGGTCGGTTAAATTTTTCCTTTTATTCAGGCTCAATAAGACAGAACAAAGAACAGGAATCTAATTGTAATTTTCATGGCCCATCCAGAAACATGGGAAAGCCTAACAAAGAAATTAAAAGAAATAAAAACAGAATTCGACAAATCGTACAAATGTTTGAATAGATTGCCTATTCCAAAAAAAACAACACAGATTAAACATTTGAATATTCTACAATGCCAACATAATACCATAACAGCTATTTTTAACTCAGTAGACGTAAAGTTAAGCACAGAACATCGAGCAGATTTCACTATATATTTCTCAGCAATAAAATCGAAACTTGAATCATTATTTAATTCACTACAAATTCCTCAAGAAGTCCCAAAAGACTTCAAGAAATTTTTAAATATAGACTTCGAAATTTTTTTTGATTCCGATTCCGATACAGATATAAAGATAACTTTAGACCAGAAAGAAGCAAGTACCAGTAGTAATACTCTAATTTGAAGCAAAATGCCACAAACGGCTTTGGAATTTTATCGAAAATCCTACCGGATTTCTCTGGTAGTGCAGACGACCTGCAAAGCTTCTTAGCTGCGTTAGAGTTAATTAACAGCATAAACGAGGACAATAACACCGTTGCTATTAATCTTATTAAAACTAAGCTAAAAGGAACCGCAATAAATCTAATTTCTGGCACAGAGAAAACAGTTACTGAGGTAATTAGTCAGTTAAAAGTTTCGGTAAAAGGTGAATCTGTAGACGTAATCACTGCAAAGTTGATGAACGTCAGCCAAAATTCCAAACCGGCAAATGCATACGCAAAAGAGGTTGAAGACCTCACAAAAAAACATCAAAGTGCTTACATTTCCGACGGGCTAATGCTTCAATTGGCTGAAAACACAAAAAGATGCAGTAAAATTTATAATATAAGATTAACCTTAACATCATTCATAGCATTAAAGACTTCAGCAAATAATGATATAACATCATTTTTAGTAGACACGGGCGGGGACATTTCTATAGTAAAGCGGGGACAAATAGATCAATTCAAAACCATAAATACTTAAAAGACAATAAGCCTACACGGCAGTGGTGAAGGAGCTACTTATACAATAGGAAAGGTTCACATTGATTTAAAATTCGAAAACCTACTAATAGGTCATGAGTTTCATGTCGTAAATGATGATTTTCCAATTCCGTCCGATGGAATAATTGGACTTGATTTTATCAAGAGCTTTAATTGTGCACTTAACTATGACAAAAATCAAGATTTCCTAGTACTTAGACCAGATAAGTTTGATCCAATTGAAATACCAATGTCATGTTCACCAAATAGTAACGCAATAGTAATACCGGCAAGATCCGAAGTTATCAGACAAGTAAACGTCAAATGCCAGGAAGAAGAAGTGCTTATACCACAACAACAGCTTAAAGAGGGTATATATGTGGCAAACACAATTGCAAAAAGCACTAGAGCATTTGTCCGTGTAATAAACACAACAAATGAGGATATATCAATACACAATGTAGAGTTAAAAACAGAAATTCTAAACGACTATGAAAACGTATCAATACAAAGCTCCCAAAACGAACATGTTAAATTACAAAAACTGTCCAAACATTTTCCGGCCTTCATAAAGACTGATTTATATAAACTCTGCTCGGAGTATATTGATATATTTGCACTCGAAACAGATAAAATAACGTTTAATAACTTTTATAAACAAAAACTTCGTTTAAAAACCGACGAGCCAACTTATATTAAAAACTATAGAATACCGCACGCTCAGAAAAGTGAAATTAAAAAACAGGTTGAAAAATTGATAAAAGACGATATAGTGGAACCTTCTGCATCTGAGTACAACAGTCCTATACTGTTGGTACCGAAAAAGTCTTTACCGGGCAACTACCAAAAACGGTGGAGATTAGTAGTGGATTTCAGAAATATAACCAAAAAACTAATTGCAGATAAATTTCCTTTGCCAAGAATAGACGATATTCTTGACCAACTAGGCAAAACTAAATATTTCTCTTGCCTTGATTTAACGTCCGGCTTCCATCAAATTGAATTAGATGAAAATTCGAGAGACATAACGTCATTCTCAACAGACAATGGTTCATACCGATTCAAGCGCCTTCCCTATGGCCTAAAGATAGCACCAAACTCATTTCAAAGAATGATGACAATTGCTTTCTCTGGTTTATGCCCGACACAAGCATTCTTATATATGGATGATTTAGTTGTATTAGGCCGTTCAGAATCACATATATTCAAAAATTTAACTGATGTATTTAAAACGTGTCGAAAATACAATCTAAAGCTACATCCGGATAAGTGTACATTTTTCAGATCCGAAGTAACATACTTAGGTCATAAATGCATAGACCTAGGCATTCTTCCAGATGACAGTAAATTTCAAATTATATTAGACTATCCAATTCCTAAAAATGCCGATGAGGTCAAGCGATTTGTTGTATTCTGCAACTATTACAGACGATTTGTTCCTAATTTTGCTGAACATTCGAGGCTCTTAACAACACTCTGCAAGAAAAATATCTCTTTTGAATCGACCATAGAATGCGAAAATGCATTCCAACATTTAAAAAAGGCACTATTAAGCCTTATTATATTAACAACCGATGCAAGCAAATACGCATGTAGTGCTGTGCTAAGTCAAGAATACGAGGGACACCAACTCCCAGTAGCATATGCTTCCAGATCGTTCACCAAAGGTGAAAGCAACAAATCCACTATCGAACAAGAACTAGCTGCCATTCATTGGGCAATTCTACAATTTAGACCCTACATATATGGTACTAAGTTCTTGGTAAAAACCGACCATAGACCACTATCATATCTATTCGCTATGAAAAACCCTTCCTCTAAATTAACACGCATGTGACTAGATCTCGAGGAATACGATTTTACTGTAGAGTACTTGAGGGGAAAAGATAATCATACAGCGGGCGCATTGTCTCGCATTGATTTTAAAGAAATTCAAAGTATAAGAGTTTCAGCCAACAAAATATTAAAAGTCACAACTAGATTGCAATCTAATAAACATAATGTCGAATCAAATGCAGACGAAATAGAAAAATCATCTGCTAAGATAAATATATATGAAGCGTTTAGGAGCAGAAGTAAGAAAAACAGTGCCCGGCTAGCTATTAATGGCGACTGTATAAAAATTATTAAGAATAAAAAAGTGATCACTATAGAAATCAATAACCTTATCGCTAATGGAAAAATTGACTTGGATCAATTATTTCTACTGCTTAAAAAAATAGCAAGTGATAACGGATTGAAAAAGCTACAACAGGATCATCCAAGACTCCATGTAAACAGGGAGTCGAGTCCTGCCAACAAGGACCCACAACAGAAGAACCCCTAGTTACAATGCAGTTACTACTACAAGGACCAACAGAATGCCATTATTGCTGACGAATCCGGAAGACTTGCTCAGCAAAGGTGGCAAGACTTTCAGCCGTTTCTCTTGTGAGGAGAGCACGGCTGAAATCCCAAGCGTCATCCACCCGCACCACACCCATCGCAGTGAGATCTCTGCAGCAAGCATAGCGCTGGCAGTCCACCAGCACATGCCTCCAGTCCTCTCTCGCAGCCCCACACGCACACTCTGCCGACTCTGCCAAGGTCCTCAAATGCAAGAAAGCATTCAAGGAACCATGTCCAGTCAACCGTGAAAGCCCGTGAAGAGTAAGAAATCCAGACAATCCCGCACGCACGCCAACCTTACTTCAGGGAGAAAACAGAAGGTGGCCCTACCGTTCTCGCTGTTTGTCCAGCGAGATTGCCACCTGGTAAGAACACATTCCCTAAGCAGGTCTCTCCTTTCGGAGAGACTCATGCCACCAGCACCAGCGCATTCGTCCCAGTCAGATGCCGAGAGCGGCCACTGCCTCCGTAACCTGCAAGCAATACTTTTACGTATCACCTCCAGGTCAAGCGGAGGCACTCCTGCCAACACCTGTAAGGCCTCGGTAGAGACAGTTCTACAAACCCGAAGCGAACCAAGGAGCATAATCCTCTGTGAACTGAGGATCATACTTCTTCCTTCCACAGTCTTAACACAGTCGTACCACACAGACGCACCAAATGTTGCACAAGCAACAAGTAGTCCGTCATATACAGTACGACGCGCAGACCCAGAAAGGCCCCGGTCACACCTCAGCATTCTGGAGACTGTTGCCACAAGAGAGGTGAGCTTCAGTCTCACCTGTTCAAGATGAGGAAGGAAGCTCATTCTCTCTCCTAGGGTGATACCAAGATACTTTACTTTCGTATCGTATCTTAGAGTCACCCCGCCAGCCCTAACACAAGGAGGACGATTCAAGGACAATTTGCCCTTGAGTAGCATCATAGATGTCTTTTCCACAGCTACATCCACCCCAACGTCCGCACCCCAGTTGCCAACCATGCCCATGACCTCCGTGCCCCTGCTTTCCAGCGCAATCCGAGATTGGCCTTCAACAAGAACAAGAAGATCATCAGCATAAGCAATGCATCTGCAATACGGCTGCCAAGAGGAAAGCAGCTGCAGCAGAGGATCCATCATGAGGTTCCATATATATGGATCCCCGACAGACCCCTGAGGACATCCTCTCTCAACATCCACAGAGAAAGAACCCACAGAACTGACAGCACGAGCGGTCCTGCTAGAGAAATAGCTCCTCCAGAGACCTACCTCGCGACAACCCATCTGAACTAACCTACGTTCAACCATCGACCAGTCAAGGTAGTCAAACGCACCCCTGAAATCGATAAAGAGGCCAAGAACATACTTCTCGGTCGACACACGAACAGAGTCACAGACGCGTAGCCATGCATCTTCGACACTGCAACCTGGTTTAAAACCAAACTGGAATGGACATTGCTCAGGTATACTCTCCATCAGTCTGTCAACCAAGACCCTTTCCAGCACCTTCCCAAGTACTGGAAGGAGACTGATTCCACGATAGGATCTAGGATTAGTCCCGACCCTATCAGAAGACTTCAGAAGAATCACTACCTTTGCAGATTTCCATTCCAGGGGAAAATAATTTTCCCTGAAGCAGCTCGAATATAGAGCCATCAGGTATTCGGGGATCGCCGCCCAGATGGCTTTCACCATCCCGCCAGTCAACCCATCGAAACCCGGTGACTTTCCCGATTTAAGCCTAGCAATGGCACAGCCAATTTCCCCTTCCTCTACCATAGGAGCCAAATCAGGTAAGTCCACGGATGGACCCACATGACCAGCCCCCCTGGGAAAGAAAGTTTTCATCAGGGCATTCACAGAGTCCTTCCATGACGTGAGTACACGCCCTACGTCATGAATGGTCCCTATATCCAAAGATTTCCTTCCCCGACAAACACGATAGAGTTTACCCCAAGGGTCTCCACGGTGCTCCTCGGTGAAGGCTCTCCACTCGTCATTCTTGCTACGAATCAACATCCTCTTGTATTCAGCCAAACCTTGCCGAAGCGCAAGCCTCGACTGATCCGCGTCTGTCGATTCGCGTCGCCTGCAAATTTGGAATTGCTTACGCAATCTCCTCACTCGCAAGCGCATAGCCTGGAGTTCTGGTGCCCACCACCTGACCCTTCTTGGATTCACCTTGCGGATCCTCTGGAAGTGTCGGTCATTGACATCCCATACGCATCCATTTAACATGGCAACCTTGTCATCAACACCCAAACTTTCTCGCGACATCAGACTGGTATGAAACCCAGTTGACGTCGCGTAGATGCCAGCCTTTCACATCCAGCTCAACACCGCGACCGGCATCCGGATTGGAATGTAGAGGAGTAATCTCAACCTGCAATAGGCTGTGATCACTCACCCCTTCAGCCGATGCCGAATGAAATAGCGGAAACCAAAGACGCGACTAGCCGGCAAATTTGCCAGGGTCACGTCAATATCGCTCTGCCCGTTTGGGCCGTCAAACGTGAACAGGACGTCATCCGGCTCATTGATAACGCTCATGGGATTAGCGATAATTAATTCGCTTAGCAGTATTCCCCTGTCAGCACTGTGAGAGACGGACATACGTTCCGTCATCTTACTGTACCAGGCAGAGGACACTGCATTAGCGTCAATACCGAAAATCGCAGGAACATCACCAGCAAGGCGAATGAGCGTGCTCAGGTATACCAAGTATGGCTCAATGTCGAGGGATGGCTTAAAGTAAAGACTGCATAAAAACAGTCTACCAAAATCACCCTCGACATTCACGCATACTCCAAACTCGCTAGAACTGACAAGTGAGCATACAGTGTTAGCATCGTTTACCACAACAGCGGCACCGCCACTGGTGTCAGCAAACGATCGCATTTGCGCAGGCAGGCCCCTTACCTGTCCATGGACAAGATAAGGATCCTGAAACAAAGCAAATTTACACTGCATACTGGTTAGCAATTGCCCCAACTCAAACATGGCTGCCCTGGCATTTTGGCAGTTAAATTGCAATAATTTAACTGCCATTTTAATGCCTGGCACCCGCTCTAGCCACAGCCGCAGCATAGACATGTCAGTCTATGCTTAGCATAAAATGTCCGCCCGGGCTTCCTCTAAAGTCGCAATCACTACAATGGATCGCATTGCCGCAATCCCTCTTAGAGTGGCCCGACTGTATACAACGCCAACACTGTTACGAATCTAGATTTTAATCTGCAGGTCAAAAAAAAAAAATAATAAAAAAAAAATTATTTCGTTGCACCCTGTTTTTTTTGCGCATGGAATTCGATCTTCGAATAAGTTTTGGCAAATCACTGAATGCACTCAGGAAGCAGTGAGTACCAACTGCATCGAAGCATGTACTTCCCGCCATAATTTAGGGTAGGTCTTTTTCTTTTGACCACCAAGCAAGCAGGAGCTTCTCCTAAGGTACTTATAAATATAATTGTGTAAAGATTAGTTTTCTTTAAAGACATTTTTATTTAGAATAGTCTTTATAAAACAGAAAAGTTTCCTTGTGGAAATCCTGAAATAAAAGGAAAGTTTTCAGTGGTCTACGAAGAAAAACTCCCTAAAGCCGCAAAAAGCCATTAACTTGTGTGAACCAATTGACCACGCTTGCGAATCTTACGAGGTAAATTAGAAATTTTTGTATATAAGAAGTAAAAAGAAACTTTATGTGTCTCTCAAGAAAAAAAAAACTAATGCATGTCTTATGTGTCAATTATTTAGACGCTTCTGTGCGAAGCACAGCATTATCGGCTGGCTGGCTTAAGCCACGATCGAGCTACGGTCAGGTGCGGTGTCACGAGGGTGGTAACGTATCACCCCCGTCCCAGTGAAAGAGTTGCGAGTTACGCAAACCCAAAACAAAACGAGAATTACCTACCAAAAAAAGATCAATAAAAGAAAATAGAAAGTAGTAAAATCCAAAAAAAAAGAAAAGGGAAATTAATTAATTAATTAGTACCTACGAAAATTTGAAGAAAAGAAAAAGAAAGCTAATTTAAAGGATAGTGAGTGCATAGTAATTTAGAGAAATAAGTAAGCTTAATTTTTGAAGGTATAAAACAAAAAGAAATATATTTTAATCATATTAATTGCTAAATTTAAAATAAGAAAGAACTATAAAAGTGATTGTGATAGTGTTTGTTTGGCGGTAAGCTGGAGTTCATATTTGTACTCTTCGCTATCATCTAATTCACTCGATTGGAACCCATTGGAATCTGTGCACAGGATAGCGGTAAGTCTCCAAAAAAGAAAAATCCACTCTCTTTACTTTATTTTCCACAGGCCAAACTACCACTACTTTTTTGACATTCTCTTTATTCTTTTATATTTTATCTAGATTTATTTTTCTATTTAAACTAAATAAAAAAAAATATATTCTAACTTACATATCTAATTTGAAATTTGAATTAACTACATGCAAGGGCAAAATTTATAAATATTTACAATTTACCTACCTAAAACCTTAATTGAACTACGAGGGTAAAAACTTAAATTAAAACAATTACTATTTACATGCACTGACACTCATCACTGAAATCAAGAATGTCTTTAAAACTAACATTATTCATTAAATAAAAATCAGTACATTAACAATTATAATGTTTTAAATTGAAGAGATCATGAGGGTGAGTGGGCGAAATTATGGTACCAAAGTAAGTGTCGTTGTGTAGCGCAATCAGGATATCGATATAAGGGACTGCCCAAGTTAAATGTACCCAGGTACATGAGCTGTCAAGGCGTCTGTGCAAGCAGGTAGGGAGGGAGACAGAGACCTGGAGCTACACCAACACCCGTAGCCTGTAAGATTGGGTTAAGAGAAGAAGATTTCCGTCCACTGTCACGAATTTTGTTTTGTAAGCCTTGGCATGAAGTAAGTTTTCTTTTGATGCGACTGGCTGCCTAGGGGCAAGAACTACCCCCAATCCGACGTCACCTAGCCGTACGTATACTCGTACCGTACTCTTTCCGGAGGAAAAGTCATTTCATGTGGATGTTCAATGTTAGTTTTATTTTTGAATAGTACTGTCTATTGACTGGATAGAAACGCTGGTCAATATAGCTGCTATAAAATCTTCTTCTTACCAATCCAATTTTTTAAGTATGCTTTTAGCATAGTCCGTCCGATCAAGTTGCACAACAAATACTGTCCAACAAATGTTCACTCATGGCACAAACATAATCAACCTTATTCACCCCAAAACAATAAATGAAAGACAAAGTAAAAAGAAATATCACAGAAAGTTGATGTGTAACTGAGCAGACGTGTGTGACAGTGTGGTGTTTTTCGAGCTGGTTTAAAGTGGTTTTAAATTCTTAACCAAGGTTACAAACTGTACTATCGCTTTTTTTAATGCTCAGTGATTGTAGGAGCGAGTTTTTTGAATAATGGAAACTATCCAAAATAAAAATTTTCAATTACTAAAAATTTGATGACTGTCAAGAAAAACTAACCTAAATTCAAATCAGTGCATTTCTCTCCCATAAATAAACAGCTGAATAAAGTTTTCCCCAACCTACCCACACGAACTTAAACACAAACATTCATACATACATGAAAAATCCATTTAATGTCGAATAAACGTTCTAGAGAACAATTCTCCCAATCTCCTTCGCCTTCTAAACAACCGCAAAAAATATCAACACTTTCACGTCTCACACATTCAAATTTTGATACACTGACACAATTTACTGTTTCACAAAACTCGCAGCTCGAAACGTCAACGATGGCTGGTTCAAACGAAAAAAATTCTTCTGATGGTTGCTCAATCTCCGAAAAACTTGAAAAAATTATGTTGCAAATTACCGACTCCGAAAAGAGAATAACCGAAAAAATTAACTTTGAAGTAGGGACTCTTAGGACGTCTCTTCAAGCTGTAAACAACCGTTTATCGGTCTTGGAATCAAAACAAATCGAAATTGATGCACTTAAAGACGAGAACGAGAAACTGAAACAAAACTTACAAAAACAAGAAGAGGCTATTTATGATCTCAAAGTCCACGTAGAGTCAAACGAAGAAAAACAAGAACTCAAAGAGACGATAAGCGATGCACTTTTGCATGGAATTCCACAATTACCGAATGAAAACTTAGAAATCATTTTCCACAAACTCTGCGATTGCTTAAAAATTAAACCTCCGACCGTTAAAAACATATTTCGACTTAGAGCAAAAAACAATTCACTTGCACCACCGATAATGATTAAATTACCCACGCCAAGTGACAAGAGTCTTCTTCTGAGGTCGATCGGCAACTACAGAAAAACAAATAAAGTGCAGCTTTGTCTCCGTGATCTTGGACTATTCGATTGTGATAGTGTCAACAACAAAATTTCTCCCGTTTACATCCACGAATGCTTAACGGTGCGTAATCGTACTCTCCTTCAGTACGCACTCAAATTCAAACGAGAGAAAAAAATTCAATCTGCGTTTACCTTTCGTGGTCTTGTTTACGTTAAGCATACTAAAGAAGAAAATGCGAAACTAATTAAAACTACTGATGACCTTGCCGTTTATCACCACAACGTTACCAACAACAACGCTTTAAACTGATGGACACCTATGAACTGATGAAAAATCTCACCTTAATTTTTTTTAATGCTATGAATTTTGATTCTTTTATCTTTTACAATTTTTTAAATTTATTATTTCTTTTATTTTTAAATATGTTTCTTGAATTTTTAATATTGATTTATTTTTTAGTAATATTTTTTTGCCATAAATACCTCTTATCATCACACCTTTTGCCTATTTGTTTATTGTTTTTTTCCTCAAATGAGTTTTTCATTCTTTTGGATCGCAGGTTGATTTTATTTTGCATATTTGTTTTTGAATATGGTTGATATAAATAGTGAAACAAGTTACACGGACGATTCGCTCCAAAATTATATAGAACGTGCAATGATTAATGTTTTATGCTATCAAGAATCCGGTTTACATATTGTTCATATAAATGCGCAAAGTATTTTACCAAAAATGGATGAATTTAGATTCTTATTTGAAGGTTCAAGGGTTGACGTTGTGTGTGTCTCAGAGACTTGGCTTTCAAACAATGTTGGTGATGCTGTTTGTTCCTTAAATGGATTTCATAAGCCTTTTCGTTGTGATAGGATTGGAAGATGCGGTGGGGGTGTAGCTATTTTTGTGCGCGGTGAGATAAATTGCAAAATTGTAAGAAAAGCGGAACCTGGAAGTAAGATAGATTATGTGTTTGTAGAGGTATTGTGTAACAAAAATAAAATCTTGCTTGGCTCAGTATACAGACCCAACAACAACACCGATATTACACCTGTCTTAGCAGTAATTGATGAATTATCTTTTATATCACCTTTTGTTGTTGTTGTTGGTGATTTTAATTGCAACATATTAAATGATTCATCTCTTGTCAACAATATGAGGACCCTAAATCTCTTTCCTGTTAACACTTCATCACCCACTCATTTTACTTCACACAGTAGCACCCTTCTTGATGTATTTTTCGTCAGTCATATGTATAAAGTTCTCAAATTTAATCAAATATCCGTGCCTGCCTTTTCGCGTCATGACCTAATTCATATGACATTGCAATGTGAACCATTGATTTCGAGTAAAACTATTAGTTTTCGCGATTTCAAACGACTAAATGTGAGTCAATTAGAAGATGATTTAAAAAGAATTGAATGGTTTCGAGTTTATGAAATGCCCTTTGTCGACGATCAAGTTTTTTTTATTCAAGAGAACATAAGGGACTTATTCGAAACACATGTTCCTCTGATTACGAAAACGGTTGCAACAAAACAATCTTCGTGGTTTAACACCCACATACAAAATCTAATATCTGAACGCGACCAGGCCTTTAAACGTTGGAAGCGTTTTAGACTAAATTCGTTGTATACTGCGTTTAAATGCCTAAGAAACAAAGTAACAATTGAGATACGAGAAGCAAAAAGACGTTATTTCGCACCAAAATTAGATCCCTCACAAACTGGACGAAATCTGTGGAAAAATCTTCGTGAAATCGGCGTAGGCAAGCAAAAAAATAAGATATATGATGATGTTGACTGCAATGAACTGAATAAAAAATTTCTGTCGCTTCCTAATTCGGAAGTAATAGGTGAAACTTCGTCTGCTTCATTTGAGAATGCATCTTTTTCATTTCCCGGTTTTAGTTTCTCGCAAGTAACTGATGCTGACGTTTTACAGAGTTGCATCAATGTTAAATCAAATTCTATTGGAATAGATGAAATTCACCCCGTCTTTGTTAAAGCTATATTGCCTTACATTCTAAGATACTTAACACACCTTTATAATACAATCTTAATGTCGAATGTTTTTCCCTCAGCTTGGAGACAAGCGAAAATTGTTCCCATTCCAAAAAATGGCGGTGAGTTTCGACCGATTGCGATCTTACCATTTCTTTCTAAGGTTCTGGAGAGGATAATGAATACTCAGATAAGGGCATATCTAACTGAAAACAATTTGCTTTGTGGTAACCAATCTGGGTTTCGTCCTAAGCACAGCTGTACCACAACTCTTATTAACGTTGTAGAAAGTATTAGACAAGCCATTGATCGCGACAATGTCACCTTTTTAGTTCTCCTTGATTTTTCTAAGGCTTTTGACACTGTTAATCATAAAATACTGCTTGGTAAACTAATAAATCAGTTTAATTTTACTAACTGTGCAGCGAAGCTTGTTCATTCTTATCTGAACTTACGATCCCAGGCAGTTATTGCAAACGGTTCCGTTTCAGAATTTCTCATGGTCAAGAGAGGGGTTCCACAGGGTTCCATATTGGGACCACTATTTTTCTCTATGTATATTAACCTTGCCAATATTCATTCTTGGTCGGAGAAAAACGGACTTTGCCTCAATCCAGTAAAATCAAAATGCTTGGTAATTTCAAGAAAAGCCATCGACACGTCTTATTTTCCTGAGATAGTGTTAAATAATAAACAAATTGAGTTTGTCGAATCGGCCAGAAACTTAGGTTTAATGTTTACAAAAACACTTTCTTGGAATTACCACATCAGACTGACAATAGGTCGTATTTACGGAGGTCTTCGTCTATTATGGACAAACCATAAGATAACACCACTTAAAACACGCATTATCTTAGCCAAAACGTTGCTCGTACCTATAATGCTCTATGGTTGTGAAATTTTTCATAACTGTGATTATGAGCACAAGCGCAAACTTAATGTTGCGTACAACAGCATAGCTAGATATATTTTTGGACTAAGAAGATACGATCACGTTTCTGAATTTTCAAGATCTATCTATGGCATTACTCTAGAAAGTCTTTTCAAATTCAGATCTCTTTTATTACTGAATAATATTATGCAAACGCGTCAGCCACCGTACCTTTATGATAAGATATGTCACTCGCGTTCGTCTAGATCTTTAAATCTTGTACCTCTTCGTTACACGTTCTTAATATCGGAACGCCAATTTTTCATAACTGCGATTCGTATGTGGAACTGCCTGCCGCGATCTATAAGAATGATATACTGTTCTAAACTCTTCGAATTAAAACTGAAAGAATATTTGCAAACTTTGAGGTAGTGATGATTTGATTCTTTATTTTTATTCTTTATTATTATTATTATTGTTTTTTTTTTTAATTTTTTTTCTTTATCGTTTAACTATAACTCTTTTTTTTTCTTTTTTCTGAAAACTGTTCGCATACATACATATTAACTTTAAATAAACAAATGCAACACATCTTGTAAAATTAATTAAGTTTATACTACCTTAAAAGATATTGTATCTTATTGTATAAATCTATACAAATAAATATATGAAATAGACTCATAAAAAAAGAATAGAAACTCCAAACCCAAATTAATTTAAAAATGACAGGCGGGAACACACATAATACTCGGCAAAGAGGAAGATTTAATACTTCCAGAAGCCGTGGTGCTTCCAATAATGTAGAGGGAAACCATAGTAATTTCCAAAATCGCTCTCAAAATAATGGCGGCATAGAATCGCGACCATTAATCAACAGAACACCTCCCAATAATAATAATTTAAATGGTGATCAATTCAATGATCCTCAAGGTTCACGAAATGTTAACGTTACTAATAGAGTAGAGGGTCAACTTCCCCAAAATAATTATCCAAACCCTATCAATGATAATCAAATAGCAGATGAGCAGAATATTCAAGCGGTAGGCGGCCAAAATTTTCAGAATCAACCTCCTCAGAATAATCCAAATGATAATGATCGAAGACCAGCTCTTCAGGCAAGCAATACAGGCATTGAAGCCTTAACAAACGCGTTCAAACTTATACTTGAAGCCCATCAAAAAGAATTTATTAAGCAAATGAAAGAAATAAAACTCACCTTAATAGAACGTTTAGACAGCATGAACATGAATAATAATCCTTACGGAAGTCATCAGGATGTTAACACAAGACCTTCAAGCGCTTTTGAGCAATTTTTCAATAATGTATCTTTTTCTACTCAAAACAGACCTGCACCACCAGTAAGTAGCCAATCTTCGCAATCGAATACGAAATCAGCGGATTCAAATTGCAAGATGCAAAAGTGGCAGATTTCATTTGATGGCACCGATAATGTTCATGACTTTCTCTTCAAAGTCGAAACTCTGAAGGAACGATGTAAGTGCAGTTGGAATCATGTACTAGCTAACTTTAATGTCCTTCTGAAAGGCAAAGCGGAGACATGGTTCTGGTTTTTTTTTAAAGAAGAATCCATCGGCAACTTATGAAAACTTAAAACACGCAATAATCAAAGAATACAGCAAGGTAGAAAATGACCATGAAAAGATTCTTCGAATGTTCTCCCGAAGACAAAGCTGTAAGGAAACATTCGATGATTTTTATTCCGATCTTGTACGTTCGAATGCGCGGTTGAAAGAACCCCTTAGTGACACGAAAATGATAGATTTGATTAAGAAAAACTCCAAAGATAGCATAGGCTCTATTTTATTCCCAACCAAAGTCGACAGCTTAGAGCAATTGCGGGATGTAGCTAGGCAGGCTGAAAAATGTCTTGATCATCAAACATCACAAAGGTACCAAAACAGTAGGCGAGTAAATGAGATTGAGGAAACTGTTAGTAGAGTCATCGAAGACAAATTTGACGACCCGATTATAGCTGCTATATCAAACAGATTCAGCTCTTCTCGAAAACCTCCAGATACCAGTAAGTTCAAATGCTGGAACTGTGACCAAGTAGGTAATTCATTTTACGAGTGTCCATCAGAAAAGCGCAACTTATTTTGTTTCCGATGGGTGAAAAGAATGTCACGACACCAAATTGTCAAAAGCATTCGTTAAACCCCAAGGTGAGCGAGATGGCAGCCGGGGACTCTCGTTCCATACCTCCAACCCCGGAGCCAGTAAAAGATACCGACAAATCCGTGGATAGCGATAGGCAATACGAGGATTCAAAACCAGTTCAAACTGCCATACCAGAACGTAAAGAATAGAATTTTTAACAAAGAAAATATCCAGACAGTAGCCAAGAAAATACAAGAGTGTAGAAAGCGTTATAAAGTTAGGAAAGTCCGGAGGAAAGCTTTATAGTCAGCAATTATTAGCGATGCGAATGATTCGAGACCATACCTGAAGATTCAGATTGGTGAAGAAAAGATATACGCCCTATAATATTCAGGAACGTCTGTTAGTGTACTAGGGAAAAGTATTCAATTCCAAGTAAGCCAAGTGAAGCTACAATCAGCACAGCGGATGGTACTAAACAAAAGATTCACAGCGTTTGTCAGGTCCCGATTTACTTCAATAACATGACCAAAGTAATCGATTTTTATATTGTGCCAACTCTTCAAAGGCAGGCTTATTTAGGAATAGATTTTTGGAAATCTTTTAACATCGTTCCACAAATTGGTATTCCTGAAATTTTCTCTATCGACAGAAGCTTTCTAGACTCAAATACAATTGAATTAACAGTGGAGCAGTCCGAAGTTTTACTCAAAACCATTGATGAGTTCCCTTCTTTTGCCAAATCAGGGCTTGGTAAAACTCACTTGGAGGAGCATTATATCGACACTGGAGATGCCGTCCCAATCAAATCGAAGTACTACCCCCTGTCACCTCCCCGCGAAGCTGAAGTTTATGCCGAGATTGAACGATTGCGTTCGTTAGGTATAATTGTTGAGAGTGACAGTGCGTGGAGTTCCCCGATTGTAGTAGTTCGAAAACCGGATGGGACGATAAGACTATGCATAGATGTCCGAAAATTAAATAGTGTCACGAAAAAGGATGCATTTCATAAGCAAAATAGACCTCCAACAGGCTTTCCACCAGATCCCTCTCGAAAAAACTTCCAGAGAAAAGACAGCTTTTGCAGTGCCAGGAATGTCATTACTTGAGTTCACAGTAATGCCATTTGGGCTCTGCAACGCTTCACAAAGACTCGTCCGTCTCCTGGATAAAGTTATCCCAACTAAATTTCGCGATAATGTTTTCATCTATTTGGATGACTTGTTAGTGTGTACCGAAACCTTCAACGAACATGTGTCTATCCTTCTGGAGCTAGCACAGGTTCTAAGACAGGCAAACTTGACCATTAACATGGACAAAAGTAAATTTTGTCAGAAGGAGATACAGTATTTGGGCTATATTATAGGTCAGGGATGTTTGAAGACAGATCCTTCAAAGTTGGAGGCGATAACAAATTTCCCACTGCCCAAAACTGCTCGCCAAATTTGCAGATTTATTGGCATGATAGGCTGGTATCGTCAATTTATACCAAGCTTTGCAAGTTTGTCAGCACCTCTAACAGATTGCTTGCGTAAAGGTAAGGAATTTTCTCTAACCAAAGAAGCTGAGGATGCGTTTCAAAAACTAAAAGAAGCTCTCACCACTGCCCCAGTGCTAGCGCAGCCTGATTTTACCAAACCGTTTGTGGTACAGTGCGATGCATCGAGTTTAGGTGTAGGTGGCGTTTTGTTTCAGTTAGACGATGAGGGACATGAACATCCTATTGATTATGTATCCCAGAAGCTAAACAAAGCACAAAGAAATTATACCGTGTCGGAACAAGAGTGCATGGCGGCAATCGTTTGCGTCAACAAGTTGAGACCGTACATTGAAGGGCTTCCCTTCAAAATTGTCACTGACCACTCAAGTCTCAAGTGGCTTATGTCACATAAGGACTTGAGCGGGCGGCTTGCTAGGTGGAGCTTGAAGCTTCAATCGTTTGACTTTACGATGGAACATCGCAAGGGTTCCTGAAACGTCGTACCAGACGCACTATCCAGACTTGACATGTGCGCACTAGTGCCAACCGTCAGACAGTCTGATATAGATCTCAATTCCGTTATTCAATTCACAAGAATACACAAAACTAAAAATAGAGATAGAACATAATCAAGCTTGTCTGCCAGACTTCTGTATTTCAGATGGCTATGTTTACAAACGAGTAAAATTTAGGACAGGTGCATTGGATGAGGAAGAAAGTCTTTGGCGGTTGTGGTTGCCAAAAGAGTTAACAGAGGTGGCTGTTAGCAATGAACATTGTGCAGCACCTGGATGTCATGGTGGCCTGGAGAAGACCCTTTATCGTGTTAGGCAAAAATATTATTGGCCAGAAATGGTAACACAAATTAAAAAGTTCATTGCTGCATGTGACATTTGCAAGGCAGTTAAACCGGCCAACTCAACCCTACGACCAAAAATGGGCAACCAAATCATCACAGAAAGACCAATGCAAAGGCTATACATTGATTTGCTCGAGCCATACCCCCGTACCAAGCTAGGAAATACTACTATTTTTATTGCGATCGACCACCTTTCCAAATTTATTTTCTTGAAACCACTGCGTAAAGCGACCTCAACAGCTATTTGTAAATATCTGGAGGATGATATTTTTCAGTTATTTGGAACCCCAGAATACATACATAGCGATAACGGCAAACAGTTTGTCTCGAAAGAGTTTTCTAAGCAAATGGATGCTTATAAAATTCAGCATATTAAGACAGGTCTTTATTCCCCTCAAGCAAACGTGTCTGAGCGCGCTAACCGAGAAAAAATCTCAAAAATAAGAGTATTCGTGGGAGAAAACCACACAGCATGGGACAAATATGTCTCAACAATAGCCTCAACTCTGAGAAGCGATTACCATTCTTCAATTAATAGCTCACCCTATTATGCGTTGTTTGGTCCGAACATGATCTTAAGCGGATGCGAATACCCGATTCTAAAAAGGCTTAAAGCTTTAACTGATCCTGAAATGAAGACGATTGACACAATGCATTGTTACGGTAAGATTTACCGCAACAAAAACCATTCTGAAAATGGTTCTAAAAACCTTATTCGGACTATGTTGTTTTGGCCATAGTCACACTCTCATTATGTGTTTTCCCCTCCATCCCAACCATTCCTATTTTTAGACCCTTTACTTTGAGTCCGTTGTCCTCAGGGGTTGGAGAGTGACCCGGAGAGGATGACAATATAGGTATCTGCTTCTGTTCTTGATCGTGCTGAGACAGCGGACGAGCTGGAGACTCACACGATAACTTACTATGGATCTAAAAAAAAGAGTGGAAGACTCTTAATTTAATTGTACCTAAACCCTAAAAGACCTGGGTCAACACAAACAAACATACACAAGGGATTTTACAACTCAACATCAAATAACCTTAATATTAGTATGGCTTAAGAGCCCAACGTAAAATTAATGATTTTATATTAAATTAACATTGACCGAATCAAAAGATTGGAGTGCTGAACGCTCTTCCCTTAATTCCCCAAATCTGCGCAAAAGTCCACCGAATGTAGTTTTCGCGTAATTAGATCTACTTGAGAATTTGCCTTCCTCCTTAGTTTTTCGAAAATGGCTTTAATAAGGTTTGGTCATTGGGGATAGCTTCTTCTTCGACTCACTTTCAGAAAAGTTTAAAATAGTAGAGTAACCGGGAGAAAGCCCAGAATAATTATTTTCAGCTTTTTGCACTTTTGTTTTTCTTTTCTCTAAATGTTTTGGATATTTGAAGAGAGTCTGAATACGACCATGGATTCGTCAAGTTTTGGGACAGCTCCAACAACTTGTGGAATCCATATTGTATGTGTGTGCGTGTGAGAGGTTCGTTAGAATTCAAGATCGGTGTAGTACCGTAGCTGAATTTCACGAAAGTATTGAGAGGGAGAGAGTTCATGTGTGTGTGAAAGAGAGGTCGAAAGAGACGAGGCTTGACGTGACCAACCACTTTTTGGTTGACTACGATAGCCGCTAGAGGGTTTTGGAAAAAGGAAGAAAACATTTTGAGAAAGGAGAAAAAAAAAAGAAAAGAAGTTGGAAATAAAAAAATAATTTGAGAAATTGATAGAAAGTAGTTTGTTCAGTTTGAAAGTGAGCAGAAAAAGAAGTTAAAAAGTCTTAGAAGAAGTCTAAGATAAGAATCGCCAGAAAGGGGCGTGAAGTTTAGAAAAATAGAGGAGAAAGGATATTCGTTTAATTGAAAAGATAAGTAGAGTGATTTAGTCTAATTCGTTTGTTTTAAAATTTATTGTGTGGTTAAATAAATTTCGTTGACTTTTGTTGTCGTTTCTATCCCGATAATTTACGGGACTCGTGACCCCATAACGTAGTGTTGATTTTCCGTTTTCTTTCGGGACCGATCGTTAGCGGTCGAATCTTATGGTCTTTGTTTGCATTGTTTGCATTGTATCATCTTAGTTGCTTATGTTGCATTTTAGTTAATTTTAGATTGTTCAAACAATCCAAAAGAACTATTCTTAATTGTATAATTTCATTCGAAAAAAATTCTGGGTTTTCATCCAGGCCTAGCCAAGGTTTCCCAGATCATTTAAAAATAAAATCATTCAATTCCCTATTTGGGATTTAAAATAAATTCTTTTCTTTAAAATCATTGAAGAAAACTTTCAGCATTCCGGTTAAGGCAAACAACCCAAAAATAAAGTTTCCTGGCTCCCACCCTAAACGTAAGTACGCCCCTGTGCTTACCAACATTCAATTTACC
The DNA here is from genome assembly GCA_948107695.1 of Meliscaeva auricollis. Taxonomy (NCBI): domain Eukaryota; kingdom Metazoa; phylum Arthropoda; class Insecta; order Diptera; family Syrphidae; genus Meliscaeva; species Meliscaeva auricollis. Next base: position 468,453 of record OX403620.1, on the reverse strand, counting down.
TTTTTATCATCTTTATAATTTTGCATTCAGTTGTTTTTTTTTTATCAACACAAAACACATACTTACCCTTCTTTTTTTATTTTGCCAAAAATTCTTCTAACCCACCCCAGCTGACTAGCCGGTGAGCTGTATTTTCGTTGCAGTTGTTGTTGCAATATTTTCCCATTTTCCCATTCTCTCTTTTCGTTGTTCAATATCATTATCGAAATTTCTCTACGCGGTGCCGGTAGCACATTTTGTCAATAAATTAATTCGGTTGTTTGATAAAATTGGATTCGTATAATCCACAGTTCGCGGTATTTAAGTAAATTCGTAAATATAAAATCATCCTAAATTATTCGGGTAAAAATATTGCAACAGCATCTCATTAGAACTCAGGTCAGGGAAAATTTAGACAAGGCTCATCTTAAAGCGGAAACTTTGACAAAGCTCATTTTCAAAACAAGAAACAGCCAAGTTTATGCCAAAATTTCTTAAATGTAGAGTGAGAAAAAGGGTAGGAAACTGCTTGTATGATCTGGAAGATTTAAAGGGAAAATTGATTGGGAGATTTCCTGCAAAGGACATTAGACAAAAGAAAGATCGCCACAGTAGAAACATGAAAATTAAGATACGATTTCCTTTTCGTTTACTTCGAAATTCTTGAAACAAAAAAGGTTTGTTACGAATCTAGATTATAGTCTGCAGGTCAAAAAAAAAAAAAATAATAAAAAAAATTTTATTTCGTTGCACCCTGTTTTTTTTTGCGCATGGAATTCGATCTTTGAATAAGTTTTGGCAAATCACTGAATGCACTCAGGAAGCAGTGAGTACTAACTGCATCGAAACATGTACTTCCCGCCATAATTTAGGGTAGGTCTTTTTCTTTTGACTACCAAGCAAGCAGGAGCTTCTCCTAAGGTACTTATAAATATAATTGTGTAAAGGTTAGTTTTCTTTAAATACATTTTTATTTAGAATGGTCTTTATAAAAAAGAAAAGTTTCCTTGTGGAAATCCTGAAATAAAAGGAAAGTTTTCAGTGGTCTATGAAGAAAAACTCCCTCAAGCCGCAAAAAGCCATTAACTTGTGTGGGTTTCATATACTGAACCAATTGACCACGCTTGCGAATCTTACGATGTAAATTAGAAATTTTTGTATATAAGAAGTAAAAATAAACTTTATGTGTCTCTCAAGAAAAAAAACTAATGCATGTCTTATGTCTCAATTATTTAGACGCTTCTGTGCGAAGCACAGAATTATCATACTTTCGACACTGCACCACACGTGCACCTGTCGCCTAGTCTTGATTTCTCATCAAGGGCACGAAGGACAGAGCCAAAGAAGGAGAAGCGTTAGAGAAATCAGGTTTAAGGCCAAGGCCAAGAACTCCGCTTCGAACTCATTAACGGGAGCCCTTCATCTCATTTTCTCGCTCCGCAACGGTATCGTTCCCTAACCGGACATTGAGTCAAGATCTATAAACTCAAACGAGCAACCTTGCTGACTGCTTCAAAGCTCAGTCAAGTGAAGGTCGCGAAATCAATCGGCTGGCTTAAGCCACGATCGAGCTACGGTCAGGTGCGGTGAAGTGCGGTGTCACGAGGGTGGTAACGTATCAACCCCGTCCCAGTGAAAGAGTTGCGAGTTACGCAAACCCAAAACAAAACGAGAATTACCTGCCAAAAAAAGATCAATAAAAGAAAATAGAAAGTAGTAAAATCCAAAAAAAAAGAAAAGGGAAATTAATTAATTAATTAGTACCTACGAAAGTTTGAAGAAAAGAAAAAGAAAGCTAATTTAAGAGATAGTGAGTGCATACTAACTTAGAGAAATAAGTAAGCTTAATTTTTGAAGGTATAAAACAAAAAGAAATAGATTTTAATCATATTAATTGCTAAATTTAAAATAAGAAAGAACTATAAAAGTGATTGTGATAGTGTTGGTTTGGCGGTAAGCTGGAGTTCATATTTGTACTCTTCGCTATCATCTAATTCACTCGATTGGAACCCATTGGAATCTGTGCACAGGATAGCGGTAAGTCTCCAAAAAAGAAAAATCCACTCTCTTTACTTTATTTTCCACAGGCCAAACTACCACTACTTTTTTGACATTCTCTTTATTCATTTATATTTTACCTTGATTTATTTTTCTATTTAAACTAAATAAAAAAAAAATATATTCTAACTTACATATCTAATTTGAAATTTGAATTAACTACATGAAAGGGGCAAAATTTATAAATATTTACAATTTACCTACCTAAAACCTAAATTGAACTACGAGGGTAAAAACTTAAATTAAAACAATTACTATTTACATGCACTGACACTCATCACTGAAATCAAGAATGTCTTTAAAACTAACATTATTCATTAAATAAAAATCAGTACATTAACAATTATAATGTTTTAAATTGAAGAGATCATGAGGGTGAGTGGGCGAAATTATGGTGCCAAAGTAAGTGTCGTTGTGTAGCGCAATCAGGATATCGATATAGAGGACAGTTCAAGTTAAATTTACCCAGGTACATCAGCTGTCAAGGCGTCTGTGCAAGCAGGTAGGGAGGGAGACAGAGACCTGGAGCTACACCAACACCCGTAGCCTGTAAGATTGGGTTAAGAGAAGAAGATGTCCGTCCGCTGTCACGAATTTTGTTTTGTAAACCTTGGCATGAAGTAAGTTTTCTTTTGATGCGACTGGCTGCCTAGGGGCAAGAACTACCCCCAATCCGACGTTACCTAGCCGTACGTATGCAAGCATGCCAAGTAAGGCTCTTAGGTCGCCAGATTATTAAACCCGTAGTAACAAAAGTGGTCCAGACTCAAGCATTGGTTGCACCACTGCACCAAATGCTTCTCTTTAACGGGGAACGAGAAGTGCTTTATATAGCACCTCCCATCTCCCACCAAGAGGCCCCCAGCATGAGCAGAGCACTCCAGAACGACATTTAGTCGCCCTTCCCCAGCTTTCCAAGGAGCCGAGAGCGAAACCTCCCGTTTGAACTCCTGTGGGGTAAGCTTGCATAAGTTTAACTTATGCAGCTCACTAAAGAATTCATCAGGAGAAATTCGCTTCTCCACTCCCTGAACCACAAGGGACATGCCCTTCTGCGACTCAGCAGACAAGCCAACCTCCTCGAGCTTTTTATGCTCAAGGAAAGTATTTCTTTCCGCCATCGAAGGCATGCGGACAACGACGCCGCCTTGTTTGCCAGGACGCACAGTGTGCACCCTGACATCCACGGCAGGCACCAGCTCATCCACTACCTTCTTATCTCTGCAGGGGTGTCCCCCCCCCCCCCCCCTGACTACCAACGACCACGTCTCCGTTGGCTTGGCAGTTTCGACATCAGGTAATGAAACCTGAGTCTTCCCGACCAAGCCACCAGAGACAGCAGCCGACCTGTCGATTTGGGTGAACGAAGGTCGTTCAGCCACCTCAATACCAACAGGGACACCTAAGGACCTGGCAGGCCCACTTGGCCTGACAGTTCCCCTGAGTCCCATTTCAGGCTCCCTAGCGAGAACGGGCTTACCACCCTCAATTCGCCCACGAAGCATTTCGTTGACGCCTGACAGCCCCATAATTAAGGCCTCATATTTAGAGGCCAAATTCACAATCTGACTGCCAGCTTCAGGGAAGCTAGCAATCAATCCTACCATCTCAATTTTCACCTCCGAGCACCTTGCCATAACGCTGGCCAGAGTTAGACTTTCGTCCAAGCCCCCACCAGCACCAGACAAGGCGACGGAGCCACCCGAAATCCCCTCCACAGAAGAGGAGAGTGCTGCCTTTCTCCTCTTGGTTTTACCCCCAGAGGCAGCTACCTTCACAGGAGCAGCAACCTTAGTTCCCTCCGGCACTTTTGGCACTATTGGTGCGGAAGCCGTACCATCTGAAACTCCTTTAGGAGCTCCAGATGAAGACAACACCACCTTAGAAGGTTCCAAGGACACCACTCCCCCGGAACCAGCCGCCACCACAGGAACATCCAGGAGATCAACACACACTCCTATCTCCTGCGTAGGCAACCCGCAAGCAGTATCCCCTACTTTCGAAGAAGAAGGGGAAACCTCCAAAATAAATCTCTTCCTGTCAACCTTACCACTCAAATCAGAGGCTGACGAGTTCGCCTCAGCAACCTGGTTGACCGACCTCTTCCTTGGCGTTTTAGCCACAAAATTGGACTCATCCGTTTCCATGGCAGAGTCATCTACCACGGATGAGACCGACTTCTCATCCTTCTTCCCCTTCTTCTTCTTCTTCTTTTTACGGAGGTTAACAGCAACACCTTAACCTCCGTATTCTTCTTCAAGAAGTCAGCATTACCCTTTGGCAAGGGTTCAGCGAATACTTCTTCCTCACTCGCAAAATCTGAGGTGAGGCCAACATACTTCAAAGAAGTACCACCCTCCTCAGACATCCTTAAAGTACCTTGCGCTGGTCAAAAAATCAAAAATCGAAAACTAAAAAATCGAAAAAATCAATAACCGAAATATCGATAGCAAAATCGATAATCGATAATCGAAAAAATGGAAAATTTTGAAAAAATCAAAAAATCGATAATCGATATCAAACAATCGATTATCGAAAAATTTGCCACAGTTGGCAACCGTGGCAGTCAGTCGACAAAAACCACCTTTGCTGACCTTGACTCAATTTATGATAAATAGAGCAAAACAATTTGCAAAAACGCAACAACAACAATGTAATCACGCCACTAACCTTTTTCTTAAGTCCAAACAATAATCCAAAGCAAATTCAAATAAACAATCCTCAAGTCCAATTACCGAAAAAATCCAATCAAAGCGAGTCCAGATAAGTAGCACAAATCAATATCACTCAAATTATACTTTTAAAGAATCAGATTTAACACTAATTTCAATTTACTTCAAAAAATCACTTAAAATCAATCAAAGAGAATCAAAATCAAATCAAGAGCACAGCAAAAACACAACCGTTCACGTCAAATGGTTACTAAGGAGTGAGTAAATAGGGACAGATTGTAGATGTGCTTTACGTGAGTACCTGCCAGTTAAGGCTTATCTCACGACGGGCACACCCGCATAGAGTCAATTTAAGCGTCGACTAGCGCCCTGCGGTTAGATACCCCAGTAGCAATTTTGTGCACATGTTGAGGCATGTCCACACCCCTTGCTGAGGCCTACCTCTCAAAAGACACGAGAAACCTCTCAACCTTAGAAAGCACTATCTCCCATGGTACCAGAATATAGCTTCCGGTGGAGCCTCGCAACCGTGAAGGTCACTTCCAGATAAACACCCCAATGCTTTAGGCCTGGCAGCCTATGAGACATGTACACCCAACCACCAGTCAAGGTAGAAAAACCAAGGCCGAATGTACAATGTACATACCTATACAAAACAAAGCAAAACAACACAAAACAAGAAAAACCCACCCAGGCAAGAATGCCCAGAAAAACCCAACGAAATAAACCAGAAGCTACAGAGAAAACACCAAAATGGAGCAGAACGAGTACATGACACATGCACTCATCCATGCTGAACAAATCAGACCAGACCCACAACACGGCCAAAGTCTACTACAAGGACAACACATAAACTACAACTGCAGTTGAAACCGGTTAGTTCACGCAAGACTGCATGTCGCTGTGCACCCCCAGACACCTCAAGCACCCTAAACAGGCACTCCACTCCCCACACAACCTCCTACCACAGCTACTGTCCCAATGCCACTAAGTAAAAACTTAGGGACAATGGGCACCATCACTATAGCAGACAAACAGCGTTGCGGTGACCCCATGATCAGTTACAAAGGAGTCACGACGCACAGTGGGGCAGCTCCATACATGGTGATGATAAAAAGGTCACCTTGCAAAAATAAAGCAACGGGATTATAAACTTCGCTCTCTTAAAGTTAACGGAAAATCTGATATGAAGAGTGTGATTTTTTTTTAGTGTTTCGTAGTCAAGGTAAGACAGCCCATAAAAGTAGACTTTTAATGTGCAAAAATCGCTTATTTAAAAAGTGCTAAAAAAGATTAACTTTAGTTTTATCCATAAAATCAAAATTAGGATCGGAAAAAAGTTTCAAAAAATGTCACACCTAGATGAAGGTATGTAGATATGATTGAAGTTTAAAAATATAAAAAAAGAAATATTTGCGTTGAAATAATTGAAATGAAAAGAAGAAATTTTGTTTACTTTTCACTTCATATCTTCTGTTGGGGCAAAAGTCAAGCAGGTCTGAAAGTGGGAAAAGTAAGTAAGTACCTATACTACCAAAAAAACAAAAGTGCTTGACTTTTGCCCCAAATATTTGTTTTCAATTTTTTTTAAATAAAGTTATAGTATTTAAAAAGCTGAAAAATTGTTCACTTCTTTTTATAAATTTATTTTACAAAATTTTAGGAACCATATTCAATTTCTGATAGCTAAATTTTATTATAAAATTGTTTTTAAGTGTTTCAATTTTTTTTTCAAAAAATTATCTCAAAACTGTTATACCCATAGACCTTCTTTTCAATACAATTTCTCTGCTCCTTTTCTGTTCTAAATTGCAAGTTAACAGTATTTTTGAACTTTTCAAACAATTATTTAAATGAAAAAAGGTTGTGAAAAATTTTTACTCTACCAAAAAAATATTATGCTTTCCATTTTATTTACAATTTTGAGCCTTAAATAAAAAAAAAATAAATAAATTGACATCTACACTAAATTAAATGTTATTTTGCCTAGTATTTCGACAACACTAAATTACAACATAATTGTGTACTCAAATGTTTCTTATCCAAGGTTTCGTTGCTTCAATACGAATTCGAAACTACTAAATTCCAACAAATCCCATTTTTGAAATATCTGAATATGCAACAAATCTTGTATTATATTAAAATAATATGTCCCGCAGAGTAGGTTTATTAAAATCACTTCTATTCACAGGATTTTCATTGAATTTGGAAGGGTCGCAGACATGTTATTTTCAAGTGCTTTTAGATCTCACGACAACTTTTGCGTTCAAAAATTATAGTGAGATCTAAATGTCAAAAGAATTTTAAAATATTTTTTGCTGACATTTTTAATATTGTTATTTCTCAAAAGCGTGAAGAGATTGTTTTAGAATATCTCAGAAGCGCGCTGTGCTTTAATTTTTAAGCTTCGAATTCTAATTCAGAATGCTAAAATTCTTCAAAAATGTGATCATAGGTTAGAAAAAAATTATTTTTTAAACAAGTAGAATTCGTCAATTAAGACTTTTTTAATAAGCGATTCCAGGTTAATTTATACAATATTCCCGAAATTTAAAACTGTACCAGAGGTTTCAATAAACTACTACCTTTGTCATAAAAACACAAACAGCCATCATAATAGCATTTTTACCTTAAAACATAATTGATATCATAAAATGGCCATTTCTGCCCCACTGTGCGACGTGACCAGAAATGGCCACCATCCTGCTCATTCATCACCAGCCATAAGGTCTGGGAATTGTGAGTAAAACCCTAACCTTAAGCTTAAAAAGGCACCTCAATCACCACATAACCTCCTGCAACAGAACAAGTCTATAGCAAGAAGCACGTTGGGTTGACCACACAACCGGCACCAAATAAGCGAAGTGAGACCCAAGTCCCACATCCGCTCAATCGCTACCAGCTGTAAGGTCAAGGGATTGCGGATTCATTACTCTACCTGCCGGAATACCCAAGGACCCCAAAAACGCACAGCCGCAGCCTACACAAGTTCTGTGTAGGTCCCGGGCGATCATCCAAGACTCCATTTAAACAAGGAGTCAAGTCCTGCCAACAAGGACCCACAACAGAAGAACCCCTTGTAACAATGCAGTTACTACTACAAGGACCAACAGAATGACATTGTTGCCGACGAATCCGGAAGACTTGCTCAGCAAAGGTGGCAAGACTTTCAGCCGTTTCTCTTGTGAGGGGAACACTGCTGAAATCCCAAGCGTCATCCACCCGCACCACAACCATCGCAGTAAGATCTCTGCAGCGAGCATAGCGCTGGCAGTCCACCAGCACATGCCTCCAGTCCTCTCTCGCAGCCCCACACGCACACTCTGCCGACTCTGCCAAGGTCCTCAAATGCAAGAAAGCATTCAAGGAACCATGTCCAGTCAACAGAAAGCCCGTGAAGAGTGAGAAATCCAGACAATCCCGCACGCACGCCAACCTTACTTCAGGGAGGGAACCGTTCTCGCTGTTTGGCCGGCGAGATTGCCACCTGGTAAGAACACATTCCCTAAGCAGGTCTCTCCTTTCGGAGAGACTTATGCCACCAGCACCAACGCATTCGTCCCAGTCAGATGCCGAGAGCGGCCACTGCCTCCGTAACCTGCAAGCAATACTTTTACGTATCACCTCCAGGTCAAGCGGAGGCACTCCTGCCAACACCTGTAAGGCCTCAGTAGAGACAGTTCTACAAACCCGAAGCGAACCAAGGAGCATAATCCTCTGTGAACTGAGGATCATACTTCTTCCTTTCACAGTCTTAACACGGTCGTACCACATAGACGCACCAAATGTTGCACAAGCACCAAGTAGTCCGTCATATACAGTACGACGCGCAGACCCAGAAAGGCATTCTGGAGACTGTTGGCACAAGAGAGGTGAGCTTCAGTCTCACCTGTTCAAGATGAGGAAGGAAGCTCATTCTCTCTCCTAGGGTGATACCAAGATACTTTACTTTCGTATCGTATCTTAGAGTCACCCCGCCAGCCCTAACACAAGGAGGACGATTCAAGGACAATTTGCCCTTGAGTAGCATCATAGATGTCCTTTGCACAGCTACATCCACCCCAACCTCCGCACCCCAGTTGCCAACCATGCCCATGACCTCCGTGCCCCTGCTTTCCAGCGCAATCCGAGATTGGCCTTCAACAAGAACAAGAAGATCATCAGCATAAGCAATGCATCTGCAATACGGCTGCCAAGAGGAAAGCAGCTGCAGCAGAGGATCCATCATGAGGTTCCATATATATGGACCCCCGACAGACCCCTGAGGACATCCTCTCTCAACATCCACAGAGACAGAACCCACAGAACTGACAGCACGAGCGGTCCTGCTAGAGAAATAGCTCCTCCAGAGACCTACCTCGCGACAACCCATCTGAACTAACCTACGTTCAACCATCGACCAGTCAAGGTAGTCAAACGCACCCCTGAAATCGATAAAGAGGCCAAGAACATACTTCTCGGTCGACACACGAACAGAGTCACAGACGCGTAGCTATGCATCTTCGACACTGCAACCTGGTTTAAAACCAAACTGGAATGGACATTGCTCAGGTATACTCTCTATCAGTCTGTCAACCAAGACCCTTTCCAGCACCTTCCCAAGTACTGGAAGGAGACTGATTCCACGATAGGATCTAGGATTAGTCCTGACCCTATCAGAAGACTTCAGAAGTATCACTACCTTTGCAGATTTCCATTCCAGGGGAAAATAATTTTCCCTGAAGCAGCTCGAGTATAGAGCCATCAGGTATTCGGGGATCGCCGCCCAGATGGCTTTCACCATCCCGCCAGTCAACCCATCGAAACCCGGCGACTTCCTCGATTTAAGCCTAGCAATGGCACAGCCAATTTCCCCTTCCTCTACCATAAGAGCCAGATCAGGTAAGTCGACGGATGGACCCACACGACCAGCCCCCCTGGGAAAGAAAGACTTCATCAGGGCATTCACAGAGTCCTTCCATGACGTGAGTACACGCCCTACGTCATGAATGGTCCCTATATCCAAAGATTTCCTTCCCCGACAAACACGATAGAGTTTATCCCAAGGGTCTCCACGGTGCTCCTCGGTGAAGGCTCTCCACTCGTTATTCTTGCTACAAATCAACATCCTCTTGTATTCAGCCAAACCTTGCCAAAGCGCAAGCCTTGACTGATCCGCGTCTGTCGATTCGCGTCGCCTGCAAATTTGGAATTGCTTGCGCAATCTCCTCACTCGCAAGCGCATAGCCTGGAGTTCTGGTGTCACCACCTGACCCTTCTTGGATTCACCTTGCGGATCCTCTGGAAGTTTCGGTCATTGACATCCCATACGCATCCATTTAACATGGCAACCTTGTCATCAACACCCAAACTTTGAAAGGCGTCAAGCGACATCGATGTAACCCTTCTCGCGACATCAGACTGGTATGAAACCCAGTTGACGTCGCGTAGATGCCAGCCTTTCGCATCCAGCTCAACACCGGCATCCGGATTGGAATGTAGAGGAGTAATCTCAACCTGCAATAGGCTGTGATCACTCACCCCTTCAGCCGTCCGAATGAACCAGCGGAAACCAAAGACGCGACTAGCCGGCAAATTTGCCAGGGTCACGTCAATATCGCTCTGCCCGTTTGGGCCGTCAAACGTGAACAGGACGTCATCCGGCTCATTGATAACGCTCATGCGATTAGCGATAATTAATTCGCTTAGCAGTATTCCCCTGTCAGCACTGTGAGAGACGGACATACGCTCCGTCATCTTACTGTACCAGGCAGAGGACACTGCATTAGCGTCAATACTGAAAATCGCAGGAACATCACCAGCAAGCCGAATGAGCGTGCGCAGGTATACCAAGTATGGCTCAATGTCGAGGGATGGCTTAAAGTAAAGACTGCATTTTAATGCCTGGCACCCGCTCTAGCCACAGCCGCAGCCTAGACAGGACAGTCTATGCTTAGCATAAAATGTCCGGCCGGGCTTCCTCTAAAGTCGCAATCACGACAATGGATCGCATTGCCGCAATCCCTCTTAGAGTGGCCCGACTGTCCACAACGCCAACACACAGACTCCTTCTGCCTACACCTAGAGGCAAAGTGGTCCAGACTCAAGCATCGGTTGCACCACTGCACCAAAGGCTTCTCTTTAACGGGGAACGAAAAGTGCTTTATATAGCACCTCCCATCTCCCACCAAGAGGCCCCCAGCATGAGCAGAGCACTCCAGAACGACATTTAGTCGCCCTTCCCCAGCTTTCCAAGGAGCCGAGAGCGAAACCTCCCGTTTGAACTCCTGTGGGGTAAGCTTGCATAAGTTTAACTTATGCAGCTCACTCAAGAATTCATCAGGAGAAATTCGCTTCTCCACTCCCTGAACCACAAGGGACATGCCCTTCTGCGACTCAGCAGACAAGCCGACCTCCTCGAGCTTTTTATGCTCAAGGAAAGTATTTCTTTCCGCCATCGAAGGCATGCGGACAACGACGCCGCCTTGTTTGCCAGGACGCAAGTGTGCACCCTGACACCCACGGCAGGCACCAGCTCATCCACTACCTTCTTATCTCTGCAGGGGTGTCCCCCCCCCCCCCTGACTACCAACGACCACGTCTCCGTTGGCTTGGCAGTTTCGACATCAGGTAATGAAACCTGAGTCTTCCCGACCAAGCCACCAGAGACAGCAGCCGACCTGTCGATTTGGGTGAACGAAGGTCGTTCAGCCACCTCAATACCAACAGGGACACCTAAGGACCTGGCAGGCCCACTTGGCCTGACAGTTCCCCTGAGTCCCATTTCAGGCTCCCTAGCGAGAACGGGTTTACCAACCTCAATTCGCTCACGAAGCCTTTCGTTGACGCCTGACAGCCCCATAATTAAGGCCTCATATTTAGAGGCCAAATTCACAATCTGACTGCCAGCTTCAGGGAAGCTAGCAATCAATCCTACCATCTCAATTTTCACCTCCGAGCACCTTGCCATAACGCTGGCCAGAGTTAGACTTTCGTCCAAGCCCCCACCAGCACCAGACAAGGCGACGGAGCCACCCGAAATCCCCTCCACAGAAGAGGAGAGTGCTGCCTTTCTCCTCTTGGTCTTACCCCCAGAGGCAGCTACCTTCACAGGAGCAGCAACCTTAGTTCCCTCCGGCACTTTTGGCACTGTTGGTGCAGAAGCCGTACCACCTGAAACTCCTTTAGGAGCTCCAGATGGAGACAACACCACCTTAGAAGGTTCCAAGGACACCACTCCCCCGGAACCAGCCGCCACCACAGGAACATCCAGGAGATCAACACACACTACTATCTCCTGCGTAGGCAACCCGCAAGCAGTATCCCCTACTTTCGAAGAAGAAGGGGAAACCTCCAAAATAAATCTCTTCCTGTCAACCTTACCACTCAAATCAGAGGCTGACGAGTTCGCCTCAGCAACCTGGTTGACCGACCTCTTCCTTGGCGTTTTAGCCACAAAATTGGATTCATCCGTTTCCATGGCAGAGTCATCTACCACGGATGAGACCGACTTCTCATCCTTCTTCCCCTTCGTCTTCTTCTTCTTTTTACGGTGGTTAACAGCAACCACCTTAACCTCCGTATTCTTCTTCAAGAAGTCAGCATTACCCTTTGGCAAGGGTTCAGCGAATACTTCTTCCTCACTCGCAAAATCTGAGGTGAGGCCAACATACTTCAAAGAAGTACCACCCTCCTCAGACATCCTTAAAGTACCTTGCGCTGGTCAAAAAATCAAAAATAAAAAATCGAAAACTAAAAAATCGAAAAAATCGATAACCGAAATATCGATAGCAAAATCGATAATCGATAATCGAAAAAATCGAAAATTTTGAAAAAATCAAAAAATCGATAATCGATATCAAACAATCGATTATCGAAAAATTAATCGAAAAATTTGCCACAGTTGGCAACCGTGGCAGTCAGTCGACAAAAATCACCTTTGCTGACCTTGACTCAATTTATGATAAATAGAGCAAAACAATTTGCAAAAACGCAACAACAACAATGTTATCACGCCACTAACCTTTTTCTTAAGTCCAAACAATAATCCAAAGCAAATCCAAATAAACAATCCTCAAGTCCAATTACCGAAAAAATCCAATCAAAGCGAGTCCAGATAAGTAGCACAAATCAATATCACTCAAATTAAACTTTAAAAGAATCAGATTTAACACTAATTTCAATTTACTTCAAAAAATCACTTAAAATCAATCAAAGAGATTCAAAATCAAATCAAGAGCACAGCAAAAACACAACCGTTCACGTCAAATGGTTACTAAGGAGTGAGTAAATAGGGACAGATTGTAGATGTGCTTTACGTGAGTACCTGCCAGTTAAGGCTTATCTCACGACGGGCACACCCGCATAGAGTCAATTTAAGCGTCGACTAGCGCCCTGCGGTTAGATACCCCAGTAGCAATTTTGTGCACATGTTGAGGCATGTCCACACCCCTTGCTGAGGCCTACCTCTTAAAAGACACGAGAAACCTCTCAACCTTAGAAAGCACTATCTCCCATGGTACCAGAATATAGCTTCCGGTGGAGCCTCGCAACCGTGAAGGTCACTTCCAGATAAACACCCCAATGCTTTAGGCCTGGCAGCCTATGAGACATGTACACCCAACCACCAGTCAAGGTAGAAAAACCAAGGCCGAATGTACAATGTACATACCTATACAAAACAAAGCAAAACAACACAAAACAAGAAAAACCCACCCAGGCAAGAATGCCCAGAAAAACCCAACGAAATAAACCAGAAGCTACAGAGAAAACACCAAAATGGAGCAGAACGAGTACATGACACATGCACTCATCCATGCTGAACAAATCAGACCAGACCCACAACACGGCCAAAGTCTACTACAAGGACAACACATAAACTACAACTGCAGTTGAAACCGGTTAGTTCACGCAAGACTGCATGTCGCTGTGCACCCCCAGACACCTCAAGCACCCTAAACAGGCACTCCACTCCCCACACAACCTCCTACCACAGCTACTGTCCCAATGCCACTAAGTAAAAACTTAGGGACAATGGGCACCATCACTATAGCAGACAAACAGCGTTGCGGTGACCCCATGATCAGTTACAAAGGAGTCACGACGCACAGTGGGGCAGCTCCATACATGGTGATGATAAAAAGGTCACCTTGCAAAAATAAAGCAACGGGATTATAAACTTCGCTCTCTTAAAGTTAACGGAAAATCTGATATGAAGAGTGTGATTTTTTTTTAGTGTTTCGTAGTCAAGGTAAGACAGCCCATAAAAGTAGACTTTTAATGTGCAAAAATCGCTTATTTAAAAAGTGCTAAAAAAGATTAACTTTAGTTTTATCCATAAAATCAAAATTAGGATCGGAAAAAAGTTTCAAAAAATGTCACACCTAGATGAAGGTATGTAGATATGATTGAAGTTTAAAAATATAAAAAAAGAAATATTTGCGTTGAAATAATTGAAATGAAAAGAAGAAATTTTGTTTACTTTTCACTTCATATCTTCTGTTGGGGCAAAAGTCAAGCAGGTCTGAAAGTGGGAAAAGTAAGTAAGTACCTATACTACCAAAAAAACAAAAGTGCTTGACTTTTGCCCCAAATATTTGTTTTCAATTTTTTTTAAATAAAGTTATAGTATTTAAAAAGCTGAAAAATTGTTCACTTCTTTTTATAAATTTATTTTACAAAATTTTAGGAACCATATTCAATTTCTGATAGCTAAATTTTATTATAAAATTGTTTTTAAGTGTTTCAATTTTTTTTCAAAAAATTATCTCAAAACTGTTATACCCATAGACCTTCTTTTCAATACAATTTCTCTGCTCCTTTTCTGTTCTAAATTGCAAGTTAACAATATTTTTGAACTTTTCAAACAATTATTTAAATGAAAAAAGGTTGTGAAAAATTTTTACTCTACCAAAAAAATATTATGCTTTCCATTTTATTTACAATTTTGAGCCTTAAATAAAAAAAAAATAAATAAATTGACATCTACACTAAATTAAATGTTATTTTGCCTAGTATTTCGACAACACTAAATTACAACATAATTGTGTACTCAAATGTTTCTTATCCAAGGTTTCGTTGCTTCAATACGAATTCGAAACTACTAAATTCCAACAAATCCCATTTTTGAAATATCTGAATATGCAACAAATCTTGTATTATATTAAAATAATATGTCCCGCAGAGTAGGTTTATTAAAATCACTTCTATTCACAGGATTTTCATTGAATTTGGAAGGGTCGCAGACATGTTATTTTCAAGTGCTTTTAGATCTCACGACAACTTTTGCGTTCAAAAATTATAGTGAGATCTAAATGTCAAAAGAATTTTAAAATATTTTTTGCTGACATTTTTAATATTGTTATTTCTCAAAAGCGTGAAGAGATTGTTTTAGAATATCTCAGAAGCGCGCTGTGCTTTAATTTTTAAGCTTCGAATTCTAATTCAGAATGCTAAAATTCTTCAAAAATGTGATCATAGGTTAGAAAAAAATTATTTTTTAAACAAGTAGAATTCGTCAATTAAGACTTTTTTAATAAGCGATTCCAGGTTAATTTATACAATATTCCCGAAATTTAAAACTGTACCAGAGGTTTCAATAAACTACTACCTTTGTCATAAAAACACAAACAGCCATCATAATAGCATTTTTACCTTAAAACATAATTGATATCATAAAATGGCCATTTCTGCCCCACTGTGCGACGTGACCAGAAATGGCCACCATCCTGCTCATTCATCACCAGCCATAAGGTCTGGGAATTGTGAGTAAAACCCTAACCTTAAGCTTAAAAAGGCACCTCAATCACCACATAACCTCCTGCAACAGAACAAGTCTATAGCAAGAAGCACGTTGGGTTGACCACACAACCGGCACCAAATAAGCGAAGTGAGACCCAAGTCCCACATCCGCTCAATCGCTACCAGCTGTAAGGTCAAGGGATTGCGGATTCATTACTCTACCTGCCGGAATACCCAAGGACCCCAAAAACGCACAGCCGCAGCCTACACAAGTTCTGTGTAGGTCCCGGGCGATCATCCAAGACTCCATTTAAACAAGGAGTCAAGTCCTGCCAACAAGGACCCACAACAGAAGAACCCCTTGTAACAATGCAGTTACTACTACAAGGACCAACAGAATGACATTGTTGCCGACGAATCCGGAAGACTTGCTCAGCAAAGGTGGCAAGACTTTCAGCCGTTTCTCTTGTGAGAAGAACACGGCTGAAATCCCAAGCGTCATCCACCCGCACCACACCCATCGCAGTAAGATCTCTGCAGCGAGCATAGCGCTGGCAGTCCACCAGCACATGCCTCCAGTCCTCTCTCGCAGCCCCACACGCACACTCTGCCGACTCTGCCAAGGTCCTCAAATGCAAGAAAGCATTCAAGGAACCATGTCCAGTCAACAGAAAGCCCGTGAAGAGTGAGAAATCCAGACAATCCCGCACGCACGCCAACCTTACTTCAGGGAGGGAACCGTTCTCGCTGTTTGGCCGGCGAGATTGCCACCTGGTAAGAACACATTCCCTAAGCAGGTCTCTCCTTTCGGAGAGACTTATGCCACCAGCACCAACGCATTCGTCCCAGTCAGATGCCGAGAGCGGCCACTGCCTCCGTAACCTGCAAGCAATACTTTTACGTATCACCTCCAGCTCAAGCGGAGGCACTCCTGCCAACACCTGTAAGGCCTCAGTAGAGACAGTTCTACAAACCCGAAGCGAACCAAGGAGCATAATCCTCTGTGAACTGAGGATCATACTTCTTCCTTTCACAGTCTTAACACGGTCGTACCACATAGACGCACCAAATGTTGCACAAGCACCAAGTAGTCCGTCATATACAGTACGACGCGCAGACCCAGAAAGGCCCCGGTCACACCTCAGCATTCTGGAGACTGTTGGCACAAGAGAGGTGAGCTTCAGTCTCACCTGTTCAAGATGAGGAAGGAAGCTCATTCTCTCTCCTAGGGTGATACCAAGATACTTTACTTTCGTATCGTATCTTAGAGTCACCCCGCCAGCCCTAACACAAGGAGGACGATTCAAGGACAATTTGCCCTTGAGTAGCATCATAGATGTCCTTTGCACAGCTACATCCACCCCAACCTCCGCACCCCAGTTGCCAACCATGCCCATGACCTCCGTGCCCCTGCTTTCCAGCGCAATCCGAGATTGGCCTTCAACAAGAACAAGAAGATCATCAGCATAAGCAATGCATCTGCAATACGGCTGCCAAGAGGAAAGCAGCTGCAGCAGAGGATCCATCATGAGGTTCCATATATATGGACCTCCGACAGACCCCTGAGGACATCCTCTCTCAACATCCACAGAGACAGAACCCACAGAACTGACAGCACGAGCGTTCCTGCTAGAGAAATAGCTCCTCCAGAGACCTTCCTCGCGACAACCCATCTGAACTAACCTACGTTCAACCATCGACCAGTCAAGGTAGTCAAACGCACCCCTGAAATCGATAAAGAGGCCAGGAACATACTTCTCGGTCGACACACGAACAGAGTCACAGACGCGTAGCCATGCATCTTCGACACTGCAACCTGGTTTAAAACCAAACTGGAATGGACATTGCTCAGGTATACTCTCCATCAGTCTGTCAACCAAGACCCTTTCCAGCACCTTCCCAAGTACTGGAAGGAGACTGATTCCACGATAGGATCTAGGATTAGTCCTGACCCTATCAGAAGACTTCAGAAGAATCACTACCTTTGCAGATTTCCATTGAAGGGGAAAATAATTTTCCCTGAAGCAGCTCGAGTATAGAGCCATCAGGTATTCGGGTATCGCCGCCCAGATGGCTTTCACCATCCCGCCAGTCAACCCATCGAAACCCGGCGACTTCCTCGATTTAAGCCTAGCAATGGCACAGCCAATTTCCCCTTCCTCTACCATAGGAGCCAAATCAGGTAAGTCCACGGATAAACCCACATGACCAGCCCCCCTGGGAAAGAAAGACTTCATCAGGGCATTCACAGAGTCCTTCCATGACGTGAGTACACGCCCCCCGTCATGAATGGTCCCTATATCCAAAGATTTCATTCCCCGACAAACACGATAGAGTTTACCCCAAGGGTCTCCACGGTGCTCCTCGGTGAAGGCTCTCCACTCGTCATTCTTGCTACGAATCAACATCCTCTTGTATTCAGCCAAACCTTGCCGAAGCGCAAGCCTCGACTGATCCGCGTCTGTCGATTCGCATCGCCTGCAAATTTGGAATTGCTTCCGCAATCTCCTCACTCCCAAGCGCATAGCCTGGAGTTCTGGTGTCCATTACCTGACCCTTCTTGGATTCACCTTGTGGATCCTCTGGAAGTGTCGGTCATTGACATCCCATACGCATCCATTTAACATGGCAACCTTGTCATCAACACCCAAACTTTGAAAGGCGTCAAGCGACATCGATGTAACCCTTCTCGCGACATCAGACTGGTTTCATACCCAGTTGACGTCGCGTAGATGCCAGCCTTTCGCATCCAGCTCAACACCGGCATCCGGATTCGAATCCAGAGGAGTAATCTCAACCTGCAATAGGCTGTGATCACTCACCCCTTCAGCCGTCCGAATGAACTGTGGTATTCCCACACTCCAATCCCACGGGCAACTAAGCTGTTCAACTGACACCACGCACGTTCTGCTAAGTCAGTATATATCGTTCTGCTAAGTCAGTCCGCGAGCAGCTTATTTGCCCGTCATTCGAAACCACACTCAATGAGTGTGGGAGTAAGCAATAAGTATTTATAATAAAATATCATAATAAAAATCAGTTACAAGAAAGTACTCAAACCGTGAGTTATTATTGTGTTAACATATCATGGCGATCTTGCAGGAGGTGTTTTGTGTTTAGTAAGCATTTAAGACTAGCTAATTTCCATATTATTTGATTAAAATTGACCAAGTGTGTTCTTGGTGCCAATGTATCAATGGTGCGTCAAATATTGAAAAAAAAAAATGCTACTACAAGTTTCTTTTATTTGAAAAAAAAAAATCTCACAAAGTTAATAACACAAGTAATAACTAAAACGTTTCGGGAAATCGTAACTGTCGTCGAAATGACTTAAAAACAACATTTATAAAAAGACATAAATTATAAAAAGACACAAGACATAAAAAGTATTTTGCTGGTGTATACGACTCCAATCAACAGCCATCAAGCATCAATAGCGAACAGTAATCACAAATGCCCTGTCAACAAATGATTCCCTGTCAGCAAATTTGCCAAGGAAGTAAAATGAACCGTAATTATATTTGTAAGTGGATGATGAAAATATTTCATTAGACAGTTTAATAATACAGTTAATACAGTTTGTTCGATAAAGTATGTAAATGTAATAGAATGACTTGTGAAGTAAAATTAAGCCGTAATTATATTTGTAAGTGGATGATGAAAATATTTCATTAGACAGTTTAATAATACAGTTAATACAGTTTGTTCCATAAAGTATGTAAATGTCATAGAATTATTTGTGAATTTTCCATTTTTTTATTAAACTTAGTCTTGTTGAGCATATTGCTATTGCTATTCTGAATTTGTATTCGATTATTTTTTAGAAACCGGTTTAATCTTTTCTCCAAAACAGAGACGACCGTTCAAGACGTTATATATATATTTTTCTCATCAAATTAGATAGGTAATGGCACTGTTGAAGAAATTGCCAAGCGCCATTTAGCCTTATCAGGATACGAAATTGGTAAAGATAGGCAGGAAGAAAAAATAGAAAAGCTTAGAGATATCCAAAATAAATTTTATGAACAGATAAATAACAACAACCAACCAACCCAAGACAATAACCAAACATTAATGATCTTAGTAGTTGTTTTCATAGTCGTTGTAATTTTGTTTTGGTCGGTTAAATTTTTCCTTTTATTCAGGCTCAATAAGACAGAACAAAGAACAGGAATCTAATTATAATTTTCATGGCCCATCCGGAAACATTGGAAAGCCTAACAAAGAAATTAAAAGAAATAAAAACAGAATTCGACAAATCGTACAAATGTTTGAATAGATTGCCTATTCCAAAAAAAAAAACACAGATTAAACATTTGAATATTCTACAATGCCAACATAATACTATAACAGGTATTTTTAACTCAGTAGACGTAAAGTTAAGCACAGAACATCGAGCAGATTTCACTATATATATCGCAGCAATAAAACCGAAACTTGAATCATTATTTAATTCACTTCAAATTCCTCAAGAAGTCCCAAAAGACTTCAAGAAATTTTTAAATATAGACTTCGAAATTTTTTTTGATTCCGATTCCGATACAGAAATTAGCAATATAAAGATAACTTTAGACCAGAAAGAAGCAAGTACCAGTAGTAATACTCTAATTTCAAGCAAAATGCCACAAACGGCTTTGGAATTTTTAAGTATTGCATCGAAAATCCTACCGGATTTCTCTGGTAGTGCAGACGACCTGCAAAGCTTCTTAGCTGCGTTAGAGTTAATTAACAGCATAAACGAGGACAATAACACCGTTGCTATTAATCTTATTAAAACTAAGCTAAAAGGAACCGCAATAAATCTAATTTCTGGCACAGAGAAAACAGTTACTGAGGTAATTAGTCAGTTAAAAGTTTCGGTAAAAGGTGAATCTGTAGACGTAATCACTGCAAAGTTGATGAACGTCAGCCAAAATTCCAAACCGGCAAATGCATACGCAAAAGAGGTTGAAGACCTCACAAAAAAACATCAAAGTGCTTACATTTCCGACGGGCTAATGCTTCAATTGGCTGAAAACACAAAAAGATGCAGTAAAATTTATAATATAAGATTAACCTTAACATCATTCATAGCATTAAAGACTTCAGCAAATAATGATATAACATCATTTTTAGTAGACACGGGCGCGGACATTTCTATAGTAAAGCGGGGACAAATAGATCAATTCAAAACCATAAATACTTAAAAGACAATAAGCCTACACGGCAGTGGTGAAGGAGCTACTTATACAATAGGAAAGGTTCACATTGATTTAAAATTCGAAAACCTACTAATAGGTCATGAGTTTCATGTCGTAAATGATGATTTTCCAATTCCGTCCGATGGAATAATTGGACTTGATTTTATCAAGAGCTTTAATTGTGCACTTAACTATGACAAAAATCAAGATTTCCTAGTACTTAGACCAGATAAGTTTGATCCAATTGAAATACCAATGTCATGTTCACCAAATAGTAACGCAATAGTAATACCGGCAAGATCCGAAGTTATCAGACAAGTAAACGTCAAATGCCAGGAAGAAGAAGTGCTTATACCACAACAACAGCTTAAAGAGGGTATATATGTGGCAAACACAATTGCAAAAAGCACTAGAGCATTTGTCCGTGTAATAAACGCAACAAATGAGGATATATCAACACACAATGTAGAGTTAAAAACAGAAATTCTAAACGACTATGAAAACGTATCAATACAAAGCTCCCAAAACTAACATGTTAAATTACAAAAACTGTCCAAACATTTTCCGGCCTTCATAAAGACTGATTTATATAAACTCTGCTCGGAGTATATTGATATATTTGCACTCGAAACAGATAAAATAACGTTTAATAACTTTTATAAACAAAAACTTCGTTTAAAAACCGACGAGCCAACTTATATTAAAAACTATAGAATACCGCACGCTCAGAAAAGTGAAATTAAAAAACAGGTTGAAAAATTGATAAAAGACGATATAGTGGAACCTTCTGCATCTGAGTACAACAGTCCTATACTGTTGGTACCGAAAAAGTCTTTACCGGGCAACTACCAAAAACGGTGGAGATTAGTAGTGGATTTCAGAAATCAGAATCACATATGTTCAAAAATTTAACTGATGTATTTAAAACGTGTCGAAAATACAATCTAAAGCTACATCCGGATAAGTGTACATTTTTCAGATCCGAAGTAACATACTTCCAGATGACAGTAAATTTCAAATTATATTAGAGTATCCAATTCCTAAAAATGCCGATGAGGTCAAGCGATTTGTTGTATTCTGCAACTATTACAGACGATTTGTTCCTAATTTTGCTGAACATTCGAGGCTCTTAACAACACTCTGCAAGAAAAATATCTCTTTTGAATGGACCATAGAATGCGATAATGCATTCCAACGATACGACTTTACTGTAGAGTACTTGAGGGGAAAAAATAATCATACAGCGGACGCATTGTCTCGCATTGATTTTAAAGAAATTCAAAGTATAAGAGTTTCAGCCAACAAAATATTAAAAGTCACAACTAGATTGCAATCTAATAAACATAATGTCGAATCAAATGCAGACGAAATAGACAAATCATCTGCTAAGATAAATATATATAGCGTTTAGGAGCAGAAGTAAGAAAAACAGTGCCCGGCTAGCTATTAATGGCGACTGTATAAAAATTATTAAGAATAAAAAAGTGATCACTATAGAAATCAATAACCTTATCGCTAATGCAAAAATTGAAAAAGCTTGAAAAAATAGCAAGTGATAACGGATTGAAAAAGCTACAACAGTCACTAAGTGACGATATTTTTGAAAAGATCCGGATCAATGAATATAAAGAACAAGGAAATAGAGCTTCAAAAAAATCTTCAAATTGCACTAACGCCTTCAATTATAAAAATAATAAATGATGACGAAAGAAAAATAATTATGCAAAAGTACCATGATGATCCAATCTGTGGTGGCCACTCAGGGATCACACGTACTTTAAAAAAAAATACAACAAAAATATTTTTGGAAAAATATGACCAGAGATATTATAAAATACGTCAAAGAATGCGACAAATGTCAACAAAATAAGTCTCAGAAAAACATTAAAGAACCAATGATCATAACTGAGACTCCAACTACCGCATTTGATGTAGTACTGATAGATACCATTGGACCGTTCAAGATCAGAAAATGGCAATGCGTATGCAGTCACAATTATATGTGATCTTACCAAATACATGGTATCAATACCTATCGGTGATAAAAGTGCAGCAACAATTGCGAAAGCAATCTTTGACCATTTTATACTAATATACGGCCCAATGAAAAAATTAATTACAGACATGGGCACTGAGTACAAAAATCAAACATTTAATGAAATTTGTAAGCTGTTAAAAATAGAAAATGTCACTTCAACTGCATACCATCACCAAACATTAGGAACTGTAGAAAGAAACCACAGGACATTTAATGAGTATGTTCGATCATACATTTCGGTAGATCAAACAGACTGGGACGAGTGGTTAAAATATTTCACGTATTGCTACAATACTACGCCATCAGTGGTGCATGACTATTGCCCATTTGAATTAGTGTTTGTCAAGTCTCCGAATAGTTACGATTTTCTTTTAAATGCTAAAGTAGACCCCATTTATAATTTGGACGTGTATGAAAAAGAAATTAAATTTACACTTCAACCGGCTCACAAAAGGGCCGTAGAAATTATAAAAAAAACAAAAAAGTTAAGGAAAAAGTCTTATACGACAGATATACTAATAGATTAAATATAGCAGTAGGAGATTTAGTTCTAGTAAAACAAGTAGGACATAAGTTAGATAAAATTTATAAGGGACCATTTAAGGTAGTGACAATAGATAGTAGAAATAATGTAGTCATAAAAGATGACAACGACAAGACGACAACCGTGCACAAACACCGACTTAGACATTACCATTGAAAAAAAAAAAATAATAATTGAATACAAATACATTAAATAAATATAAAAAAAAACACAATGTAACTTAGATTTTAAGAATAAACTTATGTAAAAAAAAAAAAATCTGACATAAAAATACAAAAATATTAAATAAATATAAGAAAAATACAATGTAATTTAGATTTTAAGAATAAACTTATGTGAAAAAAAAAACAAAAATTGATTTATAATTTAAGAATAAATTTATATGAAATAAATTCATTCATGTGAAAAGGGAGGTGTGGTATTCCCACACTCCAATCCCACGGGCAACTAAGCTGTTCAACTGACACCACGCACGTTCTGCTCAGTCAGTATATATCGTTCTGCTGAGTCAGTCCACGAGCAGCTTATTTGCCCGTCATTCGAAACCACACTCAATGAGTGTGGGAGTAAGCAAGAAGTATTTATAATAAAATATCATAATAAAAATAAGTTACAAGAACGTACTCAAACCGTGAGTTATTATTGTGTTAACATATCATAACCAGCGGAAACCAAAGACGCGACTAGCCGGCAAATTTGCCAGGGTCACGTCAATATCGCTCTGCCCGTTTGGGCCGTCAAACGTGAACAGGACGTCATCCGGCTCATTGATATGGCTCATGCGATTAGCGATAGTTAATTCGCTTAGCAGTATTCCCCTGTCAGCACTGTGAGAGACGGACATACGCTCCGTCATCTTACTGTACCAGGCAGAGGACACTGCATTAGCATCAATACCGAAAATCGCAGGAACATCACCAGCAAGCCGAATGAGCGTGCTCAGGTATACCAAGTATGGCTCAATGTCGAGGGATGGCTTAAAGTAAAGACTGCATAAAAACAATCTACCAAAATCACCCTCGACATTCACGCATACTCCAAACTCGCTAGAACTGATAAGTGAGCATACAGTGTTAGCATCGTTTACCACAACAGCGGCACCGCCACTGGTGTCAGCAAACGATCGCATTTGCGCAGGCAGGCCCCTTAAATGTCCATGGACAAGATAAGGATCCTGCAATAACGGAAATTTACACTGCATACTGGTTAGCAATTGCCCCAACTCAAACATGGCTGCCCTGGCATTTTGGCAGTTAAATTGCAATAATTTAACTGCCATTTTAATGCCTGGCACCCGCTTTAGCCACAGCCGCAGCATAGACAGGACAGTCTATGCTTAGCATAAAATGTCCGGCCGGGCTTCCTCTAAAGTCGCAATCACGACAATGGATCGCATTGCCGCAATCCCTCTTAGAGTGGCCCGGCTGTCCACAACGCCAACACACAGACTCCTTCTGCCTACTCCTAGAGGCAAAGTGGTCCAGACTCAAGCATCGGTTGCACCACTGCACCAAAGGCTTCTCTATAACGGGGAACGAGAAGTGCTTTATATAGCACCTCCCATCTCCCACCAAGAGGCCCCCCAGCATGAGCAGAGCACTCCAGAACGACATTTAGTCGCCCTTATGCTTTTTATGCTCAAGAAAAGTATTTCTTTCCGCCATCGAAGGCATGCGGACAACGACGCCGCCGTGTTTGCCAGGACGCACAGTGTGCACCCTGACACCCACGGCAGGCACCAGCTCATCCACTACCTTCTTCCTTATCTCCGCAGGGGTGTCGTTTCCCCCCCCCCCCCCCCCTGACTACCAAACACCAGGTCTCCGTTGGCTTGGCAGTTTCGACATCAGATAATGAAACCTGAGTCTTCCCGACCAAGCCACCAGAGACAGCAGCCGACCTGTCGATTTGGATGAACGAAGGTCGTTCAGCCACCTCAATACCAACAGGGACACCTAAGGACCTGGCAGGCCCACTTGGCCTGACAGTTCCCCGGAGTCCCATTTCACCCTCAATTCGCCCACGAAGCATTTCGTTGACGCCTGACAGCCCCATAATTAAGGCCTTATATTTTAAGGCCAAATTCACAATCTGACTGCCAGCTTCAGGGAAGCTAGCAATCAATCCTACCATCTCAATTTTCACCTCCGAGCACCTTGCCATAACGCTGGCCAGAGTTAGACTTTCGTCCAAGCCCCCACCAGCACCAGACAAGGCGACGGAGCCACCCGAAGCCCCCTCCACAGAAGAGGAGAGTGCTGCCTTTCTCCTCTTGGTCTTACCCCCAGAGGCAACTACCTTCACAGGAGCAGCAACCTTAGTTCCCTCCGGCACTTTTGGCACCATTGGTGCAGAAGCCGTACCATCTGAAACTCCTTTAGGAGCTCCAGATGGAGACTACACCACCTTAGAAGGTTCCAAGGACACCACTCCCCCGGAACCAGCCGCCACCACAGGAACATCCAGGAGATCAACACACACTCCCATCTCCTGCGTAGGCAACCCGCAAGCAGTATCCCCTACTTTCGAAGAAGAAGGGGAAACCTCCAAAATAAATCTCTTCCTGTCAACCTTACCACTCAAATCAGAGGCTGACGAGTTCGCCTCAGCAACCTGGTTGACCGACCTCTTCCTTGGCGTTTTAGCCACAAAATTGGATTCATCCGTTTCCATGGCAGAGTCATCTACCACGGATGAGACCGACTTCTCATCCTTCTTCCCCTTCTTCTTCTTCTTCTTTTTACGGAGGTTAACAGCAACACCTTAACCTCCGTATTCTTCTTCAAGAAGTCAGTATTACCCTTTGGCAAGGGTTCAGCGAATACTTCTTCCTCACTCGCAAAATCTGAGGTGAGGCCAACATACTTCAAAGAAGTACCACCCTCCTCAGCCATCCTTAAAGTACCTTGCGCTGGTCAAAAAATCAAAAATCAAAAATCGAAAACTAAAAAATCGAAAAAATCAAAAAATCGTTAATCGATATCAAACAATCGATTATCGAAAAATTAATCGGAAAATTTGCCAAAGTTGGCAACCGTGGCAGTCAGTCTATAAAAACCACCTTTGCTGACCTTGACTCAATTTATGATAAATAGAGCAAAACAATTTGCAAAAACGCAACAACAACAATGTAATCACGCCACTAACCTTTTTCTTAAGTCCAAACAATAATCCAAAGCAAATTCAAATAAACAATCCTCAAGTCCAATTACCGAAAAAATCCAATCAAAGCGAGTCCAGATAAGTAGCACAAATTAATATCACTCAAATTATACTTTTAAAGAATCAGATTTAACACTAATTTCAATTTACTTCAAAAAATCACTTAAAATCAATCAAAGAGAATCAAAATCAAATCAAGAGCACAGCAAAAACACAACCGTTCACGTCAAATGGTTACTAAGGAGTGAGTAAATAGGGACAGATTGTAGATGTGCTTTACGTGAGTACCTGCCAGTTAAGGCTTATCTCACGACGGGCACACCCGCATAGAGTCAATTTAAGCGTCGACTAGCGCCCTGCGGTTAGATACCCCAGTAGCAATTTTGTGCACATGTTGAGGCATGTCCACACCCCTTGCTGAGGCCTACCTCTCAAAAGACACGAGAAACCTCTCAACCTTAGAAAGCACTATCTCCCATGGTACCAGAATATAGCTTCCGGTGGAGCCTCGCAACCGTGAAGGTCACTTCCAGATAAACACCCCAATGCTTTAGGCCTGGCAGTCTATGAGACATGTACACCCAACCACCAGTCAAGGTAGAAAAACCAAGGCCGAATGTACAATGTACATACCTATACAAAACAAAGCAAAACAACACAAAACAAGAAAAACCCACCCAGGCAAGAATGCCCAGAAAAACCCAACGAAATAAACCAGAACCTACAGAGAAAACACCAAAATGGAGCAGAACGAGTATATGACACATGCACTCATCCATGCTGAACAAATCAGACCAGACCCACGACACGGCCAAAGTCTACTACAAGGACAACACATAAACTACAACTACAATTGAAACCGGTTAGTTCACGCAAGACTGCATGTCGCACCCCCAGACACCTCAAGCACCCTAAACAGGCACTCCACTCCCCACACAACCTCCTACCACAGCTACTGTCCCAATGCCACTAAGTAAAAACTTAGGGACAATGGGCACCATCACTATAGCAGGAAACAGCGTTGGGGTGACCCCATGATCAGTAACAAAGGAGTCACGACATGACCAGAAATGGCCACCATCCTGCTCATTCATCACCAGCCATAAGGTCTGGGAATTGTGAGTAAAACCCTAACCTTAAGCTTAAAAAGGCACCTCAATCACCACATAACCTCCTGCAACAGAACAAGTCTATAGCAAGAAGCACGTTGGGGTGACCCCACAACCGGCAATACCCCACAATAAGCGAAGTGAGACCCAAGTCCCACATCGGCTCAATCGCTACCAGCTGTAAGGTCAAGGCACAAATAATTATATACAGATGTCTCATCTTCATAGAAAAAAGTGACATATGAAACTGAAAATCACCACTTTGAAGAGCTTTTAAAAAAGCTCTTTTCAATGAAAAAATTTGAGAAAATTTAAAATGCTTTTTTTTCTCTTTAGAATTTCTTTATTTTCTGATTCTCTTTTACGTGGTATTTGAGAGTGAGTATCATTATCATGTGTTTTCACGGCTCTCGCTCAGACAGAGCGAGAAGATCTTTTTGTATGGATAGAAAAGAAAAATAAAATCATGGGCATAACGGTCTTGACTCTTGAGTTGGAATCGTTTTCGTTATTTTTCTGTATCTCTGAATTTTTTCTTGTATTCTTGTATTCTTGTTGTGTTTTTGCATTGCAAAATCGCGCTTTAACTGTTTCTTTTTTAAGGCGGGATTTTTGGAAGGAAAATAGAATTGTGTGTGTGCAGATGGATTGTGGACGTATTTAAAAAAAAAAACAACCTGAACAATAAATGCATTTTTTTTCTCATATATTTTTTTCGTAAGGAAGGTTGGGATGAGGAATAAAAATATGAGTTGATCTGTGGTGTTGCAATATTTTTTGTCAATTCAAAAAATGGAAAGGCTAATAGAAAATCGTCGCATTTGAAGTAAAAGAGAACCAAAGAAAATAAAACTCAGATACGATTACAACTCAAGCCCGTTGTGCACATATTTTTTTTTTTTTTCTGTCCATAGAAATAGACCTTGTGGCTCGAGTATCGAGTCGTCCTGACGCACGTTTTTTATTTATTTCTATCAACGGTTGACGCTGGTCAGTCTGGCTCGACGAGAAAGGTTCATAAAAAAAAACAACAACAAAACCCACTCAGTAGTGCAGTACCTACTCACAAAAGATCTTTTAGAAGAGAAAGAAAGAATAAGGAATATGTGCTTGTACATATTTGGGTTGTTTTTTTTGTTTTGCAATTCAGTTTTGTTTTTGTTTCTTTGGATGGCGGGATTAAGTAATTGTGTTTAGGTATGCAAAAGGAGTGTGAATGCTTTTTAAGAAAGTAGGTATAGGTAGGTAGGTACCTAATCAATGAATGAAATTTTGTTCTTTAATATTTTTTCATGGGATAGGTTAGGGTTAGGAATAAGCAAATGAAATCTGGTTTTGGGATATTTTTTGGAAATCAAGAAAAAAAGAATACATGCACAGTTTCATTTTTTAGCGCATTGATTTGGTTTTTATTTATTTTTTTTTGTCTTCTTTAACTGGGGTATGAAATCATGAGTATCTAAGTAGGTAGGTGAAACAAGTAAGTACCTACCTACATGGTAACATATCTGCTACACTTTGTCTTTAATTTTGATCAAGTTGAGTTAGTAGGTAGGTAGGTACATACCTATGTCGAACAAATAGTAACTATGTACCTACAAACGTTATTTAACGTAGGTAGAACATAGGTACCTATACTTACACAAATAAATTCATTTAAACCGTAGTCAGTCAGATATGTTTGTAATTATATTATGTAGGTATGTAGCAGATACTACGTATCTCATTGTTGTAGGTACATTATAATAGGCAGGTTTATGAAATTAAACTAGTTTTTATCAACTTTTGATTTTGATCAACTACCTATCTACCTACGAGTTTTATTCACAAAACAGAACATAAAAATTTATTTTACAAAAGAAATTATAAATTGTAGGTATAAAATAACAACACAGGGATTTTTCGGGGTCCATAGCTAGAATCATGTAGAAAAAAAAAATATTTGAAAATAAAGATAATTTATTGACCAATTTAGAGTTAATAATCGAAAAAGTGGAGAAGAATAAAATCTTGTTTTCCTTTGGCTTTTTTGAAAAACAAGATGGCCAAAGAAAAACATGATTTTATTCTTCTCCACTTTTTCGAAAAAATGATTTAGTTACTTCACTAATCAAATTAATTCAGATGATAATTTAATACAACATTTATTGATTTTGCATCAGCTACTAAGTACATTAATCAACAATATTTATTTCGCGCATTATTCTTTTATTATATACATACAAGAGTGATTTATATAATTGAATATGAATTAATTTTTTTTTCAAAAAATGAAACATAACTTAGTTTTTAAATATTCTGCTCTTAGCCTATTTCATTTAAAGTGTTTAATGTTATGGTATTTACCTTATTCACATTAAATGAAATAGTTTCCAGGGGACACGATCGTGGACGTGGCAGAATGTCGTCCCCCACCCGCCCTACCTCCATCTTATTTTAAATAGTGAATCCAATTTTAATACATACTTTTTCGTTTTAATTATGTGTTCATTAAATTTTGAAGCTTTTTATTTTTCGGTTTTTTAGTTTTACAAAGATTCTTATCTAGTGTCCATTTACAATTCTTCCACAGTAAAACAATAATTAAAAAGTTTGCGGTATCAAGTCGGTGCGTGTAACAATCATCAGTACTTTTAAACCAGTCAGGAAAATTAATATTTGTTGCTTCAATGTATTTTGCAGAAGGCCATAAAAGCAGAGGTTTTTCCTTTGAGCTATCATATTCTTTCAGTTTTAATAGAACCTCTGTTATATGAATTGTAGATTTATCTTTTGAGACTTCCTGAATGCACTTTTGACAAACACTACGCATTTGGCTAAACGTTTTGAAATAACAATACCCTGCAAAATACCTCGTTGCTATATCGCATGTTTCTGGAATTATTATCATAATATCGTTTTGTTCTTGCTGATCATTTATTGGTACGATTTCATCTATTACATAATGCTCAGATTCATTTATGTCACTGTTTTCTAAATCATCATTAAGTACAGGCATGCTTTCGACTTCTGTGTCTGTTATTGCCTTCCAATCTAGCTCAAGATATTCTGAATCATCTTCTTCGCAATTGGAAAACTTGGAATTAAATAAAAATTTTAAGGAAATTACTTTTGCAAGCAATGAATTAAATTCGGATACCGTTGGATTATTTTTGTTGAAGTTTCTTGCTCTTATTTTGCCGAATAGGTTTTCAAGTGGATCTTGATTACATTTATTAATATTAATGTATTTTATATCTTCATGATCTGCGAACAATTCATTACGCATACATAAAACACTCCTAATTGTTGTAACTAGGCCTTCAAAGCAAAAGGCTCTACTTCGTGCGTTTGTAAGCTCAATATTTTTAATATAGATTGTCATATCTTTTAAAAAATCTATGTTTTCATTATTGCGAGAGAGTGCTGGTTTTCCTATAAGAAGATCAAACAATTTATTTATTTTGTTTATAAAAGCGGCTGTTGGAGATGCATATTTTATTAATTGTTCTGGAAATTTATTTAATGCTATAAGTGTCTCAATCCCACAAGCAACTGATCGACTTAGTGTCTGTGCAGCCATGGCAACATTCATTTTTTGGAAATCTGTTGGATCAATGTGGGAAGAAGTTAATTTAGGACACATTTTTGTTGTGTTGTTTTTTTCAGCATTGTATACAAATTCAATAATTTTCCAGCTTATTGATCCATCTGATGTCACTAAGTCATACTTTAATAAGTTATTTCTTACACTTTTTATTAGGTGTGGCATATCATACGTTGCGCATATTTTTTTTCCTTTATAGTTAAATTGAAAGTTTTCTAAATTAATACTCAGTTGCTTGTATAATTTTCGGTTCGTAGGACCTTGATCACAACATATTGCTCTTACATTGAGATTCAGATGATTGCATATCTCCAAGCAGTTTTTTACTTCTTTTTCAAGTTCTTCTGTAGGAATATTTGATGGACAAGCGACGTGGTAGAGGACTTGTTTAAATTTTCCGCAAACGCTCCGAATCATGAAAACGCAAACAGACTTAGCGCATTCGCTTTTTCGGATACCCCTGCCGTAATCAACAAAGCCCTCTACTATGTCTTTATACTTATTGTAGGTAAGATTAGATTGAATACTCATTTCATCGAAAATTAATACCACTTCTCTGTCTTTCGGTGCCAGGTCCTTTGTCACGTTCCTAATTTCTTGAAGAACACTTGAATTCATACCAGGAGATAAGCTTTTGATCTGAATCCATCTATGCAATGAAGAAGCATGTGGTAGGTGTAATTTTAGATGATCTCTTAAAAAGTTATACCCCGAAGCGGATCGGAAAAATATACATTGACATATCCATTTTTCATCTTCTTTATATGGTTTTTTTCCTTGAGATAAGATTAGTTTCGCAAATGTTTTTGTATTTTTATTCAATTCTTTATCTGCATCAATTTTTTTGCAAATACTTTGTTTTTGAGCTGCTGGCAAGGTTTTTTTTTCTTCTTTTAACCGATATACTTTTCGCGAAATTCTAGCGTTAAATTTTTTATATTTTTGGACTTTCGTCTTCAATATTTTATTTTCTTTTTTGAGGCAATTCATTTTCTTAATGTAATAAGATTGTTTTTTGGAATTTTTTTCGCAGCTTGAACACATAACGGGTATCTCATCGGAATTTCTGTCGTTTACATAAGAAAATTTGAATTTCGTTTAGATTTTCTGTCTCTGCTTCAACAACTGCTAAATTTGTTGTATTTCTTGGGGTCAAATAGTTGATTTTTGCATTTTCTGGATTAAAATAAAATTCATTTCTATCGCTTGATTCACTACACTCTCTTTCCCTCAAATCATTTTCTTTTAAGAAAAGTGTTGGCTTACATTTTTGACGTAGCTTTTGTTTGCCTATAGAAGTTGATTCAAAATGAAGACTGCAAATATATGGCTTTTTTAGATTCTGAACTCTTTGTTGACACTCTTTTTCGAGCACCGTCAACCACTCATTATATTTGTTCGTGTCCTTTTTTGGAAAGCGGAACAATTTTTTCTCTTCGCTTGTTTTCGAATTGCAATGTGTTATAACACATCTAGTTCTTTTCCAAGACATTTTTAAATAGAATGTACCTGTATAAAACTAAAAAATATATAAAAATAAAATACAAAAGTTACCTTCCTCTTTCTTTCTTGAAAATCAAGTCTTATAATCAGGAAAAGAAAGGATTTCATTCACTTTCTTCAAACCTCTATCCATTCTTAAGAAATAAAAAAAAACTTAAAATATTATAATAAAAGTTCTTTTAAAGTTACAAAATTATCTCGTTAAAATGGTTTTTAGCTGCAAACCAGGTAGGTATGCCATTTAATTTCTTGTAAAACGAAGAATTTTTAGAAAAAAAATTTGAAAATCGAGACGTTTTTCTAGCCATTTTTTTATAAATAAACAAAAATTGAACTTTTTTAAAAATCCAAAAATTATATTTGGAAAATGTTGCTTATTTTTCATATAAGAGATCCGTTTTTGCATAAATATAAATATAATAATAACAGTTCAAAGTATATTTTTTTTTATTTGAAAGGTACGACCTCGTTCGCCATTTTTGAGAAACCCAACCTTTTCTTTTTGTCCAGTACGTACATATCTACCGTTTATTTTTGTCTTAAAACAAATTGATTTTCCGTCTACGGTATCACGAAAAACTCTTAGTTATCAATTTTCAAGTAGGAAAATCGCTTCAGATCGAGATAGAGGATACAGACAAAACTATTGCGAGACCCAATTTTTCGCTTTTTGTTATCTCGAGCTCGATATTTTTACGAATCCTTAACTTGTCCGTAAATCGTAAACCGCAAGTAAAAAAATGAATTTGAAATTTAAAAGAATAGGTGTTTTTAAGAAAAACAAATTTAATTGAAAAAAAAAACGTTTACTGCAACTGAAAAAAATTTGCATAAAAAAAAATTGTTTTACAACTGAAAAATATTTGCATTAAAAAAAAATATATTATTGCAACTAAAATTGTAAGAAGTTCGGAGAATATTAAAAATGAACTATATATTGCCCACACTTCTCATTGATTTGTTTTTCTATGAAGAATTTTTTTGTATTTGCAAAAGGTACCTACAATTTTTTTTGAGGCAAAGTATTGTTTTTGTCAATAAAGATAATATTTTCAATACAAATATTTTTCAGGTGCAGTAGTATTTTTTTAATTCAAAATATTATTAAGTTGCAGTAAATATTTGTTTGTTTTCAAAAAGATTTTTTTTTCAACCCTGCTTCATTTTTTTATTTCTTGCTTCCATCAAAAAAATAAAATTCACCTGTTTGAATGCAATTCAAATGTAAACAAAAACATGAATAGAATTCGCCAATTCATTCACTCTACTCTATCTAAGAACCTGCTTACCTACCTATCCATCTACCATACACATACACACCAGACACCACAATTGTGCGCACATCGGAGTGAACACACATAATGTTTTGTCTATGGGCCGCCTTACGCACGCAGTGAGACGTCATGTCGCCCAACGACATCGGGTTAATGTATACGCAGATACGAACACTACGCTCTTGCTCATATTTCACCAACACTCTGCACCTCATATGTATGTCTAGATGTCTACACACAATTGAACAATCTGATCGGTGCCCATGCAATCTCAACATCAGCCGACACTTAAATATATACAAAATATTTTCATATTGTCGGCGTAGAGAAAAATTGTTCTAAGTCTTTAAGAAATCCTTTGTACTGAGAACAATTTTGCTTTACGCCGACGATATGTGCCTATCCACAATAATAAGAAATAAAGAACTAGGTACTTACATACGTAGGTACCTAACTGAAAACAATAAGATATTTTAATGAATTGTTAAATTTTACTCACATTTTTCTTATTTGGTTCAATTGGAACCTATAAAAAAAAAATCACCAAATAAAAAAAAAAAATAAGAAACACAAAATTCAGAAAGTAGGTAGGTAGGTAGATAATATAAAACAAAATAATTTCACACAACACTTGCACAAAATTAATATTAATATTTCAATTGCTTTTCAAAATATTTATAGGTATGTAGTAATAAAAATTACTGATTGTTATTTAAATAGGTAGGTAGGTATGTATTTGAAATAGTTCACAGCAGCTGATTGCTTAGAAAGTCAAAGACAAATTGAAATCACTTCTATCAACCCACTTGCACTCCTTTTTTTATTTTCGCGGGAGAGTGAGTAAGGCCATGGTCGTAAGAGAAAAGAGATCCTTTCTTATTGTTCTCTTTTTAAATTAAAAAAAAAGCTTTTTTGTCGGCTGAAAAATTCTCTTCTCCTTTTTGATTCAAATTTAAAAAGCTCTTGTCGGCTGAAATGTGTCGGCTGGAAAAAATTTTGATGACCATTTTTTTCTATGGGATGCGATATCTGTATATAATTGTCTGTGATGTCAGCTTATTGGTATACAGACATTAGAAAACCGCCGTAAGATGTTTGCTATAAATTTTGTCAGTGATATTTTATCATATCATATTGATTGTCCTTATTTGTTATCGCTGATAGATCTTTACGCTCCTTCTAAAGAACTAAGAATTCGAACCTTATTCCGCGAAAACTTTCATAGAGTAAATTATGCGTTTAATGAACCTATGACTCGCAGTGTTAGGGAGATTAATAATGTGTCAAATAATATAGATTTTAATTTCCATTTGAGTAGAAACTCATTGAAAAATATGTTAAACTTGTATTTTTTAACTAATTAAATAATGTTAATAAATAATTTTATTTTTTGTAGCTTTAATTTTATAATTAATTCTATGTATAATTTAAAAATTTCGTTAGTCTATTTGAGATTGTAAACTCTAATTGATATTAAATAAATAAATAATAATTTTTTTATTATTTTTTTTTCACATTATTTACATAAATTCATATCGTCCTGTTTGAAGACTACAAGAAAATTCGCATTGTCTCGAATTAAGTGTTTTGGTATTTTTGTATACGTTTGGCATAAATAAAAGCTGTCTATGTGGTGATGTCGGCCCATACTAAAGTAGACTCGAATTGTTTCTTGCTTTTCGCATGCAATGTCATCAAAAATAAATATAGAATTTCGTTTAGCCTCTTCAATTTGAATTACATTACTATTATTTGAAAACGTAAAAACCCCATACTTTTTATGGGTTTAATGACTTTTTTTAAGAACTCATACTTTGGCTGATTCAAAGATTTCGAATATATGTATATATTTTAAAATTTTAATCCATTTGAATGAAGTAACAAGCTCATCATGACATTTGTTTTTCCACAGTTTGAGGGACCAGTAATTAATCCTCTTATACTATTTGGAAAAAGTTTTATATGCTTTTTTATTTTAAGATTTGTAACCACTTCTATATTTTTTACTGGCAATTGATATTGTTGTTTAACGAATCGCATAATGACATATACTAATTGATTTCCTTTTAATATATAGTTTATATTTAAGTGAATGTCATTTCGTTTATAACTTCTCTATTGTAAGGATATAAAGAAATAAAATGATTGATTATTCGAAATATTCTATCAGTCAACAAAATATTGTGAAAGGAGAAGGTTTGTTAAACTCTGTAATAAACAAACTGCCTATTGAGCTACATCTACCTGGTTATCAATACTGTGGACCTGGAACAAGACTCCAAGAACGTTTAGCTCGAGGAGTGCAAAGAGCATGACATATCGTATTCAAAATTAAATAATACATCTGATCGACATGAAGAGGATAGAATATTATCTGAAAAGGCTTGGCAACGCGTTAAATCTAAAGATGCAAGCATAATTGAGCGGGCAAATGCACTCCTGGCTACTAATCTCATGAAAGCGAAAGTAAAATTCGGTATGGGGTGCTCCAAAAGTAAGAAATCAAAGAATATGGTTACTAATAATAAAAAAACAATGCGAAAGACTTAAATAGATAACAACACTAAAAATATCACTTTTAGAAGTGTAATTCAATTGATTGGGAAACATCTCAAATGTAAGAAACCTTTGAACCTAGAAAGGGCAATTGAAATAGCAATATCATCTGCTAAGAAAACACTAAAAAAAACATTGGTAGCATCAAGACACCCAGAGTTATTTCAGTACCAAAAATTGGTGGAGTTATTCCATTTCTGGTTCCTCTATTTGCTGGACTTTCAGCTCTTGGAGCTCTAACGGGTGGAGCTGCAGGTGTTGCTAAGGCTGTCAATGACATCAGCATTGCCAAAAAATATCTTGATGAGAAGAAACGTCATAATAAAAAAATGGAATCAATAGCAGTTGGAGAGGGCATACACCTCAAACCTTATAGAAAAGGACTTGGACTTTATTTAAATCCACAGACAAAAAACTTCTAAAATTGCTACCCAACCGAGCATTGAATGAAATAGACTTGAGAAATTTTGCCAAAGAAAACATTCCGCATTTTCGAGGAGTTTTTATGCGTGATAATTTGCCAAAGAATAATCCTTTGAAAAACGAATGTGGAATAGTTAATCTTGATTCCTCAATTGGTCCTGGAACACACTGGGTAGCGTATTATAAAAAAAAACAGTTTTATTGAATATTTTGATAGCTTCGGAAATCTTCAGCCTCCTAATGAAGTAATTAACTATTTAGGTAGCAGAATTAATTATAATTACAACAAGTATCAAAAATATGACTCGTATAATTGTGGCCATTTATGTTTAAGTTTTCTATGTGAGCGTTTTTTCAATAAATAAAACGTTTAACAAAAAAATCATTTCATTGTGTTTTTAATTACCATGGCGATGACACTGACTTTAAGCGGAAGAAGTTCCCATCTTTCAGCTGAATATTTTCCACCTTTGAATCTAGATCAAGACTATATTTGTGGATTAATTGATTTTCAAACATACAATTCTATACCAAATGTTGATGAACGTAACAATTTGTTTCATGTAGGCGAATACGAAATTGAAATCCATACAGGATCGTACGAAATTGAAGACATTGCCAGATTTAATTCAGAAGAATTATTAGCAATAGATTCTACAGCTATGGTTAAAATAGAGGCAAATAATAATACAATGGTATGTACAGTTCAAAGTAGCGAGAAAGTACATTTCAACAAGGACAGAACTATTGGAAAATTACTGGGTTTCAGTAAACGTGTTCTCAGCCCCGATGAGATACATATTTCGGATTTAATATCATTTCAGGCTCTTATTTAAATAATACTCATGTACATACCTTACATGAATTTTCTCCAGAAACTGGGGCGGGGTATAAAATCATAGAAGTCCCCAAAAATGTTATCTATCTGCCGGTGAACGCCAAACGAATAAGTAATCTGTCATTGAAACTCGTAGACCAAGACGGAGACTTGATAAATTTCAGAGGAGAGTGTATAACTGTGCGGTTGCATTTAACCCCAAAATAATGTTACTCTATAATATAATAGACACCAGAACCAAAAATTTAATTAGTTTTCCTTCTGCAACAAGACCAAAACTATCATTTGAAAATACAAAATTTCTTCTAACATTAGGATTAAAACTAAAATAAAAAAAAATATGCATGAAATATTAAATATTGCCCATGGCGCTAGCCATGATAATAGTATAACTAAGTTTGAGTATCATAGTTACTCACCCTTTCTTCAGTCATTTAACCCAAGTGATGAAATTCGTATTGCTATACAACAACAGGACTTATTAATTTTACCTTCTGAAAGCTACATTTATATAGAAGGAGAGGTAAAAAAGACTGATGGAAATTTTGCTCCCACAGCAAAACTAGTAAATAATGCCATGGCATTTCTTTTTGAAGAAATACACTACGAACTCAATGGAGTAGAAATAGAAAACAATAAAAACTTAGGTATAACAACATCCTTGAAAAATTATATATCATTGACCGAGAATGAAAGTAAAAAATTAGAAAATGCTCCATGGACAGGAAACTCTACTATATCAGTTCCAACGGGTACCTTTAACTATTGCATCCCCCTAAAAATTTTGTTGGGGATTGCAAAAGACTATAAAAAAATCATACCGAATGCAAGACATGAATTGATTCTAATTCGATCTCGATCCAATGAAAATGCTTATTATTCTGATGAAAATGAAGATGAAATAAAACTTTCAATTTTTAAATTACAATGGAGAGTACCACATATAACTTTGTCCGATTCAAACAAGCTTACGTCATTTAAACAAATCCAATCACAACCAATTAAATTACACTTTAGAAACTGGGAGATGTATGAATATCCAACACTACCAACCAACACTGACCACGTATGGACAGTTAAAACATCAAGTCAACTCGAGAAGCCAAGATATGTTATTATCGCTTTGCAAACTGATAGAAAAAATCAACGACACAAAGACGTTAGCAAATTCGATCACTGTAATGTAAGCAATGTAAAGGTACATTTAAACTCCGAGTCTTACCCTCGTGAAGATTTAAATCTAAGATACAAACTAGATCGGTATGCTATTCTTTATGAAATGTATAGTAAATTTCAAGAATCATACTATCACAAGCAATCACAACCGCTTTTATCACGACAAAACTTTAAAGCCATTGCTCCAACTATAGTAATTGATTGCTCCCGACAAAATGAATCAATAAAAAGTGGACCTGTGGACGTAAAAATTGAGCTTAAAACATCCGTTGCAGTTCCGTTGTCCACAACTTTATACTGCCTGATACTTCATGATCGAATAATTAAATATATAACCCCATAACTGGAGAAGTAAACAAACTTACATAAATTGAATGTCATGATACATAAACTTGTCAGTACAAATAGTGAACTTATCAAGAACATAATATTTGAAACATGAATACTTATATTGTAGATTTTCAAGGATATAAGGGACTTAACAATGACTTTATTGTAAAAGAAATTGCTGATCATCATCATCATTTTATTGTTACTCCCCCGTGTAACATAAATCTTATGTCCATCTCAGTTAAAATACAAGCTCACTGGTTATATCAAAATTATCACGGCTTAACCTGGAGTGGTGGGTTGACAAATTTTTCCCAAGTAAAGACATTTCTACAACGACAAATACAAAATTGTATTGTTCACGTTAAAGAATCTGAAAAAGCACAATGGCTTAGAGAATTGAATAACATAATGAAAATGTGAAAGTTATTAACCCTGAAGATATTTCTAAATGCCCTAATTTACGGGGACTCAGAAAAATGCATCCTTATCAAATAAAATGTGAGAATCATGGAAAATGTTGCGCCCTTCAAAATGTTTACCTGTTAAGAAAGTTCATAAGTGAAACAAAATTTTTTTTAAAATAAATCTTTAAATTTTTTATTTACTTTAAAATTATATTTGACGTTGTTTTATTTTACAAACTTAAATCAGACTGTCAAAATTGTTTTTTAAAACCATACGGTAATGAGCTATGATCTTTCAGATATTGACGTTTTTCAGCTTTTGGCTTGTATGTCTTAAATTCTTCTACTGTAATCACTTGATGTTTTCTTGTTCGTCGTATATTACTTGACTTTATAATGATACTTTGACTCTCTTGTATAGATGAATTTAAAACTGCTTCTTTAATCGAATCAAATTTAATTTTTTGAGATGATCCATAGTTGAGGTTGATGCCTTTTACTTTGCATACAGTGTGTTCGCTATTATCTTTTGTGCTGAATACTTTGTAGGAATAGTTTTTTGGGCCGGTTTCCAGTTCGTCAGTCATATCACCAATGAAATCTCCCGTAGGTGGCTCGAAATCTCCTTGACAACTGACATATATGACTGAGTCAGTATCATAGTCTAAGACCCTTTCTTTTAGTTTTTCCAAGTAACTATACAATTTAAGACGAGCCTGAGTTGTTGTATAGGCGGCAACACAAACATTGACGGTAGAAGGAATCTCAAATGCTTCTTCTTTCAATTCAAAGCTGATCACAATATTATTTTCATTAATGGGTAGAATTTGTAAGACTTCTATGGAAGGATGAGTAAGAAGATGGAACAAATCTGCAGGCTTATTTATATTACACGTTTTTTGCTGATTTTCACGTTGACCAAATTTACCCCAAAAAGAATTCAGAATCAATTCTTCTTCCAGGATTGTTGGATATTTCGGAAAATTCTAATTCAATATTTTCCTTCTCAAGAAAATCTGCAATATATTGTTTTTTATCTTCTTCGGATTTATGTACATACACTTGGCCATCCTGAAGCTTCTTGCTTTATTTTAAGATAGGTATTCATCATAGAAGTAAATAATCCATCGGAACCAGTATTTGGGTTATATTGAATCACATGGTATTCCCAAATCTCCAATAGAGCAAGTAACTTATACCCCATTTCAATTGCTTTCTTTACTTCGTCAATCACCCAGGTTCCAAATAATACCCTTTGATCATCAGAATGGGTGCAGATTTGTACTTCAGTTTTTTCATCGCTACAAGTTCTACACAGTGAAAACATTAGTT
This sequence comes from Meliscaeva auricollis, assembly GCA_948107695.1. Taxonomy (NCBI): domain Eukaryota; kingdom Metazoa; phylum Arthropoda; class Insecta; order Diptera; family Syrphidae; genus Meliscaeva; species Meliscaeva auricollis. The sequence goes on along the minus strand of OX403620.1, from coordinate 427,567 downwards.
TGCTGTTTTGCTTCAAAGGTAAAACCGGGTGAAATAAATTTTCTGGCGGTAGAATTTTGCACTTGATTATACCGTTAACACCATCAAGTTTCATGTTCGAGCATATTTCATCGTTACCGGTATGGATCTTGGGACGGCCAACAGGAAATTTTCCATTTTTACAGACCCAGGGATACAGCGAACATACATTTAGGTATTTGATTTTTTCACCTTTCTTACATTTGTAATAATTAAATGTATTTCCTGTTCTTCCTCCATAGAAAGCATCTCGAGGATTGAGTGGTATATTTTCCACTAACGGATGAGAATTCAAGAAATTCAATTCTTCCATGTGCATAAATTTAAGCTGAGTTTGAAATTCACAGCTCCATTTTTCAATCACTTCATAATTGAATGATCTTAGTCGGTCTGATTTCGCCAAGGTTCTCTCATATCTCGGCACATCTACGGATTACAGAAAAAAACACAGTTTTAAACACTTACAATAGTTTATATACAATATATTCAAATGTACCTGTATCCATTTTTAGGTGTTTGGCTGCAGAAAGTTGCGTCTGTACATTAGATTACAATAATTGTAATTTTTTCGGCAATAATTTTTTCCTGACGACTTTCCAAATCATAGAATATGTAAAGTGTGTCTTTACATTTAGGTGATCTCTTATCGGGTAGTATATAGCACAAGTGGTCCTTTTCGACATGCTTCTTACACAATTTGCAAAAGTATTCATCACAGAAATGTTGCCGACCTCCACTGTATGTTTTCAAGCATGAAATGCATCTATGAATTTGATTGCAAATAGAGTTGTGCCCTGACAGGGTGTTCAACTTGTGGTTATCAAAACAACTTTTTCCTCTAAATTTTCGATTACAGTCATTGCATTCGATTTCTTTTCCATTATTTGGACACTCCGGTGTGTTTTGACATTGAGGACAGGATCTTAAACATCTATGTCTGCTTTTCGTGTTATAAGGTATGTGACAGTGTTCGCAATAATATTTGCAACAAAAAGCAGAAGTCAATGACGTTATTACGTTGAAGTGATTGTTCTGGTGCAGCAGGTTGATTTTTTTTCGGCTCTAGGGTTTCCTTCAAATGTTACTTCCTGTCCTTTTGAGCCGTATTTATATACCGTGATGTTGTAGTTTTGTAAATAGTTTTGAAATAACCTTATTTCAGGAATTCCACAACCCTGACTTGGTATACTTATGTGGACATTTTCAATTAGTTTTAAGGCTTCTTTAGTTTGAAATTTTCCAAGGTCTTCTCTGATTTGTTTTTTCTTTGATTCAATTTCCTTATCAGCATATACTTTGCCAACCACTAAAGCCCTAGGAAGGCATAAATTGTCAGTTTTTTGTATAGATATTATCCCCCGACGTTTTGAACATTCTTCTTCAAACGTATTATACATGTTAGTGGGGATTCTTCCTGATCCTATAGGGAGTTTGACCGATGTTATGGTCATAGAAAAATCATCCGTGCTAAGACCAGTGGAGTTGTTCTGGAAAATTTTGCTGATCATGTCCCACACATCAACGAATTTAAGATCCGAACAATTTTTGAAGTTCAACCAGCCACTTCCACGTTCGGTGCAAAAATTCTTTCCACTAAAAGTAATTCTTTATCCATAGGATCCAAATCCTTTAGGGCATGTTTAAACATGTCGTTAATTCCTTCTTTAATCCAGTCAGTTGGTTCTTCACTATCTGGTATATTTTTATTTTAAATGAAATTTGTCTTCCCTTGATATCAAATCTCCTAATTTTCGACACGATATCACTCAAAATTTGGATTCGCTAAATATAGGGACAATAAAGAAAAGAGAAAAGAGAAAAGTTTTGATCTTCATTGCAAATAGAAACACAAACAACAGAATTTTTTATCAAGAAACAAAAAAGATTTTTTTTTTATTTAAACTTTCAAGCATTTAATATATCTTCATATATACTCATCACCTCTATTACCTCCTTTTGGCTATTCATGTTGATGCTGCTGCTACTGCTGCTACTGCTGCTACTGTGGCTGGTGCTGTTGTTACTGCTGGTACCGCTATTGTTAGTACCATCCTTCTCGTGAAAGTCAATGATATACGACAGCCCATGCGGCTTCACCACTTCCAAAGCCAGTTTCGGAAGTTCAGAGACATCGTCATCGTCAAACTGGCTGTTGCACCTTTTCGGAAGGTACACAGTACAGTCGTCGAGTTCCAACAAAATTTGCTCCCCAAATTGTGTTGTTTGCCTCTTAGCTTTAATAATATTGTAATTAGCTTTGAGTTTTAGCGTTTTCAAGCTTGCAAATGGCCTTTTCTTATCGTCAGCAAAAACATTTGCTTTATTTGTAATTTTGTTCAATATGGAAGACATTTTTTCTTTGGTATAACTTTAATGGGTATGTGTCGAGAGTGACTGCATTCAAAACTTCAGCAGACCCAGTTTTTATACAAATTTCATAAAAAACACTTCTTATACATTTTGTAATTAAAAATTTTGTTCGAGTTTTCTTCCATCTCCATAAAGTGCGTTTCATTTAAAAATTAATGACATCTCCTTTTGTTCTTTAGATTTTGTAGTTTTCTTTACAAAATATAATGATCGGTTTTTTAACTCAACTAATAGTATACTATAAAATTTTGTTTGGATTTCATGCATTCACTTTTAAAATTATATTTGAAACTTTATTTCTGTTTTTATTAATGTCTGATATTTATGGAAAAAAAATCTATTACTCTCAAAGTATACACTTCTCACTAAGTAACTGATTTCCAAAAGACACACTTCACATGATCACTTGTATCGTATCATTTTTCTTTGTCCCAAAAATCATTGAGTAAAACCTAACACTTTCCGAAATTAGTTTATAATAATTGTCCTCCAAACAAAAAAAAAATAAACACTTATTTTCACCCATTCAAAACAAAACCAATTAGAACAAATCAGTGTTCTGTCCATTAAAAAGCCGATAGTTTAAAATTAATATGACTGAGTCAATAAAAAAAAAATGTGTTCAAGTGTCCTCAACTCCATAAAGTGCATTTCATTGATTTCCAAAGTGCACACTTTATATGATCACTTGTACCGTATCATTTTTTTTCTTTGTCCCAGAAATCATAAAATAAAACCTAACACTTTCTGAAATAAATTTATAATTGCCTAAAAAAAAAAAAAAAAGTAATAAATAAAACTTAATGATTCAATCACAACTTCGAATTCTTCCAATACTTATTTTCATCCATCCAAAACAAACCAAATCGAACACATACACTGCTCACAAAAGATGCCTTTCAAGATCAACACACACACTTCCTAAGAATCTAAGGCAATCTATATATAATTGCACTTTACACATTACACATCTTGCTCAAGTGTCCTCAACTCAATGAACTGCCTTTCATTGATCAAGATCAACACACTACCTAAGAATCATATTATATTATACAGTTTTTGTAATTCAAAATCTTGCTCAAGTGTCCTCAACTGCATTTCATTGATTTCCACACTACACATAAATTCCTTTTTTTTTTCATAACACACACATCAGATCTTTCTTCACGCACAATCAGAACAAACACGATGCCGCCGCCGCCACAGTCTTTGCTACGCACCCCCTCATCATAAAAATAGGTCATTAAAATCGATTGTTAAAAATTAATGTGTCTGGCTCATGTGGGCCCATTCCTACTTTCGTCCAAGCCCCCACCAGCACCAGACAAGGCGACGGAGCCACCCGAAGTCCCCTCCACAGAAGAGGAGAGTGCTGCCTTTCTCCTCTTGGTTTTACGCCCAGAGGCAGCTACCTTCACAGGAGCAGCAACCTTAGTTCCCTCCGGCACTTTTGGCACTATTGGTGCAGAAGCCGTACCATCTGAAACTCCTTTAGGAGCTCCAGATGGAGACAACACCACCTTAGTAGGTTCCAAGGACACCACTCCCCCAGAACCAGCTGCCACCACAGGAACATCCAGGAGATCAACACACACTCCTATCTCCTGCGAAGGCAACCCGCAAGCAGTATCCCCTACTTTCGAAGAAGAAGGGGACACCTCCAAAATAAATCTCTTCCTGTCAACCTTACCACTCAAATCAGAGGCTATCTAGTTCGCCTCAGCAACCTGGTTGACCGACCTCTTCCTTGGCGTTTTAGCCACAAAATTGGACTCATCCGTTTCCATGGCAGAGTCATCTACCACGGATGAGACCGACTTCTCATCCTTCTTCCCCTTCTTCTTCTTCTTCTTTTTACGTAGGTTAACAGCAACCACCTTAACCTCCGTATTCTTCTTCAAGAAGTCAGCATTACCCTTTGGCAAGGGTTCAGCGAATACTTCTTCCTCACTAGCAAAATATGAGGTGAGGCCAACATACTTCAAAGAAGTACCACCCTCCTCAAACATCCTTAAGGTACCTTGCGCTGGTCAAAAAATCAAAAATCAAAAATCGAAAAAATCGATAACCGAAATATCGATAGCAAAATCGATAATCGATAATCGAAAAAATCGAAAATTTTGAAAAAATCAAAAAATCGATAATCGATATCAAACAATCGATTATCGAAAAATTAATCGAAAAATTTGCCACAGTTGGCAACAGTGGCAGTCAGTCGACAAAAACCACCTTTGCTGACCTTGACTCAATTTATGATAAATAGAGCAAAACAATTTGCAAAAACGCAACAACAACAATGTAATCACGCCACTAATCCTCAAGTCCAATTACCGAAAAAATCCAATCAAAGCGAGTCCAGATAAGTAGCACAAATCAATATCACTCAAATTAAACTTTAAAAGAATCAGATTTAACACTAATTTCAATTTACTTCAAAAAATCACTTAAAATCAATCAAAGAGAATCAAAATCAAATCAAGAGCACAGCAAAAACACAACCGTTCACGTCAAATGGTTACTAAGGAGTGAGTAAATAGGGACAGATTGTAGATGTGCTTTACGTGAGTACCTGCCAGTTAAGGCTTATCTCACGACGGGCACACCCGCATAGAGTCAATTTAAGCGTCGACTAGCGCCCTGCGGGTAGATACCCCAGTAGCAATTTTGTGCCCATGTTGAGGCATGTCCACACCCCTTGCTGAGGAGCGAGGCCTATCTAACACCTCTTGCATTCAAGGAACCCCAGCTACCAGGGTTGCTTGAATGCCAATTGTTACCGCATTTGGAATTAACCACAGCCACCATGATACTCCCACTAGGGGGCCTACCTCTAAGATAGTCCAAGGAAGAGAAGCCAGGCGTCAAAAGACACGAGAAACCTCTCAACCTTAGAAAGCACTATCTCCCATGGTACCAGAATATAGCTTCCGGTGGAGCCTCGCAACCGTGAAGGTCACTTCCAGATAAACACCCCAATGCTTTAGGCCTGGCAGCCTATGAGACATGTACACCCAACCACCAGTCAAGGTAGAAAAACCAAGGCCGAATGTACAATGTACATACCTATACAAAACAAAGAAAAACAATACAAAACAAGAAAAACCCACCCAGGCAAGAATGCCCTGAAAAACCCAACGAAATAAACCAGAAGCTACAGAGAAAACACCAAAATGGAGCAGAACGAGTACATGACACATGCACTCATCCATGCTGAACAAATCAGACCAGACCCACGACACGGAGAAAGTCTTCTACAAGGACAACACATAAACTACAACTGCAGTTGAAACCGGTTAGTTCACGCAAGACTGCATGTCGCTGTGCACCCCCAGACACCTCAAGCACCCTAAACAGACACTCCACTCCCCACACAACCTCCTACCACAGCTACTGTCCCAATGCCACTAAGTAAAAACTTAGGGACAATGGGCACCATCACTATAGCAGGAAACAGCGTTGGGGTGACCCCATGATCAGTAACAAAGGAGTCACGACGCACAGTGGGGCAGCTCCATACATGATGATGATAAAAAGGTCACCTTGCAAAATTAAAGCAACGGGATTATAAACTTCGCTATCTTAAAGTGTGAAGAGTGTGATTTTTTTTTTTAATGTTTCGTAGTCAAGGTTAGACAGCCCATCAAAGTAGACTTTTAATGTGCAAAAATCGCTTATTTAAAAAGAAATGAAAAGAAGACATTTTGTTTACTTTTCACTTCATATCTTCTGTTGGGGCAAAAGTGAAGCAGGTCTGAAAGTGGGAAAAGTAAGTAAATACCTATACTACCAAAAAAACAAAAGTGCTTGACTTTTGCCCCAAATATTTGTTTTCAATTTTTTAAAATAGAGTTAAAGCATTTAAAAAGCTGAAAAATTGTTTACTTCTTTTTATAAATTTATTTTACAAAATTTTAGGAACAATATTCAATTTCTGATAGCTAAATTTTATTATAAAATTGTTTTGAAGTGTTTCAATTTTTTTTTCAAAAAAATTATCTCAAAATTGTTATACTAATAGTCCTTCTTTTCAATATTAAGGGTATTTAACTCCCTTTAGTGCTCGCAAATTATAAAAAAAATACAATTTTTCTGCTCCTTTTCTGTTCTAAATTGCAAGTTAACAATATTTTTGAACTTTTCAAACAATTATTTAAATGAATAAAGGTTGTGAAAAATTTTTACTCTACCAAAAAAATATTATGCTTTCCATTTTATTTACAATTTTGAGCCTTAAATAAAAAAAATAAGTAAATTGACATCTACACTAAATTAAATGTTATTTTGCCTAGTATTTCGACAACACTAAATTACAACGTAATTGTGTACTCAAATGTTTCTTACCCAAGGTTTCGTTGCTTCAATACGAATTCGAAACTACTAAATTCCAACAAATCCCATTTTTGAAATATCTTAATCTGAACATGCAACAAATCTTGTATTATATTAAAATAATATGTCCCGCAGAGTAGGTTTATTAAAATCACTTCTATTCACAGGATTTTCATTGAATTTGGAAGGGTCGCAGACATGTTATTTTCAAGTGCTTTTAGATCTCACGACAACTTTTGCGTTCAAAAATTATACTGAGATCTAAATATCAAAAGAATTTTAAAATATTTTTTGTTGACATTTTTAATATTGTTATTTCTCAAAAGCGTGAAGAGATTGTTTTAGAATATCTCAGAAACGCAAGTTATGGATGCATAACTCCCACAACATTTAATTGATTATCCACCTCATTCAAATATCTTATGGATAGTTTAATTAATGCATTACTTTGTTTATTGTTTTATTTATTATTTATTATTTACTTGTTAATTTAATATTTTTGTTAAAATTCAGATTTGATTGATATTTAATATTAATTTTTGTAAATAGTTTTTATATATATAAAATTGTTTATTCAAAATGAAACATATCTTTTTACTTCCAAAAGAATAAACTATAACTCGCGCTGTGCTGGAATTTTTAAGCTTCGGATTCTAATTCAGAATACTAAAATTCTTCAAAAAAGTGATCATAGGTTAGAAAAAAATTATTTTTTAAACAAGTAGAATTCGTCAATTAAAACTTTTTAAATAAGCGATTCCAGGTTAATTTATGCAATATTCCCGAAATTTAAAACTGTACCAGAGGTTTCAATAAACTACTACCTTTGTCATAAAAACACAAACAGCCATCATAATAGCATTTTTACCTTAAAAAATAATTGATATCATAAAATGGCCATTTCTGGCCCACTGTGCGACGTGTCCAGAAATGGCCACCATCCTGCTCATTCATCACCAGCCATAAGGTCTCGGAATTGTGAGTAAAACCCTAACCTTAACCTTAAAAAGGCACCCCAATCCCCACATAACCTCCTGCAACAGAACAAGTCTATAGCAAGAAGCACGTTGGGGTGACCCCACAATCGGCACCAAATAAGCGAAGTGAGACCCAAGTCCCACATCCGCTCAATCGCTACCAGCTGTAAGGTCAAGGGATTGCGGATTCATTACTCTACCTGCCGGAATACAAAAGGACCCCAAAAACGCACAGCCGCAGCCTACACAAGTTCTGTGTAGGTCTCGGGCGATCATCCAAGACTCCATGTAAACAAGGAGTCAAGTCCTGCCAACAAGGACACACAACAGAAGAACCCCTTGTTACAATGCAGTTACTACTACAAGGACCAACAGAATGCCATTATTGCCGACGAATCCGGAAGACTTGCTTAGCAAAGGTGGCAAGACTTTCAGCCGTTTCTCTTGTGAGGAGAACACGGCTGAAATCCCAAGCGTCATCCACCCGCACCACACCCATCGCAGTGAGATCTCTGCAGCGAGCATAGCGTTGGCAGTCCACCAGCACATGCCTCCAGTCCTCTCTCGCAGCCCCACACGCACACTCTGCCGGTTCTGCCAAGGTCCTCAAATGCAAGAAAGCATTCAAGGAACCATGTCCAGTCAACCGTGAAAGCCCGTGAAGAGTAAGAAATACAGACAATCCCGCTCGCACGCCAACCTTACTTCAAGGAGAAAACAGAAGGTGGCCCTACCGTTCTCGCTGTTTTTCCAGCGAGATTGCCACCTGGTAAGAACACATTCCCTAAGCAGGTCTCTCCTTTCGGAGAGACCCATGCCATCAGCACCAGCGCATTCGTCCCAGTCAGATGTCGAGAGCGGCCACTGCCTCCGTAACCTGCAAGCAATACTTTTACGTATCACCTCCAGGTCAAGCGGAGGCACTCCTGCCAACACCTGTAAGGCCTCAGTAGAGACAGTTCTACAAACCCGAAGCGAACCAAGGAGCATAATCCTCTGTGAACTGAGGATCATACTTCTTCCTTTCACAGTCTTAACACAGTCGTACCACACAGACGCACCAAATGTTGCACAAGCAACAAGTAGTCCGTCATATACAGTACAACGCACAGACCCAGAAAGCCCCGGTCACACCTCAGCATTCTGGAGACTGTTGGCACAAGAGAGGTGAGCTTCAGTCTCACCTGTTCAAGATGAGGAAGGAAGCTCATTCTCTCTCCTAGGGTGATACCAAGATACTTTACTTTCGTATCGTATCTTAGAGTCACCCCGCCAGCCCTAACACAAAAGGGACGATATCTTTTCCACAGCTACATCCACCCCAACCTCCGCACCCCAGTTGCCAACCATGCCCATGACCTCCGTGCCCCTGCTTTCCAGCGCAATCCGAGATTGGCCTTCAACAAGAACAAGAAGATCATCAGCATAAGCAATGCATCTGCAATACGGCTGCCAAGAGGAAAGCAGCTGCAGCAGAGGATCCATCATGAGATTTAATATATATGGACCCCCGACAGACCCCTGAGGACATCCTCTCTCAACATCCACAGAGACAGAACCCACAGAACTGACAGCACGAGCGGTCCTGCTAGAGAAATAGCTCCTCCAGAGACCTACCTCGCGACAACCCATCTGAACTAACCTACGTTCAACCATCGACCAGTCAAGGTAGTCAAACGCACCCCTGAAATCGATAAAGAGGCCAAGAACATACTTCTCGGTCGACACACGAACAGAGTCACAGACGCGTAGCCATGCATCTTCGACACTGCAACCTGGTTTAAAACCAAACTGGAATGGACATTGCTCAGGTATACTCTCCATCAGTCTGTCAACCAAGACCCTTTCCAGCACCTTCCCAAGTACTGGAAGGAGACTGATTCCACGATAGGATCTAGGATTAGTCCTGACCCTATCGGAAGACTTCAGAAAAATCACTACCTTTGCAGATTTCCATTCCAGGGGAAAATAATTTTCCCTGAAGCAGCTCGAGTATAGAGCCATCAGGTATTCGGGGATCGCCGCCCAGATAGCTTTCACCATCCCGCCAGTCAACCCATCGAAACCTGGCGACTTTCTCGATTTAAGCCTAGCAATGGCACAGCCAATTTCCCCTTCCTTTACCACAGGAGCCAAATCAGGTAAGTCCACGGATGGACCCACATGACCAGCCCCCCTGGGAAAGAAAGACTTCATCAGGGCATTCACAGAGTCCTTCCATGACGTGAGTACACGCCCCCCGTCATGAATGGTCCCTATATCCAAAGATTTCCTTCCCCGACAAACACGATAGAGTTTACCCCAAGGGTCTCCACGGTGCTCCTCGGTGAAGGCTCTCCACTCGTCATTCTTGCTACAGATCAACATCCTCTTGTATTCAGCCAAACCTTGCCGAAGCGCAAGCCTTGACTGATCCGCGTCTGTCGATTCGCGTCGCCTGCAAATTTGGAATTGCTTGCGCAATCTCCTCACTCGCAAGCGCATAGCCTGGAGTTCTGGTGTCCACCACCTGACCCTTCTTGGATTCACCTTGCGGATCCTCTGGAAGTGTCGGTCATTGACATCCCATACGCATCCATTTAACATGGCAACCATGTCATCAACACCCAAACTTTGAAAGGCGTCAAGCGACATCGATGTAACCCTTCTCGCGACATCAGACTGGTTTCATACCCAGTTGACGTCGCGTAGATGCCAGCCTTTCGCATCCAGCTCAACACCGGCATCCGGATTCGAATCCAGAGGAGTAATCTCAACCTGCAATAGGCTGTGATCACTCACCAATTCAGCCGTCCGAATGAACTGTGGTATTCCCACACTCCAATCCCACGGGCAACTAAGCTGTTCAACTGACACCACGCACGTTCTGCTAAGTCAGTATATATCGTTCTGCTAAGTCAGTCCACGAGCAGCTTATTTGCCCGTCATTCGAAACCACACTCAATGAGTGTGGGAGTAAGCAATAAGTATTTATAATAAAATATCATAATAAAAATCAGTTACAAGAAAGTACTCAAACCGTGAGTTATTATTGTGTTAACATATCATGGCGATCTTGCCAGGAGGTGTTTTGTGTTCAGTAAGCATTTAAGACTAATTTCGTCGTCGAAATGACTTAAAAACAACATTTATAAAAAGAAATAAATTATAAAAAGACACAAGACATAAAAAGTATTTTGCTGGTGTATACGACTCCAATCAACAGCCATCAAGCATCAATAGCGAACAGTCATCACAAATGCCCTGTCAAAAAATGATTCCCTGTCAGCAAATTTGCCAAGGAAGTAAAATGAAGCCGTAATTATATTTGTAAGTGGATGATGAAAATATTTCATTAGACAGTTTAATAATACAGTTAATACAGATTGTTCGATAAAGTATGTAAATGTAATAGACTGACTTGTGAAGTAAAATGAAGCCGTAATTATATTTGTAAGTGGATGATGAAAATATTTTATTAGACAGTTTAATAATACAGTTTGTTCGATAAAGTATGTAAATCATAGAATTATTTGTGAATTTTCCATTTTTTGATTAAACTTAATCTTGTTGAGCATATTGCTATTGCTATTCTGAATTTGTATTCGATCATTTTTTAGAAACCGGTTTAATCTTTTCTCCAAGACTCTAAATTAATTGCGGACGAATAAAACAGAGACGACCGTTCAAGACGTTATATATATATTTTTCTCATCAAATTAGATAGGTAATGGCACTGTTGAAGAAATTGCCAAGCGCCATTTTAATGGCCTTATCAGGATACGAAATTGGTAAAGATAGGCAGGAAGAAAAAATAGAAAAGCTTAGAGATATCCAAAATAAATTTTATGAACAGATAAATAACAACAACCAACCAACCCAAGACAATAAACAAACATTAATGATCTAAGTAAAGTGGGTTTTTGTACAGCTTGCAATATTGCAGTTATGCTGCTTGTTCCGTCATTTAATATTAAAGGTTTGAATGAAACAACAACAACCTGTGTGGGCTACCACAAAGTTCGTAGGCTGGAATTATAGCTATTTCACAGGCTGCCACACCCGATCATCAGATTCCTTCTATTAGTGGTGCTAAGTCGATGTATGTTCAAATTATTTGAAAAACTGATGCCCGAACTGGGCTCGAACCATCGACCTAGCGATTGCAAAGCACATGCACTACGCATTACGCCAAGCTACCACATGATAAATCTAAACCCAGATCGAGTTTCATTGTTTATCAAAGTGTATTGAACCGACTAGCATTTTTACTAGCCCACACAGATTTGTTGTTGTTTATTCGGTTTCTTTCGCTTTTTCTCCATACTCTTTCATAAGCCAACATTTCGTTGAACATTATGAGGAGTGAGATGAGTGGAAAGAGGTTGACACTGGTCAAGAATTGGTTTCAATTAAAGTGGGTTTTTGTATAGCTTGTAATACTTGCATTTATGCTGCTTGTTCCGTCATTTAATATTAAAGGTTTGAATGAAACAACAACAACCTGTGTGGGCTACCACAAAGTTCATAGGCTGGAATTATAGCTATTTCACAGGCTGCCACACCCGATCATCAGATTCCTTCTATTAGTGGTGCTAAGTCGATGTATGTTCAAATTATTTCGTTCAAATAAAAAATTATTTCGTTCAAATAATTTGAACATACATCGACTTAGCACCACTAATAGAAGGAATCTAATGATCGGGTGTGGCAGCCTGTGAAATAGCTATAATTCCAGCCTATGAACTTTGTGGTAGCCCACACAGGTTGTTGTTGTTTCATTCAAACCTTTGATCTTAGTAGTTGTTTTCATAGTCGTTGTAATTTTGTTTTGGTCGGTTAAATTTTTCCTTTTATTCAGGCTCAATAAGACAGAACAAAGAACAGGAATCTAATTATAATTTTCATGGCCCATCCAGAAACATGGGAAAGCCTAACAAAGAAATTAAAAGAAATAAAAATAGAATTCGACAAATCGTACAAATGTTTGAATAGATTGCCTATTCCAAGAAAAAACAACACAGATTAAACATTTGAATATTCTACAATGCCAACATAATACCATAACAGGTATTTTTAACTCAGTAGACGTAAAGTTAAGCACAGAACATCGAGCTGATTTCACTATATATTTCTCAGCAATAAAACCGAAACTTGAATCATTATTTAATTCACTTCAAATTCCTCAAGAAGTCCCTAAAGACTTCAAGAAATTTTTAAATATAGACTTCTAAATTTTTTTTGATTCCGATTCCGATACAGAAATTAGCAATATAAAGATAACTTTAGACCAGAAAGAAGCAAGTACCAGTAGTAATACTCTAATTTCAAGCAAAATGCCACAAACGGCTTTGGAATTTTTAAGTATTGCATCGAAAATCCTACCGGATTTCTCTGGTAGTGCAGACGACCTGCAAAGCTTCTTAGCTGCGTTAGAGTTAATTAACAGCATAAACGAGGACAATAACACCGTTGCTATTAATCTTATTAAAACTAAGCTAAAAGGAACCGCAATAAATCTAATTTCTGGCACAGAGAAAACAGTTACTGAGGTAATTAGTCACTTAAAAGTTTCGGTAAAAGGTGAATCTGTAGACGTAATCACTGCCAAGTTGATGAACGTCCGCCAAAATTCCAAACCGGCAAATGCATACGCAAAAGAGGTTGAAGACCTCACAAAAAAACATCAAAAAGCTTACATTTCCGACGGGCTAATGCCTCAATTGGCTGAAACATATTCCACCAAGGCCTCCATTAAAGCCATGATCAAGAACTCCAACAATGATAAGGTTAAATTTATTTTGGAGTCCGGTCAATTCAACAACATGAATGAAGCAGTAAGAGGTTGCGGAATGAGAAGCGGAAACTATAATAACCGTTATAATAGCAATAATTATAACCGATTTAGAAATAACAATAACATTGCAAACAACAGCAATGGAAACGTTAGAATAACACAACATGTTGCGGAAAACGAACAAACCCCAAGTACTCATTAGAAAACACAAAAAGATGCAGTAAAATTTATAATATTAGATTAACCTTAACATCATTCATAGCATTAAAGACTTCAGCAAATAATGATATAACATCATTTTTAGTAGACACGGGCGCGGACATTTCTATAGTAAAGCGGGGACAAATAGATCAATTCAAAACCATAAATACTTAAAAGACAATAAGCCTACACGGCAGTGGTGAAGGAGCTACTTATACATTAGGAAAGGTTCACATTGATTTAAAATTCGAAAACCTACTAATAGGTCATGAGTTTCATGTCGTAAATGATGATTTTCCAATTCCGTCCGATGGAATAATTGGACTTGATTTTATCAAGAGCTTTAATTGTGCACTTAACTATGACAAAAATCAAGATTTCCTAGTACTTAGACCAGATAAGTTTGATCCAATTGAAATACCAATGTCATGTTCACCAAATAGTAACGCAATAGTAATACCGGCAAGATCCGAAGTTATCAGACAAGTAAACGTCAAATGCCAGGAAGAAGAAGTGCTTATACCACAACAACAGCTTAAAGAGGGTATATATGTGGCAAACACAATTGCAAAAAGCACTAGAGCATTTGTCCGTGTAATAAACACAACAAATGAGGATATATCAATACACAATGTAGAGTTAAAAACAGAAATTCTAAACGACTATGAAAACGTATCAATACAAAGCTCCCAAAACTAACATGTTAAATTACAAAAACTGTCCAAACATTTTCCGGCCTTCATAAAGACTGATTTATATAAACTCTGCTCGGAGTTGTTACGAGTCAGGTTAACCACGGAGGTGTCCTTGATGGATGAAGAAGGGCACGGCATGCTTGTTTAAGCTCGGCATAGCTCGTCGTATAGGGGGTAGTTCTTGCCCTCCTTGCAAACATCACCCACTCAGCAAACAAAAATTTCATGCCAGGAGTTGTCAATAAAGGGATAGGAATCTGGATAGGATTTGGGAATAAATGGGATAAGGATAATACTAATGAAAGGTTCAGCATAGAATAAGGTATCTATGCCATCGCCCGGGAGAAAGTTCGGATCTCCGAATAGTATTTCTAGGTTTTTTGTGACTTAAGTTGTATAAGAACTATACTAATCCCTACCATTCTATTAACTTATACCAATATACATCCTCTATATCAATATTAATATCAATATAAACATATATATAAATCTATATAACGTTTTATATCCTTTGAGATATCATAATTTTATATCATTAGAACTAACCAAAAAAACTACTTTCAAATAAAGCCTAACTCAACTATATCTAATTAAAACCCACAAACCACTCGAAGTCCAAAGTCTCACCCAGACAATGGTTCGTCAATTCACAAAAGGCCTTGGCCTACCCACCCTTATATCTGACGTATTACCTACGTTACTTACGTGGCCAGATTCTTTAAGTAACCCCTAACGTGAACTCCAATCGCAATTTCAAATAACTCCTTACATTATGTCGTTATCATTAGTTCGTCTCGTCCTGTCCGGTAAGTGCGCTTTACGAAAATATCATCCTTTCTCGATCGACGGACTCCATAGAATCCCACACACCATTGCAGTTAACCCTAGCAATCCATTAAGATACTATATCTAGCTCTCATCTTAAACCAAATAAAACTTTTGTTTTCATGAATTGACTTTCAGTCTTTAAAACAATTTATTATAAAGAAGAAAAAAATGTATAACTATATACCATAAAAAAATTGAAACAAAATGATAAAATGATAAATGATCAAAAAAAATTAAATTGAAATAAACCAAGTTTTACAAAAAAAACCCAAATTTTAAAAGAGTATTCTTTCATAAGAAAATTAAAGGTAAGGTAAAAGAATTTCATAAAAAAAAATTGAAGATCTTGTAATCTCTGGCTACCCCACAAATTCACCCTTCCTTATCATATCTTAGTATACAAACATATACGTATATAAATATAGATATTAAATATATGGAATATCACGACTTACGGTTTCTTCGTCCCACGAGGTCCTGCCGGCAGCACTATCCTGGATGACGGTTTATTATTCTTGTGTATACAAGATACGAGTTTTTTTTCGCGCACAAACTTTTATATATATATAAGTAATGTATAGGTAAAAAAAATATGCAACAAAAATGAACTAGTTTTGAGTAAAGTCCAGAGCAAATTCACTATTCTCATTAAATTATTTAACCACTTTACTCCAACCTTTTCTTTTCTCTTTTCTTTAAATTAAAACCAAACAAAAAAAAAAATGCTTTTAAATGCAAAATTTAAAATCCAATAAAATAAAATTTAAAATTCAATAAAAGAATTTAAGTTTTCACCAAAAAAATTTTAAACTCAATAAAAAAAAAATCCAATTTGTTTTGTGAGCACACTTTTAAATACATATATATATTCCAGCGCACTGTGAACAAAGTGAGTGTGTCACAATTATCCTTCAGGTTGCAGTTACCCTTGATATGCCCTTGATCTTTGATCACGAGGGTCAAAGTAGCGCCGTTCATCCAACGGATACCCTGTCACACTTTCCTTTCTACGTCTTCCAAAAAAACGTTAGCAGAGGTTTGGGTCGACCCAGTAAAAATACTGATCGTATATACCCAATAATACTTTTATATGTAGTGTTCTATATAAATGTATAGATACATATATGCGACCTCTTAATCGATCCAGAATGTGGCCACCGAGAACGATCCTTTTGTTCAAACCCAACCTAGTCAATACATATCTTTAGTCAGACTATATAATTCAAAAATTAAAACTAAATTTTTGCTACACACCTCTGCTCATAAATATTAAAGATTTCACTTCTATTGTCTTCTTAATAGATATTTTCGTTCACGTGTTTAAGCTTCTTTACACCCACGAATTTTCTATTAAAATTTAGGAAATTTTCTTAAAATTTATCTTTCAATTTCTTTTCACCACAAAAATATCTTCTCTCCTTAATACTTACTTCAAACGGTCTTATATATCAAGTTAATAAATTAACTGATTTCCACCATTAAAAAAAAGCATAAATTTTCCTCGATTTCTATAGGTACGACACGTATGCCTATGAACGTATAGATAAGTATATCGAGAAAAAAAAATCGAAACTTTCGGTACGGCACTGTCTTAATAAAAAAACTTGTAGCTTGCACTTGTCTCTATCAAATGATTTAAAGTTTCCAAATTGCACTCTGCGGTCGTTACCCTATTGCCCTACTTTCATCTTTTCTCTTCTCTACCTTTCGTTTTCGGTATAAAGCTCTACTTCCCCATCACGAATACCTAGCCATATTCTAAGTAGATTCTTTCGTGTTCTTCTTTGGTACGGTGTTCTTTTAATCTTCGCATGTATACGTATACCCCTCCCAGTATTTCACTACTTTTGATACCTCTTAGTATTTTCTTGAAACATTGATCTTAAATTGCATTTCAAGGGGTTATTTGTTATGCCTAACAAATTTAAGTCTTGTTTTCTCTTACATTTTCTAATTATAAACTAATATTGCACAAAAATTGTTAAATCTAATCACAACAAAATAACGCGAGTGATCTTATAAAAGTGGATATAACATAAAAACAAAACAAATTAAATAAATCGAACTTATGGATTAAAGGACTACCGAGCATCTTCTACTTCATCGAGTCTTCACGTATCGACAAGATAAGTTTGACGGTGGGGAATGGATCTTTACACCCACTCTAAATAAGTGGCTGTAAAAGATACTTTCTCCACTCCTAATTTCCCACTCGTCAACTCTTCTAACCATTTTCTTTTCATTTCAGGTTTCTCCTTCAGGAGTTATTGGATTGTCGGATTTTGGGTCGACAGAGAGATGCACCCTTAATATGGTTCTAGATCTATATTCTCCCGCGAATGGATCCCGGTTTGAAACCATCCACCTTATGAATGCTTATTTTTTTTGTTTTCTTATAATTTGTGGATTATGGTTAGTAATACCAAGTAAGTATCCTAACTGAAGGGGTGTTCAATAAATCTACCCTATGACATGAAGGCCTACGTAACAAACACGAAGACAGTCTTCAAGTGGTCGCGAGTAGACTGGGCTCGAAAGCAAAATAAATGTAGGCCCTCTCACATGTTCTTGATGTCTTTTCCTTCTATTGTTAAGCTGATATTCATGTTAGTTGGACTAATTTTTAATAGCCGTTCGTAGGACGTGTGGTCCGTCCCACACCCTGAGATGCTATCTATTTCTAAGAAATGAGGTGTAGTCGTAGTTTTACCAAATTACATCCTCACGGTGTGTGGATGTTTTTTTTTTTTTATAAGTAATAATGTAGGTAATTACGTAATGTTTTGAACACAATAACTAACCCTAATATCACAGTTTAATGAATCACTTTTGTATACAATAACTAGCCCTAATATCACAGTTCAGTAAATCAATAAATTATAGAAAGAATTAATAAATTTTAAAGCAATACACAAAAAATTATTTACATAGAAATAAACTACCTCATTAAATAAATATATAAAAAAAATCAAGAAACAATTAGGTTAATCCATAAATAAAATAAATTAATATATAAATAAAATACATAATTAGATATATCTCTCAACAAATGAACTAGTGAATAAATAAACCAATATCCTTAACCTAATATCACAAACTTTAACCTAGTTCAAAGCAACAGCAGCGAGAGTGCGTCATTAGGTAAAAGAATAACCTACGTGTGCAAGTCTTTTGCATGGAAAACTCCTACTTTAGTACCTTGCAAATTACCAACTTCATACAGCGAATTTCCAATAGGTTTCAGGATTATGCTTTTGATAAATTTAGGTCCTAATTTCGCATTGTAGTGTTCGCTTTGATTGCTTTGTTTAAAATTGCGTCTGTAAATAATTTGTCCAGCTTTGTATGAAACATCTCTACTTCTTAGATTATATGTTTTCATCGATCTATTGTGTGCCAGTTTGAGATTATCAAATATTTCTTTGCGTATCAACGCTAGTTTGTCAGCTTTATTACTAATTTCAATATCTGTGTCTTTTAGCATGTCAAGTTTGCGAAGCAACTTATAAGATTCCCCGTTTTGTATCATTTGTGTACCGAATACCGCATAATATGGTTCAAAAGTTGTTGCATCATGAACGACGCTTCTGAGAGAAAATGCTGCGTTACTTACGTGCGCATCCCAGTTTCTCTGATCATGGCCAATGTACGATCTAATCTTCGCTAAGATAGACCGATTCACTCGTTCAGAGGCATTGGCTTGAGGGGAATAAAACGCAGTCCTTATATGTCTTACACCATATTTGCTGAGAAAGCAAGAAAACAACTCCGATATGAATTGTTTTCCATTGTCCGAATGTACGAATTCTGGCACTCCAAACATATGGAACACTCCTTCTTCGAGGTATTTCACTACCTCTGCTGCTGTTGCTTTGCGGATCGGTTTTAAAAACACGTATTTACTGAAGTGATCTAATACTATAAAGACATGGGTGTGTCCGTTTTTTGTCCGTGGGTAGGGTCCTAAAAAGTCGATATATAGTCTTTGGAATGGTCGCTCTGTAATCGTTTGTTCTCCCATAGGTGGCCTCGATACTATATTCATAGGCTTGTTGCATTTGCAAATATCACATTTCCTCACATGATCCTGTACCTCGATGGTCATGTTGGGCCAAAAATACCTTTGCCTAAGCTTATACAGGGTTTTATGGATCCCACCATGACCTGAAGCAAAGGAATCATGAGCTGACTTCAAAAGACCCCCACGCAACTCCTTCGGTACCCAGAGCTTCCAGGCCCTGTCTTCTTGAATGGGGTCACCTGTCCGTCTGTCGGTACGTTTGTATACAAAACCGTCCGATATACATAGGTCCGGTAGCTTGTCCTTGTGATCTTCAATAGTCGTCTTCAATTCAACATATTCTTCGGATGCAAAATATGGTGAATTGAAATCAACTTCCGGTGTTTCGGTATCAATCTCGTCCATGTGAACTCGTGAGAGAGTATCCGGGACTACATTGAGAATGCCTTTCCTATGTTCGATCTGGAAATCAAATCCTTGGAGCTTAAAGCTCCAACGCGCTAACCTACCACTCAAGTCTTTTTGGGTCATTAACCATTTAAGACTTGCGTGGTCGGTGATGATAGTGAAAGGCAATCCTTCAATGTAGGCTCGGAACTTCTTTACGGATAAAACGGCCGCATAGCATTCAAGTTCCGTCACGCTATAATTTCGCTGTGCAGAATTAAGTTTCTGGGACATGAATGCTATCGGTCGTTCATTTTTCTCGTCGTCCATCTGGAAAAGAACGCTCCCTACACCTGAAGTCGATGCGTAACATTGTATGTAAAAATGTCGTTCGAAGTCCGGTAGTACTAGAATGGGTGCTGAGACTAGCATATTCTTCAAGTCTTCAAAAGCTACAAGAGCCTCGCCTGTCATCGTAAAAAGTTTCCCCTTCTTGAGACAGTTCGTCATTGGGGCTGATATAGACGCAAAATTGGGTATAAAGCGTCTATACCAACCAGTCATCCCTAGAAAACGACGAAGTTGTTTGGGTGTCCTCGGAATCGGAAAATCCTTAACGGCGGCTACTTTTTCGGGATCAGTTCTCACGCCACCATCACCAACAAAATAACCCAAGTACTTCAACTCTTTGTAGCAGAATTTACTCTTCTCCACGTTGATTGTCAGCCCCGCTTCTCGCAAACATCTCGCGACCTCTTTGAGAACGCTCATATGGCTTGCAAAGTCTGGTGAACAAACCAGGAGGTCATCGAGATAGACAAAGACACTCTCCCTCAGACGAGCGGGAATGACTTTGTCCATCAGCTTACACATTCTCTGGGCAGCATTGCACAACCCAAATGGCATCACCGTGAATTGATACAATGGTCTCCCAGGGACTGTGAAAGCTGTCTTCTCCCTTGATTTCTTTTCCAGAGGGATCTGCCAAAAAGCGTCCTTCAAATCAATACTCGAGATGTAACGTGTTTCTTGGAGGCGACTCAAAATCCCAGCTATATTTGGGATAGGGTACGCAAATTTTTTTGTTGCTGCGTTCACCTTTCGTGAGTCCAAGCAAAGTCTATTCTTGCCTGGCTTACGCACAAGAACAACTGGAGAGCTGTATGCACTGTTACTTTCCTCGATGACTCCCAACTCGAGCATCCGATCAAGTTCGGCATACATTAGCTTCTGTATTACAGGTGAGATTGGATAGTGTCGCTGTTTAATGGGTATGGTGTCGTCTTCCATTTCAATTACATGCTCTTCGAGCGATGTCTTACATAGTCCCAGAACTGTGCAAGAAGGAAATGTGCCCTTGGTCCGCTCCAGCTCTTCAGTTTGTTCCGGCGTAAGCTTTTGCATAGCATTGGCCTCCGGCCCTTGTGCTGGCGATGGAACGTCGAGAGAACTGATAATGTTTGGAGCAACTCGAAAGGTTCTCCAGAAATCAACGCCCAGATAGAGTTGTTGTTGCAAACTAAGTACAACAAACAACTCCATCTCTTGAGTTATACCACCCCATGAGACCTGAGTACTAAATCTGCCATTAATTTGTTGTTTCTTTCCGTCTGCAGTTTTAATGTCGAAATTCAACGGTTTAATTCGTACATTGTGATTTTGAATAAACTCTATTGCACCCCTCCCCAAACAACTGATCGAGGCTCCACTGTCTAATAATCCTACCATTTCCACCCCGTTTACTATTACCTTAGCATATGGTCTATTGTCATCCGAAACTGATAATACCGTGGCCTCTATCTTCATCTTTCTATTCCTTAATATTGCATTTTTCTCCCTTAGCCTAGCTATCTTTTTAAAATTTCTACTTTGTTTTTCTAATCTATCACCTAATTCACAGATCACATTTTCATTAAATATTCGCTTGCGAGCCTCTTCATATTCTTGCATGCGTTGGTGAAGACTTTTCAGGGGAGGCTTTTCTTGGTAAGTTGTAGCTAAACTATTTGATTCTCTTTTTAAAATAATTATTTTTCTAGTGTCTTGTGTTCCGGGAGAGTTACCTGTGCCGGCGGGGTTATCCCGGATGTACTGCCGACCTTCGAGTTTCCCTCACACGAGGCGCATTTAAACGAGATGTTTCCATGGCCGCAGCTGAAACATGTCAACGCATGAAAAGTTGATGAGCATGATGACGGAGTTGTCGTTTTATCTTTTGTAAGTTCCGTCCTTTTGTCACGTTCGTTATAATTGTATGTGTTACTTCTCCTGTCTAGTGTTTTATTAGTTTGGTTTCTATCTGCACGATTGAATTGCACTGCTTCAATGCGCTCATCTTCTTCATCCTCGGACAATTCCACCAGCTTGCTACTTTTAGAGATATTCCTATCTTCTAATTCACTTACTTGCTTCTTAATTTTAAACTCCCTAGAGCATAAGTGTTTTTCTGCCCGCCTACACTCTTCCCTAAGATCACTAATATTATTGATTTGACATCCAAAAATCAGATTTGCCACTCTATCTTTGATATTCTGACGAACAATTAACATAAGATCCTTTTCGTTAGGTCTTTTCTGCATTTGGAGACTTAGCCCTCTAATGTCTCCGTAGAACTCGTCGAAGGATTCGTGTGGCTGTTGCCGACGATCCATTATAGCTCTTAAGATTTCGTGGTCACCTTTTGTATTTCTAAATTGTTTCAAGAGTTCATTTTTCAAATCATAGTAATTGAGCATTTCATCATCTTTATTTTCTTCTAAATACTGCCAGTACCAAATTTCTGCTGACCCGGTCACCAAATGGTGAAAGTTGGCCAACAGTTGCTCGTTCGTAGCTCCATTTTTCTTTTGAAGAGTTTCTATTCTAAATATGAAACTCTCCACTGGCATTTTTTTGGGGTCACCATCATATTTGATTCCCCATTTATGAATCTCAAGTCGTTTTACTGCTTCATGGCTTGTCGAACGTCGTTCTGAGACCGATTGTTTCTCATTTGCCTGAGCTGAAGGTATGAGTTGTTTAGGAACAGGCTTAGTTTGAGAATATATATTCTTCTCTAATTTTTCTTGCTGGGTATGCAATGATACGGTGGAAGTTTCTACTACTCCTAACCTACCATGTAAGGTCTCTACATTATTCGTAACTACTTGTATCATACTCCTCATTGTCTTCATGTTTTTCATTTGTTGGATTAATAATTCCATCGTTTTTTGTTGAGCTTCCCCAACCGATATCCTAACTGCAGTCTGAATGACTTTATCTAGGTTTTCATATGTTTTCCTATCAAAATATTCTTCCTCTTGTTTATTCAAGTCACTGTCCCCTTCCTCTTCAGTAGTATCTAATACAATAAGTTCAGGGCGACTCTTTTCCTCTTCTGGATCTTTACCTACTGCTCCCTCTCCATCTCCTAATCCTTCATTTCCTACTGACTCCGAAAATGGTATGTCTAAGTCTAATATGGATATGCTTCCATCTAAATCACTCCATAGAGAATTTTCTAAATCAGTTCCCTTTGTAGTTGACTTCGGTGGACTAGATTCTCGACTATCACTACTTCCTTCTTCTCGTTGTGACAGGGTAACCTTAGGCACTGCACCTTTCTTTTCCCGTACCATTTTGTTCTCACAATACAAGAATAGACCTTTGTTAAATGTACCCTTTCTGTTTATTTCTTTGTTTAAGAAGAGAGTTTATGATTTAAGTATCCCAATAAATAGATTTATAGAATAGTATATTTTTAAAGAAAAGTTATATTAAAAATGAAAGAAAAAAAGAAAAAAAAAACAATTTAATATTAAAAGAAAATTCAAAATAAAAGTAAAAAAAGTATGTTATGTAAAAAAAAATTACAATAGTAAAAAGTAATTAAATGATCAAAAAAAGATTTACACTAGAATTCAAGTATATGTAATATTATTCAGTTTTAACCATTTAGAATTATAGTTCAAGACTACAAAAATTAAAAGAAAATACCTAAAATTCAAATTTTCAAACTATTTGTTAAAATTTCAATAAAAAAAAAATGATAAAATTATCAAATATGTATTATTCAAATTAATGTTTAAATAAAATACTTGGCTTCTTTTCATCTAAATGAAATTATTTTCAAATGAATTTTGTATTCTATATTGATTTATGTCTGAAACAGATATTTTTTTGTTAAGAATTTATGATTTGCTTGGTGTGTGGAATTCCAGGAATATTTCCAGAACGATCAGGGAAAGGATACTTACGTCTATGTACGTTAGTCCGTTAGTCATGTTTTCTTTAATTTTTTTTTTTTTATATTGGTATGTCAGTCTGTCTGTTGATTTTATTTAAATTGCGATTGGTGCCCTCGTGAATTGACGAGTGCTTTGGTTTACCCCTCAACTCTCTTACCACTTCGTACTATCCGATGATAAACCTAATAGTAGGTTGGCCAAGAATCAAAAGGTAAACCTCTACACGAATAAGATTTCGGTGCTACACGCATCAACCTCACTACTGGTCTAGCTGAGCCTATCTCAATGGAAAGCAAAATGAGTGCAGCACTTCTATCTTATCCCGCCCTCTGGTTTCCGATAGTCTTCCAACTACCTCACAGATCCACCGGTGCTTGACCTGTAGGATTGGACAGCTGTCTTCCGCCTACCGCTTTGCAGAGAGCATTAACGATACCTTATTTTATGCTTTAAGGGTTAGGATAATAATTTAAAATTTGGTAAAAAAAAATGAAGAGATTATTGCCGAGATGACCTTCAAAAAAAATCATCTCTTTTAAGTGGCAACCAATCTCAAAGCCGTTCGACGTTGGGCGCCATTGTTACGAGTCAGGTTAACCACGGAGGTGTCCTTGATGGATGAAGAAGGGCACGGCATGCTTGTTTAAGCTCGGCATAGCTCGTCGTATAGGGGGTAGTTCTTGCCCTCCTTGCAAACATCACCCACTCAGCAAACAAAAATTTCATGCCAGGAGTTGTCAATAAAGGGATAGGAATCTGGATAGGATTTGGGAATAAATGGGATAAGGATAATACTAATGAAAGGTTCAGCATAGAATAAGGTATCTATGCCATCGCCCGGGAGAAAGTTCGGATCTCCGAATAGTATTTCTAGGTTTTTTGTGACTTAAGTTGTATAAGAACTATACTAATCCCTACCATTCTATTAACTTATACCAATATACATCCTCTATATCAATATTAATATCAATATAAACATATATATAAATCTATATAACGTTTTATATCCTTTGAGATATCATAATTTTATATCATTAGAACTAACCAAAAAAACTACTTTCAAATAAAGCCTAACTCAACTATATCTAATTAAAACCCACAAACCACTCGAAGTCCAAAGTCTCACCCAGACAATGGTTCGTCAATTAACAAAAGGCCTTGGCCTACCCACCCTTATATCTGACGTATAACCTACGTTACTTACGTGGCCAGATTCTTTAAGTAACCCCTAACGTGAACTCCAATCGCAATTTCAAATAACTCCTTACATTATGTCGTTATCATTAGTTCGTCTCGTCCTGTCCGGTAAGTGCGCTTTACGAAAATATCATCCTTTCTCGATCGACGGACTCCATAGAATCCCACACACCATTGCAGTTAACCCTAGCAATCCATTAAGATACTATATCTAGCTCTCATCTTAAACCAAATAAAACTTTTGTTTTCATGAATTGACTTTCAGTCTTTAAAACAATTTATTATAAAGAAGAAAAAAATGTATAACTATATACCATAAAAAAATTGAAACAAAATGATAAAATGATAAATGATCAAAAAAAATTAAATTGAAATAAACCAAGTTTTACAAAAAAAACCCAAATTTTAAAAGAGTATTCTTTCATAAGAAAATTAAAGGTAAGGTAAAAGAATTTCATAAAAAAAAATTGAAGATCTTGTAATCTCTGTAAGCAATTGGGAACAAATGGGGCTTATCCCCACACATTACCCATTGGCTATACACAGCGGTCGTGAGACCGATTATCACTTACGGGGTAGCAGTTTGGTGGACTGCTTTGGACAAAGCAACATATCTGGACAAAATCAGCAAGGTACAACGATCAGCGTGCATGTGTATCAGCGGAGCACTCCGCTCGACACCTTCCGCTGCCTTGGACATGTTGCTTAATCTAACACCCCTCGATATATACAGCAAACAAGTGACCGCGAGTACAGCCATTCGTCTCAAATCTATATCCCAATGGTCTAACAATACGTTCGGCCACACTAACATTTTGAATACATTCAAATCATTACCAATACACTCCGACTACACTACCCCACAGCTGGTTTTTGGCAAAAACTTCCAAATCACCATCCCACCAAGATCTACCTGGGATGACGATGAATTCTTGAATGATGAAGCAATTCATTTCTATACGGATGGTTCAAAAACCGAAAATGGGGTGGGCGGCGGAGTGTATTCAGAAAGACTTAATCTAAATCTCTGCTTCCGTCTTCCTGATTATTGTAGCGTGTTCCAAGCGGAAATCCTGGCTATCAATGAGGTACTATCCTGGCTCAAAGAAAACGTGATATCCACGTTGAATATTCGTATCTTCTCAGATAGTCAAGCAGCCCTCAAATCGCTCGGTTCACCTGCCACAAACTCTGTAACTGCCCGAAACTGTCGTTCGTCTCTCTTAGAGATGGCAGAACAGTTCAACATTCACCTTTTCTGGGTGCCGGGACACAGAGACATTCCAGGTAACTGCATAGCCGACGAACTAGCCAGAAAAGGAACCGTAAGTCCAATTTTACCTAACAAGGTGAATATTGGAATACCCATCGCTACATGTAAACTTATGCTAAAACAGTATGCTATGACGATGACAAACAACAGATGGACCAATATCTCTACTTGTATAAAGACCAAACAGATCTGGCCAGTATTAGATCCGAAGCGATCTAAGTGCTTGTTGTCTCTAAGCAGACTGCATATTAGCTCCACAATAGGTGTCATCACTGGACACTGCATGATAGGTATACATGCCAGAAGACTAGGGGTCTTCTCTAACGACTTCTGCAGAAGTTGCATGGACGAGGAGGAGGAGGAAACAATCCAACACCTTCTCTGTTCGTGCCCCGCTCTATCCCAACGACGCAAAATTCACTTAGGTGAATATTTCTTTGAAGATATAAGCGACTTCACTAAGACTGACATTCACAGTCTCCATCGGTTTATTAAAAGCTCCAACTGGTTTAATTAAAGGAACTTCCTTTACTTCTTTTTTATGTGGTATCACAATGGGCCTATTATTGGCCTAGGTGTGTCAGTAGTTTTCCTGACAGCCACCTAAACCTAACCTAACCTGTAATCTCTGGCTACCCCACAAATTCACCCTTCCTTATCATATCTTAGTATACAAACATATACGTATATAAATATAGATATTAAATATATGGAATATCACGACTTACGGTTTCTTCGTCCCACGAGGTCCTGCCGGCAGCACTATCCTGGATGACGGTTTATTATTCTTGTGTATACAAGATACGAGTTTTTTTTCGCGCACAAACTTTTATATATATATAAGTAATGTATAGGTAAAAAAAATATGCAACAAAAGTGAACTAGTTTTGAGTAAAGTCCAGAGCAAATTCACTATTCTCATTAAATTATTTAACCACTTTACTCCAACCTTTTCTTTTCTCTTTTCTTTAAATTAAAACCAAACAAAAAAAAAATGCTTTTAAATGCAAAATTTAAAATCCAATAAAATAAAATTTAAAATTCAATAAAAGAATTTAAGTTTTCACCAAAAAATTTTTAAACTCAATAAAAAAAAAATCCAATTTGTTTTGTGAGCACACTTTTAAATACATATATATATTCCAGCGCACTGTGAACAAAGTGAGTGTGTCACAATTATCCTTCAGGTTGCAGTTACCCTTGATATGCCCTTGATCTTTGATCACGAGGGTCAAAGTAGCGCCGTTCATCCAACGGATACCCTGTCACACTTTCCTTTCTACGTCTTCCAAAAAAACGTTAGCAGAGGTTTGGGTCGACCCAGTAAAAATACTGATCGTATATACCCAATAATACTTTTATATGTAGTGTTCTATATAAATGTATAGATACATATATGCGACCTCTTAATCGATCCAGAATGTGGCCACCGAGAACGATCCTTTTGTTCAAACCCAACCTAGTCAATACATATCTTTAGTCGGACTATATAATTCAAAAATTAAAACTAAATTTTTGCTACACACCTCTGGTCATAAATATTAAAGATTTCACTTCTATTGTCTTCTTAATAGATATTTTCGTTCACGTGTTTGAGCTTCTTTACACCCACGAATTTTCTATTAAAATTTAGGAAATTTTCTTAAAATTTATCTTTCAATTTCTTTTCACCACAAAAATATCTTCTCTCCTTAATACTTACTTCAAACGGTCTTATATATCAAGTTAATAAATTAACTGATTTCCACCATTAAAAAAAAGCATAAATTTTCCTCGATTTCTATAGGTACGACACGTATGCCTATGAACGTATAGATAAGTATATCGAGAAAAAAAAATCGAAACTCTCGGTACGGCACTGTCTTAATAAAAAAACTTGTAGCTTGCACTTGTCTCTATCAAATGATTTAAAGTTTCCAAATTGCACTCTGCGGTCGTTACCCTATTGCCCTACTTTCATCTTTTCTCTTCTCTACCTTTCGTTTTCGGTATAAAGCTCTACTTCCCCATCACGAATACCTAGCCATATTCTAAGTAGATTCTTTCGTGTTCTTCTTTGGTACGGTGTTCTTTTAATCTTCGCATGTATACGTATACCCCTCCCAGTATTTCACTACTTTTGATACCTCTTAGTATTTTCTTGAAACATTGATCTTAAATTGCATTTCAAGGGGTTATTTGTTATGCCTAACAAATTTAAGTCTTGTTTTCTCTTACATTTTCTAATTATAAACTA
Source organism: Meliscaeva auricollis (assembly GCA_948107695.1). NCBI lineage: Eukaryota > Metazoa > Arthropoda > Insecta > Diptera > Syrphidae > Meliscaeva > Meliscaeva auricollis. The sequence continues at coordinate 399,033 of OX403620.1, read as the reverse complement.
ATATTGCACAAAAATTGTTAAATCTAATCATGGTTTTGAATCAACTGATATAACTCTTACTTCCTGTTTGCTTTGCCTACTTTCTATCTTTAGTGTAACCTTTTACCACTACAGTAAGTGATGGCGCGTTGTCATATTCATTTTGACATTTTCTTTTGTTCTTGTTCTTCTTTGACGTTTAGTCTTTTGTTATGAATATTAATTCGGCAAGCATGGTTGATTGTTCTTTAAAACTTAAATTAAAGTTAAAGTTCTTTTTTTTTTTTTTTGTATAAATGAACAAAATAACGCGAGTGATCTTATAAAAGTGGATATAACATAAAAACAAAACAAATTAAATAAATCGAACTTATGGATTAAAGGACTACCGAGCATCTTCTACTTCATCGAGTCTTCACGTATCGACAAGATAAGTTTGACGGTGGGGAATGGATCTTTACACCCACTCTAAATAAGTGGCTGTAAAAGATACTTTCTCCACTCCTAATTTCCCACTCGTCAACTCTTCTAACCATTTTCTTTTCATTTCAGGTTTCTCCTTCAGGAGTTATTGGATTGTCGGATTTTGGGTCGACAGAGAGATGCACCCTTAATATGGTTCTAGATCTATATTCTCCCGCGAATGGATCCCGGTTTGAAACCATCCACCTTATGAATGCTTATTTTTTTTTTTTTTCTTATAATTTGTGGATTATGGTTAGTAATACCAAGTAAGTATCCTAACTGAAGGGGTGTTCAATAAATCTACCCTATGACATGAAGGCCTACGTAACAGAGTATATTGATATATTTGCACTCGAAACAGATAAAATAACGTTTAATAACTTTTATAAACAAAAACTTCGTTTAAAAACCGACGAGCCAACGAAAAACTATAGAATACCGCACGCTCAGAAAAGTGAAATTAAAAAACAGGTTGAAAAATTGATAAAAGACGATATAGTGGAACCTTCTGCATCTGAGTACAACAGTCCTATACTGTTGGTACCGAAAAAGTCTTTACCGGGCAACTACCAAAAACGGTGGAGATTAGTAGTGGATTTCAGAAATATAACCAAAAAACTAATTGCAGATAAATTTCCTTTGCCAAGAATAGACGATATTCTTGACCAACTAGGCAAAACTAAATATTTCTCTTGCCTTGATTTAACGTCCGGCTTCCATCAAATTGAATTAGATGAAAATTCGAGAGACATAACGTCATTCTCAACAGACAATGGTTCATACCGATTCAAGCGCCTTCCCTATGGCCTAAAGATAGCACCAAACTCATTTCAAAGAATGATGACAATTGCTTTCTCTGGTTTATGCCCGACACAAGCATTCTTATATATGGATGATTTAGTTGTATTAGGCCGTTCAGAATCACATATGTTCAAAAATTTAACTGATGTATTTAAAACGTGTCGAAAATACAATCTAAAGCTACATCCGGATAAGTGTACATTTTTCAGATCCGAAGTAACATACTTAGGTCATAAATGCACTGACCTAGGCATTCTTCCAGATGACAGTAAATTTCAAATTATATTAGAGTATTCAATTCCTAAAAATGCCGATGAGGTCAAGCGATTTGTTGTATTCTGCAACTATTACAGACGATTTGTTCCTAATTTTGCTGAACATTCGAGGCTCTTAACAACACTCTGCAAGAAAAATATCTCTTTTGAATGGACCATAGAATGCGATAATGCATTCCAACGATACGACTTTACTGTAGAGTACTTGAGGGGAAAAAATAATCATACAGCGGACGCATTGTCTCGCATTGATTTTAAAGAAATTCAAAGTATAAGAGTTTCAGCCAACAAAATATTAAAAGTCACAACTAGATTGCAATCTAATAAACATAATGTCGAATCAAATGCAGACGAAATAGAAAAATAAATATATATAGCGTTTAGGAGCAGAAGTAAGAAAAACAGTGCCCGGCTAGCTATTAATGGCGACTGTATAAAAATTATTAAGAATAAAAAAGTGATCACTATAGAAATCAATAACCTTATCGCTAATGCAAAAATTGAAAAAGCTTGAAAAAATAGCAAGTGATAACGGATTGAAAAAGCTACAACAGTCACTAAGTGACGATATTTTTGAAAAGATCCGGATCAATGAATATAAAGAACAAGGAAATAGAGCTTCAAAAAAATCTTCAAATTGCACTAACGCCTTCAATTATAAAAATAATAAATGATGACGAAAGAAAAATAATTATGCAAAAGTACCATGATGATCCAATCTGTGGTGGCCACTCAGGGATCACACGTACTTTAAAAAAAATACAACAAAAATATTTTTGGAAAAATATGACCAGAGATATTATAAAATACGTCAAAGAATGCGACAAATGTCAACAAAATAAGTCTCAGAAAAACATTAAAGAACCAATGATCATAACTGAGACTCCAACTACCGCATTTGATGTAGTACTGATAGATACCATTGGACCGTTCAAGATCAGAAAATGGCAATGCGTATGCAGTCACAATTATATGTGATCTTACCAAATACCTGGTATCAATACCTATCGGTGATAAAAGTGCAGCAACAATTGCGAAAGCAATCTTTGACCATTTTATACTAATATACGGCCCAATGAAAAAATTAATTACAGACATGGGCACTGAGTACAAAAATCAAACATTTAATGAAATTTGTAAGCTGTTAAAAATAGAAAATGTCACTTCAACTGCATACCATCACCAAACTTTAGGAACTGTAGAAAGAAACCACAGGACATTTAATGAGTATGTTCGATCATACATTTCGGTAGATCAAACAGACTGGGACGAGTGGTTAAAATATTTCACGTATTGCTACAATACTACGCCATCAGTGGTGCATGACTATTGCCCATTTGAACTAGTGTTTGGCAAGTCTCCGAATAGTTACGATTTTCTTTTAAATGCTAAAGTAGACCCCATTTATAATTTGGACGTGTATGAAAAAGAAATTAAATTTACACTTCAACCGGCTCACAAAAGGCCCGTAGAAATTATAAAAAACAAAAAAGTTAAGGAAAAAGTCTTATACGACAGATATACTAATAGATTAAATATAGCAGTAGGAGATTTAGTTCTAGTAAAACAAGTAGGACATAAGTTAGATAAAATTTATAAGGGACCATTTAAAGAAGTGACAATAAATAATAGAAATAATGTAGTCATAAAAGATGACAACGACAAGACGACAACCGTGCACAAAGACCGACTTAGACATTACCATTGAAAAAAAAATAATAATGGAATACAAATACATTAAATAAATATAAAAAAAAACACAATGTAACTTAGATTTTAAGAATAAACTTATGTAAAAAAAAAAAAATCTGACATAAAAATACAAAAATATTAAATAAATATAAGAAAAATACAATGTAATTTAGATTTTAAGAATAAACTTATGAGAAAAAAAACAAAAATTGATTTATAATTTAAGAATAAATTTATATGAAATAAATTCATTCATGTGAAAAGGGAGGTGTGGTATTCCCACACTCCAATCCCACGGGCAACTAAGCTGTTCAACTGACACCACGCACGTTCTGCTCAGTCAGTATATATCGTTCTGCTGAGTCAGTCCACGAGCAGCTTATTTGCCCGTCATTCGAAACCACACTCAATGAGTGTGGGAGTAATCAATAAGTATTTATAATAAAATATCATAATAAAAATCAGTTACAAGAACGTACTCAAACCGTGAGTTATTATTGTGTTAACATATCAGAACCAGCGGAAACCAAAGACGCGACTAGCCGGCAAATTTGCCAGGGTCACGTCAATATCGCTCTGCCCGTTTGCCCGTGAAACGTGAACAGGACGTCATCCGGCTCATTGATATGGCTCATGCGATTAGCGATAGTTAATTTGCTTAGCAGTATTCCCCTGTCAGCACTGTGAGAGACGGACATACGCTTCGCCATCTTACTGTACCAGGCAGAGGACACTGCATTAGCGTCAATACCGAAAATCGCAGGAACATCACCAGCAAGCCGAATGAGCGTTCTCAGGTATACCAAATACCTATGGCTCAATGTCGAGGGATGGCTTAAAGTAAAGACTGCATAAAAACAGTCTACCAAAATCACCCTCGACATTCACGCATACTCCAAACTCGCTAGAACTGACAAGTGAGCATACAGTGTTAGCATCGTTTACCACAACAGCGGCACCGCCACTGGTGTCAGCAAACGATCGCATTTGCGCAGGCAGGCCCCTTACCTGTCCATGGACAAGATAAGGATCCTGCAACAACGCAAATTTACACTGCATACTGGTTAGCAACTGCCCCAACTCAAACATGGCTGCCCTGGCATTTTGGCAGTTAAATTGCAATAATTTAACTGCCATTTTAATGCCTGGCACCCGCTCTAGCCACAGCCGAAGCATAGACAGGACAGTCTATGCTTAGCATTAAATGTCCGCCTGGGCTTCCCGTAAATTCGCAATCACGACAATGGATCGCATTGCCGCAATCCCTCTTAGAGTGGCCCGACTGTCCACAACGCCAACACACAGACTCCTTCTGCCTACACCTAGAGGCAAAGTGGTCCAGACTCAAGCATCGGTTGCACCACTGCACCAAAGGCTTCTCTTTAACGGGGAACGAGAAGTGCTTTATATAGCACCTCCCATCTCCCACCAAGATGCCCCCAGCATGAGCAGAGCACTCCAGAACGACATTTAGTCGCCCTTCCCCAGCTTTCTAAGGAGCCGAGAGCGAAACCTCCCGTTTGAACTCCTGTGGGGTAAGCTTGCATAAGTTTAACTTATGCAGCTCACTCAAGAATTCATCAGGAGAAATTCGCTTCTCCACTCCCTGAACCACAAGGGACATGCCCTTCTGCGACTCAGCAGACAAGCCGACCTCCTCGAGCTTTTTATGCTCAAGGAAAGTATTTCTTTCCGCCATCGAAGGCATGCTGACAACGACGCCGCCTTGTTTGCCAGGACGTACAGTGTGCACCCTGACACCCACGGCAGGCACCAGCTCATCCACTACCTTCTTTCTTATCTCTGCAGGGGTGTCGTTTTTCCCCCCCCTAACTACCAACGACCACGTCTCCGTTGGCTTGGCAGTTTCGACATCAGGTAATGAAACCTGAGTCTTCCCGACCAAGCCACCAGAGACAGCAGCCGACCTGTCGATTTGGGTGAACGAAGGTAGTTCAGCCACCTCAATACCAACAGGGACACCTAAGGACCTGGCAGGCCCACTTGGCCTGACAGTTCCCCGGAGTCCCATTTCAGGCTCCCTAGCGAGAACGGGTTTACCACCCTCAATTCGCCCACGAAGCCTTTCGTTGACGCCTGACAGCCCCATAATTAAGGCCTCATATTTAGAGGCCAAATTCACAATCTGACTGCCAGCTTCAGGGAAGCTAGCAATCAAACCTACCATCTCAATTTTTGCCTCCGAGCACCTTGCCATAACGCTGGCCAGAGTCAGACTTTCGTCCAAGCCCCCACCAGCATCAGACAAGGCGACGGGGCCACCCGAAGTCCCCTCCACAGGAGAGGAGAAAGCTGCCTTTCTCCTCTTGCTTTTACCCCCAGAGACAGCTACCGGCACTTTTGGCACCATTGGTGCAGAAGCCGTACCATCTGAAACTCCTTTAGGAGCTCCAGATGGAGACAACATCACCTTAGAAGGTTCCAAGCACACCACTCCCCCGGAACCAGCCCCCACCACAGGAACATCCATGAGATTAATACACACTCCCATCTCCTGTGGCAACCCGCAAGCAGTATCCCCTACTTTCGAAGAAGAAGGGGAAACCTCCGAAATAAACCTCTTCCTGTCAACCTTACCACTCAAATCAGAGGCTGACGAGTTCGCCTCAGCAACCTGGTTGACCGACCTCTTCCTTGGCGTTTTAGCCACAAAATTGGACTCATCCGTTTCCATGGCAGAGTCATCTACCACGGATGAGACCGACTTCTCATCCTTCTTCCCCTTCTTCTTCTTCTTCTTCTTCGGAGGGTAACAGCAACCACCTTAACCTCCGTATTCTTCTTCAAGAAGTCAGCATTACCCTTTGGCAAGGGTTCAGCGAATACTTCTTCCTCACTCGCAAAATATGAGGTGAGGCCAACATACTTCAAAGAAGTACCACCCTCCTCAAACATCCTTAACGTACCTTGCGCTGGTCAAAAAATCAAAAATCAAAAATCGAAAAAATCGATAACCGAAATATCGATAGCAAAATCGATAAACGAAAAAATCGAAAATTTAGAAAAAATCAAAAAATCGATAATCGATATCAAACAATCGATTATCGAAAAATTAATCGAAAAATTTGCCACAGTTGGCAACCGTGGCAGTCAGTCGACAAAAACCACCTTTGCTGACCTTGACTCAATTTATGATAAATAGAGCAAAAGATTTTGCAAAAACGCAACAACAACAATGTAATCACGACACTAACCTATTTCTTAAGTCCAAACAATAATCCAAAGCAAATCCAAATATACAATCTTCAAGTCCAATTACCGAAAAAGTCCAATCAAAGCGAGTCCAGCACAAATCAATATCACTCAAATTAAACCTTAAAAGAATCAGATTTAACACTAATTTCAATTTACTTCAAAAAATCACTTAAAATCAATCAAAGAGAATCAAAATCAAATCAAGAGCACAGCAAAAACACAACCGTTCATGTCAAATGGTTACTAAGGAGTGAGTAAATAGGGACAGTAGGAATCTCGTTAATCCATTCATGCGCGTCACTAATTAGATGACGAGGCATTTGGCTAGAATAAAATTGGACTGATCAGCCAGGACAGTCTTTTATTTTTCTGATCTATGACATTAAAAAATAATAAACTTCATTTTACAATTCATTTACATTTCAAAAGTATCATGCACTAAATATACTAGTTTTAAATTTTTACATTTCATTTCATATATTTTATGTTGATCGTTGACTGAGTGGTGGTCGCTGGTGTCGTTTTCTACTTAATGGTAGTAGTACCCTCGATAATGGAACGCATCAGATGACTTGTTCAATTATATTGGCAAATAGATATCAGGCTACTAGATGTTTCGTTGTCGTGGAGGCCTTGTTCTATATACAAATTTCATAAAGTCTGTGAGACGTGCAACTACCGCGGATGGTGGTAGTAATAATATCATTGGCAGTGATTTTTGGTAAACGCAGATGATGTTTTAGGAAATTATTGCGCTTGCACCAGATGCCTCTGGAGCCAACAATGAATGGCAGTACATGGATGTTATAAGGGAGAAAACGTTGTTGGATGGCATCAATGAATGTCGCTGTGCTGTAAATTGCGACTTTGTAATTGTATTGGAAGTCTAGACTGAGTGGACCTTCCCAGTCCACACCGACATCAGAGATGATAAGGGTGTTGTTTTTCATCATGATGATATCTGGCTTTATTAAGATACCATCGCTGCAACGGATGTTAGGTTCGAGCAAATATGTCCACCCATGCCGACCGATGAAGGTGGTAATTCGTTTTACGACATAATTGTGTCGTGCTATGCGGCTTGTGTGAGTGAGTGGGCATTTTTGCAGGGTGTGGCTCACTGTTTCTCTTCTCGGACATCCGGCACGACAGAATCGGGCATCAGGGGGGTTTGAAGGAATGCCAGCACAAGGCAACATATTGAATCTTAGCTGGACTGCTTCGACGTAGTCCTCTCCGGACCAACATTTCGGTGGATTAGAAACGTAGGAAGAACTTGATGTCGAGTGTCTAGCTTGCCACAGACCATTACCGGAGATAAATTCTTCCAGAAGTTTTGCATGTTTTTTCTGAATTTCGATCTTTCCTTCGGATCCAGTTTTGATCATTCGCCTGATGTTATTTATACGAGTTTCGGCTAGTTTTAATGTGGCATTGAGTAAGTTGTTAGCGGCGCAGAGCTTATCGATGCGTTTAATAATAATTGTTGGTATATTATCCGCCAAGCAAAATATACCCAGGCCACCATCCCGGATTGGGGCGTGGAACATGCTACAATGTGAATGGGCGTTGATATGCAGAATTCGTCTGAGAACTAATCTTATTTTTCTGTCAGCTTCCATAAGTGTTTTATGGGTGATATTGGGCTGCTGAAAATGGTCTATGAATCTTGGTATGAGGAATTCCTTAATTATAGAAAGCTTCTGTGCTGGTTTTAGAGGAGCCCTTTTAACTCTATTTAATTGATCATACAGCGCTTTTGTATTGCAGGGGGTCAACCCACGATAGTGAAAGTATCGCCCTAAATACCTCAAGTTATTATTTGTATTAATTAGTGGAATATCCTCACTGCCGACAGAAAATTTGACATTTGTATCTATATAGCTATACTTTCTTTTTGGCTGGTACTGTTTTGAAAACAATGGCAGAGAATTTTTTAGCATTGATGCTTATGCACATACTCGTTAAAAACGATATTGTTTTATTTAACATTCGCCGAGCGTCTTCCGGTGTTTTGGCTATCAGAACAAAATCATCAGCATAGGCTAAGCAGCATAGTTTATCTTCATTTACTGTGATTCCCGTAAATTCGTTATTCAACAAGCAAATGAGTTCGTCCATGAAGATATTAAAACGGACAGGAGATGCCGGATCGCCTTGCCTAACTCCTCTTTGCATAGGGACAGTGTCGACCTCGATTCCGTTACAGGAGATGTTAGTTCTGCTACCTGTGTTGCACGCTTTAACGAGGTTGATGTACTTTAAACCCACATTGACTCTTTTAAGCGCGCGAGCTGTGGCATCATGTGGGACAGAATCGAAAGCTGCCGTCAAGTCCAGTGAGATGAGTGTCAGAGGAATTCCTTTAGTCCTATGGTGTTTTATGAGGGTTTCAATGGACCAGGTATTCGCGAAACAGCCATCTATTTTTGTGAAACCCCTCTGACAATCTTTTAGATTGATGTTCATCAGTCTCGATGCCATGATTTTGTTAAAACACCTCAAAATAATTGACGAAATGGTGATCGGACGCCAATTTTTTGGCGACTTTGGTATTAGAGTTGTCAAGTTGTTTTTAAGCTCGTCAGGAATCTGCTCTGCAAGAAGAAACGCGTTAAAAAGTAAAGCCAGTTTCGACGTAGGGATCCGGCACAACTCTGGTTTCCCAATACCATCTGGACCTGAAGATTTAGATTTAAGTAACTTTATTGTTGCTGTGATCTCTTCTATGGTAATTGGTCTAGCAATAAATATTGGCTCATAAATGGTAGGTGTACAATCTGGCAGACCACATTCCGCAAATAGCCCAAAAGTACTACGGAATTGGCTGATCAGCTCTGTGGCAGGTGGTGTTGTGTCTTGCGAGAGTTAAGTATTCAATCGCGAAATTCCATAAAAAAAACAATTAATTAATTTTTGGTGAACACCTTCTGTGTTGTTTATTCAAATCAAACTCAACCTTAAACCTACTTAATACAATTATTTATTTGATATTCTTGATGATAAGGCAAACTGAAAACTACTATTGACTTTAATGTGAAATATAATATTACAATTATTTATTTTGATGATAAGGCAAACTGAAATGCTATTGACTTTAATGTGAAATATAATATTACTGTATGACATAAAGTTATTGACTTGACATAATGTTGTGGTCGTGGGAAATGTGGTGAATGACCGGGGTTAGACATGTAACTCCTCCCCCCCTGGAGTTAGCTTACGGGTGAAGAGGCTGTAAGCGTCTTTTGCCGGAGCTAACATGATGTTGAAAGCAGGAGCTGGTGTTTGCTGATCGTTTGTGTTGATGTTGTAGGATGATGATGATTTAGATGAATGGTCAGTGGTTTTTATGTGGTAAGTTATCATAGCGAGTACTCCAAACATCGTCATAGCTGAAAGGATGGAGTAATTTATGACGATTTTCCGTTGAGTACTTCTTTGAGGGTAGTGGATTGCATCTTTGTTCTCGAAATGATAGTTCTTTAGCGTTTGGAGATTAACGTTCCGCATTGGTGACGTGTGGACATTGTTAAACGATGTTGGGTAGATATGTGTTTCTTCGAAGAAAAGGTTGTTCGTGTTCTCGTACGTTATTTGGTTGACTTCAATACTGCAGTTCAGGAAATTGATCATAAATGTGCCTTGAAGATATTGTTTTTTAGGGCCACATGTTGATTTGATCTCTGTATTAGGGCTGTTTAGGAACAAAATATAGTTTGGTTCTGGTTGGGAAATTTGGTGTTCCTCTTCTACATCTAGTGTGTTGCAGTGTGCTGGTCTGTTTGTGATCAGGTTGGCAATGCAGCTGGTTTCAATGTTGACATCTTGGGTTGTCGTTGCTTTACAATAGAACACGTTTTCTATTTTTCCGCATTTCTTATCAAAATATTGAATTTCATTGTTGTTTAGGATGCAAAAGGGTTTGGTGGAAAGTAGTTTGTTTTTTATTGGGATAGGGATTAAATGGAAAAAGGAGAATGTTTCATTCTTGAGGATTGGGATTTGGATGTTGAAGACTATATTTGTGTGGTTATAATATGCCTGGAGTTCCAACAACTCATAGATGTGTTCGTCTGATTTAATATCGACTGATTGATTTCGTAAGGAATGGTAGATAAAAGTTAACTCGTCATTACTAAGGACTTGTTTTGAAATAATATTTAGTTTAGCGAGAATTATGGATTCTGCTATGTTAGCTAAGTGATTGTTCAAAATTTCTATGTTAAAATTAATCTGATTTAAATATTGGATGTATCTGATTGAGTTTTCTTCGGTTCTTATTCTGTTTCCTAGCGTTTTTTCAGTTCTGACCAAGTAGTTCTTAATAAGTTTTTGTTGGTCGTTTATATGGTTCGTAATGTTATCAAACCTTTTAATCATTTGTTTATTGAGCCTATCTTGATTACTTCCTTGTTCTTCAAGATTATCTTGTATTTGAGTTAATTCTTCGATTTTCCTATTGATATTTAGAGCATCGTCGGCGTCCATATTTCCAGTTATACTTTTCACAACTGTGCCTAGTCCGTTTATCAGTCCTCTTTTTTGTCTTATATTAGGTGATAGAGTTTGGAGTCTACTTTGTAGTTGTTTGAATTTAATTTGTATTACTTTGAGAGAGTCGTTAAAACCGTCAATGGTCTTAAAGACCTCTAGTGAATTACCTATTGCTTTAATGTTTTCTTCATATTTCTGGAGCTGAACTATATGTATTAGGTTTTTGTATGACACTATTGCTCTTGCAGTTCCTAGTTTAAATGTCAAAAGTCCTTGGTTGTTAGTTAAGTCTTGTACTTCCATTTTCTGTCCTGTCGTTGTTGTTATTATTTTTGATTTTGTGTCTACTAAATCTTGGAGTGAGTTGGTTTCTTCTGTTTTCTCTCCTAAAAATAAATGATCCTGACTTAATAGTTGCTGGTTTTTCCCTGTTCTGATTTAATTTAGTTATATTCTTAATTACTTGTTCTCTTGATTTTTCTTTGATATGGGGGAATAATTCTTCCTGAAATTCATTAAGTTTGTTGAGTTAGTCGTGAACGTTATTAAATTTTATGTTTTTAAATTTATAAGTTCTCCCGTAAAATAGTTCATAGGGTGTCAATTTAGTTGTAGAGTGAATTGAATTGTTGTACGTTATAAGAGTTTCGTTCAGTATGTCGTCATGGTGTCTGTCCCTGTTTTTCGCATAAATGATCCTATATATTTCTGTCATAGTAGAGTGGAGTCTTTCAACCGGGGAGTTGCTGCTTGATTGTTGCAATGATGTAATGTGTTGATTTATGTTATATTGGTTAACAAAATCTTTGAAAATTGTAGATGTGAACTCTGCCCCTTGGTCCGATATTATTTTTGTTGGGATGCCGTGAAGGCTCATAAAATGAAGGAGAGATTTTATTATAGTCAGGCTATTTCTAGCTGGGATTGTGTACGCTGCTGCAAACTTTGAAAATTTATCTATGATAGTTAAGATTTTTTGGTTGCTTATACTGTAAATGTCAATATGGACAATGTCTAAGGGTTTTTCTGGGTTCTCTGGACTTTGAAATTAAATTTTTTGGGGTTTTCTATCATATTTAAGGTTTTGACAAGAGTTACAGTTATTGATAATTTTAGTAATTTTGTTCTTCATAAATGGGAAAAAAAAATTGCGCTTGAGGTGTAAATAGGTCGCGTTTATGCCCCTATGGTTGTTTTTAATGTGGAAGTCGTTAATTAGTTTGTCTTGATTGTCGTCTTCGAGTATGTCTTCTAGTAATTCCGTACAACGTATCACCTTAAAAGCTTTGTTATTGGAAAAATATTTTGAATATACGCTTTGGACGATTTTGAATATTTCATCTTCGGTATATATTGCACAATATTTATTTTGAGGCATAAATTTTTTAAAAATGTTAATCATATCGTTTTCACAAAAGTGTCGTTTTGTAATGGTTCGTCTTTGTTTATTTTTAAACAACATTTTTAAGTCCATTGGTCTGTCGTGTTCGTTTCTTTTTAGTATGAGCTGTATGTTGAATTCGTTTAGTGGGCGTTCTGAAATGAATATGTGGTCGTCTAAGTTTTCAATGGCTGAGTGAATTGTTGAAACGCTAGAACCAGGGTTAAGGTTATTTCTTTCGTTAGTGTTCATTTCTATTTTGTTACTAGTGTCGTCTATTTTTATTCTACTTAGGGCATCGGCGTTAAGGTTAAGTTGGCCTTTTTTATAGATAATTTCATAGTCAAATTCTTCTAATTTCAGACGCCATCTCACTAACTTGGAATTTGGATCTTTCAGATTCATCATCCATTGGAGTGGTTTATGGTCTGTTACTATTTTGAACTTATGGCCAAATGAGTAGGGGCGGAAATATTTCGTTGCTCAAACGATCGCTAACAACTCCTTCTCTATTGTAGAGTAATTTACTTCTGAGTCTGTTAACGTTCTACTAGCAAAACATATTGGCTTATCACTACCTATAGTGCCTTGCGACAGGATTGCACCTATTGCAAAATTGCTGGCATCGGTAGTGAGGATGAAGGGGCGGGAAAAGTCAGGGTATTGTAGGATAGGTCTTTGCACATTTCAAAGGCCATAATATATCTTTGGTTAAGGTTTATTGTTTTGCCTTTTTTGAGGCATTCTGTTAGAGGTTTTGTAATTTTTGAAAAATCCTTAATGAATTCGCGATAGTAACCCAAGAGTCCTAGGAAAGATTTAATTTCTTTTTGCGTTCTTGGGATTGGGAAATTTTTTACCGCTGCAATTTTGTCTGGGTTGGGTTTTACCCCTTCCCTTCCAATAATATGGCCAAGAAACGCTGTTTCCTTATGAAGGAACTCCGTTTTTTCTAGCTGGACTTTGAAGTTGAATTCTCGAAGTCTTGAAAATACCTTTTTTAGATTCTCGATATGTTCTTGGAGAGAATTTGAGAAGATGACTATGTCATCCAAATACACTAGACATATTTTGTCGATGAGGCCGCTGAGTACGTGGTCCATCACACGCTGAAACGTTGATGGCGCGTTCTTTAGGCCAAATGGTATTCTTACGAACTCGTAGTGTCCGCTTTCAACTGTAAATGCCGTTTTAGCTGTATCCCTAGGGCTCATCTCTATCTGGTGGAAACCGCTGGCTAGATCCAGGGTAGAGAAGTACATACTTTTCCCTAGTTTATCTAGAATCTCTGTTATATTTGGAAGTGGGTATTTGTCACTTATTGTTTTTTCGTTAAGGCGACGGAAGTCGATGACGAGGCGCCATTTTTTTGTTGGTATGTCCTTTCCTTTTGGGACTACCCATACTGGGGAGCTCCAAGGTGAATAACTTGGTTTGATAATTCCTTGTCTGAGCAATTCCTGAATTTGTTTATGTACCTCCGTTTTGTGTACAAATGGGTACCTGTACGACTTTGTGTACACTGGGATATCGTCGGATGTGGGTATCTTATGTTTAACTGCGTTAGTAAAGGTAAGGGATTGACCTTGTTGAAAGAAAATATCTTCAAATTGTTTACAGAGTTTTATTATTTTTTGCCTTTCTTCAGAATTTAAATGATCGAGTTTTAGTGATTCTGTTATAGTTGAATCTTGGCCTATTTCATCTAGGGAGTGTGGATAAACTTCAGTAATATTAAGTTCGCAATATTCTTTATTTGAATATTGGAGAGTTTTGACGGGTTGTTCGAGGAGAATGGTTTGTTCCTCTTCTGCGGTATTTGTGATTTCAAGAATACTGTACCAATCATTTGCAGTATAGATGCCTTCTGAGATATAGACTTCTGGTTTTATCTCAATTTGTCTTAGAAAAATATCGCCGTTTTGTATGTCGACAGGAAGGCGACAAGCCATTTTTGATAGTGGGGGAATGATATATTGACAGGATGTGAAATTGGGTTTAAAAAGAAGGGGAATGATGGAATTTTCTGTAATAAGTTTTTCTTTTTCTAAATCTATTTTGGCTTTGAGTTGTGTTAATATGTCTAGGCCGATAAGGCCATCAAAATATCCGTGGAATTTGAATACCAAAAATGTAAATGTTCTATTCATTTTGAATTCCTCAAAGGACTGGAATGTAATTTTTTTTGTAATTGTGTGTTCCTTAAAAATGGTTTTTATAACAGTGTGTTTAATGGGAGATTGACGTTTGGGATCGGCAAACTCGGGGTTTATAAAGGATGAAGATGCACCAGTGTCAATCAAAAATTTTAATGGTCTTCCAAAGGGTGATGCAATATTTATGTAAGGTAAAATATTGCCATGCTTATTTATATCTATATATCCGATAGGTTCTCCGAGGCAGGTTCTCGAAAATTTTCGGTATTATATGGACTGTTCATTGCATTGAATGCCTCGAGGTCCTGTTGGAATTGTTCGTTAGAGTATCTATCTAGATTCTGGTATGGGTTTTCGATTTCGTGGTCCGCGTTGTCAAGGGCTTCAATTGGATATTCATATTCGGGTTGCAATGAAGATCCTGGGTGTTCCGTGTTGATGTTGTGAAGTTCTCTGTTGGTGATGTTGGAAGGACCTGCTTGCCTGAATGGATTACTGGGTGCTCCGTTAAATTGATTTGGAGACCTAAGTTTTGAGTAAATGGTACTTGCCTCCATTGGTTCAGGTAATCTCTGTTTGTTGGAGAATTGTCCTGAACCGGTTTTAGAGGGTCCTTTTGGTGAATAATTGTTATTATTGCTTTGTTGATTCTGTCTATCTTGATAGTTAAAATTATTGAATCTATTAAGAGCTTGGGGGTTTTGTCTAACTTGAAGACTTTGTGTTATTTGAGGATTATGTGTGAACTGGGGGTTTTGTCTTAACTGAGAGTTTTGTCTAAATAGAGGGTAGTTTGAATGCATGTTTTGCTGGCTCATTCTTGGAAAGTTTTGAACCTGTGTATACGAGTATCTAGGAGGTGGGGATGTTTTTTGTTGACTAAAGAATGTTGGTTCATGTCTCATATATGAAATATTTTGTTCTTTTGTGCAATAAACAATAGATTCGGCGAGACTTGTTGGTTTCATGGCTCTTACGGTGGAACCAAGTGGTTCTCTGAGCCCTGTGAGGAAGGTGTTGAGACACATTTCCTTGTATAGCTTATTTTTTGCTGTTATTACACTTGTTTCTGTTTCATGTATTTGCACATGATTTATCATGGCTGCTTGTATTTCAATGATTTGGCTGTAATATTTTTCCATTGTCTTATTGTTTTGTCTTAAGTAATGTAAGTCACGTACTAGCGAGGTTTCATTACGTTTGTCTGAATAGTGACTAATAAGGTTATTCTTAATATCGAACCAAGACAATGTGGTTCCATATACGTTAAGTATTTCATTGGCTTCGCCAATGACTTTGTTTCGTATTGCTCGAAGTATAATATTTCCTACGTTTGTACCGTTAACCTCGGTAAAAAGGGATAATACTTCCTCAACATTCCTAATGAATTCGAATAACAATCTGGGATTGCCGTCGAAAGTGGGTATATCCTTCACAACGGGAGGGATCTTTAGTGAGTTTAAAAAATTAATTGTTGCCGCCGCTGCAGCGTTATTCTGTTCATTTGCCATCTCAAATAGATTGCTAATACCTAAATATTCAGAATGTTCCTTATCTAAATCAGATTTATTTGTTAGTAATATGTTTTCTAAATTATTAGTTTCACTTATTCTAGAGTTGTTGGAGCTGACGATATCAATATATTTTTTTGTTGGGTAGGGATTATTTTTTGTTTTTGGGACTTTGATCATTTATTCGAAATTCAAAATAGTGACTTACATAAGTTTCAAAATTTCCATCGTGTTTCAATTGTAGAAGCGTTTTTTCTGATGCCGATGTCTTTCTTCCTCGGGTTTTGTCCACGCACTTTTTTGTAAATTTTCTTCTACACACTTTTGATGATGTAGGTTTTTCCACAAATTTAGTTCACACAATTTTAGTATTTATCACTGATGTCTTTTCTTATTTTTGCTACTGCACTTTTGATGACTGATTTTTTCCTTTTCTCTTTTTTTTTCTTTTGTTTCTTTTATGCAAACGTTTTTGTTCGATAAGCCTTCGAAGCTTCGCGACTGGTTCTTTTTAACAAAATACTTTTATCGATATTCTCTCGAACTTGTATTATTTTTGTTCCGTCCCGACTGCGCCAGTTAAGTATTCAATCGCGAAATTCCATAAAAAAACAATTAATTAATTTTTGGTGAACACCTTCTGTGTTGTTTATTCAAATCAAACTCAACCTTAAACCTACTTAATACAATTATTTATTTGATATTCTTGATGACAAGGCAAACTGAAAACTACTATTGACTTTAATGTGAAATATAATATTACAATTATTTATTTTGATGATAAGGCAAACTGAAATGCTATTGACTTTAATGTGAAATATAATATTACTGTATGACATAAAGTTATTGACTTGACATAATGTTGTGGTCGTGGGAAATGTGGTGAATGACCGGGGTTAGACATGTAACTCGAGCACCATGGTTTGTCTTCTAATAGGCGCTCAGCATATGCCGATTTATTAGAGTTGTACTCTTTTTGAGCCAGGGCGTATCGGATTGACTTCTTTTTTCGCAACGATCTTGCATTTCTAAGGGCATTGATCAAACCAGAAAAAGAGCTCTGACAAGTGGTGCGGTCTTTTCCATATTTTTCTGTGATGTTTTCCAAAAGTTTATTCATTGAGTCAAGTACATTGGAATTTGTAGAAAGACACCGATGAACTTCTTGGTCTGCTGCATCCATGGTATTAGTGGGTATCGTGTTTAAATATGACAAAATTTCAAGATCTAGTCTTGAATTAACGTCATTTCCATACGGAGGCGAAGGTGTTGTTGGCTCCGTAGGAGGTTCTAGATAAGAGGAGACAAGCGCTTGGTATGACGCCAGTTGCCTCCTTTTTTTTATAGCGTCTCTTGTTCTATCAGTGTTCCTTAAAAGTTCATCAATAATCTCCGTTGCACTTCGACCAAATATACTGGCCTCAATCATCGCCAGCTCCTTTTCTTCGTCCAACGTCCAATTTCGACGCGTGTTTGAGGACTGAGCCTCAAGCTCTGCATTATATGCTGTTGCATGTGCCTTTGATTGATGTAAACGAAGACCAGCATATGTAGAGAATATTCTGTTGCAGGTGGGACATTCATTGTTTGGATTATTAGGCAATAAAGAGCGAGTGCTGCAAACTGTTCTTTCGTGCTGCTTTACCTTAGCATTTGTGTTAAATATCTTACCGCAATAGCTGCAAGGCCAATTTGTATTAGCAGCAGTGTTATCCATTTCTTGTGGCGTGGCCATTGTGGAAATTTCACAAGACCTGTTAAATTTTTGTATTTTAAACCACAATACAGAACTAGAATATAATATTCTAGCAAAACTCTCTTAGAAATTGATGTAGCTTAAATGTGATTATTTAGCGAGGAAATATTTATGGTGAAATTCCCCTATGTGTCGAAGATGGTGATTATGCTTGGTTCTGTTCTTCGGAATTATTAAAATAGTGGGAGGTGTCTTCACTAGGTGTTATTTTGAAGGTGTGAGGTCTTACAGCTAGATGGCGCAGAAATTTAGCGAAAATTACAACCAGATGTTGATTGGTAAAATTATGTATCAGATACACAAACCGGAGAAGGTGGAGTTCCCGGCTATTTCTTACCAGATGGCGTGATGTCGTATTCATAACTGTAACCGAAGAGATTGGGGTTCGGAGCTTCACTTATTATTTTAATTTCGAGGGGAAATTTACAGATTTTGAGAATATTGAATTCCAAAAGTAATCCGAAAATTCTAGAGCAATCCTCGAGTGATTTCACAAATTTTTGATGGAAAATGACAGATGAAATGTCAAACTTGGGGGCACTTTTAATATTTCGGGTGTCGGATGGTTAGGGGCTATGGAAATGGGCTTTAAGGATCGGTGGTGAATTTGGTGAATTTCTCATAAAATCAAGGGAAATTATTTTTTCCAGAGTTAAGATGGGATTTTCTGTGGATGCTATGTGGACGATATCGTCTCTTTATATTTTTTTCCCGAAATTCTCTCCCGAATCAATTTATTTTTTTTTTCCACAAATCCAATTCCAAAACACTTAAACACAAATTGTGAGCAATCCCGTTGGTCTTACTGCTAAATTTTTGTTTTAAAATGATGGGGGTGACCTTATTTAAACTTTTCCGAGTTTTTACTTTTTCAATTCGAGCTGTAACTATTATTAATTTCACTTCAAAACATTAAGAGAGTCATAGTTACTCCCGCCGTTTACCCGCGCTTACTTGAATTTCCTCACTTTGACATTCAGGGCACTGGGCAGAAATCACATTGTGTCAACACCCGTTAGGGCCATCACAATGCTTTGTTTTAATTAGACAGTCGGATTCCCCAAGTCCGTGCCAGTTCTGAATTGATTGTTAATTGATAGTCGTTATAAATCAAAAGAACATACCTTGCGATACATAACTTAAGATTTTTAGCAAGAAAATTCCACAATTGGTTACGTAAACTACTATCCGGGGAACAAGACCCGAAAGTCTTTATTTACCCAGAACGAGTACATAAACCATGTTATTGCTTCCAATTCAAGCCCGACTATCTCAATCTTCAGAGCCAATCCTTATCCCGAAGTTACGGATCTAATTTGCCGACTTCCCTTACCTACATTATTCTATCGACTAGAGACTCTTCACCTTGGAGACCAGCTGCGGATATCGGTACGGCCTGTTGAGAAGTTTGCGTAATCCCACCATAAATTTTCAAGGTCCGAGGAGAAAATATCGACACAACAGTAAATGTCATGCTCTTCTAGTCCATCTACCATATCTCTCTTCGAAAGACTTCCATGGTAGTACGACTATAAAACAGAAAAGAAAACTCTTTCGATATCTCTCGACGGCTTCTTTATGGTCGTTCCTGTTGCCAGGATGAGCAAAAAGCCCATTTTTAATAACAAACGGATACTCAACAGGTTACGGAATTGGAACCGTATTCCCTTTCGTTCAAAATTTATCAAGTGTTTAAATTTTTATATAATATTTTTTATTTAATATATATATATATATATATATATTTATTTCTATATTATTTATGTTATTTATAACTTGAAAATTTTCGGCTTTCGCCTTGAACTTAGGACCGACTAACTCGTGATCAACCACTGTTCACACGAAACCCTTCTCCACTTCAGTCCTCCAAGGTCTCATTCGATTATTTGCTACTACCACCAAGATCTGTACCAATAGCGGCTCCAAGCAGGCTTACGCCAAACACTTCTAAGCACACCATTGTACCCTCCTACTCACTAAAGTTTCAAAATCTATAATCAATCGAAATCGAAAATAAATCATTTACTTTAGCGATAATGTATAGGTATACAACTTAAGCGCCATCCATTTTAAGGGCTAGTTGCTTCGGCAGGTGAGTTGTTACACACTCCTTAGCGGATTCCGACTTCCATGGCCATCGTCCTGCTGTTTTAAGCAACCAACGCCTTTCATGATATCTGCATGAGTTGTTAATTTTGGCACCTTAACATTATGTTTGGTTCATCCCACAGCGCCAGTTCTGCTTACCAAAAGTGGCCCACTGGGCACAATATATCATAACCTAAACCTTCATATCAAGAAAGGCTAGGTTCTTACCCATTTAAAGTTTGAGAATAGGTTAAGATCGTTTCGACCCTAAGGCCTCTAATCATTCGCTTTACCAGATAAGATTATTTTAAATAATTTTTAATTGCACCAGCTATCCTGAGGGAAACTTCGGAGGGAACCAGCTACTAGATGGTTCGATTAGTCTTTCGCCCCTATACTCAATTCTGACAATCGATTTGCACGTCAGAACTGTTTCGGTCTTCCATCAGGGTTTCCCCTGACTTTGTTGCGGGCAAGAGGAGCGGAGGAAGTGTCGGTATAGTGGGTAAGGTAGGAAAAAGGATAAGGTAGGATAGTGGGAAAGGAAGAGGGTAAGGTAGGGTGGAATGTTAAGTTCCGGAGGACGCGGCCTGCTTGCGATGCTCGGCAGTTAGCTCGCCGGAATGGGGGGGATCTTGCCCCCGAAACTTAACCTCGCAGGCCAGAGAACAAAAATCAAGAAAACTAACTTTTGAAATGAGACAGCGGACGGACTATTACCACATCAAGGGCACTGCTGATGGAATCGCAGTGTTGGCCTTAACCCTCCCAACCAATGGAAATCCACGGCCATTTGGATTCCCCCAAGGATGGTGGATGATCGGTTTCAGATCATACCATCTTCACCGGAAGAATTTAACTACCCGTTACACCCCTGAAAATTTTTTTTCAATATGCCATGATTCTTAGAATCATGAAAGATAACAAATGGTTATATTTTTGTTGAAGAAAATCATACGGCTTTTTGTCTTTTATTTTGTCTTAAAGTAACATTTATCATTATACGCAAAAAATATAAACATGACTCTAACAGAAAAAATACAAAATTTATCAAAAAGAAAAGAAACAATGTGAGGGGGTTGGCTTCCTTCCGATCAATATAACAAAAAAAACGCGACTTATTTGGGACACCCTTTTCGGTGCTCGGTCGAAGGACAATACACCACACTAACGACACAAAAACCCCTTCCTACAGAGAGCTCTTTGGAGGTGGACCAAACTTTCTCAAATTAAGTTATCTTCGCGGCATTAACACGGAGGAAACAACTTATCACTTACAAAAAATATAAATTAAATTTAATAACAAAAAAACAATTAACTGAAATTTTACGTCACTATTGCCGTTTAACACTTAGAACTAACTTACAATAAAGACAACACAAACACAAATTCACTTTTAAATAATTTTTTTTCCGTGTAGTTAACTTCATATATGTAACTTTTGTTTTATATTTTTTTGTTTTTTTTTTTCAGTTTTTAGATTTTTTTATAAAAACCTGTTTTTGGTTCTTGCAGGTGCCGTTGCATTCGTTGGTAGGCAGAGGACCAGCGGGTGCTCCAGCGTAACGGCCTTCGAAGTGAATGGGTCACGGAGCACTTCCCGCGCAATGTTTCGTCCGAACACCAACACAATAAATGGCCGCTTATCGGAATCGACAAAAAAAAATCGGCATAGAAGCTCCAACGAAAAATGAGATCCCAAAAATTTGCATCCAATAAAATGTTTGGATTGGCTTTCCAATTAAATTAGTGCGGCGGCCCAGTCCTGTGCCGGTAATCTTGGACCGCCGGGAAACAACCTACAATTATGGACGGTCAGTCACATTTCTCATACAAAAAAAAATCGTTCACCACTCACCAGTTTTGTTTTTTTTTTTCTTATTTTTATTTTGTATTGTTTCAACAATACAAAAAAATTCACGGGTACGGTTTAATTCTATATTCAAACAAAATGTTCTTTAATAATTACAAAATCTGATTAATATAAAAAAATCGCACCTCAAACTCAATTTTTTACGGCACTTGTTTTTTTTTTTCTTTGGTTATTTGTAAGAGAGGCTCTAACACGTCTACACCGTGTAATTTGAATTTTGATTTGATTCCAGATGACACTTCATTGGAATATGCGATTTCCCCCATCTGTCAAAAAAAAAAAAAAAGGTCTTACCACGCTCTATCCGAAATGCCAAAACCAATGGAAAAGAGAAGGATGGTTGTCAAAAAGAATGACTGGCAAAAAAAAACCAACACCTAAATGCATCCGTAAATGCTTCTCTCAAAATAACCGAACAAACATCATCCGATTCACATTAAACTACAGATTTATCATGTAGATAAATCTACATGTGGGTGGATATGCTTGTGGTAGTCGCTCTCACTTGATTATAATGGTAGTGTTTAAGTTAAGTCGAGTTTTATTCCTTCCAGGTTCCAGGGGCTCTCTTTAGTAAGTAACACAAATCTTAACCCCCGTCCTTACTACATCGTGGTGAATACCCTACGTCATGAATTTTCCACCCAACCCAAAACGAGGAAATATTTACTACTGAAATTTAATTTGGGTACTCGGGGATGAATTTTGTCTTATATGTATTTCCATTACAGCGTCACATGAAAAACAAAACAATAAGACAGAAGTATAAACAATAAGAAGTCGATTCAGTGTGATTAGTTCATAAAACCACGTCAGCTATCAACTTCATGAAAATAATTTCAGGCAATTTGGCTTCAAAATATAAATAACAAATTGCTGTCACTTACACGTCATTGCACCAAAATTTTCGATCTGACGTTTCGAAGCTATGAGCTAGAGGGTTATATTTTATTTTTCTCAACAGTCCCAATAAACATAAAACACCAATGGACCTACATTTAATACGTGTAAACGAAGAAAGACACTGATGAAGGACGGAAATACATTAAGCAAGTGAATTGCAATGGACCCATTAAATTTGACTTGGATTCTGATGAGCGGTGTCATCTTTGTATATAAAAACTATAGTACTATCAAGATGGCCGAAAATACTAACGTCATCTATCGGTGGTGCGTTCTACTAGTGTTTCTCCACATTTTGGAGAGAAAAATCGTGGATGGGAAAGAGATGAGGTTAAAACGAGAGAGTATGAAAATAAATATGCAATGGTTAGAAGAAGATAGGTTTAGTTATATCAGATATTTATAAATAGGCATATGCAGGAGGTAGATAGGTTTGTATGTGTGATTTTTTTTGCACTGTCAGGTGTTGAGGAGGAATATAAGAAAAAAGCAAATAATACAGACGTGATTGCCACTCGCAAAAAATTGTTCTGTTAATATTTTATTGTGAAATATTATTTCAACTTTTTTTTTCAAATGCATCAAAAATGAAATTATGTAGGTAGTTATTATTATGGACATAAAATATTTATACAAGTTAATGTTTATATAGTAGTAACTATTTGCTGTGTTTTATATTCCTTCAGATCTGATTTCTTTCAAAATAATAATAGGCAGGTATATACCTTACAAAAACAATAAAAGATCCTGTTTTGTGTGCTGTTTTTGTTATAGGTAGGTTCCTACATGTAATTTTTTTTCTTTTTGTCTGTAAGATATGACAAAATTATGCATTTACTGTGCACAAAACAATAAAAGAATATTGAAGATCATATAATACTATCAGTGAAGCTGTAAAATCAGATTTCAATACGTATAGGTATTGTTATTTTTAAATATAAGAAGTTTGTAGTTTATACAAAACATTTCTAATTTATTAATGTGGTAACCTTGTTTCCAAAGCTGACTTTCGTACAGCAATACATAATACAATAGTTTTTTTCCTTGCCATGATCTAAAGTATATGGATCATTGCAAATTTGTTTCGATATGGAACTTTTCTTATTTTTGTGTGAAAGCAAGGTTGCTTTATTTCATGTTGGATTATTTTATGAGAGCAAGGTTGCATTGTTTCGTGTTATTGAAATATTTTGTAGCAATATTGGAATTTGGTTCATGTTACAAAATCCTTATTGGTAGGTAGGTACAAACAAAAAAAAATGTTTTAGTACCTACATCTCAAATAGTATGAGAGTAGAATTATTTAATTAATTTTAGTTGATAGATTTATCTGAAATAATTTTTTTTTTTTCTTAACAGGACCATTTTTTTAAGGAAAAAAGTAAATATCCTGTTTTACAATCTAAAATCTAAGGTTTTTGACACATTTTTTTAAAATTTTTTTGAAGTTTAATAGTCGCAAAAATGAGTTTTAAATTTTTTTTTTGTACTTTTTTCCAAAAAGTGGCCGTTGTGGTAAGGCCTTAATAGATATAGGTAGGTAGCTTAACCAAAAATTAGATTTTTGATGCAGTTTTTTTCAAGTTCATTACTTTTGTTATATAAAATCTGGTTTGTCTTTTTTAATAACAACACAGGCCTCTTTTTTGTTTAATTTCCCGGTCTATGTTGTCTATACCTACCCAGTAAAATTCTTGAAAATAAAAACATGAAAAAATTGCAAAATACTACAAAATACTCCAACATGAAACAATGCAACCTTGCTTTCATTAAATATTCACAATAAATGCTTTGATCAAAAAAAAAAAAAAATAAGAAAAGTTCCAAATCTACAAATAACAAATTTGCAAATCTTTCAAGCCACACATAACGATTACCTACATTATTACATTTATATTCCCTTCCATGTATGCTGCACACCAATTCCCGTTTTAGGCTCGACCTATACAATTTTTTTTTTCCTCTATATTTTGTTTTTGTTCTTCGGTATATGCTACTATACAACATAAGCAAAACCACCATTTACCCTTACTCGCCTCATTGTTTTTAAAATACCATTTATATAGCTCACTCTTTCCTACACCTCATTCCGTCCGCCATGTTGTGGTCTCCAAAATGAAAATAATTCAGAGAATGCAGCGCTAAGTGGTCTGGAAAACAAGCTGAAAATCTCGTTCGATGATAGTACTATAGTTTTTATATACAAAGGTGTCATTACCAAAACTTAACTACATACACTGCCATAGGAATTTCTAGTCTACTTCTAGTTTCAGAAATTGTCCGCATGGAGTACTTCCCAACTTCACCACACTTAATTAACTTCCCCACACTGGAAAAGTCTATCGTCTCTACTAAATTTAACATGAACAAATATCAAAACACGAGTGACAGGAAAATGAATCGAAGGTAAGCAAAAGAACAAACTTTATTTTTAACTTTTAGGTATTTTAAAAGTAATTATTGTATTATTTTAAGTTATTAAATTACTAATAAACTAATCCAAAATATTTTTCTTTTATTTTCAGATGGCCAGCTACTTCCAACTCGGACTCCACTCATGAGGGATGAAATCCTCATAAGGTAAGTACATACATATAATTTGTAAATATGTATGTCTAATGTTTTGTTTTATTTTTCCTATGTTTTCTTATAGGTGGAAGAAAAAAAAAACAGCTGCCTGTTTCCCGATAGCGACCAGGCGGCCACAACAAATTTTCACCAGAGGCATTGCCCTGGCCATGCCGAAGGTGAAACAAAAGGTCGCCTGGACTCCGCTCCACTACATGGATTTTGTCAAGTGGGGAGTTACCCACGGAATAAGGCCGGGCAATGATGCAGCGTAAATAAACTGATTAGTAAGTCCCTCACTATAATATTTTTAGAAACATTTCTAAAGTTCAATTTATATGTTTTAGGTTCATTGATAGTGAAACGGGAATGACCAGGGGCGAGTATATTGCTCGAATTTCCTCTTTTGCTATGGATGGGCGATGCAACCAAGGGGCCATCCACAATTGTTTGTATGCTGTTTACGTCCGCGAAGGAGGACTGCATTGGTGAGTTTAGGATTATCAATTATTTTAATAATTAGTTAGGAAACATGCTTTAATAAATTAGAATTGAAATTTTATAATCTAGGCTAACATTAGTATCACAGTTGGTAAAATTTAGTAAATACTAAGTATATCAGTCTTTAATCAATAAGATAAATAAATAAAAAAAATATCACAGAAGTTAAAAAGTTTACTAATCAGTCTTAAGTATAAAAATCATAAAAAAAAAGATCACAGATTGCTTAAGATAGTTAGTATATACTTATAGTATTATCACAGGTCGTTAAAATAGTTAGTAAGTATCACAGTTTTAGTAAATAAATAAATAATTTAGTATATAAAGTATATAAATAACATTAAGAAAACAAAGAAGGCATGCAATAAATCAATTAATAAAACTACATAAAGATTGTTTGACTAAATGACTTTTCAGGTACGTGGTTAAAAGTATAAGAGGATTTTGAATCTATCAGGTACTATGTGCGGGAAAATAATTAGTAATTTATCAGGTACTACGTGAACATAAATAACATAAATCGATATTTAGAAGTTTATGCACTTTACAAGCGTACCAGCGCCGACATTTTCGACATAAGCATTTCGGTTCTTATAAAAAAAAAGTTTCGGGTTATTGGTCATCTAAAAACAAATTCGTTCACTGCTTTAGATCTTTGGCGTGAAAGATGCCAAACCTTTTTCCCACTTAGATTTTCTAACTCGTACATATTGTTACCTACTTTTTTAACTATACGACACTTAATATATTTCGGGCATAACTTTGCAGATAAGAGTTTTGAGGAATCACTCAAAATAAAATTTCTCCTATACACTTCCTGTCCGGGCATATAATTCACAGTTTTTGTGCGCGTGTTATACATTTTTGCCGACCTTTCGTTGGATTTCAAAATATTTTCGCGAATTTTCTTTCGTATGCACTCCAATCGATTGTGACGGGGAAGTATTAACAACTCGTTATCGTCAACCGCACTTAACTTTTGAGCCAGCTCATAGCTACTACCATGCATCACCATATTAGTCCCGAACAAGGCATAATATGGAGACACACCGGTAGAACTATGAACTGCACTCGTCAAGGCACAAGCTATATCGCTGAGGTGAAGATCCCAATCCCGTTGGTCAGTCTTGAGATAAGAGCGGATCGCTGCCAACAACGAGCGGTTGACCCTCTCCGACGCATTCGATTGGGGTGCATAGTTCGCCGTTTTGAAATACTGAATTCCGTACTTTTGTACAACATTCTGGAATTCCTTTGCGAGGAATTGCTTTCCATTATCAGAATGTATAATACGCGGCACACCAAACACATTAAAGACTTCTTGTTGTAAAAACTTAATAACACTTAAAGTTTTAGCGTGTTTCAAGGCTTTAAGAAACACAAATTTGGACAAATGGTCTAAAACAACAAACACGTATGCATTGCCTGATTTTGATCTGGGATACGGACCTAGAAAATCATTATACAATTTCTCAAACGGACGATCGGAACAATGCGAGTTGACGATAGGCGGACGAGATACCTGGTTTGACGCTTTACACTGCTTACAAACAGAACAATTAGCCACATATTCGCGGACTTGAACGGTCATGTTAGGCCAGTGGAAATATTGCCGAATCCGGTTAAGAGTTTTGGCAATACCAACGTGTGCGACTTGTGGAGGGTCATGAACCCTTCTTATTATTTCCTGCGTCAGACCCGTAGGAACCCATAGAAGCCAACTATGTTCCGACATTGCTTCTTCGCCTAGTTTATTTAAGGATTTTTTGTAGGCAAAACCGTCTTCGATCTTTAGATCGGGAAGCTCTTCGTTATGGTCCTTAATAGTTTCAATCAGGCTCAGGTATTCATCGGATTGAAACTCCGCTGACTCTAAGTCGATCAAGGGGGAAACGTCTTCAACATCCAGAGAACCTACATGTACCCGAGAAAGAGTATCCGGAACAACATTCAGGCTGCCTTTACGGTGCTGTATGTCGAAGGTATAGGACTGCAATGACAAACTCCACCTGGCCAGTTTACCACTCAGGTCCTTCATACTCATCAGCCATTGAAGGCTGGAATGATCAGTAATGACAGTGAAGTCCATCCCCTCGACATACGGCCTGAATTTCTTCACAGCCATCACCGCGGCCATACACTCCTTCTCGGTGACACTGTAGTTTCTCTGGCTTTTATTAAATTTTTGTGAGAAGTATCCAATAGGGACCTCCTCTTCTTCCTCGTTCCTTTGGAACAGTACGGCACCAATTCCCGCATCCGAAGCATCGCATTGGATATAAAATCTTTTTGCAAAGTTCGGGTGCGAAAGAACTGGCGCCGTGGTCAACGACTTCTTTAACTCTCCGAACGCCACCAGGCTTCATCGGTCATTTTAAATTTCTCGCTTTTCTTCTTCAGTAGGTCAGTTAGAGGAGCAGTCAGACTTGAAAAATTCTTTATGAATTTCCGATACCACCCTGCTAAACCAAGTAACCGCCGAACCTGCCTTGGGGTTTTGGGAAGTGGAAAATCCACTATCGCTTCCACCTTAGCAGGATCAGTTTTAAGCTTCCCACCACCAACTATAAAACCCAAATACTTCAACTCCTTGAAGCAAAATTTGGATTTCTTCATGTTGATGGTAAGATTAGCTCTGCGTAAGCAGTCGGCTACTTCGCTTACCAGAGCGATATGCGTCTCGAAATCCGGCGCCATGATTAGAAGATCGTCGAGATACACGAACACACGATCCCTAAGTCGTGCAGGAATCACCTTGTCCATTAACTGACATAACCTTTGGGCTGCATTACACAAACCAAAGGGCATGACCGTAAACTGGTACAAGGGTCTTCCCGGTACCGCAAAGGCAGTCTTTTCCCTACTCTGTTTCTCCAGCGGTATTTGCCAAAATGCTTCCTTTAGATCAATACTACTAATATAGTACGTATCCGGTAGTCGGCTGAGGAGTCCCTCGATATGGGGGAGAGGGTTAGCATTTTTCTTCGTCAGTGAGTTCACCTTGCGAGAATCCAGGCAAAGACGATTTTTACCTGGTTTTCGCAAGAGAACCACTGGCGAACACCACGGGCTTTCACTCTCCTCGATAACGCCGAGACTCAACATCCGATCTAACTCTTCATACAAAATGGTTTGTGTCGCTGGAGAGACAGGATAGTGACGCTGCTTCACAGGGAGTGCATCTCCTGTATCTATGACGTGTTCCATCAACGTCGTCTTTCCAAGACCATCCCGGTCGAAACATAAAAATTTCTGCCTGACTGCATTCAGTCTGGCCTGCTGATCAGCGTCCAGCTGGTGGACATTCAAAGAATCTAGGTCCTCGTCAACCGAGACACTACTTATGATACTCGGGGCTAACTGGAAAGCTCTCCAGAAATCAACCCCAAGGTAAATCTCCTGGTCCAAATTAGGAACAAGAAAGAAGTTAAGCCCTTCTTCTCTATCCTTATATTGGACTCTTATTTCGATTATTCCCACTATTGATTGACGTTTTCCGTCAGCGGTCATAACACCCGATTTAAAAGGTATTATTGAACAGTTAAGCTCACGGGCCAATTGCATACAATTTTTGCCGAGTATGCTCACACTAGCTCCGCTGTCCAATAAACCTAACACTTCTTTGTGACCCAGTTTGACCTTCGCGTATGGTCGAGGATCGGAATTCAAGTTTGAAACAGTAGACGAAATCTTAATTCTAGTTTCCCGCCTGGCTTTAAACCTAGCCCTAGCTTTTAAAATATTTTTTGAAGGTAAATATATCGCACTATTAAATATTCTCTTCCTTGCTTTATCATATTCCTGAATTCGAATATGTAAAGGCTTTATTTGATATGAAATTTTGTTTCTTTCTTTAACTAATGGGATATTTTCTTTATTTTCCCGTTTTAAAATTTGTATTATAGGTTGACCCTCTCTCGTTGGAGGGTTTAAAATTATATTTTCTTTAATTTCTTCTTTAGCTCCGACTTCAACTTCGAAAATTTTAGGGGGTACTAATTCTGGGGGGCACGCGATTCCCCCGGAGCCTTCGCGTCCCTCAATCGGTTTCCCGATTGACATCGCGTGCAATTCGGTGTCTTTACACCCTCAAGACCACACTTGTAGCAGAACACATTTCGTACATCGGCCTCACAGTCAAAGTACGTATGACCCTACACTTTGCAGTTCCAACGCACTAACCCGGACGCATCAGCATACTTCCGAGGAGGAACTTTTGAACGAGCCCCACCAAACTGGTAAGTTGCCAGTTGTTCATCCGGTGGCTGGTATTCTTCATCATACTCCAGCTCATTTACACCATACTTGAATGGAGGCTTACTGGATGGTTTGGGTAAGTCTTTATCTCTCCTCGGAAATACTGCTTCGGCTTCCTTACAGGCAGTCCTTAGCTGATCCAAGGAGAAGATTGGTTGTGGGTATACTAATTTCCCTATTCGGTCATTTAAGTTTCTTTTTAGGATTCGCACCATTTCTACCTCCGGAATAGGAAACCTCAACTGGAATCGCATTTTATTGATGGCCAAGAAGAAATCTTCACTATTCTCCCAGGAATTCTGCCTACGGTCCATGATGTCACGAATTATCTCAAAATCGCTTCGAGTGTTTTTGAACTGACGCATCAAGGCATCTTTCAACGTTGGCCAGTCAGGTTGATGGCTATTTCTCTGAAACTGCCAGTACCATTCGTGGGCAGATCCTGAGAGAAATAGGTGGAAATCCCGTAAGATTTCACTCCACTGACAGGCGTATTGGCTCTGTAGCCGTTCTAAACGGAAGACAAAATCTTCAACTGTCATCGTCGCTGTTTGGCCATCAAATTTTAGACCCCACTTGTCCACCCGGATCGGAGCTTTGTATCCCGAAGGCAGAAATGGGGTTGGATAAGATTGTTGATAGCCTGGATTCGGAGTATCAAACGGAGTCCTATATTGTCCAGCTGGACCGTTATAAGATTCAAGATACCCCTGATTTTGGTATGACCTATCTGGATATCTCCTTCGTTGCTGACCTACCGGCACAAACGCACTTCTACTTGGGTCAGCTAGAGGATTCTGTGGTACTGGTGGTGGCCCTTCAGGTGCAGGGTTATACACTGGGACTGCTGGAGGTGTCTGTTTGGTGGCTGCTGGAACAGAATTACCTATGTTTAAATTTCTCAAGAAACCATTAAGTTGGGTTTGGATCTCTTCTTTCAAGGTATTTGTTACTTCATTTTGTATGACTCGTTTGCATGAAGCAAAACCTTCAACCATTGTCAGATTTATATACGCTCTTAAATCTTCACTTATCCCTATCTTTTCAGGCGTTTGAGGAGGTCGAAGAGCTAGACTTTCTAGGATATTTCTGGAACTACCACTTTTCGGCTTATTAGAGCGTGGTTTAGCCCCAAACGCTCCACCGGCTGCTTGCTGTACCGTGTTATCGTGGGAGCCGAAAAATTCATGTTGAGGGGGCTCCGATGCAGTCCCTCCACTGAGACTACTAAACGAAGGAGCCGAAATTGAATCAAGATTATCCATGTACGGATTACTTGATGGAGGCTGATAGCCCGAACTCCCTACCTTAGCTGATTTGGATCGGATGTGTTTTTCTGAGACGAGAGGAGAATGCATCACTTTCTGCCTAGTGGTATTGTCTAAGTTTTTGCTAACCGACCTTGTCAACCTTAACTCTTCTTCTATTTCAGCATCCCTGATTAGAGCATTAACCTGATCTTCTTCGTCAGAATTAGCGGACGCCTAAAATCAAACCAGATTCAACCAACAACAAGAGTTCGACAGAAACGGAAATATGTACAACAAAAAAAAAAAAATGGTGAGTTGTGAACACGACGATTTTTTTTTTTCTTTTAATTTTTTTGAACTAATAGTGTACAAAAACTAGCTTTAAGAAAATTATTTTAAATTCGTAACACCAAAACGGGTTAACAAAAAAAACTTAATTATTACAAAAACTTGAAACCAAAAAAAACAATTGTAACGAAACCTAATAATATAAGAAACAAAAATTACAAAACTTATCAGCTTTGAATTTTAAACAAGTCTCCTAAGAAGAACGAAATGTAACAAAAAAAAACAAAAAAACAACGTAATATCAAAATTGGCTTGAAGGAAATGTGTGTAATATTATTTTAAAGAAATATTAGCAACTCAATATAAAAAAATACAAAATTGTAAAGAGGACTTTT
Organism: Meliscaeva auricollis; assembly: GCA_948107695.1. Classification (NCBI taxonomy): domain Eukaryota; kingdom Metazoa; phylum Arthropoda; class Insecta; order Diptera; family Syrphidae; genus Meliscaeva; species Meliscaeva auricollis. Next base: position 367,181 of record OX403620.1, on the reverse strand, counting down.
TCTCTCACAAACAAAAAAAACTCAAAAAAACCAAAATGTATAATCAAAAAAACGTAGAAAATTAAATAAATTAAACAAAACTTAACTATAAATAATAAAGAAACAAACGAATTCTTTAAGCACTAAAAAATGTCTTTCTTAAACTAATTCTAGTATTTTCTCTTCAAAAAAACTAAATTAATTCGAAAAACTAGTACTTAACACAAATAAATTCGAAAACAAAAAAATCTATCAGTAAACCAAAAAGTTTTTAATTAAAACTAATTGGAACCAATAACAAAAAGTAACGAAAAATAATTGAAAACTATATGTAACAAAAAAGGTAATTTGTAACTTAAAGCTAATCGTTTGTTCAAAACAAAAACTTAAAGTCAAATTTTATCGAACAAAATAACGAAAGAAAATTATAAATATCAAAAAAAGTAACAAATAAAGTATTTTAAAGTAACGAAAGAATTAACGATAAATCAATCGTCCAAAAAAAAAGTTTTCGAAAAACTTAATGATCAAAAAAAAATAATTGTTGTATAACGAAAAAAAAAATGTTTCAAATCAAAAAAATGAAAATTGTTTTAAAACAAAATTAACGAAAATTTGATTTAAAAATCAAAAGAAAAAGTATTAAGTAACAAAAAAAAATAAATAGAACGAAAAAAAAAATGTTTCTCAAAAGAAAACAATGAAAAAATATATCAAAAAAATAACGAGTAACGTTAATTAACGAGTACGTTACAAAAAGTAACAAAATAAATTAAATAATAAATGATATGTAACGTAAAGTAAAGAAAAAGAAATAAATTAACAAAAAGTAACGAAATATTCAAAGTATTTAATAAGTTATCAACCAAAAAGAAAGTTGACGAAAAATAACGAAAATTTTTTTAACTAAAAGTAACGAGAATTCGTAACTAATAACGATAAAAATTTATTTTAATTTTTAATGTTTAATTAAATATATTATCTATCGTAACAACTATTAGTTGATAGAAAAATCAAAAGTATTATTTTTTTTTTCAAAAACTTTCTTTGAGAAAAAAGGTAAATTTAAAGTTTTATAAATTTGGTGTATCATAAACATAAGGGGTGTTTCAGGTAGCTTTATTCGGTGGAATCTTTAGCTACATGGTACGATCTTACTTACGATCATCACTAAAAAAAAAGACATCAGACGGACGAACTAGACTCCCCTGATGTGACAAGATCAAAAAAAATTAGGAAAATTTATAAACACAAACGAAAACATTACAAAGTTTTTCTTTTCGTTCCCGCAATTCTAGTCTGTCACTAGGACCTTGCTAGAAGTCATGAAACGAAAAGATAAACTTGACAAAAAAAAATTGGAACTGTGCAACGATGTCCGACGACTCGTCAAACATGGACACAGTTACCAAATCAAATAAGACAAGACTATTCGAAAATGAAAATTGAAATTAAGAATTGAAAAGAAAAAAAATAATAATGGGAACTAGGATAAACGATATTAAAAACGCTATCTGTTGCTACTGCAAGTTTTTGAAAAATAACGTCGCAAATACACCTAGGTACGTCAGAGACCTTCCTGATGCAGACATACGCATCTTTCAAAACCTTCCAGTAACTCCAGATAAAACGCAAACACACACCAACCGCAGTCGCTACAAATTTTCAAAAGCTCGTCGCAATTTATCTAGGTTTGTCCGAGATTTTCCTGATAAAGACATACGAGTTTTAAAAATTTGTAGCAAGTTTGGTTTCGAACCACTACAACATAAATAAACTGCTACAAAGACTACAAATAGCAAAAACGTTGGGAGCCATTTTGTTGCGGGCAAGAGGAGCGGAGGATTTGTCGGTATAGTGGGTAAGGTAGGAAAAAGGATAAGGTAGGATAGTGGGAAAGGAAGAGGGTAAGGTAGGGTGGAATGTTAAGTTCCGGAGGACGCGGCCTGCTTGCGATGCTCGGCAGTTAGCTCGCCGGAATGGGGGGATCTTGCCCCCGAAACTTAACCTCGCCTGCAGCCAAAAACTTAAATCAGGCCAGAGAACAAATATCAAGAAAACTAACTTTTGAAATGAGACAGCGGACGGACTATTACCACATCAAGGGCACTGCTGATGGAATCGCAGTGTTGGCCTTAACCCTCCCAACCAATGGAAATCCACGGCCATTTGGATTCCCCCAAGGATGGTGGATGATCGGTTTCAGATCATACCATCTTCACCGGAAGAATTTAACTACCCGTTACACCCCTGAAAATTTACTTTCAATATGCCATGATTTTTCTTAGAATCATGAAAGATAACAAATGGTTATATTTTTGTTGAAAAAAATCATACGGCTTTTTGTCTTTTATTTTGTCTTAAAGTGACATTTATCATTATACGCAAAAAATATGAATATGACTCTAACAGAAAAAATACAAAATTTATCAAAAAGAAAAGAAACAATGTGAGGGGGTTGGCTTCTTTCCGATCAATATAACAAAAAAACGCGACTTATTTGGGACACCCTTTTCGGTGCTCGGTCGAAGGACAATACACCACACTAACGACACAAAAACCCCTTCCTACAGAGAGCTCTTTGGAGGTGGACCAAACTTTCTCAAATTAAGTTATCTTCGCGGCACTAACACGGAGGAAACAATTTATCACTTACAAAAAATATAAATTAAAAAAACAATTAACTGAAATTTTACGTCACTATTGCCGTTTAACACTTAGAACTAACTTACAATAAAGACAACACAAACACAAATTCACTTTTAAATAATTTTTTTTCCGTGTAGTTAACTTCATATATGTAACTTTTGTTTTATATTTTTTTGTTTTTTTTTTTCAGTTTTTAGATTTTTTTATAAAAACCTGTTTTTGGTTCTTGCAGGTGCCGTTGCATTCGTTGGTAGGCAGAGGACCAGCGGGTGCTCCAGCGTAACGGCCTTCGAAGTGAATGGGTCACGGAGCACTTCCCGCGCAATGTTTCGTCCGAACACCAACACAATAAATGGCCGCTTATCGGAATCGACAAAAAAAAATCGGCATAGAAGCTCCAACGAAAAATGAGATCCCAAAAATTTGCATCCAATAAAATGTTTGGATTGGCTTTCCAATTAAATTAGTGCGGCGGCCCAGTCCTGTGCCGGTAATCTTGGACCGCCGGGAAACAACCTACAATTATGGACGGTCAGTCACATTTCTCATACAAAAAAAAATCGTTCACCACTCACCAGTTTTGTTTTTTTTTTTCTTATTTTTATTTTGTATTGTTTCAACAATACAAAAAAATTCACGGGTACGGTTTAATTCTATATTCAAACAAAATGTTCTTTAATAATTACAAAATCTGATTAATATAAAAAAATCGCACCTCAAACTCAATTTTTTACGGCACTTGTTTTTTTTTTCTTTGGTTATTTGTAAGAGAGGCTCTAACACGTCTACACCGTGTAATTTGAATTTTGATTTGATTCCAGATGACACTTCATTGGAATATGCGATTTCCCCCATCTGTCAAAAAAAAAAAAAAAGGTCTTACCACGCTCTATCCGAAATGCCAAAACCAATGGAAAAGAGAAGGATGGTTGTCAAAAAGAATGACTGGCAAAAAAAAACCAACACCTAAATGCATCCGTAAATGCTTCTCTCAAAATAACCGAACAAACATCATCCGATTCACATTAAACTACAGATTTATCATGTAGATAAATCTACATGTGGGTGGATATGCTTGTGGTAGTCGCTCTCACTTGATTATAATGGTAGTGTTTAAGTTAAGTCGAGTTTTATTCCTTCCAGGTTCCAGGGGCTCTCTTTAGTAAGTAACACAAATCTTAACCCCCGTCCTTACTACATCGTGGTGAATACCCTACGTCATGAATTTTCCACCCAACCCAAAACGAGGAAATATTTACTACTGAAATTTAATTTGGGTACTCGGGGATGAATTTTGTCTTATATGTATTTCCATTACAGCGTCACATGAAAAACAAAACAATAAGACAGAAGTATAAACAATAAGAAGTCGATTCAGTGTGATTAGTTCATAAAACCACGTCAGCTATCAACTTCATGAAAATAATTTCAGGCAATTTGGCTTCAAAATATAAATAACAAATTGCTGTCACTTACACGTCATTGCACCAAAATTTTCGATCTGACGTTTCGAAGCTATGAGCTAGAGGGTTATATTTTATTTTTCTCAACAGTCCCAATAAACATAAAACACCAATGGACCTACATTTAATACGTGTAAACGAAGAAAGACACTGATGAAGGACGGAAATACATTAAGCAAGTGAATTGCAATGGACCCATTAAATTTGACTTGGATTCTGATGAGCGGTGTCATCTTTGTATATAAAAACTATAGTACTATCAAGATGGCCGAAAATACTAACGTCATCTATCGGTGGTGCGTTCTACTAGTGTTTCTCCACATTTTGGAGAGAAAAATCGTGGATGGGAAAGAGATGAGGTTAAAACGAGAGAGTATGAAAATAAATATGCAATGGTTAGAAGAAGATAGGTTTAGTTATATCAGATATTTATAAATAGGCATATGCAGGAGGTAGATAGGTTTGTATGTGTGATTTTTTTTGCACTGTCAGGTGTTGAGGAGGAATATAAGAAAAAAGCAAATAATACAGACGTGATTGCCACTCGCAAAAAATTGTTCTGTTAATATTTTATTGTGAAATATTATTTCAACTTTTTTTTTCAAATGCATCAAAAATGAAATTATGTAGGTAGTTATTATTATGGACATAAAATATTTATACAAGTTAATGTTTATATAGTAGTAACTATTTGCTGTGTTTTATATTCCTTCAGATCTGATTTCTTTCAAAATAATAATAGGCAGGTATATACCTTACAAAAACAATAAAAGATCCTGTTTTGTGTGCTGTTTTTGTTATAGGTAGGTTCCTACATGTAATTTTTTTTCTTTTTGTCTGTAAGATATGACAAAATTATGCATTTACTGTGCACAAAACAATAAAAGAATATTGAAGATCATATAATACTATCAGTGAAGCTGTAAAATCAGATTTCAATACGTATAGGTATTGTTATTTTTAAATATAAGAAGTTTGTAGTTTATACAAAACATTTCTAATTTATTAATGTGGTAACCTTGTTTCCAAAGCTGACTTTCGTACAGCAATATTTAATACAATAGTTTTTTTCCTTGCCATGATCTAAAGTATATGGATCATTGCAAATTTGTTTCGATATGGAACTTTTCTTATTTTTGTGTGAAAGCAAGGTTGCTTTATTTCATGTTGGATTATTTTATGAGAGCAAGGTTGCATTGTTTCGTGTTATTGAAATATTTTGTAGCAATATTGGAATTTGGTTCATGTTACAAAATCCTTATTGGTAGGTAGGTACAAACAAAAAAAAATGTTTTAGTACCTACATCTCAAATAGTATGAGAGTAGAATTATTAAATTAATTTTAGTTGATAGATTTATCTGAAATAATTTTTTTTTTTTTCTTAACAGGACCATTTTTTTAAGGAAAAAAGTAAATATCCTGTTTTACAATCTAAAATCTAAGGTTTTTGACACATTTTTTTAAAATTTTTTTGAAGTTGCACACCAATTCCCGTTTTAGGCTCGACCTATACAATTTTTTTTTTCCTCTATATTTTGTTTTTGTTCTTCGGTATATGCTACTATACAACATAAGCAAAACCACCATTTATAGCTTACTCCCTTACTCGCCTCATTGTTTTTAAAATACCATTTATATAGCTCACTCTTTCCTACACCTCATTCCGTCCGCCATGTTGTGGTCTCCAAAATGAAAATAATTCAGAGAATGCAGCGCTAAGTGGTCTGGAAAACAAGCTGAAAATCTCGTTCGATGATAGTACTATAGTTTTTATATACAAAGGTGTCATTACCAAAACTTAACTACATACACTGCCATAGGAATTTCTAGTCTACTTCTAGTTTCAGAAATTGTCCGCATGGAGTACTTCCCAACTTCACCACACTTAATTAACTTCCCCACACTGGAAAAGTCTATCGTCTCTACTAAATTTAACATGAACAAATATCAAAACACGAGTGACAGGAAAATGAATCGAAGGTAAGCAAAAGAACAAACTGTATTTTTAACTTTTAGGTATTTTAAAAGTAATTATTGTATTATTTTAAGTTATTAAATTTCTAATAAACTAATCCAAAATATTTTTCTTTTATTTTCAGATGGCCAGCTACTTCCAACTCGGACTCCACTCATGAGGGATGAAATCCTCATAAGGTAAGTACATACATATAATTTGTAAATATGTATGTCTAATGTTTTGTTTTATTTTTCCTATGTTTTCTTATAGGTGGAAGAAAAAAAAAACAGCTGCCTGTTTCCCGATAGCGACCAGGCGGCCACAACAAATTTTCACCAGAGGCATTGCCCTGGCCATGCCGAAGGTGAAACAAAAGGTCGCCTGGACTCCGCTCCACTACATGGATTTTGTCAAGTGGGGAGTTACCCACGGAATAAGGCCGGGCAATGATGCAGCGTAAATAAACTGATTAGTAAGTCCCTCACTATAATATTTTTAGAAACATTTCTAAAGTTCAATTTATATGTTTTAGGTTCATTGATAGTGAAACGGGAATGACCAGGGGCGAGTATATTGCTCGAATTTCCTCTTTTGCTATGGATGGGCGATGCAACCAAGGGGCCATCCACAATTGTTTGTATGCTGTTTACGTCCGCGAAGGAGGACTGCATTGGTGAGTTTAGGATTATCAATTATTTTAATAATTAGTTAGGAAACATGCTTTAATAAATTAGAATTGAAATTTTATAATCTAGGCTAACATTAGTATCACAGTTGGTAAAATTTAGTAAATACTAAGTATATCAGTCTTTAATCAATAAGATAAATAAATAAAAAAAATATCACAGAAGTTAAAAAGTTTACTAATCAGTCTTAAGTATAAAAATCATAAAAAAAAAGATCACAGATTGCTTAAGATAGTTAGTATATACTTATAGTATTATCACAGGTCGTTAAAATAGTTAGTAAGTATCACAGTTTTAGTAAATAAATAAATAATTTAGTATATAAAGTATATAAATAACATTAAGAAAACAAAGAAGGCATGCAATAAATCAATTAATAAAACTACATAAAGATTGTTTAACTAAATGACTTTTCAGGTACGTGGTTAAAAGTATAAGAGGATTTTGAATCTATCAGGTACTATGTGCGGGAAAATAATTAGTAATTTATCAGGTACTACGTGAACATAAATAACATAAATCGATATTTAGAAGTTTATGCACTTTACAAGCGTACCAGCGCCGACATTTTCGACATAAGCATTTCGGTTCTTATAAAAAAAAAGTTTCGGGTTATTGGTCATCTAAAAACAAATTCGTTCACTGCTTTAGATCTTTGGCGTGAAAGATGCCAAACCTTTTTCCCACTTAGATTTTCTAACTCGTACATATTGTTACCTACTTTTTTAACTATACGACACTTAATATATTTCGGGCATAACTTTGCAGATAAGAGTTTTGAGGAATCACTCAAAATAAAATTTCTCCTATACACTTCCTGTCCGGGCATATAATTCACAGTTTTTGTGCGCGTGTTATACATTTTTGCCGACCTTTCGTTGGATTTCAAAATATTTTCGCGAATTTTCTTTCGTATGCACTCCAATCGATTGTGACGGGGAAGTATTAACAACTCGTTATCGTCAACCGCACTTAACTTTTGAGCCAGCTCATAGCTACTACCATGCATCACCATATTAGTCCCGAACAAGGCATAATATGGAGACACACCGGTAGAACTATGAACTGCACTCGTCAAGGCACAAGCTATATCGCTGAGGTGAAGATCCCAATCCCGTTGGTCAGTCTTGAGATAAGAGCGGATCGCTGCCAACAACGAGCGGTTGACCCTCTCCGACGCATTCGATTGGGGTGCATAGTTCGCCGTTTTGAAATACTGAATTCCGTACTTTTGTACAACATTCTGGAATTCCTTTGCGAGGAATTGCTTTCCATTATCAGAATGTATAATACGCGGCACACCAAACACATTAAAGACTTCTTGTTGTAAAAACGAGATACCTGGTTTGACGCTTTACACTGCTTACAAACAGAACAATTAGCCACATATTCGCGGACTTGAACGGTCATGTTAGGCCAGTGGAAATATTGCCGAATCCGGTTAAGAGTTTTGGCAATACCAACGTGTGCGACTTGTGGAGGGTCATGAACCCTTCTTATTATTTCCTGCGTCAGACCCGTAGGAACCCATAGAAGCCAACTATGTTCCTTCATACTCATCAGCCATTGAAGGCTGGAATGATCAGTAATGACAGTGAAGTCCATCCCCTCGACATACGGCCTGAATTTCTTCACAGCCATCACCGCGGCCATACACTCCTTCTCGGTGACACTGTAGTTTCTCTGGCTTTTATTAAATTTTTGTGAGAAGTATCCAATAGGGACCTCCTCTTCTTCCTCGTTCCTTTGGAACAGTACGGCACCAATTCCCGCATCCGAAGCATCGCATTGGATATAAAATCTTTTTGCAAAGTTCGGGTGCGAAAGAACTGGCGCCGTGGTCAACGACTTCTTTAACTCTCCGAACGCCACCAGGCTTCATCGGTCATTTTAAACTTCTCGCTTTTCTTCTTCAGTAGGTCAGTTAGAGGAGCAGTCAGACTTGAAAAATTCTTTATGAATTTCCGATACCACCCTGCTAAACCAAGTAACCGCCGAACCTGCCTTGGGGTTTTGGGAAGTGGAAAATCCACTATCGCTTCCACCTTAGCAGGATCAGTTTTAAGCTTCCCACCACCAACTATAAAACCCAAATACTTCAACTCCTTGAAGCAAAATTTGGATTTCTTCATGTTGATGGTAAGATTAGCTCTGCGTAAGCAGTCGGCTACTTCGCTTACCAGAGCGATATGCGTCTCGAAATCCGGCGCCATGATTAGAAGATCGTCGAGATACACGAACACACGATCCCTAAGTCGTGCAGGAATCACCTTGTCCATTAACTGACATAACCTTTGGGCTGCATTACACAAACCAAAGGGCATGACCGTAAACTGGTACAAGGGTCTTCCCGGTACCGCAAAGGCAGTCTTTTCCCTACTCTGTTTCTCCAGCGGTATTTGCCAAAATACTTCCTTTAGATCAATACTACTAATATAGTACGTATCCGGTAGTCGGCTGAGGAGTCCCTCGATATGGGGGAGAGGGTTAGCATTTTTCTTCGTCAGTGAGTTCACCTTGCGAGAATCCAGGCAAAGACGATTTTTACCTGGTTTTCGCAAGAGAACCACTGGCGAACACCACGGGCTTTCACTCTCCTCGATAACGCCGAGACTCAACATCCGATCTAACTCTTCATACAAAATGGTTTGTATCGCTGGAGAGACAGGATAGTGACGCTGCTTCACAGGGAGTGCATCTCCTGTATCTATGACGTGTTCCATCAACGTCGTCTTTCCAAGACCATCCCGGTCGAAACATAAAAATTTCTGCCTGACTGCATTCAGTCTGGCCTGCTGATCAGCGTCCAGCTGGTGGACATTCAAAGAATCTAGGTCCTCGTCAACCGAGACACTACTTATGATACTCGGGGCTAACTGGAAAGCTCTCCAGAAATCAACCCCAAGGTAAATCTCCTGGTCCAAATTAGGAACAAGAAAGAAGTTAAGCCCTTCTTCTCTATCCTTATATTGGACTCTTATTTCGATTTTTCCCACTATTGATTGACGTTTTCCGTCAGCGGTCATAACACCCGATTGAAAAGGTATTATTGAACAGTTAAGCTCACGGGCCAATTGCATACAATTTTTGCCGAGTATGCTCACACTAGCTCCGCTGTCCAATAAACCTAACACTTCTTTGTGACCCAGTTTGACCTTCGCGTATGGTCGAGGATCGGAATTCAAGTTTGAAACAGTAGACGAAATCTTAATTCTAGTTTCCCGCCTGGCTTTAAACCTAGCCCTAGCTTTTAAAATATTTTTTGAAGGTAAATATATCGCACTATTAAATATTCTCTTCCTTGCTTTATCATATTCCTGAATTCGAATATGTAAAGGCTTTATTTGATATGAAATTTTGTTTCTTTCTTTAACTAATGGGATATTTTCTTTATTTTCCCGTTTTAAAATTTGTATTATAGGTTGACCCTCTCTCGTTGGAGGGTTTAAAATTATATTTTCTTTAATTTCTTCTTTAGCTCCGACTTCAACTTCGAAAATTTTAGGGGGTACTAATTCTGGGGGGCACGCGATTCCCCCGGAGCCTTCGCGTCCCTCAATCGGTTTCCCGATTGACATCGCGTGCAATTCGGTGTCTTTACACCCTCAAGACCACACTTGTAGCAGAACACATTTCGTACATCGGCCTCACAGTCAAAGTGCGTATGACCCTAAACTTTGCAGTTCCAACGCACTAACCCGGACGCATCAGCATACTTCCGAGGAGGAACTTTTGAACGAGCCCCACCAAACTGGTAAGTTGCCAGTTGTTCATCCGGTGGCTGGTATTCTTCATCATACTCCAGCTCATTTACACCATACTTGAATGGAGGCTTACTGGATGGTTTGGGTAAGTCTTTATCTCTCCTCGGAAATACTGCTTCGGCTTCCTTACAGGCAGTCCTTAGCTGATCCAAGGAGAAGATTGGTTGTGGGTATACTAATTTCCCTATTCGGTCATTTAAGTTTCTTTTTAGGATTCGCACCATTTCTACCTCCGGAATAGGAAACCTCAACTGGAATCGCATTTTATTGATGGCCAAGAAGAAATCTTCACTATTCTCCCAGGAATTCTGCCTACGGTCCATGATGTCACGAATTATCTCAAAATCGCTTCGAGTGTTTTTGAACTGACGCATCAAGGCATCTTTCAACGTTGGCCAGTCAGGTTGATGGCTATTTCTCTGAAACTGCCAGTACCATTCGTGGGCAGATCCTGAGAGAAATAGGTGGAAATCCCGTAAGATTTCACTCCACTGACAGGCGTATTGGCTCTGTAGCCGTTCTAAACGGAAGACAAAATCTTCAACTGTCATCGTCGCTGTTTGGCCATCAAATTTTAGACCCCACTTGTCCACCCGGATCGGAGCTTTGTATCCCGAAGGCAGAAATGGGGTTGGATAAGATTGTTGATAGCCTGGATTCGGAGTATCAAACGGAGTCCTATATTGTCCAGCTGGACCGTTATAAGATTCAAGATACCCCTGATTTTGGTATGACCTATCTGGATATCTCCTTCGTTGCTGACCTACCGGCACAAACGCACTTCTACTTGGGTCAGCTAGAGGATTCTGTGGTACTGGTGGTGGCCCTGCAGGTGCAGGGTTATACACTGGGACTGCTGGAGGTGTCTGTTTGGTGGCTGCTGGAACAGAATTACCTATGTTTAAATTTCTCAAGAAACCATTAAGTTGGGTTTGGATCTCTTCTTTCAAGGTATTTGTTACTTCATTTTGTATGACTCGTTTGCATGAAGCAAAACCTTCAACCATTGTCAGATTTATATACGCTCTTAAATCTTCACTTATCCCTATCTTTTCAGGCGTTTTAGGAGGTCGAAGAGCTAGACTTTCTAGGATATTTCTGGAACTACCACTTTTCGGCTTATTAGAGCGTGGTTTAGCCCCAAACGCTCCACCGGCTGCTTGCTGTACCGTGTTATCGTGGGAGCCGAAAAATTCATGTTGAGGGGGCTCCGATGCAGTCCCTCCACTGAGACTACTAAACGAAGGAGCCGAAATTGAATCAAGATTATCCATGTACGGATTACTTGATGGAGGCTGATAGCCCGAACTCCCTACCTTAGCTGATTTGGATCGGATGTGTTTTTCTGAGACGAGAGGAGAATGCATCACTTTCTGCCTAGTGGTATTGTCTAAGTTTTTGCTAACCGACCTTGTCAACCTTAACTCTTCTTCTATTTCAGCATCCCTGATTAGAGCATTAACCTGATCTTCTTCGTCAGAATTAGCGGACGCCTAAAATCAAACCAGATTCAACCAACAACAAGAGTTCGACAGAAACGGAAATATGTACAACAAAAAAAAAAAAATGGTGAGTTGTGAACACGACGATTTTTTTTTTTCTTTTAATTTTTTTGAACTAATAGTGTACAAAAACTAGCTTTAAGAAAATTATTTTAAATTCGTAACACCAAAACGGGTTAACAAAAAAAACTTAATTATTACAAAAACTTGAAACCAAAAAAAACAATTGTAACGAAACCTAATAATATAAGAAACAAAAATTACAAAACTTATCAGCTTTGAATTTTAAACAAGTCTCCTAAGAAGAACGAAATGTAACAAAAAAAAACAAAAAAACAACGTAATATCAAAATTGGCTTGAAGGAAATGTGTGTAATATTATTTTAAAGAAATATTAGCAACTCAATATAAAAAAATACAAAATTGTAAAGAGGACTTTTTCTCTCACAAACAAAAAAAACTCAAAAAAACCAAAATGTATAATCAAAAAAACGTAGAAAATTAAATAAATTAAACAAAACTTAACTATAAATAATAAAGAAACAAACGAATTCTTTAAGCACTAAAAAATGTCTTTCTTAAACTAATTCTAGTATTTTCTCTTCAAAAAAACTAAATTAATTCGAAAAACTAGTACTTAACACAAATAAATTCGAAAACAAAAAAATCTATCAGTAAACCAAAAAGTTTTTAATTAAAACTAATTGGAACCAATAACAAAAAGTAACGAAAAATAATTGAAAACTATATGTAACAAAAAAGGTAATTTGTAACTTAAAGCTAATCGTTTGTTCAAAACAAAAACTTAAAGTCAAATTTTATCGAACAAAATAACGAAAGAAAATTATAAATATCAAAAAAAGTAACAAATAAAGTATTTTAAAGTAACGAAAGAATTAACGATAAATCAATCGTCCAAAAAAAAAGTTTTCGAAAAACTTAATGATCAAAAAAAAATAATTGTTGTATAACGAAAAAAAAAATGTTTCAAATCAAAAAAATGAAAATTGTTTTAAAACAAAATTAACGAAAATTTGATTTAAAAATCAAAAGAAAAAGTATTAAGTAACAAAAAAAAAAAAATAGAACGAAAAAAAAAATGTTTCTCAAAAGAAAACAATGAAAAAATATATCAAAAAAATAATGAGTAACGTTAATTAACGAGTACGTTACAAAAAGTAACAAAATAAATTAAATAATAAATGATATGTAACGTAAAGTAAAGAAAAAGAAATAAATTAACAAAAAGTAACGAAATATTCTAAGTATTTAATAAGTTATCAACCAAAAAGAAAGTTGACGAAAAATAACGAAAATTTTTTTAACTAAAAGTAACGAGAATTCGTAACTAATAACGATAAAAATGTATTTTAATTTTTAATGTTTAATTAAATATATTATCTATCGTAACAACTATTAGTTGATAGAAAAATCAAAAGTATTATTTTTTTTTCAAAAACTTTCTTTGAGAAAAAAGGTAAATTTAAAGTTTTATAAATTTGGTGTATCATAAACATAAGGGGTGTTTCAGGTAGCTTTATTCGGTGGAATCTTTAGCTACATGGTACGATCTTACTTACGATCATCACTAAAAAAAAAGACATCAGACGGACGAACTAGACTCCCCTGATGTGACAAGATCAAAAAAAATTAGGAAAATTTATAAACACAAACGAAAACATTACAAAGTTTTTCTTTTCGTTCCCGCAATTCTAGTCTGTCACTAGGACCTTGCTAGAAGTCATGAAACGAAAAGATAAACTTGACAAAAAAAAAATTGGAACTGTGCAACGATGTCCGACGACTCGTCAAACATGGACACAGTTACCAAATCAAATAAGACAAGACTATTCGAAAATGAAAATTGAAATTAAGAATTGAAAAGCAAAAAAAATAATAATGGGAACTAGGATAAACGATATTAAAAACGCTATCTGTTGCTACTGCAAGTTTTTGAAAAATAACGTCGCAAATACACCTAGGTACGTCAGAGACCTTCCTGATGCAGACATACGCATCTTTCAAAACCTTCCAGTAACTCCAGATAAAACGCAAACACACACCAACCGCAGTCGCTACAAATTTTCAAAAGCTCGTCGCAATTTATCTAGGTTTGTCCGAGATTTTCCTGATAAAGACATACGAGTTTTAAAAATTTGTAGCAAGTTTGGTTTCGAACCACTACAACATAAATAAACTGCTACAAAGACTACAAATAGCAAAAACGTTGGGAGCCATTTTGTTGCGGGCAAGAGGAGCGGAGGATTTGTCGGTATAGTGGGTAAGGTAGGAAAAAGGATAAGGTAGGATAGTGGGAAAGGAAGAGGGTAAGGTAGGGTGGAATGTTAAGTTCCGGAGGACGCGGCCTGCTTGCGATGCTCGGCAGTTAGCTCGCCGGAATGGGGGGATCTTGCCCCCGAAACTTAACCTCGCCTGCAGCCAAAAACTTAAATCAGGCCAGAGAACAAAAATCAAGAAAACTAACTTTTGAAATGAGACAGCGGACGGACTATTACCACATCAAGGGCACTGCTGATGGAATCGCAGTGTTGGCCTTAACCCTCCCAACCAATGGAAATCCACGGCCATTTGGATTCCCCCAAGGATGGTGGATGATCGGTTTCAGATCATACCATCTTCACCGGAAGAATTTAACTACCCGTTACACCCCTGAAAATTTACTTTCAATATGCCATGATTTTTCTTAGAATCATGAAAGATAACAAATGGTTATATTTTTGTTGAAAAAAATCATACGGCTTTTTGTCTTTTATTTTGTCTTAAAGTGACATTTATCATTATACGCAAAAAATATGAATATGACTCTAACAGAAAAAATACAAAATTTATCAAAAAGAAAAGAAACAATGTGAGGGGGTTGGCTTCTTTCCGATCAATATAACAAAAAAACGCGACTTATTTGGGACACCCTTTTCGGTGCTCGGTCGAAGGACAATACACCACACTAACGACACAAAAACCCCTTCCTACAGAGAGCTCTTTGGAGGTGGACCAAACTTTCTCAAATTAAGTTATCTTCGCGGCACTAACACGGAGGAAACAATTTATCACTTACAAAAAATATAAATTAAAAAAACAATTAACTGAAATTTTACGTCACTATTGCCGTTTAACACTTAGAACTAACTTACAATAAAGACAACACAAACACAAATTCACTTTTAAATAATTTTTTTTCCGTGTAGTTAACTTCATATATGTAACTTTTGTTTTATATTTTTTTGTTTTTTTTTTTTCAGTTTTTAGATTTTTTTATAAAAACCTGTTTTTGGTTCTTGCAGGTGCCGTTGCATTCGTTGGTAGGCAGAGGACCAGCGGGTGCTCCAGCGTAACGGCCTTCGAAGTGAATGGGTCACGGAGCACTTCCCGCGCAATGTTTCGTCCGAACACCAACACAATAAATGGCCGCTTATCGGAATCGACAAAAAAAAATCGGCATAGAAGCTCCAACGAAAAATGAGATCCCAAAAATTTGCATCCAATAAAATGTTTGGATTGGCTTTCCAATTAAATTAGTGCGGCGGCCCAGTCCTGTGCCGGTAATCTTGGACCGCCGGGAAACAACCTACAATTATGGACGGTCAGTCACATTTCTCATACAAAAAAAAATCGTTCACCACTCACCAGTTTTGTTTTTTTTTTTCTTATTTTTATTTTGTATTGTTTCAACAATACAAAAAAAATCACGGGTACGGTTTAATTCTATATTCAAACAAAATGTTCTTTAATAATTACAAAATCTGATTAATATAAAAAAATCGCACCTCAAACTCAATTTTTTACGGCACTTGTTTTTTTTTTTCTTTGGTTATTTGTAAGAGAGGCTCTAACACGTCTACACCGTGTAATTTGAATTTTGATTTGATTCCAGATGACACTTCATTGGAATATGCGATTTCCCCCATCTGTCAAAAAAAAAAAAAAGGTCTTACCACGCTCTATCAAAATGCCAAAACCAATGGAAAAGAGAAGGATGGTTGTCAAAAAGAATGACTGGCAAAAAAAAACCAACACCTAAATGCATCCGTAAATGCTTCTCTCAAAATAACCGAACAAACATCATCCGATTCACATTAAACTACAGATTTATCATGTAGATAAATCTACATGTGGGTGGATATGCTTGTGGTAGTCGCTCTCACTTGATTATAATGGTAGTGTTTAAGTTAAGTCGAGTTTTATTCCTTCCAGGTTCCAGGGGCTCTCTTTAGTAAGTAACACAAATCTTAACCCCCGTCCTTACTACATCGTGGTGAATACCCTACGTCATGAATTTTCCACCCAACCCAAAACGAGGAAATATTTACTACTGAAATTTAATTTGGGTACTCGGGGATGAATTTTGTCTTATATGTATTTCCATTACAGCGTCACATGAAAAACAAAACAATAAAACAGAAGTATAAACAATAAGAAGTCGATTCAGTCTGATTAGTTCATAAAACCACGTCAGCTATCAACTTCATGAAAATAATTTCAGGCAATTTGGCTTCAAAATATAAATAACAAATTGCTGTCACTTACACGTCATTGCACCAAAATTTTCGATCTGACGTTTCGAAGCTATGAGCTAGAGGGTTATATTTTATTTTTCTCAACATATTTTATTTTTTTTTTATAAACATAAAACACCAATGGACCTACATTTAATACGTGTAAACGAAAAACGACACTGATGAAGGACGGAAATACATTAAGCAAGTGAATTGCAATGGACCCATTAAATTTGACTTGGATTCTGATGAGCGGTGTCATTACCAAAACTTAGCTACATACACTGCCATAAGAATTCCGAGTCTACTTCTAGTTTCAGAAATTGTCCGCATGGAGTACTTCCCAACTTCACCACACTTAATTAACTTCCCCACACTGGAAAAGTCTATCGTCTCTACTAAATTTAACATGAACAAATATCAAAACACGAGTGACAGGAAAATGAATCGAAGGTAAGCAAAAGAACAAACTTTATTTTTAACTTTTAGGTATTTTAAAAGTAATTATTGTATTATTTTAAGTTATTAAATTTCTAATAAACTAATCCAAAATATTTTTCTTTTATTTTCAGATGGCCAGCTACTTCCAACTCGGACTCCACTCATGAGGGATGAAATCCTCATAAGGTAAGTACATACATATAATTTGTAAATATGTATGTCTAATGTTTTGTTTTATTTTTCCTATGTTTTCATATAGGTGGAAGAAAAAAAAAACAGCTGCCTGTTTCCCGATAGCGACCAGGCGGCCACAACAACTTCAACCTGATCAAGTATAGTTCACCATCTTTCGGGTCACAGCATATATGCTCGAGGTACGCTCTAGTTAGAGGCATAAATAATATAAATATCATTATGCATAACTGTATAGAACGCCCCGGGATTGAATAGATAATTTATTAAAAAATTATAAATTAATCCCATTAAATTAATAACAGTTAAGTTAATTACGCCATTGGGTTTTATTAAAAATACCCAATGACTTGCACATATGTTAGACTCCTTGGTCCGTGTTTCAAGACGGGTCCTGAAGGTATCCTGAATCTATCGCATTGTCAATCATAATTATGCATACAATTAAATAAATAAATCATAAGATCCATCTACCATTGTAAAATTCTCGAAAGAATTTAAGCATAATATATAATTATATCTGTCAATGATTTATCAAATATAATACATTTATTTTATGTTGAAAATATCTATTGATAAATTTTTATTACATTAACAGATTACACTGTCCTTATATGAAAAAATTGCACACTTTTTTTACAACATTGTTATATATCGCAATATAAGCATTGAATTTTTCATAATGGATATTCAGATTCATCGGGTTTAACCTCTAAGCAGTACTATTTAACTCTCTATTCAGAGTTCTTTTCAACTTTCCCTCACGGTACTTGTTTACTATCGGTCTCATGGTTATATTTAGTTTTAGATGGAGTTTACCACCCACTTAGTGTTGCACTATCAAGCAACACGACTCTTTGGAAACACCTTCTAGTAATCATTAACGTTATACGGGCCTGGCACCCTCTATGGGTAAATGGCCTCATTTAAGAAGGACTTAAATCGTTAATTTCTCATACTAGATTATAGATGTTCCATACACTGCATCCCATATTGGCCATAAAGACAAAATGGCTTAGTGCTGAACAGATTTCTTTTCGCTCGCCGCTACTAAGAAAATCCTTGTTAGTTTCTTTTCCATCCCTCATTAATATGCTTAAATTCAGGGAGTTATCTCATATAAGTTGAGGTTGCTAACACAAAAATTTATTTTTATTTCATAATTGAAATACTTTATTATACACAACCAGAATTTTTCTTGCGCCCCTTTCTACAGCCTATCAAAAGTAGTTGGATTAAGTTTAATTAAGACAGATTCCAAGGTTAAAGAATGGCAACTCTCTCTGACACTGATTACCAGTATCTGTCTTAATCGTATATTATATACTAACATCCTCTACTATAAAATTTTTATTAATACAAATTTTAAAATAATTAAAAAAATAATTGTAATAGATTTGATGAGATGTAACATAGGCCTAGGTTGTGGTCCATGATTATTTTATTACGTTCCAGTGATCGAAATTCGAATTCGAAGTCTATTTGTCATCTCGTATTGTTAATGATCTGTCATTTAATTTTATTTGTTGTATTAATTGTTGATCGTGCGCGGTTTTATTATCGTTTATTTTCCGTGTTATATTTGTTTGTTTTCCGGTTAAAAATACAATTTTAGATGTGCAAATGTTTAGTGTTAATTTTATTTATTTATGCACATAAAGGGTGAGTATTGTGAATTGTGTTGAAAATTTTGATAGTAGCTAGTTCCCATATGTTCCCAATATAAGGTTCACTTTTATATTTATGTATATTAATTAAATTTTAATTTTAATTATGTGTTTCAATTAGAGTTATTTATTTGCATCCTTAGTTTGTATTTAATTTGCATGCATTTTCATTAACAATTTGCAAATGGGTAACATTTCTTTAATCTACAAATATATAACATAGTTTCCTTGTGTAAATGACTTGACCTTGATTTTGATTTTGATTGTTTACAGGTTGAAGCTGATTATGTACACAGCCATGGCTTTGCTTTATTTTGGTAAGTTGTTTTTTTTTTGTATAGTGGCTTATGTATTAACTATGATTTTTTTTTCTTTTCAGGTATCATTATATGTTGAATGTAGTTGGTGGAGGTCCTAAAGGTCCGTTATTGGTTTCGTTGTTTATGTAATTTTTTTTTTGTTTTAATACCTTTGGACTTTTTTAAATAATAATTAATATTTTAATGTATGTTGTAGTTGTATCGGTGTTGTTTAATAAGAATTAATGTTTAAATATATGGTAGGCAGTAATTTTAATTTTATGAAAAGTTCGTATATTCTTGTTGTGTTGTTGTGTTATTGTGTTGTTGTATGTTGTTGTGTTGTATTATGTTGTGATGTTTAGTTGATTCACGCCGAAAAAGCTGATGGGTGAGTTGGTATAATATTTGTATTGTGTATTATATTAATCCTTTGATTTTCTTTCAGGTTTTGTTTATTGGGTTGAGGTGCCGGATGTATCATGCCACCTGGGATACTCCTTTATAGTTTGAGTTTGGTATGTTTCTTGTTTTATTTTTTGAGTATTACCTTTTCCTTTTAATTTTTGCAAATATAGCGACAAACATTTTGGTCCTTCGAGAGCCTATATTGCCAAAAGGCCTATATTACTAAACCCTACAAGCAGTTTGATTTTTTTTAAGTTCAAATAAAAGACAGTGTGCCGACATTTTGTCGTTTCTTTCAAATTTTATTTTAAAAACATATTGGTTTTTATTAATTTCAATCGCCATCGCCATCATCATCTTCATCATCATCGCCATTATCTTCTTCATCGTCATCGCCATCGACATCATCATCTTTATCGCCAACACCATCGCCATCGCCAACACCATCGCCACCGCCAAAGCCAACGCCTTCGCCAACGCCAACGCCATCGTTATCATCACAGAGGTTTAGTGATTCAAGTTTGACATCAACTTCCCAGAAATCAAAAGCACCAGCTAGCCATCCAGTATCAACCCTGAAAGTAATCGCAGTGAGTAAAATTTACTTACTTTTGTAATTTATATATATATATATAATAAAACATAAAACTAAATAAAACACACCCACTCAATTTAACTTATCTATATACATATATACACATATATAACAAAACGCTAAATAACAAATTTAACAAAACGAAATGAATGCAGAAAAAATTTTGAAGAATGTATGTGCTCAGATCTCGAAAGATTATGAGAACTTCAAAAAGACAGTATCTGCAACTCGTAGGACAAAAAACTATGTCTCTACGCGGCTTGAAACGCTAGGTAGCAATTGGCAAACTATTATCGATAAACATCAAATCGCTGTTTGCAGCGATGAAGACTTAACTTCTGTAGAAGAGTTGTTTAATGAAGCAGGTGAGATTTACACGATTTACAAATCTTTGTTGTTAGATGAGCTAGATAAGTTTGCAGCAGCAGAAGCAGCAGCTAGAGCAAAAGATACGTCGACATCTACGACTTTGATGCAAAAATCGAACAATGAAAAGCCACACGATGTTCGTTTGCCAAAAATACACCCACCGACATTCACGGGAGAGTATCAAAAT
The DNA here is from genome assembly GCA_948107695.1 of Meliscaeva auricollis. Taxonomy (NCBI): domain Eukaryota; kingdom Metazoa; phylum Arthropoda; class Insecta; order Diptera; family Syrphidae; genus Meliscaeva; species Meliscaeva auricollis. Next base: position 346,508 of record OX403620.1, on the reverse strand, counting down.
TGGCGTTCTTTTCATGACCAGTTTGTTTCACTGGTTCATAATAATACTTCACTTACGAAGATAGAAAAGTTACATTACTTGAAGTCAAGTTGTAAAGAAGGTGCTGGTATCTTACTGGAACACATCAGTGTAGATGATGCGAGCTATGATAAAGCTTGGGAACTTTTAACAACGAGATATGATTTTAAAAGAATTCTCGTTAACAACGAACTCAAGTTGTTTTATGAATTAAATGTTGTAAAAGAAGAAAATGCTAAGGGCATAAGGGAATTATTAGATAATTCGACAAAAATTTTACACGCCCTAAAGAACTTGCAATTGCCTGTCCATCACTGGGACGCAATCATAATATTTTTGCTTTTAAAAAAGCTACCGGCTTCGGTGCAATCGAAATGGGAAACAACTCTTGGAACTAAAAAAGAGATCCCTACATTTAAAGAGTTCTCTGATTTTTTGGAAACGAGGTTCCGAACTTTAGAGATGATGGACCAACAGCACCAAACAAGTACAACATCAACACACAAAAAGCAAACAAAGAATGTTTTTCATCTCAATACTGAGTCGACAGAGAATTTTGCGTGTAAGGTGTGCCATAAAGGTGCACATTCTTTACGAACGTGCTCGAAATTTTTAAAAATGGATGTAAGTGCTAGACAACGAGTTGTTAGACAATTTGGCAATTGTTTTAATTGTTTAGCTTAGTCATCGAACAAATAATTGCCCAAGCCATAAGTCTTGTCATTTTTGCCAGAGAAAACACAACTCACTACTGCATTTTAACAACAATTCAAGTTTTAACAACACAAATCAGCAAACACACTCGCAAACAAACACATTTCCAAATACATACAATCAACAATCGAACTCTCAAAATAATCATACTCAATTTCAACACAACACAAATAATAATAATACCTTTTCAAATAATCCTCGCTCTCAAGTACAATCAAACTCATACACACCCACTCAACAGAATAATAATAAAAACTCATTCACTCACCCAAATACAAACACCCAGAATTCAAATCGCTCACAAACACACCATGTAGCAACGGAATTCAATCCAAATGCTCCAAATTTTCAACCCTACGATATAACGCCTTCAACATCTTCGAACTGTTTTCATCTAAACGAATTTAAAAGAACGCAAGTTTTACTTGCAACAGCGATTATAAAAGTCAAATCAGCCCAAGGAGACTTTGTTCAGTTAAGAGCTTTGATTGATCCTGGATCACAAGCCACTTTTATAACTGAATCGGCAGCTCAACTTTTGGGTCTAAAAAGGTTTCCAACTTCCTTTGACGTCTCAGTCTTAGGACAAAACAAAACCAGCTCTTGTCAACATTTTGTTAAGTTGAATCTGGGTTCTAATTATTCAGATTTTGTTACGTCGACAAGAGGTTACATATACAAAACCCTTACAGGACTTTTACCAAATGAAGAAGTCTTTGCTAGCACATGGAAGCATTTACAAGGACTGAAATTAGCTGATCCTTCATTTAATCGCCCTGGTAATATTGACATATTATTAGGGAATGACATATATTGCGAAATAATATTAGATGAAATCATACGGGATGAAGAACAAATCGCTCCAATAGCCCAAAAAACCAGATTTGGTTGGATAGTTTTAGGGAAAGTTCCTTTGGAAAGGCCCTTTTCTCTTCAAGTCTACACACAGTTTATAGACATCGACACACAAATGCGTGCATTTTGGGAAATTGAAGAAACTCCCTATGAAAAAGCTGTAGACGAAGAAGATGTCGTGTGCGAAAAGCACTTTCTACAAAACATCAAGCGGGTGCCGGGAGGACGCTTTGAAGTTTCACTACCCTTCAAAGAACTTCACCGACCAAGACTTATGTCAACAAAACAAAAGGCCTTAATGATGTTTTATAGACAAGAGAAGAAATTATTAAACAACCCAACACTACATAAAGAATATAATGATTGCTTAAAAGAATATCTTCTACTCAATCAAATGGAAGAAGTAGATATCAACTTAGATAACACATTTAACTCACCATTTCATTATGTTGTACCTCATCATGCTGTTATAAAAGAGTCCAGTACTACAACGAAGTTACGTGTTGTTTTTAATGCTGCATTTCAAACGGCAGATGGTAGTTCTTTGAACGACCATTTGATGACTGGACCTAAAACCCAAACAGACGTTTTAGCAATTGTTTTAAGGTGGAGAACGCACAAAATTACCTTCACATCCGATATAGAGAAGATGTACCGGCAGATCCTAGTTCATCCAGATGATGCGTACTACCAGTTACTTTTTTGGCGTGAAAGTTCAACAATGCCAGTAAAACTTTATAAAGTCAAAGTTTTAATGTTCGGTACTGCCCCAGCTCCATATTTGGCAAATCGAACTTTAAAGAAACTTGCTTCAGATGAAGAACTAACATATCCTTTAGCCGCTCAAATGATTCGGGAAGATATGTATATCGATGATTTTGGTATCAGGTGCAGATTCAGTAGAAGCAGCGAAAGAAAAGTATCACCAAATCTCAAAGCTTTTATCATCTGCTGGATTTCATCTTCGCAAGTGGATGAGTAATAATGAAGAGTTTCTTGATTCAATACCACAGGCAGATAAGGAAACAAATGTGTCATTGACATTCGGAGTTTTGGATCATACAAAAACCCTTGGAATCAGTTGGTACCCATCTACTGATTCCTTCTCATTTCAAAAAATAATTATTGACAATGTTGTTTCAAAAAGAACGATACTTTCAACAATTGCTCGTCTCTTTGATCCGCTTGGATGGATAGCACCCTGTATCGTTAAAGCGAAGATCATAATGCAGCAATTGTGGTTGAAAGGTCTTTCGTGGGACGAAACCATTAAAGTAGAATTACTACGTGAATGGCTCTCCTTTCAAGAAGAGTTAGACATCTTAGAAGACATCCGTCTTCCGAGATGGGTAAATATAGAAGATGGTACTCAACAGCTCGAACTCCATGGATTTAGTGACGCATCTACTAAGGCATATGGAGCCGCAGTATATCTTCGCGTTTTAGATAACAACAGTTGCATTCACACCCATTTATTAATAGCCAAAACTAAAGTCGCTCCAGTCAGTACTGTCTCTTTACCAAGATTAGAACTTTGTGGAGCAGTGATGTTGGCAAAATTACTCAGCTATACAAAATCAGTTCTTCCGCTTAAGAAAATATCAGTTTTTGCTTGGACTGATTCCACAATCACCCTTTGTTGGATTTCTGGATTGCCGTCAAAATGGAAAACGTTTATTGCCAATCGAGTTACCGAAATCCAACGGTTAACAAATGTCAGCATGTGGAAACACATTCCAACCAAGTTGAACCCAGCGGATCTTGCATCCCGTGGTGTTCTTCCATCTAAGCTGAAAATTAATGATCTTTGGTGGAAGGGACCGCCCTTTCTTCAGGAGATATGGGAATTCTCATTACCAGAACAACCCACCCAATGTGAAACAGAGGAAGAAAAACGAGAAATCAAATCTCATGTAGCAATAGGAGACACAGATAGAATTTTAGATGTAGTTTGTAAACAATCCAAACTCATAAAAGCTTTAAGGATTATAGCCATTACTCATAGATTTATCTATAATGTTAGAAAAGACGAATTGTATCGAAGAAAATCGGTTTTGACACCTATAGAACTCGATATTGCTATGCATACAGCTATAAAAAGTGTTCAAAAATTCATGTTTCATGATATCATAAATGAAATAGAAAAAACGAATAGAACAAAACTCAATAAGTCTCTGAATCTTTTTATTGATGGATGTGGAATATTAAGAATCGGAGGTAGACTTCAAAATGCCACCCTAACTTACGATCAAAAGCATCCAATTGTATTGAAGCCAGATCATAATTTCTCCAGATTAATAATTGAAGATGCCCATGAGAAAACTCTCCATGGTGGAATTCATCAAGTGATTGCTCACATTCGAAATCGTTTTTGGATATTTAACATGAAGAGAACGGTCAAAAAATACATCAATAGATGCTTTAAGTGTTTCAAGAACAAACCTAAGCCATTACAACAACTAATGGGCAGCCTTCCAGCACCAAGAGTAAATGTTTCACGACCGTTTACACACACTGGTGTCGACTACGCCGGACCAATTGAAGTAAGAGCCTGGAAAGGACGAGGTGCCAAAAAATTCAAAGGCTATTTCGCCATTTTTATTTGCCTTTCAACTAAGGCAATTCATCTTGAGGCTGTCACAGATCTGACGACACAAGCCTTCATTGCCGCGTTCCGAAGATTTACATCTCGCAGAGGTATATGTGCAAACATATATAGTGATTGTGGGACCAACTTTAAGGGTGCTAATGTGGAACTCCAAAAAATGCTAAATACTGCTAAACTTAATTACATCGAGATTGCTGACTCATTGAGTAAATTGGGTACCAATTGGAATTTCATTCCTCCCGCTTCTCCTCACTTCGGAGGCTTATGGGAAGCAGGAGTGAAATCGGTAAAATACCATTTGCGTCGCGTTGCCCGAAACCAAGCTCTGACGTTCGAGGAGCTCAGTACACTTCTAGCACAAATAGAAGCTTGCCTTAACTCGAGACCCCTATGTCCGGTGACAGACAGCTTGGAAGATTTCAGTGCTTTAACACCAGCTCATTTTTTAATCGGCACATCAGCTCACACAGTTCCCGAAGTAGACCTAGCAGTAGAAAAGATTGGATACCTGGATAGATGGAAACGTCTACAAGCATCACTACAGACCTTCTGGAAGGAATGGAGCGGAGAATACCTCACAAGGCTTCAAAATCGACCTAAGTGGCTAAAAATCGAAGATCAACCCAAAATCGGAGATTTAGTTTTACTCCGAGATGAAAGATTTCCACCGTCAAAGTGGCCCATGGCAAGAATAGTGGAAACCTATCCAGGACAAGATGATCTTATCCGTGTAGTCAAAGTACGAACACAAAATAATGAATTTAAGAGGCCCATCACAAAGATATGTCCACTTCCATCCAACAATGCTTATCAAGATAACGAAATAATTTAAACAAAAAAAATAATAAAATAGTACTCAAACCCATCAACAAAATGAAAAAGAAAATGAAAAGCAAGAAAATGAATTCTCACATTTCGAAACACAAAGAAAATGAAAAGACAATTCATCCAAATTAAAATTTTCTGGGAGGTAAAATATTATTTCTTAATATTATGGATTGTTACATCCAATAATATAACATGTGCTTGATTTTTTTCTTTAAAAAAAAAAAAAAGAAAAAAAAAGCAACTGATTTATGATAGTATCACAACCCTCAACTATATGTAGTCCAAGCAGCACTTCAAAATTAATTAAAGTACATAACAGCATGGACTGCCATAAGCGTTCAAAATGTCGATGTTCATGTGTCCTGCAGTTCACACGATGACGCACAGTTTGCTGCGTTCTTCATCGACCCATGAGCCGAGTGATCCACCGCTTAGAGTAGTAATTTTTTTATTTTATGATCAAGTCAATTTTATCGTTAAAGAAATACATATATATATATTTCTTTAAAATTTTTTTCTCTATAAATGTTTTTTTATGTTGCGAATGTCCAATTCCGAGGAATCGTTAACTTATTAATATAAGTACAACATGTTAACATTGTGAGTTAATATAATAATATTTGTATTATTTACGGCGCCACTAATACGATGGCATTGTCTATAATATTTTATTATTTCTTATATACGGCGCCACTAATTCGATGGCATTGCATATTAATTATTTTGTATTTATAATTTATTTTTTCAAAAATAAATTTAATTTTCTTTTTGGAAAGAATCGTTAATGATCCTTCCGCAGGTTCACCTACGGAAACCTTGTTACGACTTTTACTTCCTCTAAACCATCAAGTTTGGTCAACTTCTGCGAAACAACCGTAACACGTTAGCGTCACAGTGATCACGTCCGGAGACCTCACTAAATAATTCAATCGGTAGTAGCGACGGGCGGTGTGTACAAAGGGCAGGGACGTAATCAATACGAGTTAATGACTCACACTTACTGGGAATTCCAAGTTCATGTGAACAGTTTCAGTTCACAATCCCAAGCATGAAAGTGGTTCAGCGGTTTACCCGGACCTCTCGGTCTAGGAAATACACGTTGATACTTTCATTGTAGCGCGCGTGCAGCCCAGGACATCTAAGGGCATTCCAGACCTGTTATTGCTCAATCTCATTATTGCTAGACGCAATTTGTCCATTTAAGAAGCTAGTGTCCTTATAATGGGACAAACAAACAAGTACGGCTCCACTAACATAAACACATTCAAACACGCTTACATTTTACTATAATCATGAATAAAGGCTATGAAAGCTTCAGCACCATAATCCTGAAAGCATCTATTTAATATATTTGAGTCTCGTTCGTTATCGGAATTAACCAGACAAATCACTCCACGAACTAAGAACGGAAATGCACCACCACCCATAGATTCGAGAAAGAGCTATCAATCTGTCTTACACGCTTATGTTCGGACCTGGTAAGTTTTCCCGTGTTGAGTCAAATTAAGCCGCTGGCTCCACTCCTGGTGGTGCCCTTCCGTCAATTCCTTTAAGTTTCAGCTTTGCAACCATACTTCCCCCGGAGCCCAAAAGCTTTGGTTTCCCGGGAAGCGACTGAGAGAGCCATAGAAGTAGCTACACCTAATTGCTAGCTGGCATCGTTTATGGTTAGAACTAGGGCGGTATCTGATCGCCTTCGAACCTCTGACTTTCGTTCTTGATTAATGAAAACATCTTTGGCAAATGCTTTCGCTTAAGTTAGTCTTACGACGGTCCAAGAATTTCACCTCTCGCGTCGTAATACTAATGCCCCCAAACTGCTTCTATTAATCATTACCTCTTGATCTAAAAACCAATGAAAGTAGATCAGAAGTCTTATTTCATTATTCCATGCACAAAATATTCAGGCATTTGGAGCCTGCTTTAAGCACTCTAATTTGTTCAAAGTAATTGTACCGGCCCCCAACAGCACTCGATGAAGAGCACTGAAGCAGGTTTAAATAGGAGGTATACATAATAATACAAGTACCATTATATATTAGAACTCCACCGATAATACGCTTGCATACATAAAGTAATGTACAATCCACAATTGTAGTTGTACTACCCGTATGAAGCACAAATTCAACTACGAACGTTTTAACCGCAACAACTTTAATATATGCTATTGGAGCTGGACTTGCCCTCCAATTGGTCCTTGTTAAAGGATTTAAAGTGTACTCATTCCAATTACAGGGCCTCGGATATGAGTCCTGTATTGTTATTTTTCGTCACTACCTCCCCGAACTGGGAGTGGGTAATTTACGCGCCTGCTGCCTTCCTTAGATGTTGTAGCTCCCTCTCCGGAATCGAACCCTGATTCCCCGTTACCCGTAGCAACCATGGTAGTCCTATATACTACCATCAATAGTTGATAGGGCAGACATTTGAAAGATCTGTCGTCGGTACGAGACCATACGATCGGCAAATTATCTAGAGTTCAACCATTATAACGATTTCCGAAGAAATCGCTTGGTTTTAGCCTAATAAAAGCACACGTTCCAAAAGGTCCGTGTTTATATTGCATGTATTAGCTCTAGAATTACCACAGTTATCCAAGTAACTGTTAACGATCTAATGAACCATAACTGATATAATGAGCCTTTTGCGGTTTCACTTTTAATTCGTGTGTACTTAGACATGCATGGCTTAATCTTTGAGACAAGCATATAACTACTGGCAGGATCAACCAGAATAATGTTATATATATTTATTATTTATAATATATGAATTGAAATTTTGAAAAATTACAAAGATTCCTGTCCTGAATTCACAACATGAAGTGAGATTTCTGGTGGATAATGCATTTCACAAAGGCTTCAAAACTTACGAGAACCCAATATTAATGAGAACCTCTATCGTGTAAATTTTATTGTCCCACACAAATGCATATCAATGCTTTTTTCAAATTTCTCATATTTTCTTTTACAACAAAATAATTTGAAGTAATTTGGAATATTTTATAAGAATAAACCATTAATTTTTGATTTTGAATTAATAATTCTTTTTTTCATTTAAATTCCATATATATTTTATTTGTTCTTATACAATTTTTTTTTTTTTTTTTTATTTAAAAAAAATTTTTTTTAAAATTATTTGTACTTTAAGTACTTAGTACTTTGTACTTAATACTAATAGTAGTGTAATAATACAATAGTATTATATCACTCCAAACGCCAATATTCAACCCCCCCCCGGGTCCTGAAAAGGACCGATTTCATAATTCGCAGTACTTTCGTATCTCCGATCACAATACAATTGTATCATGAAAGTACGAAACCGAGATTTCTCTCAATTCCGTAAAATAGATTTTTTCCGGGGATGCTTCAAAAATGTTTTGGTTTTTCCAACGAAAAAATTTTTTATGGTTTTTTGGGACTTAGAATAATTTTTGTCAAAAAATAAAAAGTTGATGTTTTTTTCGAGTTTTGGAAAATTTTGTAATAATTTCATATATATTTTGGACTTAGAATAATTTTTGTAATAATAAATAATTTTTTGGCAAAATAAAAAAAAGTTGATGTTTTCCTGGGACTTAGAATATTTTTTTGCCAAAAAAAAAGTAAGTGTATATTGAATAAATAGGTATCTTTGGAAAAGATTTTGTTTTTCCAATGAAAAAAATGTAGATGTTTTCTTGGGACTTGGAATATTTTTTTGCCAAAAAAAAAAAGTAAGTGTTTTTGTGGGACTTATAAAAATTTGAGCGCGACCTCGACAAGGTATTTCATTGATATTCCTATTATATTGAATAAATAGGTATCTTTGAAAAAGATTTTGTTTTTTCAATTAAAAGAAATGTAGATGTTTTCTTGGGACTTGGAATATTTTTTTGCCAAAAAAAAAAAGTAAGTGTTTTTGTGGGACTTGGAATATTTTCTTGCCAAAAAAAAAAGTAAATGTTTTTGTTGGACTTAGAAAAATTTTTGTTCGCAACTTTTTGTAA